>JARTUT010001749.1:0-1200000 GCA_030674115.1 Micraspis discolor | reverse complement strand
ATTGATTCGCAGTGGGTGCTTTTTCCCAAAAAAAACCAAAGAATATTAATTCAACTCCAGCATCGATTCACCCTCCGTGAATTTTACTAAAGTTGAATAAAAAAATTATTATTATTCGATAAAGCTCTAAAGATGTGCACATAAATAGAGGCTACTCAATTTCCAGTTCCAGTTGTTCCCGCATAAACCGAGTGGAACGGATTTATTCTGTGATTCTATACAATTGCCGCAAGGTCTATGTTTTTAAGACGATTCATCTCGAAACCCGTTCGGGTTTCTTCGTGGAAATTGTGACAGAATGGAATAATTCTCGACTTTCAAAACGGAAAATCTCGGTCTTATTTCGCTACTTGGATATGAAAATGGGTTTCTACCGCCGAAAGGGCGTTTAGGGGCTTCTACCGCCCGCACGAAACAGAAATGTCAAGATTACGTTAGATAGAAATTGAGAGAATGGAATTTTAAAAACATTATTTTATAAATATAGAACGTTTCTCCGTGATTTCTGAGGCCGTTTGAACTGAATTAAAAGAAAGATTACACTATATGTGAGGGAAATCCTACCTGCAAAAGGGTTTTTATGAAAATATCCATTGATTACGAATGATGAATATAGGTAGTCATATTTCGATATATTCACTTATATAAATAAATACAACCAAGCACGATGAATTTTACACGGTCGTTCCTATGTTTCTTTGTGGAGTGAAAATTGAAATGTACAACCCGAATAAAGTATTATCTGCTATCTGCAAATCCCTACCTGCGAAATATTCATTTTGATTTGTTTATTGTTTGATTGTGTTTACAATACATAAGATTAGAATGTCAACGACAATTGTCATTTCAGAGTAGGAATAGACAGGGGTGAAATGAATTGACTAGAGATTGCAAAACCTTGTTCTATGCTGGGTAAATTTTTGAATTTCATAAAAACATATCGTAGACTGTTAAACTATAAGAGAATACCAGGGCTCTTACGAATCCTATGAATCGAAGAAATTTCAAAATATTATACGAGATATGGGTTAATATTGTAACTGGAATGATCTGACAAAGTTCTGTGAACGTCGGACGTGACTGATGATCTGGAAATTTGTGTTTGAGCCGAAGTAAGCTATTTTCACCAATTAATTTAAAATAAAGTCATGTGAAATGCACCTAACGAAAGGCCGTCTTAAGAACTTTACGGTGCTCGCTTCGCTCGCAAGATCCCCTTTCTACCTCGGAATATCGCATTTTTAAACCCCTCGCCAACCGAAAGTTTTTATCTCCTTCGGTGGTTACCTGTATAGAACCATCGATTACCACAGAAATATTCCTTATTGTTTTCAATATATTGGGATAACACAAATAGCGCTCGTATGACAAAACCTCAAAAATATCAAGCTTTACGATAGAACTGACAGTTGGTAGATTGCAACACAAGGGTTGTCCAATCCTGAAATATAAAAGGCAACCCTCGAATAAGTGAAGGAAGTTCCGATATTTCACTTCTTTCGATCAAAGAATATTTCAGGAAAAATTTTGCATGACATCAGATATGACAATTTATATCATAAGTTTTAGTTTTGATAAGGTATTTGATTAAGCGGTTCATCACACACTGGTAAATGTTCCGAAATCATAAGAAAGCTTGAAGATGTATTCATGAAAACAAACCCTGTTCATTAATCTTCTCGATTCCAAACACTCGTTTCCTTCTGCTAAGTTCACCAAGAACTGCTTTCAATGCAAATCTGTAGCGCATAGAGCTTCCTAATCTGAAGATTCGAATTCTCATGGGACTACTGGAATTGCCGTCGAATACATTTCCAGGATTCCTCTTTGGAGTTAACACCCACTCCCGACCTATAAACGTTACGAGAGATACGTAAAGCTATCTGAGAAATCTACTTACCGTTCCAATTTTAAGGCAACCGCACAGTTCAGAAAATGGGTCTGCGTGTTTCAATAAGCCTATAAAACTTCGACCGATGGAGAATTACGGAAATCCGGAAAATAAAATTACCAGAATAAGAGAAGAATAAGATGAATGATTCGTTTCCTGCAATATCAAAGGCGTCTTGCAGATTAATGGTCTCCTAGCTGACTAATTTCTTCTGAGATGCTCATTCTCAAATTGCATCAAGAATTTCGTTCCACGACTCTCTTGCCTGCATTCTTGTGATACGCTGCTGCGTGAGCTATCCACGGAAGTGTCAGATAAAAAATGGCATTTTGCGTTTGCCGCCAAACAAAGCTCTGCTGATTTGTATTATGAATTGAAATGAACTCCCCATCTCTTGAAATTCAATCAAGAAGTTTTAATAAATACAAGGTGTCCAGAAAGGGTATCGGGTATTTGTAATTTCAATTAAGCAAAAAATATTTGTGAACAATAAAAAAATTTACTGTTTATTATTAACATATGAATTGAAGAATTGTTTGGAAAAGATGATGTTATCCAAATGATGACCGTTGCGTTGCTGGCACTCTCCTAAACGGGAACGAAGATTGGCGATAACACGTTGACACATATTATTTTGATAAACCTTACCTTTTAAGGTATCCCCATGCAAAATTGTCCAGCAGGTATAGATCGGGGCTTCTGGGAGGTCAGTTGATATTACCCCTTCGCGAAATGACTTGATTAGGGTATAATTCGTTAACAGCTTCCATCGAATCAGTTAAGTGGCCTCATCTTGCTGAAACCACATTCTTGAGTTGTAAACCTGATAGTTACAACTCGATCCGATAGATATTCTTGGGGGAAAGCCAATTTCAGATACTGAACCAATTTGGCCTATTAACGAACTTGACCGATATATCTGGACAACTAACCTATTCCGAAAATATGAGAACTTTGGCTCATCTCTTCCTGAAGATAGATAGCCGGTCAGACATACTCAACTTTGACCCTTCATCTTTCATAAAAGGAGTCGAACCCAATTAACCGGGACCTTTTTGGGCTCGATATTGGTAATTTACAGACCTTTGAGCAAATAGCAGTACTCTGTTTTACCAGACCAAGCGCGCAAAAGCAGCAACCTTCCACGAAGTGAGCATACATTACATATACCCCGATGCCGACCAATCACGTAGATGCACTGTGTTCCATAAAGTTTAGCTTCACGTCCTACGTCGTCGTGAGGAAAGATTCATCAATAATATGATTGAGGTTCAAGATTTCGCCGCAATACGCTAGAGCGCCATGCAGGAGAGGATTCCGAAAACTTTTTCCGGTTTTGCCTATCTACCTTATAGGCTGCTTTTGTTTTCAGTTTGTAACGCCCTTACGTGCAGTTCCTTTATTTAAGTAAACTCGGGCGCCAGACTATTTGCTTCTGAGGGCGTCACCCTCACCTATCGAGCTCCTCCGGAATGTCCAGAAGCTCGAGTCTAGGCAGACTCCAGTGGAGAATGAAGTGGGTAGCTGTTGGAGGTGGAGGTGTCACCAATAAAACACTCGATTAGCTAAAAATATACTCTCTATTCATACCAAATAAACAAACATTCCAAAATAATAGGTCTCACAGTCCTTAAAACAAATCAACAGTTCATATCAGGTACAACAGTCCTTAATCTATATCACAAAATCCTTGTAGTCCTTAACCTCTAAAAATAACCCTAGTCCTATATCTACTTGTCAATCACCACAATTCCGTGAAGAGGGGGATAGAGTGCACATGAAGCGATCAGAGTTTCGAGTTACACTATGTATTAGGCAACAGAATGAAATGGGGAAACGAAATGACTTAGGCATAAAAATGGGTTAGGCATACCAATGAACCAGGCAGAGAATGGATCAGGCAGTCGCTCAACAGAAAATTACTCATGCATGAAAGTCGAACACGGCCGTGAGATAAGGATGAAAATGACTCAGGCATGAAAATGGCTAAGGCCGTGTGATAAAAAGTGAGAATGTCTCAGGGTTAAAGCGAGGGGGGCGAAAACCAAAGCCTCCCTCAGGCCAACATGGACCATCCAAGCGGGGGTTTTCCCTGGGGCACGGTTCCGCACGGCGCAACTAGTGTCCGTGCGCAACAGAACCCCTCGAAGAGAACTGCCAAGGCCCAGCCCAAATCGGAATGACCGGCGGTATGGTGTGCGCATGCGCAAACCACCGCGCGTCCACCCGCGATGACGACAGGGCCGAGGTCGAACCAAGTGCCTGCCGCACAGCAGCCCACGCCACGGAAAGCTTCGGTCTAAGCACGATTGAGTTTCCTCATCTCGTACATCAACGTCAGCCCTGAGAGATGGACAGCAGGAGTCCGCCGAGGTAAAACGGCCCACTACCCAGGAACGATTGAGTTTCCTCATCTCGGCACCCAGATGTCGGATCCGCAATACCGGCTAGAGGACCCAGCCGACACCCGTGACGAACCCGTGCCTCTAAGGGGTCGGGTCGACAAACGACTCACATCCTGGAATCTCGTCCTCCACAAGTGGTCCCCTGGTCCCCTCTCTATACCCCTTTCGTACCTTGGTATGTCTGCCTATCACTGAACTCACCACCAGCACTACCAACGCTGGCTGGACCTTTCCCACTAAACGGTGGAAGCTTGTTTGCTTCGCATCGCGCCGAGCGAGGAACTGCCGTTCCCGGTGCTCGACTCGCCTATAAGTACCATTCTCGGCCTCCCCACCAACATGCGCCGTGTGCGCTGCAGGTCGAGGTGGGAGGACCGGTCGGTCTCCCCACTATTCAGCGTGATCTCGCTGGATTCGATCGACGTCAACAGGTTTACGCCACGTAAACAAAATTTTGTATGCGTCAAAAGCAGACATTATTGTTGGTATTTTTTGATTAACTACCTTCGATCATTTATGCAATAAGTTCCAAGTGTCCTTTACAATTTTTGTATTTTATAATAATAACTTATTAATTACTCTAAGATATCGCATGATGCTCAACAGGGGCCAATATCGGTAGTAAAATTAATTTAATGCACATGACAATGAAACAAATTGAAATGTTTCTCTGAATATTTGAACAAACCACTCAATCTTCCATTAATCATTACAGCATTTCAATTAAAATGATATGTTGTGAGTTACAAACAAGGATAAATGGTGCAACGTACCAAATAGTATGACCACATATATTATTTTTCGTTTTAAATGTATCGAAATATCTTATTGACCGTAAGGCACTTGAAGCAACACTAAAAAGTCAGTTTCATATTGTTTGGGATTGATAACAGTTAAATATATTAGTAGTATTAATTTCTATTTCCGAATATTATTTCGTCGAAATCTGCAATCAGGAACAAATATTTCACTCACGCATGTTTTTAACAACACCTGTTAGAATAAGCGATAAGGAGTTCAGTGTCACTGCTGCATCTTAAAGAGAAACATATTGTCTGTCTTCCGCTTGCTATATTAATTACGTATTGGGAAATAAACTTGGAGATAAATTGTTGAATTTTCATTGAAGCCTAACATCAAATAAATCACATTTCAAGTACCTTTGCGAATATACAGTCCATGTTTTAAACACATATATTACACTCATTGTTTTTTCTACAGGATCAGGTTTGTTGGAAAATGCATTATTTCAAGTAGCTGATATATTTCATGATATTTACATTTTGTTCAAATAAAAGGAGTATAATCCTAAAATTGGAAAAAAATTCAATTTTTGCTTAATCAAATGTTGAATGATAATTTTAAGTTAAACGTGCTTCATCAAAATCCTAGCACCTCCATCTATCAAGCAGCGGCAAAAACCCACATATGAGATCAATTTCCCTTTGTTTAAACTGATCTTCACCATGCATCTTATTAGAATTTTCTTATTCTTGAAAAACAGGCTTCACTGAATAATAAGCTTACATAATTGCTACCTCAACAACTTTGAATCAAATTTAATGAATAAACTATCTTGGAAGAGATAGAAATTCATCAAGAAGAGGAAAAAATAGCCTCCATTTGATCTAAAATAATAAAATAACCAAACCTCCATCCTTGGAGGACCAGGCTTTTCTGTTGGGGTGTGCTCCTTTAGTCGATATGTTCCAGTTTTTAGGCGCCGGAAGCTCGCCTTTCACCCTCTCTCGTCAGCTCCATCACGTACATAAACTTGCACGATCTGTACCCAGCTACTACGAGGCGACCTGCCTTCGAGGACGTGAGAGTAGGATTTGCTGGTAGAGCTGAACTCTATTCCTAGAGTCTCTCCGGCCCTTTCGCCGGAAAACAGAGGACATTACCCAGAGTTTTATTACTATCGACAGAACATATTGTCTCTAGATCTTATACCAGCTTCTAGTAGCCAATAGCCTCAATTTGATCTGAAATAAAAAAATTAGCAACATATGCCAATCACAGATACAAATAAAACAAACATTAATTCGATATGTGATGGAATTAAAATTACAAAGTATTAAATTCAACTACTTTTTTCCTGGGAAATATAATTGTTTCTCCATTTTTCTTTTTCTACTGGATGCATCAGTACCATATGTGAAATCATGTGCTTCATCAATCAATTTCATTATATGTTGAATATCACTCTCATGCAACGATTTAAGTTTCATAATGCTTTAGTCTAACTCCATCTACAATCAACTACTATAAAAAACACATGTCTGACTTATCACAGACTTACATGAAATTTACTGTCAGAATCTATGGGAAAATTAGAAATTTTATTAGATTGATCTATTACACTCTGGACATCTGTTTCATGCGCAGATCTGCTTGTCGATGGTTGGCAAATGTATAAATTATCATCAACTTTCAAAGCCGTAGCAACCATGTCATCATCGTCTCGGAAGAAGCCAAACGAGTACAAATTACATGTGTGCCAAGCTATACAAGAAGTCGCCGACGTCTTTAAAAAAGTTGTTGATAGATTATTGCTTCTATT
The DNA here is from genome assembly GCA_030674115.1 of Micraspis discolor. Taxonomy (NCBI): domain Eukaryota; kingdom Metazoa; phylum Arthropoda; class Insecta; order Coleoptera; family Coccinellidae; genus Micraspis; species Micraspis discolor. The sequence continues at coordinate 1,193,141 of JARTUT010001749.1, read as the reverse complement.
CTGTGCATGAATTTATGAACTATAATTTTCAAAGTTTACACACATTGTTAAACCCTATTAGTATTTGCCATATATCTCAGTATCAAGATCTTGACGAGTACACACGCGTCTTGGTTGTTTCTTCGATTTCGTCTTAATTTGCAGTGAAATATTAGAGAAAAGAACTTATTGATAGTTTTCTGATTCGTTAACAAGATAGTGAAGTCATCCTGAGGCCCTAACAACTGAAAATTGCAATTTCAAGATCTGCATTTGATTTCGATTTAAGGGTCACCATACATAACACGATAAGTATTTGATGACGAGATATTGTTGATGATGGAGCTCGTGTTGAATGATTGTTTGGGCTATTACCATCATCTATTGTGGATGTAATGTTTTCCGACGTTTCGATAGACATCTTCTATCTTTATCAAGGAGAAAAGTAAGAAACCTTTTGAAAATTATCAATTTTCAAAAAGTCAATTGACAGAAGTCATGAAAGAAAAATGAACGATGTAATATACTCATCTGTGATATGATGATCTTTTTAAGTTGGATCGAACTATCGGCGTCCAAACTTCTGGCAGATCTATAGATGGAGCACTTATGGAATCAGGTGTTACTTTCATAAATGCTGCTTCTTTGATTTTTCTTCTTGCAAGTTTTTCTTCTTTGGATATTATTGATGCCCCATCCCACTTTATACGATGATTCTCATCTACAGCATGTTGGACCAACCTGGATTTGTCGCTGTCTAGTACTCGTAGAAGCTTCTGATGTTCTTTTATTCGTACATTCAGAGGGCGTTTAGTTTCTCCGATGTAAGATCTTCCGCACTCGCAAGGTAATTCATATATGCAGTTCTTTGTCCTTTGTGTCTCATTATTAGGTTTAACTTTTGTAAGTTTAGCTCTGATAGTGTCTTGAGTTTTGAATGCAGTCGTTATGTTATATCTATTTCCAATTCTTCTCATTTTCTCCGACAAACCTTTTACATAAGGAATTACGGTTTCAATGGTCTGATTTATATCTGTTGGTTCAGGTTGACTTTCTCTTGTTCGTTTAGCTTTTTCTGATATCTTTTTGGGGTAGCCATTGCTTCTAAGAGTTTTCGAGATATTATTTATTTCTTCATTTTGGTCTTCTTCAGTGCAACAAATATTTATTGCTCTATCAAATAATCATTTTGCTACTCCCAATTTAGTGTTTAGTTGGTGGTTTGAATCAAAATGTAGATATTGTCCTGTGTTCGTTGGCTTTTTATACACAGTGGTTCTTGGGATTCCATTCTGTTTATGTACGAGTACATCTAAGAATGGAAGTTGTCTGTCCTTCTCGATTTCAATTGTGAATTTAATTGATTCCTTTTGATTGTTTAGATATTGAAGGAATCCATCTATAGTGTCTCTTCCATGTTGCGAAATAATGAAAGTATCATCTATATATCTTTTCCACAGTTTGGGTTCAAGTACATATTTTTCTAATGCCTTTGTTCGAAAATTTCCATAAATAAATCAGCTAAAATTGGTGATAGTGGTGAACCCATGGCCATTCCGAATTCTTGTTGATAAAAGATGTCTTCAAATTGGAAATATGTTGTTTCAATACAAATAGAAAGCATTTCCATAATTGCATTCACGCTTAGTGTAGTTCTTTCACTAAGGGTTTGATCTTCTTCAAGCTCTTTCCTAACTATGATAAGTGTTTTATCTGTCGGAATATTAGTGAACAAACTAACGTCTTCTTCCATGATTTCTTGATGTTTCATTATTTCTATGAAGTGTTTTGTGTTTCTTATCATCGATGTTGAATTACTTTTTAATGGTGATATCATTTTCAGCAGAAATTTAGCAAATTGGTGGCATGCTGAATTTCTTGAACTCACAATTGGTCTTAGAGGAATATTTGCTATGTGTTTTTTTGGTAGACCATATAAATGTGGTGGTTTACTGAAGTGAGGTGTAAGTCTTGTTCTAACGAATTGATCTGGAAATTCATTTCGATATTTATAAAGGATTTTGTAAATCTTGACCCTACCACCAAAGTGGTAGGGTCCTTTAGTCTTTTGTATTTTCCTGCTTCTAATAATTCATTGATTTTTTGATTATAAGAGCCAACATCTAGAATTACAGTGGCGTTTCCTTTGTCTGCTGGAAGTATCTTTATGGAACTATCTGAGTTAAGATCTTTTAATGCCCTCTGTTCAGCTTTATTTATAATGGGTAGAGGTGTTTTGTTATTCCTGTCTAACAAGGTTCTGACTTTCCATCTGTACTCTTCGGCTTTTTCAGGTTCTCGAATTTTCTGTGCAGTTTCTTCTGCCGCCAACATGATTTAAATTTTTGGTATCGTCTTAGGGGCTATAGTCAACTTGAGACCCTTGTTGAGGAGAGATATCTGATCTTCACTTAAGTTCTTATTAGATAAATTGATCACGGTTTTTGAATGATCTAAGGGTTCATATTTTCTTGACTCCTTCATAAGTTTCTCCATTTTCCTTTTTGGACTTGTTTTTGTTGTTCATATATTCTTTCATAGCTATGTTTAATAGCTCCCAGAATATTTTCATAATCTTCAGCATAAGTTTTTGATTGAATGCTACACCTAAGGTTCTCGCGTGTTGTAAGTAATTTGGCTTTGTTGAATCGATGTTGATTCAGTCTTTCTCTCATAAGGGCTTGACTTGTCCGTTTTGAAATCCTATCTGCTCTATAACTTTTGACAGGAAGTTTCACTCTGAGACCTTTAGGAATTAGGTTTCGATCTCTTGCAAGATGGATGAATGTCAAATGATTGCATTCCTTTGCCAATTTTATGCTGGTTCTTCTTCTTCTTCTAACTTCTTGAAACAATTCGGGCCCATACCGAATTTCTAGTTGATGACGAGATATTGTTGATGATGGAGCTCAAGAAGAAAAACTTGCAAGAAGAAAAATCAAAGAAGCAGCATTTATGAAAATAACACCAGATTCCATAAGTGCTCCATCTATAGATCTGCCAGAAGTTTGGACGCCGATAGTTCGATCCAACCTAAAAAGATCATTATATCACAGATGAGTATATAACATCGTTCATTTTTCTTTCATGACTTCTGTCAATTGACTTTTTAAAATTGATAATTTTCAAAAGGTTTCTTACTTTTCTCCTTGATAAAGATAGAAGATGTCTATCGAAACGTTGGAAAACATTACATCCACAATAGATGATGGTAATAGCCCAAACAATCATTCAACACGATAAGTATATCTAAAACTTGCAAGCTGTGTAGCGACAACTTTATTGTCAGCACAAAGTCTATAAAGTGCGGTTACTGTCGACTTAATTTCCATCCAAAATGCGTTCAAATAAAGGATACCGTCCTGAAAGCTGTGTCCGAGTCTGAAAACATCTGCCTTTTTCTGTTTTGATTGTCTGGATCGTGTGAAAGCCAGACTGGAGCATGAGCCTGAGAACGTTCATGGCATGGGAAGTGATGGAGACTCTTTGAGCGCTTTGATAGAGAAACACACCAAAGTTATAGTGGAAGACTGCCAGATGAAGTTTTATAGCCTTAAGGAAGAAATTGTGGCTCTGAAGGATAGTAATAAGGATTAAGTTCGATTGATGTCATCCAATGAATACAAGAACGCTGCGACATCCAGATCAAAGGAAATTACAATAGTCGAGAACGACTCATCATCCAAACTGCTATCGGTACCATCAGATCTGAAGCAGAAAACAAGCAGAAAACGAGATGTCCTTCAATCTGACAAAAGGAAAGAGTATATACTTTGGCTCCTGTGAAGGAGGTCTTGGAACATCCTGAGCTTTCCTATCCAAGGAAGACAGGAGATCCGGCAGTCCATGCAAGGGGAAAACCAGATGTCAATATTAAACCAGCTCCAAAGGGTAGAAGGTGGATATGGATTGGTGATCTTTCAAGAGAAAATTCATCGTCCCGCATTTCATCATATGTGACTGAAAGATGGCCGAAAAATGTTCTTTTATGTTTCGATTTGAAGTCTAAGAATAGCAAAAATCTTTTAAGGTAGGTATCAGAGGTCTGGAATTAGAGGAGTTACTTAACCCAGAAGCATGGCCTGAAGGTATACTAATCAGACCATTCCAGAACATCTAGCTAAGAGCAACCCAATCTGACAATGAAACTGTGTACCAAGGAAGTTATTGTGAGGTGAACGATATTCGTTGTAGCTTTAGTTCAAACTTATGTCAGAATAGTTTATATTGCTATTACCAAAATGTCAGAGGGTTACGTACAAAAATAACTAATCTTGCTTCATCAATAATTAGTTCGGATTATGATGTTATATTTTTAATTGAAACTTGGTTGTGTAAAGACATTTCAAATTCAGAATTAGGTATTAATAATTTCGATATTCACTGCAAAGACAGAGATTCCGAAATTAGCTGTAAATCAAGGGGAGGCGGTGTCATGATAGCCATAAAGAGATCGATTTCTTCAAGAATTATATTAAGCTCACATAATGATATAGAAGTTGTATTTGTTTTAGTTCATACTGTGCGCGGAGATATATTATTGTCAAATATATATTTTCCTCCAAATAGCGACACTTCTCTGTACGAAAAGTTTTGCGAAGACTTAGAAGATATATCTGATCGATATCCTGACCCAAACATTATATGCTGTGGAGACTTTAATCTCCCGGGTATCTGTTGGAAAACCGAGTCTAATAAAAACTTAATAAAGATAACAAAACTCAAACGGTAATCGCACAGTCAATAGCAATGTTAAATATAGTGCAATTGAACGAAATTTCAAACATAAACAATGTGATATTAGATTTAATATTTTCATCATTCGATGACACATCGGTTTCTTTAGCGGCTGATATCTTGCTTCCTTGTGATGAACATCATCCGGCATTATGTTTTTACATTGATTCCGGATGTTCGATAAGAGAAGAACATAATTACACATTTCTGGATTCTAAGAACCCAAATTATAATGATATATTAGATTACTTTTCGACAATAACTGGAACGAAATTTTTACTGTGTTGTTGATTCAGCAGTTGATTTATATGTTCCTAAAAGAATATCAAAAAATATGAATTCCCAAATTGGTTTTCACCTCGTCTAAAAGGGCTGATTTATTCGAAAAATTTAGAAAGCACTGACGTGAGGTCAGTTGGCTTAGGCGCTCTTGTAAACCACTTACAATTATTTAAATTTTGAAAATCATATCTCCAGAACTATTAGCTTGTCGAAGTCGAGAGTGGTATTTTTGTATACGTCTGATAAAATCTGCACCATAAAAAAAAATTTTATTTCAACAGTGTCATTTGAAAAAATTTTTTTTGTTACTCCGAACCTATTCGACCGATTTGACCGAATAACGAACTTAGCCGAGATATTTATACCTCAAACCTATTCTGAAAGTTTCAACTCTCTAACTTCATCCGTTCGAGAGTTATCGTGTTCACGGAACGGACGGACAGAATCGATTTTGACCACGGATTATTCATCAGTAGGTCCAAACAAAACGATTGATACCACTTTTGCCCAAAAATTCGAAAGTCACAGACATTTGGGCAATTGATAAGCACTCTGTTCAGGTGAACAAGAGCGCCAAAAAGCGGCACATAGATCATATAAGATATCTAAAAGCTTAGAAGCATATACGAAGTTTGCTTAGTTGAGACAACAGTGTAGAATTGAGTCCGAGAATTGCTATCGTGAATATATAAATTCTGTCGAAAACTCTATAGAAATTAACCCAAAATATTTTTGGAAATTTGTGAATGATTCCAGGTCGAATAAGAGTCTTCCCACAACTATGTATTTTCAAGATGAGATTTTAGATAATCCACAAGAAATAGCCAAATTTTTTGGTTCCTATTTTTCCAAAGTTTATAAAGTGAGCAATCCAAAACACTTGAATACACCGCAGGATAATATTGTCGATATAGGAAGTATATATTTTACGACAGATGAAGTACTTAAAGAGTTGTTGACTTTGAATGACTCTAATGACTCGGGTGCTGATAATATTGGGGCGATATTTTTGAAGCGCTGCGGTGATATATTGGCCGAAGCGCTGCGGTGATATATTGGCCGAGCCTTTATCCCTTATATTCGTTTTTACACAGCCACTATAATAGATTTATGTCAACTTACAATTCATTGGCATCCTTTGATGTCGATATTTTCAATATTTCTCTTGTCTAACTGAAAAATTTTTTGGAAGAATAAGTTCATGATATGTACCTGATAGTTTATTGTTATGTTTCTCTGCATTTTTTTCTCTGGAGTGCAGAGAACTTGTTCTCTTTTCTTTTCATGTTTCTAGGTTAAGTATTAAAAATATATGTACGCCTCATATAGCACAATGGGTTGAAGTTTATATAATGCTGAGATTGAATGATATTAAAGTTTTATTTTTTCCTTTTTGAATTCTGAATACTGTAATGGGTTCAAATACCTTTTTGTGTTCTTCTTTCTAATAAATAAATAAATAAATAAATACCTTATAGCACATGATGATGAATGGTCTCTGCTCTTGTTATGTTCAGAATCGGCCCTTCAGGGCCTTCTGATCCAGGTGCTCAAGAAATCTCATACAACAGTATATAGAATGATCCGCAACTGTTGAGACTCCCTAAATAGAAAAGTACATCATGTAATACAAGCATAGTAGATAAGTGAATGGCAGAACAGAAAGATCACAGCACAAATAAACAACAAATTTTGGGATGGGAATATAGATATGGAGGTTTTTCAATGAGGTTAGAAGTAATATGAAAAATAGAAAAAGTCAGGAACTGGATGAATTTTAAAAAGGAAATTTTGTACTTTGACGAGGTTGAAATTGAAATTTTATTAATTCAAGGTTGAAGATAGGCATTTCTCTGTAATAAACATATTCTTTTATTCTTCGCTTGAGTGTACATAGGCACTAGTAGAATCACATCCAAAGCAAATGCATGGGCGAATAGAATAAATGGATTTCAATTCCACAGTATTGATATGCTGAATACAGCATTATTTCCTTTCGGATGCTGGAACTTCTTTGTAAGAAAAAATATATTGTTGTAGATCTGGTTTGAGAGATCTACGTCACTGCCAAATCACAGCAACTGATTCTTGAATGTTCTCTTTCAGAGATATTAAGCCCTTATTACTATAAATAGCTCGATTAAATGCGGAAGTTATCCAAAGATCTGGAAAGATAACTTTGTTATTCCTGTACACAAGTCTGGAGATGAAAAAGATGTGAAAAATTATAGACCAGTATTGAAGTATTCTCACATCCCTAAAATTTTCGATAAGCTTGTCAACATCAAAATTTCACCCTGCTTTTCACGTGTTCTTCTATCAGAACAACACGGATTCATTAGCAAGAGATCGGTAACAACTAATCTTGTTTCGTACATAGACATCATTTCAAATGCAATGAAAGAAAAATTTCAGGTAGATAGCATTTACACTGACTTTCAAAAAGATTTTGACACGGTTCCACATTCGTTACTTGTTGAGAAGCTTGAAGGGATCGGGGTCGGCCCTCGGTTATTGGACTGGTTGTCTGATCGTTTACGTGATGGTACCTTAAGGGTTAAGCTTGGAAATGGTGTTGTCTCTGATCAGTTTCTCGTTCTTTCTGGGGTTGGTCAGGGTTCACCCCTTTCTACGCTACTCTTCCTCTGTTTCATAAATGACATAGGAAAATATATTAGAGGAAGTCTATTTCTATTGTTCGCTGATGATCTTAAACTGTTCAGGATCATACGGAGTATTCAAGATTGTGTTTCACTACAAGAAGATCTTAATAATGTTGAAAGGTGGTGTGTTGACAATGATATGCAATTCAATATCGGTAAATGTAGTGTAATGAGATTTTACAGAATAAAGTCACCTATCCAGTACGACTATAGGCTAAACAATGTCAAACTAAGCTCAAGCCTAATTGTTAAAGATCTGGGAATACACCTCGGCCACAAACTGAATTTAATTCAGCATATTTTCATTATAACTCAGAAAGCTATGAGGATGCTTGGATTTATTAAAAGAAAACTCAAAAATTTTAATAATATCTCTGCCTTAAAAATTGTTCATTTTACGAATGTCCTAAGTATATTGGAATATTCAACTGTAGTCTGGTCTCCTTATTATGAAGTGCACAAAAATAATATTGAGCGCGTGCAACGAAAATTTTTAAGATGGGTTGCTTACAAAATGAGTATTCCCAAGGCTTCAATAAACTATGACCACCTACACGAGTCTTTATCAATGAAACCACTATCCATAAGAAGGAACAATTTTGATGTGATGTTTGTATATAAATTAATCAATAATTACATTGATTGTGAATATCTGGTAGCTAAGATAAAACTTAATGCGAAAAATGTATTCCTTAGACATAGAGAACTCTTATACATCGAATATAACCCCACTAACTATGCCATGAATAATCCGATTGCACGAGCGATAAAAGGGGCAAATGCATCGGAAATCGATCTATAATACGAGAGTGCGTTTTGGCGGTAATTTGAGTGTGTAATGTTTATAATTCTATTTTTCAGTTGGTTGATTACATTTAATTTCAAGTTCCATTGGTGATGTGAGTGATGATGTATATATCGGCCTGATGAGCAAGGTTTTTGGTACCAGTCTAACATGATTTCACCATTATTAGATCTCACAACTCGAGTATCTAAAAATGGAACTGACATTTCAGTTTCTTTTTCTACTGTAAACTTAATATATGTATCATATGAGTTGAAAATATCTACTATTTCATCTAGTTTATCTTCAGGTAATGATAAAATAAGATCGTCAACATATTGATATAAGAAACCAAGAGAAAATGATAATTTTGGTACGCATGAAGTAAGTAAAGAGGACATGACAATAGATGCAAGTATCGGACTGAGACGTCCTCCCATGGGACAACCAAGTGTTTGAGTATAGAATTGTCCTTTATATGAGAAAAACCTTGAATCAAAAATGAAGGTAATAATGGATAAAAAGTAATCTTTAGGAATATTGGTGTGAGTAGAAATTCTATGCCATTCGTGATTGATAATGTTGGTTATAAGTTGTTTTGAGATGTTAGTGAACAGGTTGATAACATCTAGTGAAACTACTATATAGTTTGAAGGTATATCTAAACCATTTACTTGTTCTGCAGAAGTGAAAACATCTTTGACTGCAAATGTATGGTAGTCCTTGAAAGAGATATTTAAAATATTGGATATGAAATCACAGAGGTCAGAGGTAGATGAGCCAATTGTTGAAACAATGGGACGAAGAGGTACATTTGATTTGTGAATCTATGGTAGACCATATATACAAGGAGGTATACCTTTATAGCATGTGAGATCTCGAGCAACTTCTGTATCAATGTAACCATGATCTTTAAGGTTTTTAATTAATTTATTGAGTCTATTTTGGGTACCTGTCGTAGGGTCACAACTAAGTTTTTTATAAACAGATTGATCTTAGAGTAAAGTGGACATCTTTTCTTCATATTCAGTTTTTTTCATTGCTACAGTAACATTTCCTTTATCGGATTGTAAAATTATAATATCAGGATGTTGTTTTAAGAAAAATTTGGTGAATAGAAACATATTATATTCTAAAGAGTGAGATTGTGATTCTTGATGGAAAAAATTAGTTAAAACATTTGTACATCTAAGTCGTATAATATCTTGACTATCGGATGGACCCATCTATATACACATATTTATACGGCAATACTCCTTTTAGTGATAAAATTAATGTATGCTCACCTTCATTCCCTTCGAAAGGTATCTAGTTTATAAATAATGAAAGCAGAGAATCTACATAATCAACCAAAGAAAATATACATAACGACAACAAGAAGATACATCACGACAGTGAGAAGAATAAGTTAACACAGTACGAAATATACACAACAATAACCATGAATAGTAAGACAAGTACATTACACAGTAAAATGTGCAATTACGACAGTACGAAATATACATAATGATTACATGAGACAGGGTCACTTCCTATTGTACCATAGGGTACAGTAAATAAAATTGATCGGTTACACCCCAGTAACTCATTGTAGAAAGCTGAAAATATGGCATTCATTGTTATGGTAGACACCTGAACTTCAAGGGCAATAATATCGAAAATGATGGAATCACATGCTATAAGGAGTTTGTTTCTTATGGTACAAGTAGAATTATACAAAGTGAACAAAACATCACAAGAACGAAGAAAACATATGAATAAAGGAAATAGAGTTATATGTATCAAACAAAGCATTATATGAACAAAGGACTAGAGTTATAGTCCAGTAAAGGAAGGGCTGAATAACTTTTTCTCGAAAGAGCTGCATTTTTGATATGTTGATTGTTATAATGAGAGAAACATATGGTCAAAAATGCAGGTGTTAAAATTTTCAGGAACATTGAAAATTTCTTGAAAATATAGAGAAAATATGGTTTTTTCTGATATTTTCGCGAATTATAAGGTTTAGTAAGAAAAGATGCCAGTGGCGTCTCAACATAGGGTGAAATGAGACAAGGTTTTTTTGTATTGAAAAACCTAGGATGTTACAAGTTCGAATATCGAATAGGGCGTCGAGAGGAAAATTCTTCGAAAAGTTTAAGTCAAAATACTTTCACCCCTTTTTACAGATTTGCCACACGGAAATATTTCATTTCTCTTGCCCGCACGGGGACAAAGTGAAGTATTTCATAAACGTTGATCGGTTGATCAACGCGTTGATTGAGCAATTTTAAGCCCAAAAGTGCTCGAATTCAGCATTCGATAGGTCAATCTGACATATCTATTGAAGTATTGTTTATGTTCATACTGGCTTACCTAGCTGTACATACAGGGTTTTCCTTTTAAGTTGGCCCATTAGACGTTTTAGGAGAACTAGTGAATATTTCGTTATGAAATTTTAGGTGGAGCCTTGAGGGTAAAGGAACTTTTCGTCTAAAATATTTTCAAGTCGACAGTGTTGCCACGTCTACCTCAAACGCACATCTACTTTCTTATTTCAAATGGAACTACCTAAATTTTTATTTATTGATTCAGAACCAAATTCGCAGTATAACCTACTAAAAAAAAATTCTCTGCCATGCACTATTGCCAAGTTATGTACAAATTATTGAAATTTCTGACAACCGCATAGCCAGTTTGGAAATGCAATATCTCGATTATTGTTAATGCGAACAGAACCAAATTTGGCAGTCTAATAGACAAGAATCCTATCATTTATGTGGTATATTCGATGTCTCGATGCATCTTAAGGCTTCTCGGAGATTTTGCTCCGAAAATGTGACATTTAAAATTGAAATATTTCGGGATTTTCAAATCGCAACGCCATATTTTTTTTACACCATCCGATTCAAAATAAAAAATGATTGGCAGTCTCTTTTTACAGCAATCAATTATTTTGGATAGATTTCGAATGAGGAGGAAAAAACTCAAATATTTCAGTATTCGAATCCAAGATCTGTAGTCACGTTTACGTTGAGAGGGCTCTGTGATTATGAGGTAAATTATTGAAATAGATTCTATGGTTGAGATCATAAAAAGTGTTCGATGGTCATGGATAATTTTAAATTAAACTATGTTAATCAGATTCACGAAAAGAGGGATCATAAACATGAAATATTATGGAATACAGTTACATTTTTAGTTGTGTCGATCATAGATAATGAGGCATATTTGTTCATGAGTAACCACAACTATGGAAGGAATCTTTTCCATTCATAAGGCTCTCATTTTATTCCGAAAAATTTTTCCTAGTTTGCTTTCTCTAAAGCTTTTGTGTTATATTCTGTTCCGTTGAATGAACTCATTCATTTTCTGATAATTAACATTTTTCGATCAATTTCATTTTTATAAACAAAACAATTTAAAAGATTTCAAAAAGAGTTTAATAAAACAACTCTAGGTTAAATTAAATGCTCGAAATGGCTCCCGTTCACCTCTAAGCATTTCAAAATCCTCTGTTCTACGAACATCGTTGCCTTCCGAAGTAATTCTGGGGATATGACTCGGAGAACTTCTATTATTCTGTTTCGTAAAACAGACTTATTTGCGATTCGTACCTTGTATACCTCAGATTTTACATAACCCTATAAGAAAAAATCTAAAGGCGTAAGGTCCGGGGATCGTGCAGGCCAATGCCATGGTCCCAAACGACGGATCCATCTCTCCTCAAATAATTCCTTTAAAATATGGGATACTGTTCTTGTGCAATGAGGGGGGGCACCATCCAATTGGAACCAACACCTCATTGCCTCGGAAATGGGAATTTCGTCCAAAAAATTTCTCAATGTAGTATTAAGGATTTCTACATATCTTCCACTATTAAGAATGCCATCATATAACTCGAATTCGAGTTTATTATCTTTCATGATAGCAAAAACATTCAAGCTGAATTTATCTTGATTCCCCCTTTTAAATTTCGCCATTGGATTTATGTCAGACCAGTGATGATCATTTTGGCTGTTAAGTCCACCTTCTTGACCAAACTTGGCCTCATAACTCCAAATTATTTTTTTCAGAAATGTGGATCCTCCTGAATTTTAATTAACATGTTCTCGCAAAACGTTATTCTTATAGCTTCGTCAGCAGGTTGAAGACATTGAACTTTGATGAATTTAAACGCATGGAATTTGTACTCCCTCAAAATTCTGTGCACAGATGTTGATTCAATCCCTAGTGCCTCACTTGCACCGGTAATGGAAGCACGTGGATAGGCGTGAAAGTATCCCAAAACGTTTATTACATTAATTTCATTTTCCACAACGTACTTTGAGCGTCTTCTTTTCGGATCAGGATTACCGAAAGACAAAAAATTTCTCCACAGCTTTCGGAATTTCTTTCCAGTCATTCTGGGTACATGGGGGTAACGATTGTTGAAGGTCCTACAGGTCCTTTCGATAATTTTTTGACATTCTCCGTGAATTGTGTAAAGGTCCAAAATTTGTTCATTAGTATAAGACATCATTTCAAAATCGTGTAACAGAACAATGTATATCAATGTAAGATTCTGTAAATCGTTTGATCAACGATCTTTTTAAAACCTACTATGAAACTATGTCCAAAAATTCCTAAATCTTGTTCTACAGGCTCCAGAGGTCTCCGGAACAGATTCGATGAACAACGTCTTACTTTGAGGATACACAGAGGAAGAGGATCCACAGAACGACGTCATCATTGTACAGGATCACCGCACGGAAGCAGCAGCACTCTAACAACTTTGGGCAGTGGCAGTCCTAGTCCATCAAACAAGAGACACGAGAGGATCAAAATTAGTGTCAGTTATCCTTCTAGCGAAAACTTGTCAGCCAATAAGCCTACTCCCCCCAATCACCTGCCAGTAGTAATGTCAACGTCACCTAGCAGCTACACAGTAAGGTATTCCGTAAATGGAGAAAAATTGGATGAAAATTCGTCCAGGAGTGATGGGAGGTTGAGAGTTCATAGAGGAGGTGAGTAGAAATACAGAATTGAATCAGTCAAACTGATATGAGAATTTCTTAAAGAAATTGAAAGAAGCACTGACGTTAGCTCTGGAGTTTCTGAGCACTCATTCTAGAATTTTTGAAATTTGGTATATCTGAATTTCAATAACTCAAATATACATTCAAAATTCACATGATATATCAAGTATTATAAAAAAGTTCTTGGATTTCTTCAAAAACTTTTAAGCGAGACGATTCACGCGCAATTATGCAAAATGTAATCATTTCAATTCAGATGCGAACTAAAACGGGACAATTGGATGATCAACTCATTTTGAAAAGTCTAGCTTAAATCCTTCGGAAAAGAGAAAGTTTGCGCTGGGCAGAGGTACATACTCAAGTTTGACTACGGAATCTTCTGTAGGAATTTGAACTCAATATATTAAAACTATTTTTGGGACGATATTCGGAAACTATAGATATTTGGGCGAATTGGTAGCACGCTGGTTTGCTTGATTGAAAAGTTTGTTACGTCATAACATGACGTGTGGTATTTTGTCCTGTTCATTACATACAGGGTGAGTCTTTGACCACTGCGTTAATTTTAACCAAAGATTCTTGACGTCAAAAGAAACATTTTTCCAAATTTGGCCCTGTTCAAATGATATAAGGTGTTGAAATTTAATAAAAAAATTGCATTTTCACCTGTAATATTCAAACGATAATATCAATTGAAATGATCTCCTGTAGAAGGTTTTTGATAACAGTCATGCATATATTGGCATCATTAGATTTATTCCATTTCTTGAAGGTTTCTCACTACTACTCTACAGATTGGTGGCTTGAACTAAAGGTCCGTATCTTGTAATTCCTGGAATCATTAGTCTTTTTTGCAGATAAAATCATTCATCATCTTTCCTCCTAAATTGCACCATTCTTGAGATATTTGAAGTTAAGAGGAATTAAATCGATATAATTTTGTCCAAATTTTCTGATTTTTCCAAATCCAACTCTGTGCTGAAATGATTCAATAATCAGATTTGTTCAATGTTGCCATATTTTATGTCTTTATTAAATATTTCTACAAAAGGTTGGGGAAATCTCTCCAGTCTATGGTTCCACCACTTAACACTATAGATGTAATTAACCACTGAACAATTTTTCTCATACATTCACTACAAAATCTAAATTGCCATTTGCTTTATTCATTATTGATGATGTCTAGTACCTTGTTTAATATTTAATCCAGAGTAATATTTCATAATAAATAGAGAAAAAGATTTCCATTACTCACATAGCTACTTCGGTATATTCTCATGACCATTGAAATAGGTAATGTATTTTCTGTCAGGACCTGTTAAATTGAAGACTTGTCTTTATGAAGAGCTGGTTCTTTATAGCTTCAGATATTCAGAGTTCATCAAATTATATCTATTTTAACATAGGAATGCTTCAAATTAAGCTCATATGAGTTTTAAATACTTCGAACCCAGTCTCCTAAATTTGTTTTGCACCTTTATAGAAGTTTTTTCACATCTTTATTTCATACATCGATTTAACCTGGTTTACAAACTTAGGAGATAATAGAATTTGACTCAGTTTCAATATTTCTGAATGTTTGTTATGATGCATGGTTAATTAAAATTCTATCAATATTGAAACTGGAAGCTATAGGCTCATAAACAGGAAATATTACAATAGAATGCATTTTCTGACCATAATCATTTCATACTGAATTGAATAATTTCAAACTATCGAAATTATTCCTACAAAATTTTCCACATTTTTTTTAAAGAAAGCTACAAATAAATAATGACAGTTTCAAACAGAATCAAAACAACAAGGAACCACGGAACACTATTTTATTGGGAACTACCCACCACAGAGACGTTATAATAACATTTTAATGTGATAATAATTCACTTTAGTTATTCTGAGAAAAATTATAACTAAAGATCAATAATGGTTACAGATATTATCTTTCATTTAAAAAAACTTTGCAATTATTATTTTTTTTTCTCTCCTGAGGGTCGGTAATGAATTAATATTCTATGGTAAGGTATTAAAATTTGACATAAATTATGAATAACCATAATTCAATATTTCTGTTTTTGTTTACATAATTAAAACAGATTCTCTGATTATAAAAACCAAAAATTTACGCATGTTCAGTAATTAATTATAGTCTAAACAGAATAGATTTATATTAATGATTTAACAAAAAATTTTTTAGTAAAGAACACCTTGTTGATATTTCAGAATCTTTAGGTGATCAAAGTCAATTTCTTCAAGCAAGTATAATTGCACACCTAAATCTAGGAATACTTGTAAATTATCCAAATAAATTGTTATTGGGATTCAGTAGAGAAAATAATCATCAAGCAAAGTAACATCACTTTAAAATAATTATTTTTAGTGACATCATTCATTGTTGTTGAAGATTTCGAAAAAGATTTTCATGTTTTTAACAGTATGATATCAAGAGACCTCATAGACCTGTTCACTGGTCTCTGTCAAGGAGAAGAAACTTCAGAAATATCAGTGTTTGGAAAATCATAGATGATTTTTTCTGGCTTTGAGTGAAAAAAAAGCAATGTGACAACCTCTTGCCTTGGAAGTTTTCATAGAAATGATGGTTTTCATGATTTGGAAATTTTAAGAAGAAAATTACAAATGTATGATATGTATGATATGGATAACATCCAATAATTCTGAGGTTTTTTTGGAATTTCTCACTAGAAAGGGATGGTTTATAATCTTGAAGTAGAAAGAAATTATAGTAGAACAGCAAAAATCTGTTTATGGTGTTGAATTTTTTTTACCAGAAAATTAGTATTTTGTATCTTCCTTCTGGATATGGACCTTATCGGATGAAACATGAGTGAGTGAATCATTTCTTAGTGGGAAAATAATGTTTTTAAACAATTCAGATTCATTAGTGGATGCTGTGGAAGGTATTTTTCATTCAAACTAAACTAGACTACAGAGGGGTATTTGCCCAATGTGAAAACTTAAAATGCTTATAACTTTTTAAAGCAGCTGAATATGGAAAAACCGTAATGGAAAACGTGTTTCTTTTGATCTCAAGAGCCTATGATTAAAATTTACGCAGTGGTCAAAGACTCACCCTGTATATGTAGGTTTCTCTGAAAAAATTAACTCAACAACAACAAAAATTAACTCATAATCAAATAGGAATGAAGGCAATTAAAGCTATGGCAAGAACCAATTACAGGCAGTGGGAAAAAAATGTCCTCGATTTTGGTGTAAGACAGAGGAACTCTGAATGTGTTTTTCACAAAGTGGCACAATGTAATCCCGTTTCTCCATTAGTCAGGAACATATTTTATTGAAAACCAAAAGAAACCTAAGTTGCAATGCAACAACTACATGAAAATAGAAATAAATCCTCTCCTTATTGCTTCCATATCCAGAATTCTCAGAACATCCAAACTGGTTATAAAATGCTTCAAAGATGTCAGGTGTTTCTTATATATCACAGATTTAAAGGAATTTTTTTCTGTAGTTGCAGTAAAAAATCCTGATTAAGTTCTGTTGTTTCTTATGGACAAGCTCTTCCTGATAATTTTTACAGTTTCAGAATCATTGTCTAACTGCTTCACGTAAATGATGGAATTGGAATTTCTCACTAGAAAGGGATGGTTTATAATCTTGAAGTAGAAAGAAATTATAGTAGAACAGCAAAAATCTGTTTATGGTGTTGAATTTTTTACCAGAAAATTAGTATTTTGTATCTTTCTTCTGGATATGGACCTCATCGGATGATACATGAGTGAGTGAATCATTTCTTAGTGGGAAAATAATGTTTTTAAACAATTCAGATTCATTAGTGGATGCTGTGGAAGGTATTTTTCATTCAAACTAAACTAGACTACAGAGGGGTATTTGCCCAATGTGAAAACTGAAAATGCTTATAACTTTTTAAAGCAGCTAAATATGGAAAAACCGTAATGGAAAACGTGTTTCTTTTGATCTCAAGAGCCTATGGTTAAAATTTACGCAGTGGTCAGACTCGCCCTGTATATTTTTAAAAATTGTTCAGGTTGGACAATGTCTATGCAGATTTTCATTGTAATTCGAGCTCTGAAGAGAACTCTATATTTATTCATCGGTGTAATTTGTAAGAAATTCTAAACTCAATTCGTCTCATCCTCATTCATAGCTTATGGATATGGCGATGTCAAGAATGCAGTTTATGAGTGAGCTAAATAAATAGAAAAGAGATGAGCTTATTGAGTACATTGTTTCTGAAAAAGCGCTGAGTAGCGTAAAAACCATAGCATTGAATGCAGCACTTGATTCGGAAAATGTATCGGAAATTTTCGAGGAAACTGAAACGGAAAAGGACGGCATGAACAAATGCTGCCAAAAACTGAAAATAGAAAAACAAAACCTAGTGATGATTGTAAATATGATGAAAAAGCTGCTTATCAACTGAAAAAGAGGACTGAAGAATTGGAGTTATGAATAAGTAATGATAATGAAATAATTGAAACCAAGATACTATAAAAAAACAAAAAGGATAATTCGCAAATATTGGACGACAGCGGTGACCAATAGAGTTCACGCGATAGATTTTCAATATGTACATCATAGATAAAACGATGCCGATGCAGCTACCAATGCTCTCGAAATGAATTTTGTTTGTTTGGCAACAATGTTGTGTTTGTATATGTTAGTTCATAAAAATTTTCGTTCCTCTGGATATTAATGTTGAAGATTCAATTTCGGTTGAAGGAACCAATGAAAATGCTTCGATCTGGAGCTACGTTTCGATGTCTATTTAACGTCTTATTCAGACTATAAAAAAACATAAAACACGTAATGGTTTGGAACTTAAATTAACAAAAATAATAAATATATATAATCATGGGTAAAAAACACAGCACAGCGTTTAACTATATATTTAATCAATGAACAAAAGTATAAACGTGAGGACAACTTTCGATTCCGATCTTCAGGAGGTATCAGAGCATGAGCAGTACAACCAAAAATATGTATTTTCCCCATATCAGGCTTGTACCCATACCAAAGCTCAGCCGGTGTTCTTCCATCTGGTATAACTGATGTTGGTGTACGATTCAACAGGTATGTACCTGTCAGAACAGCTTACCCCCATATATTCTTGTCGAAATTAGAATCGAAGATCATGCATCTCGCTTTCTCCATAATCGTTCTATTGAAGCGCTCAGCAATTCCATTTTGTTGCGGGTTGCGTGGAATAGTATACACTAGCTCAATTCCTTCTTCAGTGCAGAATTTTCTTATATTCATCGATGCATACTCTCCTCCATTGTCGCATCGAATTCTCGATATTTTTGTGCTGAACATAGCCTCAGTCATTGCCACATATTTTCTCAGGCATGACTCCACTTCGCTTTTCTTCTTTATCAAATATACAACGGCAAAATGGCTATAATTGTCCAAAAATGACACAAAAGTATTCATACCCATCATGTGTTGAAGGATTAATTTTTCCACAAACATCAGACGAAATGCAGTCGAATATTCTTCTTGGCTTCCTTTCTTCTGGTAATTGCTTCAGGAACTTGTTGTTCGTCTGTTTACCTTTTAAACATGTTTCACAGATACCATCTACAGGAAATCTGTATGAATGTCCCATTCTTCTATGCCACAACACATTTGTGTGTTCTACTAGATTGGCTTAATGGAATTTCCTTATACGTAATCTCAAAATAAACAGATTGCCAACACGATTACCTTGTAATAATATTTTTCCATCTTTCCAAATGTTGACAATTTTCTCATGAAATTCAACCTTCAATCCTGACTCTACCATCTTCCTTACCGACAGTAAATTGTGGAATAATTTTTCACAGGTGAACACGTCCTTTAATATAATTGGTGTGTTGTTTTCCGTGATAAGAGGTAGATCACCTGAAGTTGTTGACGTCACAGTTTCACCTTCTTTTGGTACATTTATGGTATGAGATATCTTCTTCAAATTTTTACAAAAGCGTCCATATTCTGCTTTTATAAGGTGATTTGAAGCACCTGAATCGATCACCATCACAGTTTCTTCATTTGAGGTTACATTTCCAGCAAATACGGATTCGTCACTTTGAACTACTTCGACGCTTTTCTTCAACGGACATTGAGAACTAATGTTATCTTACATAAAAGCAATGTGATTTTTATTCAATGCCATGTTGGCATTCGATCTGTTTCGCTGAGGACATTCGGATCGTTTGTGCCCCACAGCTTTGCATGTCCAACACCTCACCGAATTCTCCCTTGAGTTCCCTGTATCTCTACTCGAAGTTTTGTTGGTTGCATAAGAGCGTTTCGAACCGTTATTCCAAGAACCCTTGTTTCTGTTGGAAAATTTTCTTTGGGTAAAAAATGCATTTCCACTGTCCTCCCTACCTTTTCTGGATTTTAGCATCCTTTCTTCCTCAAATAAGAGTTTACTCTTGACAAAGTCTTCATTTACAACGTCTGGATCAGAAGCTAGTAGGATATCAATCGACGTTATCACAGATTGATATTCATTTGGCATCGAGGAAAGCAGTTGTGTTACATATTCTTCACTGTCAACGTATCCTCCAACATTCTTAAGTTCAGACACCACCTTATCAAATTCAATGATATACCCATTCAAGGAACTGCATCCATCAAAAGTCATATTTCTAAGGCGTTTCTGCAAAGAAATTCTTGACATCAAGCTTTTTCGTACATAAGTAATTTTTAGTGTCTCCATCATGTCCTTGGCCGTACCTTTGGATTTAACCAATTCCAGCACTGAATCATCAATGCATTGAACAATTATATCACTTGCTTTGGCATCTCTACTTTTGAAGTCAGGCACCTTTTCTATTTCTTCCGGTTTAGTTTTCTTCCAGTAAAGATAGAACCCCATTTCTTTCAAGCACTCGTTCCAGTCTGAATCTTTAGTTTTCGAAGTTTGTTCCATCAAATGGACGAATATTTGAGGTCACGTTGCACGCCATTTTTAAAACTTCATTTTTTTTATTTATTGTTTTATAGGTTACTCCACACTTTTACAGTTCACTATTCAGATTAAAATACAGAGTCTGGGCACATAACCTCTAATCATGGGTAAAAAACACAGCACAGCGTTTAACTATATATTTAATCAATGAACAAAAGTATAGACTTGAGTACAACTTACAGGAGATCGTTACATGTTACATGAACAGAACAGGAAGTGAAGTGGACCATGCTACACACAGCATGCTGAGCACAGAACATGAACACAGAAAAATATATATTTGTACCACAGAATTGTTCTTCTTATAATATACAATATGAATTACAGAATAAAAAAAACAACACAAGAGTAAGTTAACTTGGGATCATATAGATTAAACTTATACAACTAGAGAACAGTTGAAGAATATAAGAAACAAGTTTGCTTTCAAACTGATTTCAGTGAGGAGTTATTAAATAACGGATATCCTAAGAACTTAATGAATTCTATGTCACACACAATTACACTTCAGTGAATAGGTCAGATGAAATTGCAACCGTAAATCAAAAGACATCCACAATTGTGCTCATACCGCAATCAACCAAGAGAGATAATATCTCCAAAAGATTGATAAAGGAAATGATTTTCATCAAAAAAACAAATAGTACCGTAAATCTTGAAACAGATACGACCAATTTGAATGATATCTATGTAAATTTAATCAATCGAATAAAATGAGAGATTCATGAATGAATGTTGAGAAGACGAGGAGTTGACCTTTATTTTACTATAATGACAAAAAAAGCATAACATACAGAATCTTCCTGAATGCGAGATTAGTTCAACTCAGTTCCTTGAATATGATAGATAGATAAATAGATAATTTATTGGTGCTGTGTTACAAACTACATTGTATTACACAAGTGATATCAATATAGGGAATATAAATGTAATCCACTGTACAATCGTGAATAATTAATAATGGTATTAAGGGTAACATCCCTATTCAACCAATTTAAAAGCACACTTATAATAAAAAAAATATGCATATATATAACACCATTAGTTACATTCCAATGTTTCATACAATTCCGCATCACACAGGACACTAATATTCATGAAATAAAAAATTGCAGGTAATAGAAAAATAAAAATCTTAAATGATATTGAATACCATTTCGCATCAGCAAAACATAAAATTATAATAAAAATATATACCGTAAAACTAAACGATATAAAAATATTAAAATCTTAAATGATATGAATACCATTTCGCTGTCGAAAGTAAATAAAAGTGTATTAAAAATTTAACTACAAAGGTATAACATGTTAAAATATTAAAATCTTAAATGATACGAATAACCATTTCACATTAGAGAAAATAAAAGTACATTGAAAATATTTACTATAACCTTAAAATTTTAAATCACTGGAAAGGAACTCTTGCACATTCCAAAATGCACCTGTCACCAATATTTCATTAATCCTCTTCCTGAAGTGCTTTTCATTCAGCTTCTTAATCTCATTAGGTAACACATTATAAAGCTTATGGAAAATGAAATTTTGACCATTCTTAGACTTTTCAAGACGCATATACTTAGATTTGATATTATTTCTATTCCGTGTATGATAATCGTGTGTGTCTCCATATTTTGGAAGATTTCTGCTATTAATATATGCGTAAACAAGGCATTCATAAATGTATAAAGATGGAAAAGTTAAAATATTCAATGTTCTGAATGCACTCGAACAGTCACCTCTGTATCCCAGACCAGCCACTATTCTCACCGCCCTCCTTTGAAGTCTGAAAATGCTCTCCCTACCTGAGCAGTTCCCCCAAATCAAAAAACAATACCGCAAATGACATTCGATAAGGCTGTGATAGGCAGCTTTTATCTCCTTCCTGGACACTATGTTCTTTAAGTTACGCAGTAGGAAAATATTTTTAGTTATTTTTACTGCCGTCTCATTGACATGAGAGATCCAAGTAAGTTTGGAGTCCAGATATATCCCCAGAAATTTTACTCGCTCTTTGGCCCTATGGTCCCCAGAGTCTCCCAAAGTGAACAACATGATGTCTGTCATATCATTATTACACACGAGCTTGTTTGTTGCAAACCATTCCTTGGCTCTATATTCTGCTCCACATGCAATATGTTGAACTTCCTGCAGCTCTTTATGTTTCACTGTAATTCCCGAGTCGTCGCCCACAAAAGATGTTCATAGCCAGCAGCCATAAAAGAAGAAAAATCATTCATGAAGATTATAAATAATAGGGGCCCTAATATGGAGCCCTGCGGCACTCCAAGACTCACATGGCCCTCTGTTGACCACGCATCATTGCAGAAAACTCTCTGGGTTCTGTTGGAGAAGTAGGACTGAATGAGTCTGAGACCAACTTCATCAAGGCCATATTTTGACAGCTTACAAACAAGTACCCGCGGATCGACACAGTCACAAGCTAGACTTAGGTCCAAGAGAACAGATAATGAAAATAGGCCTCCCTCAAAGCAGTCTAGCGTATACTCTACAAAGCGCATTTTAGCGTTACATGTACTTGACTTCCATCTATATCCATACTGGTTTCCAGTTTTTCCCTCTCGAAATAATTCATTATCTGTTGATGCAAAATTCGCTCAAAAATCTTAGAAAATACGGAAAGTAGAAAAATTGGTCTATAATTCTTTTTTTCTGTCTTATCACCCTTTTTGTATTTATTTTATTTAGCGTATGGCAACAGTATACATAATATGATTTTACAATATAAAATTAGATTAAAACAACAACAATCACAACAGCAAGCCCAAGAAAAACATACAAAGATAAAGACTTGCAGAGCATTTGTAAACAACAAGTCCACACATATTTATCACAAACTTGTTAAAAGTAATGTTGTGAGCAATCTCACTAAATTGTTATAAGAATAATTTTTCTGTTCTGTGGCCTAACCTAAATATTAATATATGTGTTCTATGATAGAAAATTCTAGAAGAAGTGATGAGTTAAGAATGTACAATTTGTTAAGTTAAGTAGTAGTCATTGTGTATTGTATTGTATTGGAATACCAAGGAGAAAGTAGAAATAAACCACGAAAAGTTAGTCTGACTTTTATTTTAACAGTGGTAGCAGAGCGTGGTTTATGAAAAATGACTACGAAGGAAAAATACAACCTAACCCCATTCTCTGGAAATAACTTTTCAGCATGGGAGTTTCGAATCAAAAAGTATCCTGCGGGACAATGGAGTTGTAGAAGCAGTTCTCAATAAAGATTATAGTCTGAACGAAGAAAATGAAATCGGGGAAGCCAAAGCCCAAGCCATTTTAATTGGAGGAGTAGCAGACACACATTTGGAATACATAAGAAACATGGAAAGTGCTTATGATATGTTTTATAATCTGGAGCAGGTATTCAAGCAGAGGGGTGCGCAGCCGATTGTTCATTCGACGAAGTTTAAATGAAATAAAGTTCAATGAAAGGGAATCATTGCAGAACCATTTCGTAAAACTGGATGAACTATTTTCACAACTACAAGATTCTGGGGTGAAATAAGCCAAGAAGAAAAAATAAATTACATTCTAATGTCAATGCCCAAAGTTACGAAGCAGTAGTCACTGCCATTGAAACTCAGCCCAATCTGGAATTAGGGTTTGTCAAAAACAGACTATTGGGTGAAGAGGAGAAAAGAGCAAAACCAGTAGCTGAAACATCCAGTTCATTAAATTATGCTTTTTCATGTTATATATGTGGAAAACGAGGGCACAAAAATTCCAATGCAGATATAGAAATAAACCTGACAATACTTACCAAGGACGTGGCGACAGAAACCAGAACAGAACTACCCAAGGTTCAACAAGGAACACAAATGAGAATGGACGAGGTCAGAATTCGAATACATATAGTAGAAATAGGTTCCAGAATTGGTCAAGAGGAGGTTATGCAGCCACAGCTGACAACAGGGACGACCAAGCAAAGGTGGTATTTATGACAGACACAGGATCAGGTGAGCCATTTGAAAATTCTTACTTGGCTGAAAATAATTTAACCTGGTGTGTTGACTCTGGGTGTTCCGATCATCTAGTGAGTGACTTGAATGCTTTTTCTGACTATAATGAGTTTAAAATTCCTAAAAAGATATCTGTAGCTAAGGGAGGTGTTTATTTAGAAGCTAAAGGCATAGGAAATATTGATGCAATTAGTTTTGTTAATAATAGGAGAGTTCCATGTAAAATTAAGAATGTATATTATTGTCCTGATGTTAAAAAAAGAATCTTATGTCTGTTTCAAAACTAGAAAATAATGGTTTAAAGGTATTATTTGAAAATAATGAAGTACAAGCGTCAATCAAAGATAGAGCAGTTATGATTGGAAAAATGGAAGGTTCTTTATACTTAGTTAAAATGGAAATAGATAACTCGGCAAATTATACCGTTCACAACTCATTAAATTATAGAGATGATTTAGTCAATTTGTGGCATAGGCGTTTAGGACATTTAGGCCTACAAAATTTGAAAGTCTTAATTAGAAGTGGTCTGGCGGAAGGTATGGATAAGTTAGATGAATTAAGCAATATGAATTTCGAAAGATTAACATGTGAACCATGTATAATGGGAAAAATGACAAGGCAACCATTTAAGGGAAAGGGATATAGAGCAAATAAACCTTTAGAGGTAGTTCACACTGATGTATGTGGACCCATTTCTCCGACAACTTGGGACGGTTTTCGTTATTTCGTGACATTTTTAGATGATTATTCTCATATGGTCATAATATATTTGCTGAAAAATAGATTTGAGGTTTTTGAACGTTTTAGAGAATATGAAGCTTACGCTACAAACCATTTTGGGACAAATATTTTAAATTTAAGATTAGATAATGGAGGAGAGTACACTTCAAATGAGATGAAGGCCTTTTGTAGAAGTAAGGGTATAAGGTTGAAGTATATAGTATCATATAATCCAGAAATGAATGGGAAAGCGGAAAGATTAAATAGAACTCTGGTGGAAAAAGCTAGAACTCTCTTAATAGACTCAAAGTTACCAAAAGATATGTGGGGAGAGGCAATCTATGTTTCAGCATATCTAACAAACCGAAGTCCAACCAGCAATATGGATAAGACTCCTATCGAACTATGGGAAGGAACAAAACCAAACTTAGAGAAGTTGAGAGTGTTTGGAAGCATAGCATACAAACATGTGCCTGATCAATTAAGAACAAAGTTGGACAGTAAGGCAAAGAAGCTAATCATGGTAGGATATGGGCCAAACAGCTCCTATAGATTATGGGATCCTGAAAGAAGGAAAATAGAAATTGGAAGAAATGTTGTATTTGATGAGAACAAGTTGAATACACCAGACTCATTAGAAATAGAGAAACTCAGATATAACAGGAAAGTAAAACAAAGGAAGGAAATATGAACGAAGACATACAGGATGAGCCAAACATTCAGGAGGAAGAATTTATTCCAGTACATGAAGAAAGTAGTTCACAAACAAAAAGGAATAGAAACAAGCCGGTATGGCACAAAGACTATATTACAAATTTCGAATCCGAGGAAGAAGCAATGTTCGCTTATTTGTTGGAATATGATGATGATATTCCCAAAACCATAGATGAAATAGATCAACGGCCAGACAGAGATAAATGGATGAGAGCAGTGGAGGCGGAAGTAAATATATTAGAGGAAAGTAAAACTTGGATACAAGTAAAGAAACCTGAGAATATCAAGACGATTGACACAAAATGGGTATTTTCAAGAAAAGAACTTAAAAATAAAGAACCAATATATAAAGCCCGACTTGTCGTTCGAGGTTTTCAACAAAAAGACCATAGTGAAGATACATATTCTCCTGTTCTTCGACTCCAAACTTTAAGAATTGTTTTAGCAATCGCAATACAGAATAATTATGATATACATCAGATGGATGTCAAGGAGCATTTTTATATGGGCGTATTGAGGAACAAGTGTATTTAAGCCCTCCTAAAGGCATCAAAGTAAAAGATGGTTTAGTTTTAAAGCTTACAAAATCACTTTATGGGCTCAAAAAATCACCAAAATATTGGTATGATCATTTTCATGAATTAATCACAAAATTTGGGTTTTCTAGATCGGACAATGATTATTGCTTTTACATCAAAGATCGTATATATATTTTATTGTATGTGGATGATCTTTTAATTGTGGGAACAGATGAGAAGAAAATTTCTGAGCTAAAAAGATTTTTATGCAATGAATTCAGGATGAAAGATTTGGGAAGAAATAATTTGATGTATTTGGGTATTTCAATAGTGAAAACAAATGATAGCATATTAATGGATCAGTCAGAT
The DNA here is from genome assembly GCA_030674115.1 of Micraspis discolor. Taxonomy (NCBI): domain Eukaryota; kingdom Metazoa; phylum Arthropoda; class Insecta; order Coleoptera; family Coccinellidae; genus Micraspis; species Micraspis discolor. The sequence goes on along the minus strand of JARTUT010001749.1, from coordinate 1,166,440 downwards.
TATTTGAAAAAAATATTAGTTAAATATGGTATGGAAAATTGCAAGCCCATTGCTACACCAATGGATGTTAATTTTAAAATGACTAGCAGTGAATGTTTAATCGACAATACTCTGGAACTCAGATGTCGATCCTTAATGGATCATTGATGTATGTCACTGTAGGAACTCGACCAGACTTAGCTGCAGCAGTTTATTATTTAAGCCGATTCCAATCCAAACCAAGTAATGATTTGTGGATTGCACTAAAGCGGATTTTACGGTATATCAAAGGTACACTAAATCTAAAATTGAAATATTTCAGTAACAATAGCTGCTCTGTCTTGGTTGGTTACGCTGATTCGGACTGGGCTAGGGATGAAGATAGGAAATCCACATCCGGATATCTATTCAAAGTATATGATAATGTAGTAATTTGGCGGAGTAAGAAACAGAATTGTATCGCACTCAGTACGGCAGAAGCTGAATTAGTTTCTTTATGTGAAGCAGTAAAAGAAATGATGTGGTTATTAAAATTGTTGAAAAGATTTTAAATTAGACATTAAAGAAGTATGTATATTTGAAGACAATCAAATTACCATTAAAGCTGTTAAAAATCACGATCAAAAATTAATGAAACATCTAGATATCAAATATAATTTTATTAAACAGTTAGTAGAAAGTGGATTAGTTAAGTTAGAGTATATTAATACAAGAGATCAAACAGCGGATGATACCGCAAATAACATTCGATAAGGCTGTGATAGGCAGCTTTTATCACCTTCCTGGACACTATGTTCTTTAAGTTACGCAGTAGGAAAATATTTTTAGTTATTTTTACTGCCGTCTCATTGACATGAGAGATCCAAGTAAGTTTGGAGTCCAGATATATCCCCAGAAATTTTACTCGCTCTTTGGCCCTATGGTCCCCAGAGTCTCCCAAAGTGAACAACATGATGTCTGTCATATCATTATTACACACGAGCTTGTTTGTTGCAAACCATTCCTTGGCTCTATATTCTGCTCCACATGCAATATGTTGAACTTCCTGCAGCTCTTTATGTTTCACTGTAATTCCCGAGTCGTCGCCCACAAAAGATGTTCATAGCCAGCCATAAAAGAAGAAAAATCATTCATGAAGATTATAAATAATAGGGGCCCTAATATGGAGCCCTGCGGCACTCCAAGACTCACATGGCCCTCTGTTGACCACGCATCATTGCAGAAAACTCTCTGGGTTCTGTTGGAGAAGTAGGACTGAATGAGTCTGAGACCAACTTCATCAAGGCCATATTTTGACAGCTTACAAACAAGTACCCGCGGATCGACACAGTCACAAGCTAGACTTAGGTCCAAGAGAACAGATAATGAAAATAGGCCTCCCTCAAAGCAGTCTAGCGTATACTCTACAAAGCGCATTTTAGCGTTACATGTACTTGACTTCCATCTATATCCTTACTGGTTTCCAGTTTTTTCCTCTCGAAATAATTCATTATTTGTAAATGCAAAATTCGCTCAGAAATCTTAGAAAATACGGAAAGCAGAGAAATTGGTTAATAATTCTTTTTTTCTGTCTTATCACCCTTTTTTGTGAATGGGGATCACCTTCGCTACCTTTAGACTGTCAGGGAAAACCCCCTCCCTAACACATCGGTTTATCACCTTTGTAAGGGGAATCACTACATGATTTATATTCTTCTTTAAGAGCGCCATTGAAAGACCATAAAAGTCCTTTGATTTACTCCCCTTGAAGGACATATTGTATCTCTCATGTTATTAAATTATACTTCCTAAAACTGAAAACTGCTCCCATGTCGGATACTGTCATCCAATGATATTCCAGCATCAACATCAGGCCAACCATTCACCAATTCCTGGGGTAATGAGATGAAATAGGAATTAAACTCCTGAGGGTTCAAAGGCACAGATGAATCAACCCCTGACCGTCTTTTACTGTTTATAATTTTCCACATATTTTTGCTAGGATTATTTGAGATTAAGATGAAAATCTCATTGGCAGTTGTACGAGCTGAGCGCAGAGCCTTCCTGTATACACAATGTGCTTTATTCTTCAACCTCTTCATGTTATAGTCTTGTAGTGTCTGTACATATCATTAAACAGCCTCATATCCTCCTCAACCTGTGTAGCTCAGTTGAGAACCATTTCATCCCTGAGTCGCAAGTTCTAGTTTTCATATAAACCTCTGGAAAAGATTCATGATATATTTCTTTGAAACGATTATGAAAAGTTTCAAAGCAATCTTTGGCTGACAAAGACAAATCATCTACAAAGGTCCAATCTTGCTCATTTAACAAACTATGCATTCTCTGATAACCTTTCAGCGTTAAGGGTCTACATTTGCTATTTGAAAGTGAGGTGGTAGGCATTAAAGGCTTTGGGATATTAACGCATTGTGTATCATGGTCAGAAAAATCTATTCTCACAATTTTGGGTATAGGACTTCCCAGTGCCAGATTTCTCACAAAGATATTATCTTAACAATTATTACCTCTAGTCGGTACATATATTGTTTGCTCTAATCCATAAGATTTGAAAACCTCTAACAGTAGCTCGGTATTCCTATCCAGTACGTCATTCTCACACATACTATAACACACATTAAAATCACCTGCAATAGCAAGATCATCATGGACGTTAATCATACTCAGAGCATTTTCAACTATATTCAGAAAGTTACTGAAATCACCATCTGATGAGCGATAGATTGACAACAGGGTTGATTTCTGGAATCTTATAGCAGATATTTCACAATCTCCTTCCACAATATGGTCCAGAACCTTATAATCATGATGTTTGCACAAGATCATTGGACCTCCTCGTAATTTATTGGTTCTAGAGAAATTGGATGCAAGATGCCAACCACTTGAAACGTTTGAGTTAGCCACCTCCTTCGAGAGCCAGTGCTCTGTCACACAAATGGCATCGAACATTTTATTTTCCATCAGAAATAAGTCCCATTCATGCACCTTATGGGGAGCCATTCCCTGAATATTCAAATGTAAAATTCTTGAAGAGCCTTTACCTTCGTCAGTTCTATTTTTCATCATGAATGGTCCTTTTGTACCACTTTCTTGTGGAAAAACATCGTCTCATATTCACACACATATGTATGTTGCAAATATCAAAGTCAATAATTCAAGCTGATTTAGTCCAGTAAAGGAAGGGCTGAAATCACTTTTTCTCGGAAAGAGCTGCATTTTTGATATAATGATTGTTATAACGAGAGAAACATATGGTCGAAAATGCAGGTGTTAAAATTTTCAGGAACATTGAAAAATTCTTCAAAATATAAAGAAAAATACGGTTTTTTTGATATTTTCGCGAATTAGAAGGTTTAGTAAGAAAAAGTTTTAAACAAAAGTTGTAGAGCGGAAAATTCTAGTCCAAATGATGTACTTTAAGGTTCTCGAAAGTGATTTTGTATATTGATTATTAAGGTATTTCTCTAATGCGGCGATAACAGTGAATTCGAAATTCATCTGAAGTTCTAGAACAGGGTAGGATTCAGCACAAGTTGTCTGGAGAGTGTGATTTGAAATTCTTGGTCTATTAGAATGAATAACAGCTCGCTTGGGATATCAATAACATGTAATCATTGGGTTTAAACTCATTAGTTTGAAATCGATATTTAGGTGACGCATTGAAATGAATAATTGCCCCACCAAAACTTCATTTTCTCAAATAACTCGTTGACGGGATTTTGAATACTTACAAGAACAGATTATTATATAGATAGTTATGGGGGAAAACTTTCTCAACAATAATACTTTCATAAAAAAATTTAAAGAGAAATATAGTAATGTCATTATCATCGAACAACATCGTGGGAAGCAACCGGTTTTCTTTTACAAATCTCCCAATATAATGGAGCTTAGTAAAGATTGGCTTTTAATCCCGATTCTCTCAGTAATTATCGAAAAAATTTAATTTACGGATAGCTGGTCAAATCGTTGTAGCTGATATAAAGAAAAAGATTATAACTATGAAATTTATCCCCTCTCAAGTAAATTCTTGGATAGCACTATATCTGAAATTCCGGAATGTTTGAAAACTACCCTATTCCATTTTCTAGATTCAAAATGTAGTGCAAGGAAAGATGTGGAACGTGATACAATAGCACATTCCAAAATTTCCACTGTTCGTTCAAGAATATTCATTTCCAAATTTCAGCTAGCTGTTGGAACTTATGTCTACAGAAAAACAGGTACTCGTTTGATAATTGACATGATGAGTAAATTAGGAGTATCGGCTTCATACCACAATATTCAATTATATGAAGCTTCCGTTATAAGGCAACCTGCAAAATTAACGCATCAACTCTTTCATTCAATTCGTTTTTGATAACACAGATCACAATGTAAGTACGTCGGATGGTCATGAAACATTTCACTGTTTGGGGGGTATTAGAGTCAATACACCAGAATAGGATGTTGAATATGAAGGAGGTTCCAAAAGGCTGATGGAAATACCACTTGCTTCTATTTTAGCTTCACAAAAGAAGATATAATTGATACCATTCAGTTACACGAATCCTGATGAATTGAAGAGTGTAGAGTTCGTTGATGAATCAAAACTTCATATAAAGGTACAACCTGAAGTTCCAAAATCATATGTTGCGTATTTATGTGCGAAATCTCTCGAAATAGAAAATATTCCAACATGGCAGGGTTTTCATGAAATTTTATCACGAGACGTTACATATATGATGTCGCATGTTAATTGTCTCCCATTCATTAATGCATCACCATCCAGTTTAACCACATTACACACAGCTTTGCTCTATGTAGTGGAAGAAACGAAGAGAAATAAAAGTAGAACAACTTTTGTAACATTCGATCAGCATCCTTATTTCAAAGCTAACTCTATCATTGTGCAGTCGTGCAATCCTGAATTTAGGAATATTGCTGTGAAATTAGGAGGGTTCCATTTATTGATGTCATATATGGGCGCCATTGGCTTTATCATGGATGGGAGTGGTTTGAAAGATCTTTGGGCTACTTCATATGCTGCATAATCAGTGAAGAAAATGTCTGAAAGGCTTTCAGCAGAGCTTTACGTGCTCACATATTAACATTCACTGCTATAGGAATTCATATTTTGAAAACAAGCAATACAACTCCGACTGATGTAATTGAGAAACAAGTGAAAAGGATGTTCGAAAATGGAAGGAAAATTCTCCTACTTTGGGCGATTGTAATATTGGCCCAATGATAGTATGTTCAACTTGGAAATTCGAGGAAACACTTCAATATTTGAAGATCGTGATTATTTTACTCCAGTTTGTCGAAGCAGAACGTATTGGAGATTGAGATTTGCTCTTAAGCAGTGTGATGAAAATGTTAGCAGTTAGTGCTCAATGGTACTTACAGGATATGGTGCATTTGGAAACAACGATGGATACATTAGAATTCGACAGGTTCACAAAAGAAGGATATATAATTTATCTGAAAGTCGTATGAAGAGAGATAAAGAAGACAAAGAAAAAATTGTATTCTGGCTAAAATGCCATAATCCTTTTGAGAAAAGAGATTGCCTGATGTCTCTTTCTACAGGTGTTATTGGTAGCGACTATATTAACTGTCATATGGCATTTCAAGGACGCAAAGGAATGGAAGCAATCGTTGGAAAAAATTTGTGAAATATGACTTTGTCATCAAAATTTAAAGTTGAGAATTTATGCGATAGCCAGAATAAAATTCGTATTCCTGGAGGTACATCTTCTATAGACTCATCTGCATTGTTGGAGAGAATGGATCAAAGAAAAAAGAGGCAATTTCTTACGAATTGTCGCCATATCCACTATCTTCCTTCGACGAATATGGATTAATAAGAAAACTGTTAACTCTGACCTCTATAAATTATTCTCAACGCATCTTCAATTACAATCCTTGCTTACTGGTATGATATATGTTAAAGATGGTGAATGGTTATTACACCAAGTTGTATGGCCTCACAGTAAGAGATTCGTAGATGTGTTAGAAATATATAAATAGTCCATATTGAAAAAATTGGGACAGAATTGTAAAATTGTATTTAGCGGTTATTGGGATGAAATCGTCGGAATAATATCGTATGAACGATTCCGTCGAAAAGAAAAAGTTGTTCCCTCTGATGTACAAATTGATGAAGACAAAATAGTAACAATGACACAAAAAAATTGTCAAATATTGGGAATAAATATACATTTATCAAAATACTTTCCAATTTTCTACGAAACATATTGTAGAAGTAAATGTAGCAGAAAAAGATGCCGACGTAGATATAGTAATGGCAGCCATCTCTCCAGAATCGGTTGCTGTGATTGGCAGTGACGTAGATCTCTAACACCAGATCACAGCAATAGATCACGGAAAAAATAGTGAGATATCTGTACAACACAAGTGGGGAAAATTTTAGCATCGGTGAACTGAGATATAAAATATTCACAACCCCAGTTTTAGGAACCAGGAAAACATCACCCCTAGTAATGCTTCCTCCAACAGAGTTAGCATTGATTGAACACACCAGACGAGTTTATTATCAAATTCAGGTTTGGCTAGGACGACCGTCGTTGAAACCTGAACATTGGGGTTGGCATAGATCACATTGTATGCTACTTCCTAAAATGATGACAAAAGTAGTAGCTCCACAGGAATTATTGAATAATGTGATCAAATTCATTCACACCCTAGTTTTATTAGTTTCAAAAATTTCAGAAATTCACTCTTATTCTTGTTTTTATTTATTCACATTTGTTTAAGGTATTCTGCAGCTGTAATGGAAAATGTGATACTTCTCGCTACAGTTCCAAAAAGCAGGACTGAAATGTACAAGGTTTTGCAAAATGTGTAACGGCATAACGGTGAAAATGTCTCTGACCTGATAAACAGAATATAAATGAACTCTGATGTCGATGAAGACGAATGGGATCTAGATGACGCTGAGGGAGATGATATTGATGCATTTAATTGAAGAAATTTTGGTAAAAATGAAAAAACAGTTTTTCCTGATATTATTCAATGCAGAAACTTTAATTATTATTCATTAATGCCATGGCTCTTCAAATAATTACTACAGTTTTTAATTAAACTCTTTTATCCCATTACTATGAATAAATTTCTTTCTTTCGAAGAATTACTATTACTATCACAAACATACCTACCTCCGTCTGAATTATTATTCGTATATCGTATGCATCTTAAGGAAATTCAGCATAAATTTGTTCATAATTGCGGCTGAAAACTATTTTTGTTTTTGAATAAATAAAATTTCAATTTCAATTTCGTCAAATTACTAAATATCCTTTTTAAAATTTATCCAATTTTTGACTTTTCTATTTTTCATATTACTTCTAGCCTCCATTGAAGAATCTATATCGCCTTCGCTAGCACATCAGATTAGAAATCCGAACATCATTTTACCCAAACTGTCCGTTTCCAACCAACTCAACATTATATGCTAGGGTTCGATTTAATAAATGCAATACAATAACAAAACGAGTAGAGTCCAACTCTGGCGAATATCTTCCAGATGTTTGGTTCGGCCTTAACAGGTAGTCATTTCATCGAGCGCCAAATTTAAAATTCGTTGGTATTGCGCTACTAAAGAAATACGCTGTTTATCAGTATACAAATTCACTTTCGAGAACGCTAATTATATAATTTGGACTAGAATTTTCCGCTCTATAACTTTTGTTTAAAACATTTTCTTACTAAACCTTTTAATTCGCGAAAATATCAGAAAAACCGCATTTTTCTCTATATTTTCAAGGATTTTCCAATGTTCCTGAAAATTTTAACACCTGCATTTTTGACCATATGCTTCTTTCATTATAACAATCAACATATCAAAAATGCAGCTCTTTCCGAGAAAAAGTGATTTCAGCCCTTCCTTTACTGGACTAGATTGTATGAAATATACAGGTTGTCTCAAGTTCGAGTGCCTATTAAACGTTTCTGGAGAACTAGACATATTTGAAATCTGAAAATTAGAATGATATTGTTCGAAATTCTCTACAGAGCTAAAATATTTTTAAAGCCCAAAAACTTCCGGTTATACAGGGAGTGAAAATAAATTCGGCGAAAAAATTTTTTTTCAAGTTTTCCATTTCTAGTATGATCGAGTATTAAATGGTGAATACATTTCTGTTAATACCATTGTATTAAATCAAATAGTTTTCAAAATATCAAAAAAAAAACTGGAAAAAAATTCAAATATGTTCAGTCAGTAATATGTTCATTATTCTTATTTTAAATATCCTGAGCGTAAACCGTTTTGACAACATCGAAGAGGAAGGATGTGAAAAGGTCATGCATCTTTTGGATTTCAAAAATATCATCACAGGGTGTTTCAAATTTTGTGTTGAAAATTGTGATCTTGAATTTGCCATAACTTCTGTTTTTCAAATCAGAACCCTATTTTTGGCGCTATCATTTTGCCCGAATGTCTGTAATTTTGGAATATCGAGCCGAAATGGTCTCAATCGATTGGGTGATGAATCTGTGGCGAAAGTTGAGTCTGTCCGGCCGGCCGTCCGGCCGTATCCTCTCTAGCATCCAAAAGAGATGAGCGAGAGTTTTCATATTTTCAGAATAGGTTAATTGTCCAAATATCTCGGTCAAGTTCGTTATTGGGCCAAATCCGTCTGATGGTTCAGAAGTTATGAGCATCTGAAATTTTGTTTCCTCAATAACTATTAGAATATCCATCCGATCAAGTCGATACTTGAAATATTGTTGAGGAGGTTGCAACAAAACGGCTCGCAAAATTTCGCAGAAATCGTCACGCTAGAAAATTTTAAAAAAATTCCCAAAAAAAAATTTTTTAATCTGCACTATCTCATAAGATATTTTTCGGATTTCAATAAAAATTCGTGAATATATTGAGGTGATCGATATCTTACTTATCCTCAAATTTCATTGTCGTAGCTCTTTTCCATCTAAAGATATGATTATTTTTATCATTTACTCAAGACAAAGGAGAAATGACATACGTCCCGATGATTTTCTTTGAACGATGGCCATCACAGATCGATATTCGATTGACAAATGCCGGGCTCATTAATCAGTGTCAGTTGGCGTAATATTAATCAAAATTTTTCATAACGGGAAATCATAGAGATAGAATTCAATCTCGGTGGCTTAAATAATATAAGTTGTCAGAATTCAGAAAAGCACTGACATAAGTTTATAAGAAAAGGGAATTATAGCTTCGAACAAAACTTGGGGAAAATTATGAGTAGTTATTTTTAATTTGAGATATAGGTTTGTTCATTCATTAGGCGTTCATATTTGCATCACATAGTACGGGAAAAGACTATTATACAAGTGATCAGAGTGCTTATAGATTTGTTACGGTTTGAATATTTACTCGCAAGTAGCTCAACAAGAGCGCCAAAGCAATCTGACCTCAGGTCAGTGCTTTCTAAATTTTTTCAATAATTGTGTTGGATTCTGCGGTCAAAAATAATGATAGTTTTCGCACTTGATTATGCTCCTAAATTCAGTAATTCCTGAGTTATTTGAGATTTTCTGGATTTATGTAGTACGTAGTGTCAAATTCATAAGGATATTCTGTGAGCATAGAAGATAAATCATCCCATTTATAATTCACAAGTGTCAGATAGGTCTTATTGTTAGTCGTTATGAAATTTTTGATTTTACAAAATGAATCGTTGCTATTCTAATAATGAGATTTTGGATTTATTTCTTATATTGTATTTTTTCAATTGTATACGCAATACACATACAAATGCACTCAATGATATTGTTTATTTCAAATCCATGGTGGATGACACAAAATGTTGAGTATCCAATGGGAAGTATCCCCATTTTTTTTACAATGTCCGAAAAGATGTTTCAAACTTTCCAAATTTTGGAATGTAAGAGCCACTAAAGAATACAAAAAAGAACAGTTGATGAAATTAGCATTTCTACTTATTTCGAGGAGAATGAGAATTTATCTTTTCAATAGGAAACACATTAAATAGATTCGCTACTTCAGTACACCGAATTATGATTATAAATAAATTATGATAAAAATAATAATACGTTTCAATAATCAAATTAACAAAATAAAAGATCAGGTAAGAGTTTCAATATGGTAAGCAATTTGGTTCCACGCACTTTCGAATACGTCTTGAAACACCGCGGTTAGTCGCTCGCTCAATTTCCTCCCCTTTAGTGAGTGAAAAGCATCCTCCACACACCGTTTCAAATCTTCTTTCCTTTCAATAGGAGATTCATAGACTATATTTTTTATTCTACCCCATAAATAAAAATCTAAGGGAGTAAGATCGGGAGATCGTGGGGGCCAAAACAGTGAAGAACGGCGTCCGATCCACCGATTACCAAACATTGCATTCACTTCTTCAGACACCTCATGCGAACTATATGCCGGAGCCCCATCCAATTGATAATATGCGGTAGTCGACATACTCAATGGCAGTTTATCCAAAAACTCAGAAACAAAATTTCTCAGGATTTCCAAAAATGTTTCTGTATTTAAATTTTCTTCATAAATGTAGTACCGCAGTTTATTTTTCATAAAAAGAGCAAACACATTAAAACTAAATTTGTTCTGGAGGTTTCTTTGTCTTTTTCTATGAGGATTTCCACTTCTCCAAATATGGCAATTCTTTCTATTAAATATTCCTTCATTATTGAATTTTGCTTCGTCTGTCCAAATGATGTTTTTCAAAAAATTTTCATCATTTTCAAGTTTTTGTAATATTTCTCCACAAAAATTTAACCTTTTTATGTAGTCACCTTGTTCTAATGCATGATCTTTCTCATATTTGTAGTCATGCATGTTGTGTTTTTTCAAAATTCGGTGCACTGGATTTCTGTCTGAATTTATTTCATGAGCTCCACTTCGAATAGATGCATTTTCATTCGCTTCGAAATAAGTCAAAACACTAATTTCATTTTCCTCATCATCGACTACCCTTCTTTTGTATTCTTTACACATCCAAAACTTTGAAAGTTTGAAACATATTTTCTACAGATCTTCTCTGTCATGGAAGGTAAATGGGGATACTTCTCGTTGAAGGCCCGGCAGGTTCTACTAATAATTCTGTCACATTCAACATGTATTTAAAATAGGTCCAGAATTTCGTAATTATAATAACGGTTTATTTTGTTAATTCGATTAATGAATATAACGAATAACAATAACACCTGACACTTGTGAATTATTAACAGATAATTTATCTTCTATGGGTACAGAGTGTACTATGGTTCCGAAAGAATATTCATTGAATTTTTTCAGATGCAATCAATTTGACTCTACGTACACCATAAATCCAGAAAATCTCATATAACTCAGAAATTATTGAATTTAGGAGCATAATCATTGGAGAAAACTATCCTTATTTTTGACCGCAAAATCCAACACAATTATAAAAAAATAGGGTTCTTATTTGAAAAACAGAAGTTATGGCAAATTTAAGATCACAATTTTCAACACCAAATTTGGAACACCCTGTGAACATATTACTGACTGAACATATTTGACTTTTTTTCCAGTTTTTTTAGATATCTTGAAAACTATCCGATTCAATACAATAGTTTTAACAGAAACGTATTTACTATTGAATACTTGATCATACCAGGAATAAAAAACTTGAAAAAATTTTTTTCGTCGAATTTATTTTCACTCACCTGTATAACCGGAAGTTTTTGGGCTTCGAAAATGTTTTAGCTCTATAGAGAACTTCGAACAATATCATAATCCCAATTTTCAGATTTCAAATATGTCAAGTTCTCCAGAACCGTCTAATAGGCACTCGAATTTGAGACACCCTGTATATATTTTCCCGAATAGAGAGAAAAACATCTAAATAAAATTTCTGTTCAACCTTGTAAAGCTGAAATGCCTTAATCAGAACCAACCAAAAGAATTCTTGATTCTTCAGATTTAGGTAGAAATATCTTGCCATCGGAGGTCCAGGAGAACATGTACTTACTTGACTTCTTTCCTTTTATAGTTTATAGAAAATATGTTGATTCTCAGGAGTTTCATATCGTTTATTTCACTTATATTTATTTTCGACATGGATTTTAATTACTTCATAATATCCGATTAGTCGGTTCCATATATACCTACACCCTCTTCATCTTGAAATTATCTTTAGTCTTCCTGCGAAGTGCCCATTATTATTGATCTTCGGTCTACCATTTACCCTCCTATTGCAACCAGGACAAATCCGTTTCCTAAATTTAAAAAAATTCTAAGCTCAATTTGAGATCTGAAACTTCTCAATCGTTTCCAACATCCCTAACTCAAACGAAAATTTGGTATTCCTAGTGCTGAGGCAGAGACGAACTCAAAACGCATTTCAGACATCTCTCTGAATTGTAAGCTTTTTCTAGAATGTCAACCTCATATAGTGTCTCTGCAGATTTGAAGAAAAAATAGAAACCCCTTATACGTATATCATGCACCGAATTCGTATGTGCATTTTACTAGTATTCCTTTAGGAGACACATGCCCTTAGAAAACTGGTTTTGGCTGTATCTCAAATCTTTGCTAATGACCTCTGTGCGGGTACAAAATTAGGAGTAATAATAATCACCCGCTTAATGGAGAGAAGCGCACTTCCTGAGTCGCTGGTTATATTCTAAGAGTAGATCCAAAAATTATCTTTGGCAGAAAAAATGTTTGCAATATGAATAAAACAAGTTTGTAGTTGTAACAAAATTATGTATTCACAGATAAGAAGAATTAACAAGGTTTGGCACTTGAGAGTTTATATTCACAGAGAAAAAGAGTTTTTAAATATCTACAAAGTCTAAGTATTTGAACTTCTTTGCTCAATCTTGGGCACTTCTGGTAAGACTAGACAATAGAAAGATCTGACCTTATTTTCCTGATATGGAATTCACCACAGCTCTGCTTCAATCGTAGGTACAAAATAAGGTGCAGGTACCTTGGATGAAACTTCCACTAACAAATTGTGGTTCGGCAATATGCAACTGCTTCACAGATTCACAAATCACAACTTTCTTGTTTCACTTGGGAGGATTGCAACTGAATAACTCAGATTCACAATGTACTAGGGTATCTAACTGACCCAACTGGAGGAAATGTATAACAGAGAGATGATATTAAACTACGAGGAACTTTTAGAGTTTACACGTTATTCGCTGCTGAAAACTAACTGGTAAAGTAGAAATTACTGGTAGAACTGACCACACTGGTGGTCAAACAGAACTGTACTGTGAGAGGGTTCTTGAATAATTGAGAGAGGGCAGACGTATCGAAAGTACCTGCACAGCTTAGGGATTCTCATAATTCCGTCCTATAAGAGGAACATTTTTGTTCCGCAAGAGCAGAAGATTCTGTGACCGCAGCTCTATGGTGGGACCCGAGGAGGAGGGCTTCACTTCACTTCGGTTTCCTTTTCGACCTCCGACCAGTCAGTCACTGAGAGAGAAAGACGAAAAGATGTCTGTCAAAAAGCTGAAATACAGAATTCGGTTTTTACTTTGTTAATGATATTATTGGATATACAGTTGAACCAGTGAACTCTTTTTCTAATACCACCACATATAACCCAATAGGTTATGGGTCCAGTTCACGATTGGTATTAGGAAATTAATAGAAGTTTTTCATTGAAAAACCCGAGTGACGCTAACCAACAAGATGGCGAGTGGAAGCATGGCGAGTTCTGTAAGTACCATTCTACAACTGAATGATGGAAATTTTTCGAACTGGTTGTTCCGGCTAAAGTGTTTACTGGAGGAAAAACAATGTAGAAAAGTTGAGAAAAGGAAGATTAACCTAACAGGTCTAACAAGCGAACAGAAGCAGGAAGTCGCGAAAAATGATGCTAGAGCAAGGTCAATGATCGTCCAGTGCATTACTGATAGACACATAGAATATGTGAGGAATGCAGATTCTGCATTTGAGATGATATCTTCATTGAAAAATATATTCGAACGGAAGAGCACACTTTCAAGGTTGTATGTGAGAAGGAAGTTACTAACCTTAAAATGTGAAGAAAATGAGAAACTCCAAGATCATTTCATTAAGTTTGATGGACTTATTCGAGATCTAGAATCCACAGGTAATCAGCTCGAAGAGGACGATAAGGTATGTCATCTTTTATTAACATTGTCACAAAAGTACGAAACAGTTATAACTGTCCTAGAGACAACAGAGACAAAATTAACTGTTGATTTTGTTAAAAGTAAGTTGCTGGATGCAGAACTGAAAATGAATGAAGGAAACAAGCCCAGAGAAGAACAATGTTCATTTGCTACCAGAGAAAAATCTAAGGATATTAAAAAATGTTTTAGGTGTGGACGTACTGGTCACTTTATTGCACAGTGTCGAAGCAAATCAAAGAGCCAAAGGCAAAGGAACTTTGAAGACAGGCAGAAGTTCAATCAAAAAGGAGAAAATAGAAACAACAATGAAAGAGTAAATGTCTGCAGGAAAGAAGAAAATGAAATCTCTTTCATATCGACAACCTCAGCTGCAGCACTATTAGGTAAATCAAAAGAAAAAGTGAGTACATTAAAGTTCATAATAGATTCTGGTGCAACAGAGCATTTAGTTTGTGGGGAAATTGAAGAACATATGTGTGATATACAGAAGATTGAGCCACACATAATAAAAATAGCTAATGGTGAAAAAATGCAGGCTTTCAAAAAGGGAAAACTCAAGGTAATATTCCATGGAATTAAAATAACAATAAATGCCTTAATAGTAGAAAATCTTTGCTTCAATTTGCTATCAGTTAAAAAAATTAATGATGCTGGTTACAAAGTAGAATTTGAGAAAAATCAAGCTAAAGTAATTATTAGAGAAGAATTCATATTGTGTAACTTAGAGAGAGGGTTGTACACTGTTCAATTTCAACTACAAAAACAAAAATCAGACTCTTGCATGATAGTTAAAAATGATAATATTTGGCACTTGAGGTTTGGTCATTTGAATTAAAGAAGAAATAGAAGCACTTCAGAAAAATGAAACATGGAAGATGGTATCGTTGCCTGAAGGTCTTGAAATTCATTATGATATTGAAGAGGGAACAATGTTTCTAAGCCAAGAAAATTACACAAGACAAATAATCAGAAAATTTGGACAAGACGATGATCATCCTGTAAGTGTACCAATGGATTCTTTTTCAAACATTAATGATGAATCAAGTGAAACAGGGAATCAACTTATTCCATATAGACAAGCAGTTGGTTCTCTGATGTTTTTAGCAGTTGTTTCTAGACCAGACATTGCACAAGCGGTGGGAGTGGTTAGTCGTTACCTAAACAACTACTCTACCGTTCACTGGAATATGGTGAAGAAGATAATTCGCTATTTGAAGGGGACAGTCGACTATGGCATACTGTACAAAAATGATAAGGGAATACTGAAAGGTTTCAGTGATGCAGATATTGCAAGCGATAAAGAAACAAGACGTTCTACGACAGGATATGTCTTCAAGTTAAATGGAGGTCCAATAACATGGTGTAGCAAACTCCAGCCAACAGTTTCACTTTCAACAACAGAATCTGAATTCATTGCTGATGCACAAGCTACAAAAGAGGCCATTTGGTTGAGAAAATTTATGTCTGATATTCAAGAAGACCTGCATGGACCAACACAACTAATGATTGATAACCAGAGTGCTATCAAACTTATTAAAAATCCTGAATTTCATCAAAGAACGAAAAACATTGACATCAAGTTCAAGTTCATTCGTGAACATTTTGATTGCGGATATATAGAACCAAACTACATAAACACGAAGGACCAGGAAGCAGACATATTTACAAAACCATTACCGAAAGTACAGTTTCAGAGACTCAGATCAAAACTTGGAGTTACCAGTTTGAATACACAGAATGAGGAAACTACTCTGCGTAAAAAAAGGTGGGAGTATAAGAGGAACATTTTTGTTCCGCAAGAGCAGAAGATTCTGTGACCGCAGCTCTATGGTGGGACCCGAGGAGGAGGGCTTCACTTCACTTCGGTTTCCTTTCCGACCACCGACCAGTCAGTCACTGAGAGAGAAAGACGAAAAGATGTCTGTCAAGAAGCTGAAATACAGAATTCGGTTTTTACTTTGTTAATGATATTATTGAATATACAGTTGAACCAGTGAACTCTTTTTCTAATACCACCACATATAACCCAATAGGTTAAGGGCCCAGTTCACGATTGGTATTAGGAAATTAATAGAAGTTTTTCATTGAAAAACCCGAGTGACGCTAACCAACAAGATGTCCGATAGAAAGCATTCTTGGAAGTAACGGCCACGCGCTTAAATTCCCAGAAGTGTCCTTTGTTGCGAGAATATCGCAGCAGAGGGTTTTTTAATAAATGAGAAAGATCGAACGTATCGAATGTACAGTTAGCTGAGCTTAGGGATTCCCAAAATAGAAGGCATTCTTGGAAGTAACGGCCGTGGCTCCAAATTCCAAGAACTGTCCTTTGTTGCGAGAATATCACAACAACCTCCTTCAACTGAAACCACTATTCCTACACGATCGATTTCGGGTATTACTAGGTGATTCATATTTCTGGTCTTGACTGTTTAATTCGAATGATACTATCCTCTACTGCATTCGACATGGAACGACTATTTTTTAAAGTTTGATTCTACTTTTTCGTTATTTTGCTACACCAATGGTATCATTTCAACTGAAAAATATTGATTAAACATACAGATAAGAAATTTTCATGGCGAAATTGTTTCATTATGCCAAATTCAGAGATAAGTGTAGAATGTGTTGGATTAATTCCCAAACATATTGTCAACTTCAGCCATATACACTGTGAATTACATTTGAGATCATAGAGAAAGACCATTAATTTTTACTATTTGTTCGCAGGATCTTCAAGAAGAGCTCTTACTCCAAATAGTGAAATAATGGGAATAGAAAGACCTCCAACCTCCCCCTCCACAGTGAGTGAGGATGGCAGAACGAAACTTATTTCGAAAAAAATGGGCAAACGTAACATAAAATTTCATGTCAAACGTTTCAGGATGGAGACCAAAGCCGCGAAAACTCTCGGCATAATAGTCGGTGGATTCATTTTGTGCTGGTTACCCTTTTTCACATTGTACCTAATACGAGCCTTCTGTGAAGATTGCATTCATCCTCTAGTGTTTTCTGTGTTATTTTGGTTAGGCTATGTAAATAGTGCTATAAATCCCCTAATCTACGCACTGTTCAGTAGAGATTTCCGGTTTGCTTTCAAGAGGATAATATGCCGATGCTTCTGTAGAAGAGGATCAGGCAAAGGTTCCAGAAGAGGGTCGGCTGGATCACAACTTCAAGAAAGACAATTTCGATCTGCCAGCTTCAACAGACAAGGAAATTCTCTAGGTGACGAAAGTGATCCTGGTGATCCCTCAGACTCCAGATGACAAATAAAAGGAATGTCAGCTATTGGTAAGCTGGCATTCGGAATAAATGACCTGATGTTCAAAGTTAAAACAAATGACTGAAACAACTTAGTTACGAATGTGTCTTCGAAAATACATTTGGTGTAATAGTTCAATGGATCTCGTTAAGATATTATTAGTGTTCTATATAAAGATGTGTGTGTAATTTCATTTGTTTTGGAGTGTTCATTACATATTCTCTTCATGCCACCAACGACTATGAATTTCAGGTTTGGTTTTTAAGATTAAATTGTACTTATTGTTCGGAAGCGTCAGTTCAATCGTTAGTGTATCTGGATATACAGGGTAAATCTTTGACCACTGCGTTAATTTTAACCATGACGTCAAAAGAAACATTTTTTTCCTATAACATTTTTCCAAATTTGGCCCCGTTCAAAAGATATAGGGTGTTGAAATTCCATAAAAAAATTTCATTTTCACCTGTAATATTCAAACGACTATATCAATTGAAATGATCTCCTATAGAAGGTTTTTGATAACACTCGTGCATATTTTGGCATCATTAGATTTATTCCATTTCTTGTGGGTTTCTCACTACTACTCAATAGATTGGTTGAATTGCATTAAAAACAAATATCACTTGAACTAAAGGTCCGTATCTTGTAATTCCTGGAATCATTAGTCTTTTTTGCAGATAAAATCATTCTTCATCTTTCCTCTAAATTGCACCATTCTTGAGATATTTGGAGTTGAAAGGAATTGAATCGATATAATTTTGTTCAAATTTTCTGATTTTCCCAAATCCAACTCTGTGCTGAAATGATTCATTAATCAGATTTGTTCAATGTTGCCATATTTTATGTCTTTATTAAATATTTCTACAAAAGGTTGGGGAAATCTCTCCAGTCTATAGTTCCACCACTAAACATTATAGATGAAATTAATCACTGAACAATTTTTGTCTTACATTCACTACAAAATCTAAATTGCCATTTGCTGTATTCATTATTAATGATGTCTAGCATCTTGTTTGATATTTAATTCAGAGTAATATTCCATAATAAATAGAGAAAAAGTTTTCCAACACTCACATAGGTACTTCGGTATATTCTCATGACCGTTGAAATAGGTAATGTATTTTCTGTCAAGACCTGTTAAATTGAAGACTTGTCTTTATGAAGAGCTGTTTCTTTATAGCTTCAGAATTTCAAGACTGCACGATTATGCAGACTCTCGTATCTCGTATATGTAGTCTCTCGTATCTCGTATAATTGTATCTCGTCTAAACCGAGAGACGATTATGCAGCACTAGATTATACGAGTCGTCTCCCGTCAGCCACACATAATAGTGTACGGACCGAGGGAAGATGGTCAATCTTATTGCGTCTCGTTCTCATTGCGAGATGAGGCGCACCAAGAGCGTACACGCTGGGACCCGAAAGATGGTGAACTATGCCTGGTCAGGACGAAGTCAGGAGAAACCCTGATGGAGGTCCGTAGCGATTCTGACGTGCAAATCGATCGTCGGAACTGGGTATAGGGGCGAAAGACTAATCGACACATCTAGTAGCTGGTTCCCTCCGAAATTTCCCTCAGGATAGCTGGCGCTCGTTGCATACGAGTCTCATCCGGTAAAGCGAATGATTAGAGGCATTGGGGTCGAAACGACCTCAACCTATTCTCAAACTTTAAATGGGTGAGATCTCCGGTTTGCTTGAATGTAAAGCCGCGAGATCGGATCAGAGTGCCAAGCTGGCCATTTTTAGTAAGCAGAACTGGCGCTGTGGGATGAACCAAATGCCGAGTTAAAGCGCCTTAATCGACGCTTATGGGATACCATGAAAGGCGTTGGTAACTTATGACAGCAGGACGGTGGCCATGGAAGTTGGAATCCGCTAAGGAGTGTGTAACAACTCACCTGCCGAAGTTACTAGCCCTGAAAATGGATGGCGCTGAAGCGTCGTGCTTATACTCGGCTGTCAGCGGCATGTGCGGTCGTCCCGCGTAAGCGGGACGGTTATGAAGCCCTGACGAGTAGGAGGGTCGCGGAGGTGAGCACAGAAGGGCTGGCCTTGAGGCCGTTTGGAGCCGCCTTCGGTGCAGATCTTGGTGGTAGTAGCAAATACTCCAGCGAGGACCTGGAGAGCTTAGGTGGAGAAGGGTTTCGTGTGATCAACTGTTGCACACGAGTCAGTCGATCCTAAACCCTAGGCGAAAGCCGATGTTGATGTGGCAATGTTAATGGCGTGATAAGTAATGTAGCACCGCTCCGTGAAACCAAAGAGTAGAAACAAGAGGGTGCACTCTGTCAAATTAGTAATGAAAATTTTGTTCACGTATTTCGAAGCGAAACCACAGAATCGCATAAAACGATTCCTCCCTTGACTCAAAATCCCATAAGAGCAATGTAAATCGAGGCAACACCAATGAAATCACATTTCGTTATCACGTGCAATAAGATAGCCAATCGGTTCCTAGTTCCTGTAGCAAGAATCTAAACAGAAAAGGATTTTAGTCGACATGAAGATGAATTTGGAAAAATAATTTTTTATTTATTAGGAAATATGAAAGCACTTTTTTTTCATCACAAGTGTTTCTGAACGACTTACTTCAGGAACCAATACGCAATTTCGTGAGTAGCAATATTTCCACTGTTAATTTGTATCTTCATCATTTGCAATCTATTTTAATTTATTACTAAAATATCTTATAATTTAGAGCTACAACAATTCAACTGAGAAAATTGTAAAAGTTCATATCTTCTAAAATTTTAGGTCATTGCCATACAACTTTGAGGAAGAGATCAATAACAGAACATTTATTTCCTGTGGAATATGTGTGAAGACCAGAGAGAATTCATAAGAAACAAGAAAATATCATTCGACACAATGGATGAATTAAATAGTAATGTTACTCACATATAATTCAACTAATACTGCAGTTTTGTAAACAAACGAATAAGAAATATCCTTTTTCAAAATCTTGATGAGAAGAAGAAAAATTTTCTTAATTGATCTTATTATATGTGGATGAAAATTGTTTTATAAGCATTTCTTAAAAATTTTCAAGTATTTCCTAATACAAGAATGTAAGAATAATGTATAATATATTTTCATCAACATTTAATGGAACCATTATATTATGTTTGCAAGTTAGAAGTACTTTGATTATTGATGACAAACTTCTTACGAAGAAGTTAATTCCTCTCTTATGAATTGTTTCACCAATTTCCAAAGTTACACAAAATAAGCTGACGAATAATTGTAATCATAAAAGTTTGTGAATTTTGCTGATCAAATTTTTTACCAATTCCAGATAATAATTTCACTTTCATGTATTGAATGTCTAAATAATGGGCTAAAACAAGAGCGCAACAAATTAAAAGGAAATTTTCTTTATAATTTATTTAATATAGTTACATCAAAAGTTAAAGAAATTCATTAAAAATTTGTAGTCAAGTTTCCTTCAGCATTATCAATCTTTGTTATATTATTATCTCGGTTCCATCTCAAGCATTCTCAGAACATAAAAAAACATAAAAGAGCAATTTCCTATTCTATAAAAATATTCATACATACAAAGGGATCAGATCCCTGAACTTGATATCCAGTTGAACGGTAACTTTTGGAGGAAAACACTGAGAAATATTAACTTAACATCATTTGTGCTGCAGTATATTGAACTTTCCAATTTTTTTATTTTGCCTCATTAACGCCTCTTAATATTTTTGTTTACATTCATCACTCTGTAAATTTTGATTTGCATACTTCATTATTTAAAATATTCTGATTTTTAAAAACAAATTTAGCATATATTTGTAGGGAAACTGAGCAAGAATGATGAAAAGGGATAGTTCTCAGCTTTTGGATTAGCAGTTGATGGGGTGATGTAGTGGCAGCGGCTTTCATGTTTTGTGATGTTTGCACATTGCAGTTTACCATTTGTGAAACATGTTTGAGTTCCATTAACGATTCCTATTCTATCGGTTTGTGTACCTATATCAAAGCTTTTCGGTCTCTTAAACAGGTTCAAAGTAGGAACAGCTGTTTTATTTAAGTAGCAGCCAGTCATTAAATAAGGTTCGAAGTGATCACTGCAAATCCTGTTTCCTCAGAATTGTCGCATCGCTGCAGGCCAATTTCCATTGCAGGGCTCGTTGAGGGTCATCTGAACTGGGAAATCTAAAGAATCTCACACCCGAATCCTTCGAACAGTACTTAACTGAACATCTTCCCTTGGTTTCACTCATTTTATCTACAAACCAGACTTCTCTGCAGAGCTATGAAAAAGCTTAATCCAAATATGAAAACCCGTGCGGAATGAAATTCTAAATTTTCTATACAAAATCAGCGATAACTTTTACCCCATATATCACACACATCATTAAAAATTTTCGAATGGAGGAAAAAGAATTCATAGACAAGTTATATAAAATATGCCATTTAATTCAAAGGTTTGATTAAATTAAGGATCTGCTATGATTTTCAGAAATACCCGGTGAATTGTTTCGCGGTTTAAATTCGAATTTGGAGAAGAGAGAGATATATCCTTCTCTTGTTAGTCCCGCCCCTTTTTTCAACGATAGAATTCTCAAGGTCATTGAATCGTTGACGAGAAAAAGCCGGAGTGCTCCATCTTTGTAAGTTAATCTTTGGTGAAACGAGTGAGCGCTAGGATGCTTTGCGCTTTACGCACGCCTGTTGGGCGAAAGGAAATCCGGTTGCCGATGCCATTAATTTATCGATATTTCTACCGATTTAGGGTTGATCTACCGAAAAGCTGTAAAGATTTATCGATTTTTCAGCTTCACAGATGTCAGGTCGAAATGAAATATTTTACAAAATTCTAGATTACCTGTCTACTGATAACATGAAATATAAAAACTTCAGATCGTTTCGAAATTTGGATATTAGTTATTTATTAGAGAAGCATATCATAATAATTTTGAGAATATACCATCGAACTATTGTGAAATTTGCAGATTGGCAAATATTGAGTTAATAAAAATTGAATGTTAATAATATAATATCGTTATTATTGAGTATAATCACATTGAAATTAAAACGTATACGCTTCACAGCATCGAATTATAGGCTATATTATCATAAAACGCCATAAGTTGTTCTAACTACTAATATCATTCGATTATAAAAACCTATTAGTTACTAATTCCATAATCGATTATTAAAATTAGTAGTACTAAAATAATCGATAATACCGTTTATTCGTAATCCTCTACAAATAACTGTTGACAGTTTCAAACAGAATCAAAACAACTAGGAACCACAGAACACTTTTTTATTGGGAACTACCCACCACAGAGACGTTGTAATAACATTTTAATGTAATAATAATTCACTCTAGTTATTCTGAGAAAAATTATAACTAAAGATCAATAACGGTTACAGATATTATCTTTCATTTAAAAAAACTTTGCAATTATTATTTTTTTTCTCTCCTGGGGTTCAGTTATAAACTAATATTCTATGGTAAGGTATTAAAATTTGACATATTCTATGAATAACCATTATTCAATATTTCTGTTTTTGTATACATAATTAAAACAGATACTCTGATTATAAAAACCAAAAATTTACCCATGTTCAGTAGATAATTATAGTCTAAACAGAATAGATTCATACTAATGATATAACAAAAATTTTTTCATTAAAGAACACGTAGTTGGTTTTTCAGAATCAAATTTAGGTGATCAAACTCAATTTCTTCAAGCAAGTATAATTGCACACCCAAATCTGGGAATACTTGTAATATATCCAAGTAAATTGTTGTTGGGATTCAGTAGAGAAAATAATCATCAAGCAAAGTAACATCACTTTAAAATAATTATTCGTGGTGACATCATTCATTGTTGTTGAAGATTTCGAAAAAGATTTTCATGTTTTTAACAGTATGATATCAAGAGACCTCATAGACCTGTTCACTGGTCTCTGTCAAGGAGAAGAAACTTAAGAAATATCAGTGTTTGGAAAATCATAGATGATTTTTTCTGGATTTGAGTGGAAAAAAAAGCAATGTGACAACCTTTTGCCTTGGAAGTTTTCATAGAAATGATGGTTTTCATGATTTGGAAATCTTAAGAAGAAAATTACAAATGTATGATGATAACATCGAATCTTTCTGAGGTTTTTTTGGAATTTCTCACTAGAGAGAGATGGTTTATAATCTTGAAGTAGAAAGAAATTATAGTAGAACAGCAAAAATCTATTTATGGTGTTGAATTTTGTTTACCAAAAAGTATTTTGTATCTTCCTTCTGGATATGGACCTCATCGGATGAAATATGAGTGAGTGAATCATTTCTTAGAGGGAAAATAATGTTTCAAAACAATTCAGATTCATTAGTGGATGCTGTGGAAGGTATTTTTCATTCAAACTAAACTGGACTACAGAGGGGTATTTGCCCAATTTGAAAACTAAAAATGCTTATACCTTTTTAACGCAGTTGAATTTGGAAAAACCGTAATGGGAAAAGTGTTTCTTTTGATCACAAGAACCTATGGTTAAAATTAACGCAGTGATCAAATACTCACCCTGTATATATACCGGCTGTCAAAAATTACTGGATATGAAAAAAAACTTCAGTAACATGCTGCAGTGTTCTATATTTCTCGATTCAAAATGTTTTACAATTAAATTGCTTGGGTCTTCAATATACTCCGATTCAAGGGCGAAGGTAGAGGGTATTATCGAGTTTCGTTTATGTGCTTTTTATTGGTAACACAGCAACCGTCCAACTATGAGCTGTAGAGTAGCTTCGCCCGGCATCATACAACCTGAGACCTGTCCTCGAGGCACAATGTACTATTTATTCATTATATTATAAATAAATAATTGAATATTTATTGACGAGTTTCTACAGCTGCCGCCGTGAGTCGCATCCTACTTCCCAACACCGACGATCCTTCCAGTCATCTGCTTGCAGTCATTTCTTTTTTCCAGTACTTTCTAGACCATAGATATAGAAGGAATTGACCGCCAACTCCTTTGATTCGTTTGGAACGTAGACGCTGGCGACTGCATGAGCAATAGATGGAACTAATGGTGAGAAATGGCGGCAGGACCGATGAAGTAGAAAACTGTCGGAGCGA
Organism: Micraspis discolor; assembly: GCA_030674115.1. NCBI lineage: Eukaryota > Metazoa > Arthropoda > Insecta > Coleoptera > Coccinellidae > Micraspis > Micraspis discolor. The sequence goes on along the minus strand of JARTUT010001749.1, from coordinate 1,141,999 downwards.
TTGTGGCGTCTTCCATCGCAGTAGAAGAAACTTATGAAAATGCTATTATCGAATGATACTAAATAATTTCACAATTCGAAGAAATTTAGCTGCAATTTTCATTTTTTCATCATGTATTATTTTCAAATGCAAGAACCTAAAAATAACATTAAAACTTATTCATACTGTGAAATTTTTTCGAGTAATAGTGATAATACTCGAAGAATATTGATAATCTTTTTATTGTACATGACTGAACAAATTGATTTTTGTAGACAGAAATTAATTAATTGAATCATTTGATATATCGTATTCTATGACTGAAGTGCTCAAAAATTTTGAAGATGATAATAAAATAATTTCTGATAACTGAAAAATATCTAGGAGATTGGATTTAGAATTGAAAGCTGAAATTCTTCGGTGAAACACGAACAAATCCTGTTCAAATCTGAAACAAAATAAAAACATTGTTAGAATATAATGTTGATACTGTACATACATTCCAAATCTGTATATATCCTACTCCTATCCTATCCTAATCTATATATATCCTACTCCTTTACTTAAGGCATGGTCACAATATACAGGGTGATTCCGGAAGAGACTGTCAGATTTTAGGTGAAGTATACAGTAGTCAATATAGTCTCGGAACAATGTTGGGTTTATGGTTCGGTGCCTTCATTGAGAGTCTACAGGGATTCAAATTGTTGAACGGGTGGTGGAGGAACCGTCTATTAGTACTCGTCAAATTAGTACCGAATTAGGAATTTCGCAGAGCAAAGTGAGCAAGACTTTGAAGAAAGAACAATTCCACCCATACCACTACCAAAAGGTACAAGAACTATTGCCACAAGATCTGCCCAAACGATTACAATTTTGTCGCTGGGTTATTATAGTCACCAACGAACTATTTTTCGTATTCTATTCAGCGACGAGGCTATGCTCACTAAGAATGGAATTTTTAATATCCACAATTCCCACGAATGAGCAAGAGACAACCCGCATTTGAAGAAGAGTCATAATACACAACACAGATTTTCTGCCAATATTTGGCTTGGAACAATAGACGGAAATTTAGTTGGCCCTCACATTTTTGCGGAAAGATTAAATGGTGAAATTATTATTATTATTATTACAATTAGAGTTGAGGATAACCTATATAACTCACAACAAAAAAAATTATAATAGGCTCATGAATGTGAATTCGGAGAGGTGAGATTAAATTAAATTAGTGAAATACTGTGCATATAAAAAAAAAACTAAGTCCACCACTGAAAATGAAACACGCACTTCTAACTGGTCACGAGTATCCACCGGAGCTCCATGCGTCCCATCTGTTTTTGAAGCTGTTGACACTAGGGGTGTTGACGACACTATGGGCCAACATATTCCATACCCAAAATACCCTGTTGCTCAAGAAATTCCCTCTGCCTCTGGTGAAAAATCGTTCCCTACTCAGCTTGTATCCGTGTCCTCTTAGATTACCTCTATTTAATGAAAATAGACCAGACATGTCAAGACCGAAAAAACCCTTCAAAGCTCTAAACGTGGCCAGCATATCTCCCCTCATCTTACGACTTGAGAAAATTTTCAATCCCATCATGGAGAGCCGAGTTTGGTAGTCAGGTCTTATGATACCAAATGGGATTCGAGTTGCTCTCCGTTGCACCTGCTCCAGCATATCTGCATCTTGAACAAAGATGGGATGCCATACTGGACCGGCGAATTCCAATATGGGGCGTATATACGTCTTGTAGAGCGATGTTAATGTTCAAAAATGGCAACGGTTGAAACATTTCTGAATGAGGTACAGAGACTTCTTAGCCTTATTCGTCACCCGCACTATATGCGATCTCCACAGCAAGTCAGAATCAATTGAAACTCCCAAATCAACATGTGATGTGCAAGATTCAATCGGATTTCCGTCCAAATAGTAGGTCATTTTGAGGTTGTTACTACCCAAATGCAGGACACGGCACTTAGAAAAATTCAGAGGCAATAGCCATTCCTCCGTCCACCTCTGAATGATATTACAGTCCTCCTGAAGGGTATCACGATTAGTATTGGGGTAGTTATAAAATTTCACATCATCAGCATAGAATGCACTCTCAGATGATATCAAACGAGGTAGATCACATACATAAACTAGAAAGAGCAGCGGCCCCAAGACGGAACCTTGAGGAACTCCAATACTCACAGATCTGAAGGAAGATCTCCCTGAACCGACTTTAACCGTATATGAGCGATCATAAAGAAATGCATGGATCCACCGTAAAATCATGCCTCGGATTCCATAATGTTCCAACCTATGAAGAAGTCGTCTAATTGACACCCTATCAAACGCACACGAGAAATCTAAGTAAATTACACCGACGGGAGTTTTACTATCTAAAGCTGCAGTCCACGAACCAACGCTGCTCAAAAGATTCGTTAAAACAGATCTGCCAGGTACAAAACCATGCTGTTCGGGCGGTATCACAGAAGTGTCCAACAGAAACTTTGCTAGTTCCGATGTAATCATCTTCTCTAAAATCTTGAGTACAGCAGATGTTAAGCTAATGGGTCTGTAGTTTTTAGGACTGTATTTATCACCTTTTTTAAAAATCAGGGTTACAGAGGACTGCGTCCATGCTTTCGGCAATATACCAGCTGACAGGGAAAGTTCGTAGATCGTGGTCAATGGTGATGCTATCGCAGATGCACAACGTTTCAGGAATGTCGTAGTGATGCCATCGAGCCCAGGGGCCTTTCCCTCAACAAGACTTTTAAGGTGTTCAAGTACGAGTTCTTCGGTTACATTTATATTATTAATGCAAGCATGATTTCTGGGCTAGCTTATCTGAGGCATGGGGGTGTCAGGTTTGGTGGAAAACATCTTTTGAAAGGTATCCGCAAAAGTTTCTGCGATCATTTTATGGTCGGACAACAAGATATCATCATCATTACGTAATACCGGAAGACTAACAGATGAATTTAAATAACTTCGTACATATTTGAAAAATTTCTTTTTACTTTTGGATTGTACCAATCTTTGTTGGAATGATTTCTTTGCATCCCGAATCGCTTCAGACAGTTGGTTAGAGTAGTCACGGTGGTTACGGAAGTCTTGAGACGATCTGCTACGTCTAAAACGTTGCCACAATTTTCCTTTAAGTCGACCCATTTTCAGAATCCTATCGTTGATCCAAGGTTTACTTGGATTATGTCTCACCACCCTCTCACATGTACAATCCGCTATCACCTCCTGAATCCTCGCACTGAAGACACCCCACATATCATCCAAATCACCGTTGCAGAATATCTCACTCCAGTTATACTCCCCCAAAATTCGATTAACCTCATCATAATTTGTTATTTTCACCCTTGCTTCCCGACTTTGTGGCTGGTTTGTCGATCTCAACTGAATCTTTGTTAAAAGAACTACGTGATCAGACTTTGCAACAGGTGACAGGTAATTCAGACCAGATACCAGATTAACATCAGTAACGAGAATGAGATCGGGAGTAGTTGGAGACTGGCCCACCCTGAACCTAGTTGGCTCCTCTACGATTTGTTTAAAACTGCTTCGGTTTAGCATCTCGACGAAGGGTAAAGATGGAGAGCCTGGAGGTGGCATTCTCAAAAGAGGCCACTTACGAATGTCACCAAAGTTGAAGTCTCCGGTTATGAGGACATTGATCTACCCATGGGATACAGTCTCCAAGGGATCGAACATTACCTGATCGAACGGTGACGGACGGGGACGATAGATGCAGCCAACCCTGAGTGATAAGTTATTCGATTTTATATCGACAAAAATATTGTCTATACCAGGCGTACTGAGGGAGTATTCCGATACACTATAAAGGGAAAATGTTGACTCCAAGAGGTATATACACACACCAGCATAACCCGGAGTTGTAACACTATCGCAACGATATAGAGAATAACCAGGAATCGAAAAGCAGTTATCAGGAATTCCAGGGTGGAGCCAGGTCTCTGCAAGAAATATCATCATCGGCTTCTGCTCCTGGACTAATAAGAGAAGTTGATTGTATTTAAATGGCAACGATGCAAGATTGGAGTACAATATTGGCCACTCAATCGAATACTGATTCAGTTTTTTGTCTCTGGTGGACTCGCACACCCAACACATGGTACTCCCCCAACATATTTTATAGTAAGGTGTTCTTCACCAGCAAAACGTCTAGCCTTCAATTCCGCCCTAGCGACCTGCAATTCCTTGACTTGATATGGCGTTTTATCGTCAGATATGTATAGATTGCCATAATCTCTATGGCCTAACAACAGCCTCTTATTGCGTAGAATTTTGTGAGAGCAGTTACTATCTAAGTTACTATCTACTAACCTCGTTCGAACTGATCGTTAAGGTCGACTGTTTCGCGTTATGGGACGAAATAGCTGCTGAAGGTGTATGTTTCAGATTTTCGACATCAGTGTTTAGTTTCTTCAGAGCAGAAACAACATCTCTAACATCCAGAGACTCGAGTTTGGATTCTTGGGTTGTTGACTCTATTCACAAGATGCTCATCTGAGTACTTCAGGGCTTGAAAATCCTTATCATGTGATTCCAAAATTTCTGATTGTTTAATAATATCGAATGCGACTCTATAGATTGTACACAAGCAGTTATTTGTTTGCTGAGATCTGTCTGCGCAAGCTTAATGGATGTGACATCTAGAGCGATAGAGTCTAAAATAGACAATTTTGACAGAATGATGTCAAGTTGATTAGCTTCCGTAGTGCTGCCCACTGAAGAACCCGAAGCACTACGAAGGTGCCTCGATGAGTTAGATGGCTGCGTGAACATCTCAATACAGTAAAAAAACAGAGAAATCAGTGACTAAGAAAAAAATTACGCAAATGAGGGATTATCAGACACAGGAGTTACAATATCACTCTACTGTGGCCTTTCAGAGAGAATTTAGTAACGAACAAGAGGCCGAGAATAATACCAGGAAAAACAGAGGTGAAAAACAGAGGAAATTTTATATAAGTGTATATCTTTTTCAGTCACCCTCGTATGATATCGAAACTCAGAGATTCAACCATATCACGTTAAACATACTTATGCAGATTCTACAATGAATAAGATAATTCACGTTTAATAAATTCGCCAGATTTAATCTACGCTGCATGTGTTGATAAGATAATATCGAATGCCGAATATTTATGAAATTAGGTAAAACGTTTATAAACAAACTTGAAAATCGTTTTCGTTCTTATTGAATCCTCAGAATTATATAATATAGAATGTAAACTCACAGACCTTCTTCCAGAGATCAATTAAAAAACCTTCCAAAAAAATTTTTACCGCCCAAATTCACAATTTTCCAGGAAGCACAAGATACAACCGTCTTCACACATTGAGCACACAATATCAATGACAAATGACAAATTTACCTAGATTTTTTGGAAAATATTTTACCAAATCTATTGGAAAATGTACATATCCGCTCTATGTACTTTCAGCATGACGGAGCACCACCGCACTTTGCATTGAATGTGAGAAATCACCTGGATGTAAATTATCCGAACAGATGGATTGGTCTTGGAGGCCCTATTGCTTGGCCACAAAGATCGCCTGATTTGAATCTTTTAGACTATTTTGTATGGGGATATCTGAAAACAAGAGTTTATAAGGTTGAAATTAGAAGTAGAGAACACCTAGTTGAAAGGATTTTCGAGGAATGTAATATCTTGAAGCAAAATCAATCCCTCATTAGAAAGTCAATTGGAAATTCAATAAAAAGGTCTCGAATATGTATTCAAAAAAGGGGATATCATTTCGAACATTCTATGTAAATTTTGTGTTAATCCTTAGTTTTGCCGCTCATGATATGTTTCGAATGTTTATTCTGTATAAGTTGTAGATTTTTTGGTTTGAGTAGGTAGGTATAAAGATATTTTCTGGATTATTGTAAATGATTTTATACATCAGAATATGAGTGATTAAATATGAATTTCGAATTTGGAAGAACTACTTTAGGACTCAGGAAGAGCTTTGTAACATTGGACGACACCGGTTTACATTCTAGTTCAGAATATCCTCACTGCCTTGGAGCGAAATATCGATATTGTTCATAAAAATTTTTCTAGGAAAACTGGATGTGTGCCAAAAAAAATTAAAACGCCCCAGTAATGTAAACTTATGATAGAATCTGAAGCATGTAAAAAATTTTTGAAAACGTAATGTACAGGGTGTTTTTTCAACCTGCAAACTTAATCTGAACTTATGATAATTTCCACCCTGTATTTTTGAGAAAGTGTTGGAATTATCGAAAGAAGATAATTATATTGTTCTACACTGAAAATTTCATCAAGATTGATCAAGCCATACCAAAGTTATGAATAAAAGAAAAATCGGTCGAATCGGACAAATCACCCTATAGACTCTCATTAAAGCTCCCCAACCATAAACCAAACATTGTTTCGAAACTGCCTTGACTAGTGTATACTTCACCTTAAATCTGACGGTCTCCTCCGGACTCACCCTGTATATCGTGAAACGAAGACAAGCAGGGCCCCCGCTACCATATGTGCAAAGTGTGCAATGCACACGGGCGCCATCCTTTAGGGGCGCCAAAACCAAGGGCCCAAAAAAACAAAAATAGACAATACATATAATAAACAAGTGATAAAAGTCATTATGTGACCATAACTGACTTGAGCGAATTTTCAAAAAGTAGGCACACAGGAGTGTTTGTGATCCTTAGACTATACTCTAATAAATAAAAAAAAGTCCGTTCAAATTCGGTTGAGAAATAAAAAAGAGTCCCCCCGCTATGCCTCCTAGGGGGGCCCTGATTTAACATCCTTTCGTTCTCGGCATCCCTAGACCATACCCTATCGAATGCAAAAGATCCGATTGAAATCGGTTAAGAACTGTAGGACTAGTTTGACTGACAGACGGACGGACGGACAAAGTGCGAACAATAGCGTATTTTCCGTTAGGGAAAATTCGCTAAAAATATGTAGGTACGAAGCCACGTCTCACGAGTGAAAGCCTAGTCTATATAATAAAGTAATAATTCAAAATAAAATAATTAGCACATAACTTTCGTGCGAGACACTTTCTTCCAGCTTTCTTTTTACGTTTTGCGTACTATAACCCTAGATATAAAATAATACCGTTTTGCGGGATGCACGGCGTAGCGGGCGGATACTTGCAAGAGCATGTCAGGCGGTAGTTTCTTGATTTTTCCTGTTCAGACATGAATAATGCCGGGAGCTATAAAAGCGATGCAACACCAGAGGCGTTTCAAACTTGTTAGTTTACTGGACCGGGCAACAAGTGTATATATATTTTGTCAAGTGTTTTGTTGTATAATACAAATTTTTGTTGTATGTACCCCATTAGTTAAGTAAATGCTTTAAAATGAGTGTGAACAAGAATTTATTATTATTATTTCCTTTTCATAGTTTAGTCTACAAATAAATGACTTTTAAAGTCCAGTTATTTGCTTTATTTCAAGTACCTACCTACCATAAAGAAGATATTCTGAAATGCCGTAAGGGGCGCCAAAATCCTGTTTTGCACACAGGCGCCAGTAGCCCTTACGGGGGCCCTGAAGACAAGTCATCAAACATGACAACAAAATTTAGCAAGAGTGGAAAATTTAGAAAATTTGACTGCTAATCTCTGTAATATTTGCTTATTAATGCCAGTATCGAAAGAAATCAACTCATAACTGTATTTAAAGTAGATTTACCCGACAATTTTCGAAAGTTATTCAAATATCTGTATCATCGAGGCCACGTTCAAATAACGGGTGTGATCTTAGCCACAACCACAAAACCGATATATATTTATATATTCTTTTGAACTTTTGGCTTACAATATTTAGATAAATATAAAAATAAAAATATAAATCGATTAAGGTTGCACACACTATCCGACTTATACATATATGTCAGGATGAGAATATATAACAAAACGATTCGAAATGTTACTTGAATTAGAGTTAATCACTGTGAAAATAATGTGGAATATGCTTTCAATATACCAGAAAGCCTATCGAATGATTTAAAGTAGGAAACTTGGAAGTTCGTCTATCTCGAAATACAAGGGGCCAATGTTGAAAATCGATATATTCGAAATTTTCACAAAGATATAACCAGCTCGAATTATATTTTCATTAGTGAGACAACCTTGAAGACGAAGTAAGATAAAATGGGCATTATGAATTTTCAAAAAGTTCAAAATTTTCGATGAAATCGGTTTTGTCAGGCAAAAACGCAATTGGATTACGTTTCTATCATTAAAGCATGCACACAGACGAAATTAGAAAAAATTAGAAAGCACTGACGTGAGGTCAGATTGCTTTGGCGCTCTTGTTGAGCTACTTGCGAGTAAATATTCAAACCATAACAAATCTATAAGCACTCTGATCAGGTGAACAATAGTCTTTTCCCGTACTATGGGACAATGTGATGCAAATATGAACGCCTAATGAATGAACAAACCTATGTCTCAAATTAAAAATAACTACTCATAATTTTCCCCAAGTTTTGTTCGAAGCTATAATTCCCTTTTCCTAAAAACTTACGTCAGTGCTTTTCTGAATTTTGACAACGTATATTATTTCATCCACCGAGATTGAATTCTATCTCTATGATTTCCCGTTATGAAAATTTTAACTAATATTAGATCATAGAAATATAAATATATAGAATGCGTGCATCGAGGAAAATAAGTACTCAAACGTGTAACATTGACCCCGTTCCTGTAATGCGCATGCGCCATGAACTCTTGAGCTTGTTAGAAGGGGTTTGTGATTTTGTTACCATGGTTACCGAATGTGACATAATTCAAATTAAACGACAGAATTACTATTTGAACGAAACACTGTATTCTCCTCGATTCCCTTCTCTAAGCAATTTCCCCTTCGTCGCGCATGCGCAGAACTTCTCAAAGGGCACGGCACAGCCTACTAGATGCTTCACGATTTATTTCAAGGATCAAATTATATTTATAGAATTGATTGAGACCATTTTGGGCTCGATATTCCAAAATTACAGACATTCGGCCAAAATGATAGGCACTCTGTTCGGGTGAACAAGAGCGCCAAAAAACCCTGAAACGATAAGTTCTAAGAGCTTGGTTTCGTATGCCAATATGGCCGCTTAATATTTGAGAAAAACTCACCATTCAAAAAGGGTTTCGATAAATTCATACGGATATAATTTCACTATATTTATCGTAAACTCGACTCAACTGAAGATAGAAAATATTCAAAAAGAGCGATAATACAACTAATCCCTTAAACAGGTTCTACTCTTCTTAATAAATATTTTTGACCAATTGAATGTTTCATTATCTGATGTACTGCATTAGGGCTGTATCACTAAAACAATACATACTTTTTTTCATAAAGTTAGACATAATTATTACCGTCTGAGGGTGTGTTTCATCATAAAATTTTGAAAAGAAGAATTAATAGAACATTTTCAAGGTGGTATATTAGCTTAAAAAGAGCGCCTAAGTCATCTGACCTCAAGTCAGCGTTTCCTAATTTTTTTTAAATAAAATATTACCTCAATCTATATATTAAAGGCCTACCTATATTAACACCCTTTTTTGTGCTCTTGTTCACCTTAATCCAAAGCCCAAAATGTTAGCAATTTTTGGGCAAAACTTCATTTATCTCTTTGATGAAAATCCATACTCAAAATAGATTCTGCCCCTTAGCAAAGTCATCAGATACTTTCAGAGTGCATTTAGTGAATGAAAATTTTGTAAGTTTTTGGATAGAACCAAGTGATTTTGCAAAGTTAACAGAATTCGGTATTATCGAGATTATTGAATATTCATATTATATAAATTTAGACTTAACTGGAACTCTGATTGCCCTAGAAATTCAGTGATATTGTTTAGCAAATTAATAGAAATAGACGGTAAACTTTCACCCATTTCTTAATTCTATATTTTCGAACCAGGTAATCCTTTTCAATAAGCTGTTTCGCAATTGGGGTAATCTCGAAATTTAAACGCAAAGTAATACGCAGGGGGATGAAAGTCTGGGTTCTATGCTCTACCAAACAAGGCTACCGGAAGGAAATACGACTGAGTGAGACAGAGATATTTTCGTAAAGAACAAAGGAGATTTTTGGTAGGGTAGACGGAAGACACATGCGTGCGACGAAGGTTGCTGGGGTTACCAGCCCCGACAACGCTTATCATTATTGGTGGCATACTTACAGATAGTGAAGCCTCGGACGAGGGGGAGGCCCGGTCATTGCCTCCTCCGGGAAGGACCGGAATGACCACAGTTGACGAACCTGCATCGAAAAAGGAATTGATTATTACGGACTTACCCTTTACTCCTCACGACTGCGCAGCTTGTTTGATCAAAAAGAAGGGTACTTACCATCATACGTCCCTAAGAGAGGTTATTAATCATCTGGACCATAAACACCCCAGAGCAACATCCGTTTTTCGCTGCAGTAAGTGTGGCGACTACTCCTCTTCCAACTGGAGATCCACCATCGGACACCAGGGTAAGTGTAGAGGCCCCTCGATCTCTGTCGGCACAGTGATCTGTGAAATCTGTAACGGAAAATTCAAATCTAAGATCTCGCTTGGTCTTCATCAGAGATCAAAACACCCAGATTACAGAAATGAGAAGATGGCTCCCAAAAACCAACCGAAAGCTAGAATCCCCGGAAGATCTTGGACGGAGGAGGAAGAAAGTATACTTGCGCGGCTGGTTCCGAAATACGAGGGACAAACTTTTATGACAGCCAAGATAGCCAAGGAAATGGGCACAAAAACAGCTAAACAGGTGACCGACAAACTGAGATACATGCGATTAAGGGAGGCTAAGAAAAAGGAAAGAGAGGTTGAGTCATCAGAAGAGAGCGAGGTTAGCGGCGAGGACGTCGGTGGGGGAGCTGAAGGAGAGGATGGGTCAAAGGATGGAGGTCGAGAGCGCGAACATCTTATGCTATCGAGACAAGCGTGCCTCTTTCACAGGCAAAAGGGCTTAGTTAAGGAAAACGGCACATGCGCTAACATCCATATACTCAACGAGTTAATAAGCAAGACGAAGAGGAACGGAGGTGACCTAGTGGCGGTAATGCTGGATCTCTGCCAGGCTTTCGATAGAGTACCACACTCAGCCATAGTTCCTGCGATGAAAAGAAAGAACATATCTCCTTTAATATACTCACTTGTGGCATCGTCCTATAACAACCAGGAGACCGATATTCAAACCAACACTGGGCCAATTAAGATCAAGGTCAAAAAAGGAGTTAAGCAGGGTGATCCACTATCCCCACTTATTTTTTACCTCATCCTGGAGCCGCTTCTGGTTGAATTAGATCAAATGAGTGGATACCGGATGGGAGAACAAGAGGTTTCCTGTTTGGCCTTTGCAGATGACCTTACAGTGGTTGCCGACAATAGAGTTAAGGCTCAGAAAATGACTAGGTTCATTGAGAGGTTTATCGGCCGTCTCGGGATGGAGATCTCCTCATCCAAAAGCATTTGCTTTCGAATAGTCGGAACCAGAGGGTCCTTCCGCATGGATGACCCAAACCTCCTATGCGCCAACGACGAGAGGATCCCCTCACTCGGCGCTGGAGATGAGTTTACTTACCTTGGAGCTAAGATCTGTCCATGGAGTGGATCAAACGTCAAATCATTGAAAAATGAGTTGACGGAAGTCCTGAAGCGTCTCAGTCTCAAGCCACACCAGAAGTTCGACCTGCTGAAAACTAACATCTTACCTCATTATATCTACCCACTTACCTGCATGCCACCATCAATCCAGTGCCTTCGGGAAATCGACCAGTCCATACGAACATGTGCGATGTATCTGCTACATCTCGAACAATCAAGGGCCGACGCTGCTCTATATGCTGCCACAAAAGACGGAGGCCTTGGTCTTCCACGTCTGGAATGGGTCGTCATTTAAGGAACCCTGAAAAATGGAATAAATTTCCTTAATAGCTCAGATCCACTCATTTCACAGTTGAAGAACCATACTTGCTTAGAAGAACGCATGAAAAAACTGAGCAACTCCATACGATTGAATTGGCCATGTACGGTCAAGGATGTGGAGAAATGGAAGAGAGAGAGAAAGAAACAGGTCTTGAAAGACTGGAGTGATCTCAGGGTACAGGGTAGGGCAGTGGAGGCTCTCATGGGTGATGAAATCGGAAATCACTGGATTGGTAATCCGGAACTTTTGAGATATTGACCATTCCAGGGTGACGTCACAAAGCTAACCTCAAATGTCGTGGAGGACAAACAAATGCCAAATGTGTACTTGAAACGAAATAAAATTATTTTTACCTGGATTTAAAGGCCTCGTACCTAGGTTTCCGATAATGAAAGCTATTGCCATTCTTCCATTTATTGCTTCTCTGTTTTACCGAAATGTTCCTTATTACCAAAAGTGCCTTAATTTCGTGCAGTTTTTAATTGTGGTAGGAGAGGAAATAGAGATGAAGAAGGATTTTACAGACTTCCAGCAGTTATATTATGTAATCCAGTGGTCAGCATATTGAGGCATTGTCGCTTCAACGTCGAGAAGTTTGGATAAAAGCTTTGAGACAGGAAGATTTTCATGAATCTGCTCAAAAATATGCAAGAATATGCTCTTGACATTTCATAGCAGGTACGAAAAATTTGATAATTTATTGTATGTATTCATTGCCTATTAATATAATGTATAAAGAAAAGATTCAAATTGCTAATATTTTATCTTATTCTTAGGAGAACCAACCCAACTCCGAGATGTAGCGAACCCTGATTGGGTCCCAAACATGGGATATATAACTGGTGATTCTTTGACTGTACAGGCAGTTGATAGATATAAGAGAGTTGTTGATCGTGTTAAACGTTTGAAACAGGTAAACCTTTTTGTCCTCAAACTGAGAATTACCTAATATTAATTTAATTTTTATTTTAGGATGATGTTAGGGCTGCGGAATGGTCTTTGGAATCACAGGCTGTTGAAGGACACTTTCATAAAGGGCCAGAATCTATTTCATCCTGCAGATTTAGAAAACACGAGGAATATCGCTACAGTGAGGATTCATGTCGAACGGGTTATTGGCTTGCTGAAGAAGAAATTTAAAATTTGCCAAGGTCCAATTCCTGTTAGCATGCTTTCAATATCTTGAGAGCATTTGGGTGCATTGGACAAAATTATCAAAGTTTGTAGCGCATTTGTCAATATGTATGATTCACAAATTGATTGATTAAATGCATCATTTATATTGAAATATTATAATTTTGTTTGTTAATTATTAAATACTGAAACAAGTACAACTGTATCATTTACATTAAATCACCTCACTTCTAAAACTAGGACTTTTAGGCGAATTCAAGAATACTCGTCTTCTAGAACACTTTATTACTAATAATTTATAATTTATTCACAATATTGGCAAAAACAACTCTCAGGAATATCATTTAAACCGATACATTATTAAAATGATTATCTGAAGCATAACTTACTCTTCCTAAAACAATGAAAACATTTTCATTGTGTTGCCTCATCAAAACTTCTTGTACAAATCCTGTCTCGTAATATTTATATTTCTGCAAAGATTTATAGGCTTTCAGTTGACCCCCTGTATAGAAGCTACGAGTAAGTACAAAATAACTTACTAATCTATAAGTCTAATGGATGGTAACGTCTGCAAATTTGGTGAAAGTTCATTCAATCCAATACAATAAGGATCAACTCCATCGATTATTTTTCAAGTTTTTCAATATATCTCTCCTTCACTTCAGCACTTAGTGTTGAAAAATATTCTGCCCCAGGTATAATAAACGAACTCTAAGCATTAAACCACTTATAACTGTACAAAACAAGTGTTAAATCTTGAAAATATCAACATGTAAATAAATGGAAAAGAACCTTTGTTTGTCCTCCACGAAATGTCAAATATCCGAAAAGACCACGTGACCTGGAATGGTCAATTGCTGAATGGATTGGAGACTACTATGTAAACCACAGCGAAGAACCTGTGCAAGTGCTAGATATGACCATACAGACGTTTTCTTCTATTCATCAGGCGAGTTCTACCTCTGTTTACAACTTGAAATTGTTTTTTCATTTCATCATTTGATTTTTATTACTTAGGACCTAGACACTTCAATGATGCTGAAGATTGGTTCCTACAACACAATTTGTTCAAAACAGAAGCAGTAGAGAAGTAAGGCAAAGGATGGTGGTTAAGAGTAGATATATTTTATATGGAGGAAAGATTATGAATGTTGAAAGAAGCTCAGTGTTCTGTTGATTCATATGATTGGGTGAGTTGTAACACAATATTTTAAATCAGATTTATCCATCTCACGTTCTCTATTTTGCATTTAAAATGTCTGAAATTGCAGTAGTACCTTTGGTCATGTTGATAAAAACCTATAATTGCAAATTTCCTTCATGTACGAGTGCCTTTTATTCTCATGCTCCTTCTGGATTCAAGCAAAAAAAGTTTTTTTCATTTCCCAGAACTCTTTCTAGGAGAGAAGCTTGGAAACAAGCTTGCTCTGTTAGTCAAAACATAAACACTTCTTACTATAGAGTTTGTAGTGATCACTTTTCTTTATCTGACTACAATAACCCGAGAGTGCCTACTCGCCTTCCTGATGAGGCTGTACCAAGATGTCAAACCAGTTTAATCAACCAGGATGATCAAAGTTATGCTGACGAATCTCTGCAATTCCTCCACCAAAATACCCCTACTTCTATTTAAATAAATTCCAGTATATCTTCTGTTATATTCTCAGAAAGTTCTTCGTCTAGCTCTGTGAGTTCATCTATTCTTTCTCAATGCTCACCTCCCTCTATTAACACCCAAAATATAAATACTACGGAAGTATTATTACTGTCCAAAGAAAATAACTTCTATAACCTTGTCTCATCTTCGAGTGGTGTTGAATATTCTAAAAACGTTAATGCCAAAGATAAATATAATAAGTATAATAATTTCTTCGTAAGTTTTGATAATGCTTCTTTTTTCTAGGACACCTGGATGATACAAACAACTGCAGGGCAGATACTAGTGCAATCAACACATTAAAAGTGATAAGGGCTAATAATGACAATATGTGATATCCTGTGATATGTTGTAATGTTTTCTCTACAATATTTTATGTCCACTGTGATATTCTAAAAATTTGTTGTTTTTCATGTTAATTTAGCATGAATGTTTTTATTTAGAAAAAGTATTTTTTACGTAACATGACTGTTTTTTTATTTATAATAAGTGTTTTTTATGTAGCATAAATGTTATTTACATAACATGACTATTTTTTATTTCTAATATGTATTTTTAATTCAGCATAAGTGTTATATACATAGCAAGACTGTTTTTATGCAGCATAAATGTTATTTACGTAAAGTGACTGTTTTTGTTTTTAATCAGTGTTTTTATGTAGCATATGTAATATTTACATAGCATGACTGTTTTTTTATGTTCCTATAAATTCTGTTGAATTCTTGAAGTTTATTTTTATTCAATGTGATATTCGCTCTAGTGATTTTTTTTGTGAAGTCTTGAAATGATATTTATATTAAACACTAGTCTGTTAGTTTTGGAAATAAGTTCATATTATACAATAATACTCTGTGTATTATATTCCTGAATGAACAATGATGAAAATTTATTACTTCTTGTTTTTTCATCTCAATCATTTAGTATATGCCTCAAGGTAATGTGAATAAAATAGTAAGTGCATATTTACTATGCATACATGAGAATATTTGAAATTCCCGCTGCTACAGTAATTCAAATTTCCCGCCGTTCTAGTAATTCAAATTTCCCGCCTATTTGATTCCACTCCACCAAACATGGCGGCCGATATATGTTGCCAAAATTATGTTAGGAGTTTTCATTTCTTGTATATTAGTGTTCTGTGGTAATACGAGCACGGATGACCAAAACCTCGGTAACGTGCGTTCAAGCGATAATCTATGGTCATTCGTCTTGGTAATCGAAGGTATGTCAAGGGCTGAATAGCTAAATAGCTAAATAAACAAGCCAGATTTGGTTTTAATTGAGGACTTTATACGTATATACGCCTAGGAAATCCTCTTTCCACAATTTCTATCATCACCAAGTCGTCATGAAATGCATCAAATTCATGAAAGAAGTCCATTATACAAGTTAATAGCGTTGTTCGAAGTATATATTACAATTACAAAGCATATTATTTTATTCACATCACATTTGTTCGAAAATCACAAAGAAATACTAGATAAATACCAAAATAAATATACATTTACCTTTGATCTATGGGTAGAATCCGCCCTTAAATTTAAGGCTCGCTTACAGGATTTAAGTGCCTCTTAACAGTTGGTGCAACGCAATTGAAATTAAGGATTCATTTTAAGGGATGCTTAACGCAAAGGGCTCGTTCATACTGGCCGGTACCTTATGCCGTAACCGGTACCGTAAAAGTTGAACCTTAGGAATTCAATGCTTTCGTTCATACTCATTCCGTAACCTTTTCCGGTACCCGTAAAATGTTCAACTTCTAGGGACAAATTCATAGAAATATATATTCATAAATTATTTGGACAAATTACATATATATATTAGATAATTAGATTAGATTATCTTATAAGTAAGACAAATTAAGGGAATGTAATAGTGGGCGAGATTTTTTGACACATGCGCATTCCATAGAGCGTCAATTATTTATATCAGAGTATCGAATACAGAATCGATCTCTGTTTTAATAGCGGTAATTTCAAATAATATAATAAATTATAATTCAATATGGTCAGCACGTTTCAAAACATTGAAACTCAAATTCAAAATGACAATTATTAACAAGCATAGAGCAAAATCCATAAACTCTATGTTCTGTTTACGGTTAAGTTAACAGCCAGTATAAACGCCTACTGAAATTCTTACGGCGTACGGAGTAAGGTAACGGCTTACGGCATAAGGTACCGGCCAGTATAAACGAGCCCAAAAACTAACTATGATGTCACAGTTAGGCTAACCATAGTTGGTTGTGGTACAGCGCCAAAACTCGTCTAAAATTTTCGCTACTAATTTGACAGAGTGCTCCATGCTCCCTCTTGTTTAACTCTGTGGTTACAGTCATAAAGTAATTACATATAGAGTGGAAACCACAGAACACTAATATACAAGAAATGAAAACTCCTAACTAAATTTTGGCAACACATATCGGCCGCCATGTTTGGTAGAGAGGAATCAAATCAGCGGGAAATTTGAATTACTGGAGTGGCGGGAAATTTGAATTACTGGAGCAGCGGGAATTTCAAATTTATATATATGCATAGTAAATATGCACTTACTATGCTGTTCACATTACCTTGAGGCATATACTAAATGATTGAGATCAAAAAACAAGCAGTAATAAATTTTCATCATTTTATTGTTCATTCAGGAATATAATATACAGAGTATTATTGTATAATATGAACTTATTTCCAAAACTAACAGACAAGTGTTGAATACAAATATCACTTCAAGACTTCACAAAAAAATTAGAAAGCACTGACGTGAGGTCAGTTGGCTTAGGCGCTCTTGTAAACCACTTACGAGTAATTATTCAATTGTTTGAAAGTAACATATTCCTAAGTATTAATTTGTCAAAAACATGTCAACTGTTCAAATCAACAAGTTCGAAATAATCAACGAGAATATGTTTTGTAGGAATCACTAAGCATATCTATTGAAGGTCACCCAAAGTGGAGTAAAAAAAATGTTTTTCTTGTTATCCTGACAATTATTTAAATTTTGAAAAATCATATCTCCAGAACTATTAGCTTGTCGAAGTCGAGAGTGGTATTTTTGTATACGTCTGATAAAACTGCACCATAAAAAATTTTTATTTGAACAGTATCATTTGAAAAAATTTTTTTGTTACTTACTCGAACCTATTCGGCCGATTTGACCGAATAACGAACTTAGCCGAGATATTTATACCTCAAACCTATTCTGAAAGTTTCAACTCTCTAACTTCATCCGTTCGAGAGTTATCGTTATGTTCACGGAACGGACGGACGGACAGAATCGATTTTGACCACGGATTATTCATCAGTAGGTCCAAACAAAACGATTGATACCACTTTTGCCCAAATATTCGAAAGTCACAGACATTTGGGCAAATTGATAAGCACTCTGTTCAGGTGAACAAGAGCGCCAAAAATCACTAGAGCGAAAATCACATTGAATAAAAATAAACTTCAAGAATTCAACAAAATTTATATGAACATAAAAAAACAGTCATGCTATGTAAATAATACTTATGCTACATAAAAAACACTGATTAAAAACAAAAAACAGTCATTTTAAGTAAATAACACTTATGCTGCATAAAAAACAGTCTTGCTATGTAAATAACACTTATGCTGAATTGAAAAATACTTATTAGAAATAAAAAACAGTCATGCTTGCAACGGCTTGCACCCCTTTTCGTACGCCCCTGACTGGAAACGATTTCGCGATACCATGCATTACAGAAGATGTATGTGCTCTATGCTTATTTCTGTGTTCCGGAAGCTAACCTCTATCGGTGACCTTCAGCGATTGAGCGATTTCTGTTCACGTTCTGTTTCCACGTTCATATTCTGAAGAAATTAAACAGATCAATTTCTAAAGCCGCATCCCCACTATGCCAAATGGCAAGGATCAGCATTGCCAAGCGGCAAGTGAGGACGCTTAGCCGGCTTGTGCCGCACTGTGCCGTTCGGCAATGCCGCGTGCCGATTCCAAACCGACTGGTTGTCGGTCCAG
This sequence comes from Micraspis discolor, assembly GCA_030674115.1. Lineage (NCBI taxonomy): Eukaryota > Metazoa > Arthropoda > Insecta > Coleoptera > Coccinellidae > Micraspis > Micraspis discolor. Next base: position 1,123,285 of record JARTUT010001749.1, on the reverse strand, counting down.
ATCAAAGGAAGCCAAGCGGCATGGGGGTAGCGGCGGTAGTGGGTACGTGCCAGCCGGCAGGACGCGGCACAAAATCCTCAGTCTGTTCAAGAACGTCTGCGCAAAATTCCGAATCGCAAATGCCAAATGGCAACCATGTGCACAGCCGACGACAATTGTGCCATTCGGCAATGCCCGTTGGCCGTACGGCCTCCAGCGGCATAATGGGGATGCAGCATAAGAGTAACTTTTCTGAGTTAAATATCTGCGAGAAGTACGTGATCGTTCTCGGTAAGTGAATATTCCCTCCCAGGAATTGGAATTTTGGTGTTTTTCGGTTATCCATGTGAGGGCACGTTTTTATTTTTACTTTAGCTCGATTAACTTCAGGACAGAACTCCTTCTCGGTTTAATTTGTTGCTCTGATATGATTTCACAATAATTCAGTTTATATTTGTCTAAAAGAAATCGAGAGGAGCCCTGTTATATATGTCTTTGTATTTTCTAATGCTCTCTTGTTCACTCTAATATAGCTCCTCCTGGGGGTTAAATTGCATCTTATGACGAAGCCAAGAACGTCACAGTTTGATCTTGAGATGAGTTATACCATAGGCTGTTGAGCAACGTCCTTTCACTGGATTAAGCACTGTTAATTTGAGCTTGTGGCATGGTCACCTTCTTCGACTGAGATGAGAATTGCATCGTATCAAGTAACTGTCTGAATACGATAGAGAATTCGTGCAGAAACCATCTACATGCACTGATCCCTTGGCATAGAACATCTTCGTGGGAATTCACCTTATATCTGGAAAATTGGAGGATGCGCTTGGAGGCTCGACAATTGTTAAGATAAGTCCCTAATGTGTTGTGTTGTACTTGGGAGATTGGACATTTGACACAATTTTGTAATTTAATATTGTATCTTTTATTGTACTCATTATATTTGTCAAAAACCGAGGGGAGTTTTGTTGCTGGGATAATCAAGCCCACCCTGAGAAAATTAAGAGTAGAGTCTCATGCTCACCATCACTACTTAACGTGGCAATTAGCACGTTACACATTGGCGCCCAAACGTGGGACTCGAGGAACCTGGCAACAAATTAATCTCACTTATAACGACAAAACCAGTCTCTCATAGTATTTCGTTATCTACATTTATATATTTTGCTATTGCATGAGTTGATGTTATATTCCTTTCTGTTTACTATTATCACGTGCCTTAACTGTTATCATTTTGTGCTTTTTTAACTCCAATTATTATCTTATATCTAAAAAAATTTTTGAAGTCATGAATCCGGACTCCTTAAAGAGTCATGAACTCTCGTATGAGGTTGCGATACGCTTGGGCAGGGATGACAGGAGAACCGTTGAATTTAATCGTAAGATTTTGAGAGGTCTTTTGGCACAGGCAGAGAGGGATGGAGGTCCTTCTGAGTATCAGAGTATTTTTTCTGTAGAGGATGACTTTCATGAGCTTTCTCTTTCGATTTCCGATTTAGAATCGAAGATATCTAAATTAACTCATAAGTCTGGCCTTGCCGATTTGGCCAAAATTGAGGATAGGTTATCTCACTGTGCTGGTCGCTTGAAACGCATTTCACTTGAGGACGATACCTTGGAGAGTCAAAAGCATGACCTTAGGCTTAAGATTATTGATTTAGAGGCAGATTTCCATGACCACAAGCTCTCGACTAAAACTGCTACCTCCGTTCTTTCGGATCCTGTCACTCTAACTTCTCACTCTTCCTCTTGTGTACAATCATCTAGTAGTAAAGTGCCTGTTTATAAATGGAACATCAAAAAATTTTCTGGAAAAGAGCCACTCGTGCCATTTCTCGAACTTTTGGATACTTTAAAGATCTCTCGTGGCTGTTCTGATGAGGACTTGTTTGCCTCGGCTTCAGATTTATTTGAGTCAGATGCCTGGACTTGGTGGCACAATCACTTCGTTAGAAAATCTTTCAGCACGTGGTCGGAAATGGTGGATGCGCTCAAGGATGCTTTTCTGCATACAAATTATGATCAGGTTCTACTCGATGAAATCAAATCGAGAAAGCAGCGTTCACGGGAAAGTGTTGGTGTTTTTATATCCTCGATGGAAGCCCAATTTTATCGTTTAAATGTTAAAATTCCTGAGGTAGAGATGGTTAGGATTATTAGATCGAATTTGCTACCGGACTATGTGAGGGCATTGGTTTTGAGAGATATTGATACTCTGTCTGATCTGACCTCCTTGTGTAAAAGAGTGGAGGGTACTCTTGGGTTGAGCACCGTGAGGTCTCGTGAAGTTTCTCAGGTTAACTTGATTACATGCTGGAATTGCGACAAGACTGGACATAAATATTCATCATGCGTGAGGCGTCGGAATATATTTTGTTATGGCTGTGGAGCCAAAAATCTCATAAAATCGAGGTGCCCTAAGTGTTCAAAAAACGCAGATGCTGGTCACGTTATGGCAGAGGGCGTGACTCCGCATTTAGACCCTGCCAGAAGTCCAGGTCCAAGCGGCACAACATTGTAGGTACATTTGATCGTGAGGATTTTAATGATTGGTTGCTGAAAATCAAAGCCTTCTGTTCAACTGAGAAAACACATCCCTTAACTTCCCAGCCAGAGCCTCTTACTCATTCTGTGTGTCCCTTGATAGAGAGAGTTTTTGATGATAATAGACCTTATCTTAGAGTGAAGATTTCTTCTGAAAGTATCTTAGCGTTATTGGATAGCGGTAGTAATGTGTCAATTATTGGTTCACCGTCGTTGTTTTTGCTGAAGAAGTTGAATTTACCTTTGAATTATGATGTTTCCTTACATGTCACCACCGCTGATGGAACTTTGCAGAGTACTCTGGGTTATGTTACTCTGAATATTGAATTGGATGGTGTCTCGAGACCTGTTAGGGTGTTAGTTATTCCTTCCATTTCTCAGGAAATGATTCTTGGGATGGATTTTATTCAGACTTTCAACCTTAGTCTGAACTTCACTGATTCCTCTTATAATTCTTCAGTGCTAAATTCATCTGCTGTTCATGTGATTAGACCTGCTGATGCCTTGACTCCGGCTCAGAGATGTAACTTGGAGGAAGTCATTGATCAATTTCGAATACTTGGACCGAAGGATAAAATAGGTAGAACTCATCTTCTAACACACTCCATTAAGACGGAGGGATCTCCGATACGTCAGCGTCAATATCCTCTCTCACCTGCTATGCAGTCTGTCCTCAATAGACAGATAGACGAGATGCTAGAACTCGATATCATTGCGCCTGTTACCACTGTTTCTCCTTGGTCGTCTCCTCTTTGGTTGGTGGGTAAGAAGGATGGATCATATAGAGTTTGCTTTGATGGCAGAAAGCTGAATTCTGTTACCCTCCCTGATTCATATCCTATGCCTTTGATTGAAACTATAATTAGTAAGGTAAGCAATGCCTCCTTTTTGTCCTCAGTGGATCTGAAGTCTGCTTTCTTTCAAATTCCTCTTGATGATGAGTCCAAGTTGAAGACTACATTTGCTGTTCAAGGTCGTGGTCTCTTTTGTTTTAACGTTCTTCCTTTTGGTCTGAATAATGCCTCCCAGGCTATGTGTCGTCTCATGGACATGGTCATAGGTTCATCACTGGAACCGTATGTGTTCTATTATCTGGATGATGTAATTATTGTCACCCTGATTTCGAGACCCATGTTAGAGTGTTGAAAGATCTTGCCAACCGTCTTAGAGAAGCCAACCTTACTATCAACTTTGAAAAATGTCAGTTCTGTCGTCCCTCACTCAAATTCCTGGGATTTTTGGTGGATGAGCATGGTCTAAGAACGGACCCTGATAAGGTTAGATCCATTTTGGAATATCCTGTCCCCACTAACACCACTCAGATTAGGCGATTAATTGGTCTCATTGGATATTATAGGCGATTTCTGAAGGATTTTTCTAGTGTCTGTTCTCCTATTTTGGACCTTTTGAAGGGTCGTAGGAAGGGACAACCTGTGCAATGGACAGATGATGCTAACACTGCCTTCATAAAGATAAAGCAGTTGCTCACCACGACTCCCATTTTGGCCAGTCCGGATTTCTCCAAGCGCTTTATTCTTGCTTGTGATGCCTCAGATGTTGGTGTGGGAAGTGTACTCTTTCAGGAAACCGATGGAGTTGAACATCCTATAGCATATTTCAGCAAATCCTTGTCAAAGTCTCAGCGAAACTACACCACGACAGAGAAGGAGCTTCTCGCCGTTCTACTTTCTATCGATCGATTTCGCCCTTACATTGAGGGAACTGAGTTCACGGTGATAACAGACCACTCTTCCTTGCAGTGGCTACATTCAATGAAAAATCCCTCTCCCAGAATTGCTAGGTGGATGGTTCGATTATCTTGCCATCGCTTTAAGATAGTCCATTAACATTCACCATTTCAAGAATTCATCAAAATTAAAGATTCAGATTAAGAAAATTCAAATTATGTAAAATTCAATATACCTATAGCTATGAAACATTTTTATTTGTTGATTGACACGTCTCCGTTTTTTACTAACATCAGTACTAGTGCTAATTCCAGAGCTCTCCAGTTTTCGACTAGGTGTACGGCTAAAATCATAGATTTATGAAGGTCCATTTTAAAATATCTTTAGTTCAACACTTATGAAGGAAACAAACTCTTACGATAATTTCCTTTTGGCACCTTGTTGAATATGACGTACAGTTGAAGATTGAGTTGTTTCCTCAAAAGTGCATGATGGTCCAGCGTCTGCCGATGGCTCATCTGTTTCATTTTTACCCAAAAATAAGCTAGGAACAGCATCTGGTCTCAATATACTTCGACATATAATACAGAGAGACCGAGAATAGAGGCTATTAGGTCAGGGAAGACGATAACCCAACATGTTGATTTCGATTTTTAAAAATAATTAATTTCTCCGGAACGAGACAGTTATCAGAGAAAAAATTGTACTAATCGATTGAATATTGTGGACTGAATCTTTGAAAAAATTCACATAAGTTTTCATCACTGGGGTCATTCTGAAGTTACATCCCATCAAGGAAAAATTCGAATTTTCGAAAATTAATTTCTCCGGGACGATTATCAGAAAAAAGTTTGCACCAATCGATTGGCTATTAGGGACTGAATCTTTAAAAAATATCCACAAGCGTTTGTATCAATCTATTCATCATTGCCAATTTAATTGAAATAAAATATTATACGTATTTTTCATTATATTGTAAAGGGAAAATGGGAAATATACAATAGACAATATTTATTCTTCATTCATCCTAAAAAATTCCATTCTCGATTAATAGAGATGCTCACTATTTGAATAAGCTCTTGCTTAATTATCCTTAATTAACTTCTATTAAAATATGTTATAATGTTCAATATAATGCTATTCATTCTTCTTTAGTACTCGACACATCTGTTCTTCCTCAAGTTTTTAATCTAGGCAACCCAACATACTTTATTTTCGATCTAATATTGCTATAAATGAAAATTTGAGGATATTATACTACGTTATTCTTCCGAATGTTATTTTTGGTGTTAAATTCAGGTATAAAAACTGAAATCAACAATGTTTCTATTTCATTGGATAAGCGAAAATAAACACATTTCTATGACATCTTCCCATTTTTCTGCCGCAATGTCAAAAGTCAACAGAAAATTCTCATCTGTGGGCGCCCACTGGGGATAAGGTAAAGTCCAGCCGATTTTGGGAAACTAAAAAGAATCATATTACTGTGAAAAGTAAACAACACGCCACTGAGCAAATAAACAATGCCATGCGGCATGATCAGTCGGATAATTTCAATAAAAACTTACGTATAAAATGATATTCCCTCGACCTTCTTTGCTTTATAGTTTCTACACGTTTTAACAATACAAGACATGTTGAAGGTATCGAAGTATCTATAAACACAACGTAAAATTCGAGCAATTTCTAATTCACCTGACAAGTGTGTCAACCTGGAACAGCTGACTTCCAAAGTATAAAAATGGCCGAAATTTGACATAAGAATTTAGCCACGAATTTTGGATGCGCAGTGGTCGAAGCGTATTCTCCCCACTCTATATCTCTGATTTAAGTGCCTCTTAACAGTTGGTGCAAAGCAATTGAAATTAAGGATTCATTTTAAGGGATGCTTAACGCAAAGGGCTCGTTCATACTGGCCGGTACCTTATGCCGTAACCGGTACCGTAAAAGTTGAACCTTAGGAATTCAATGCTTTCGTTCATACTCATTCCGTAACCTTTTCCGGTACCCGTAAAATGTTCAACTTCTAGGGACAAATTCATAGAAATATATATTCATAAATTATTTGGACAAATTACATATATATATTAGATAATTAGATTAGATTATCTTATAAGTGTGTAAAACTATCTTATAAGTAATGGCTCGTTTATACTGGCTGGTACTTTATGCCCTAAGCCCTTACCTTATTCCGTATGCCGTAAGAATTTCAGTAGGTGTTTATACTGGCTGTTAACTTAACCTTAAACAGAACATAGAGTTTATGGATTTTGCTCTATGCTTATTAATAATTCGTCATTTTGAATTTGTATTTCTACGTTTTGATTTTTTGATACGTGCTGACCATCATATTTAACTTTTTTGGCAGGTACACTCAAATATGACGCCCACTAGCGAATTAACAGCCACATTATTAATTATGATAATTGCTAGTATGGAAGCAAACAGAAGTGTGAAAAATGTTCGAAGAAAGCGCCGTTGGAGTGTTAGGCCAATATTCCGTCTTAGACAAAAGAAGGCTTTTTCAATAATATATTCAGAAACATGAAGAGGCTTGAACCTGATCAGTTCCTTCATTTCACCAGAATGGATATACAAACGTTCTATAAACTGTTAAGTTTATTAAAACATAAATTACTTAAACGTATTACTAAGACTACCTTGACCCCAGAACATCGACTAGTTTTAACTTTATAGTAACTAAATTTTCTTAAGCAATTGGTCGTTGTATTTCAACATTTTATATTTTCAGCTATTTGGCACACGGATGTAGTATGGAAGTTTTGTCCTGCACATTCCTTTTAGGCAAGACAACTGTCTCTGCTGTCATACAAGAGACATGCAGAGCCATTTGGGATGTTTTGAGTGAAATGTACCTCAAATGTCCAACTGAAAAGGACTGGCAGAAAATTTCAAAGGAGTTCGATGAAAAATGGAACTTGCCACACTGTTGTGGTGCTATTGATGGAAAGCACGTACATATTCAAGCACCAAAAAACTCAGGTTCTGAATATTTCAATTATAAGAGAACATTCAGTATTGTCTTGATGGCTGTTTGTGATGCTCACTACCGGTTTACTCTTGTAGATATTGGAGCATTTGGATCTCAAAGTGATGGAGGAATATTTCGTGAATCAGCATTTGGAAAAGCTTTAGATTCAGGCAGTATCAAGCTACCGGAAGAAAAAAAAATTGCCAGGTTCAATGTTGAATGCACTCATTTTTTGTTGGGGATGAAGCATTCCCACTGAAGGGATATTTGCTTCGTCCTTATCCAGGAAAGAACTTGGATATATCCAAAAAATATATAATTATCGTCTATCAAGAGCACGGAGAACAATAGAGAATGCTTTTGGAATATTAGCTTCTCGATGGCGAATTTTCGTAATCATATTAATACGGACATAGAATTAGCTGAACTGATAATAGGTGCAAGCATTTGTCTCCATAATTTTCTGTGTACTGAAGATCTTGGCAAAAGTAATAATACGTCAACCAAAACATATTGTCCTCAAAATTATGCAGATATGTGCATTAATGATGGGCTGGTGATACCAGGTTCATGGAGACTAGATTTAGAATCAGATTTTGGTAGAATAGGACGCATTGGTTCGAATTCTTCAAGCAGAACGAATATCAATGTGAGAGATAAATTGAAACAGTATCTGAACAACGAAGGAGCAGTACCTTGGCTGTTAGATTATGTGACACGAAGATCTAAACCGAATGAAGACAACTGAGTTTTGTTTATTGAAACATTATATTGGGAATATATTAATAAAATAAATAGTTTATCAAGTTCATAATAAATTTATTTATCACATATATAATTTGAACAATAACAATTAATCGGAACACTCATCTATAGCTTGCAGTATCTTTAATTTGCATTGCCTCAGTGTTTTTGGGTCCATTTTTATGAGGTCATCGAATAAGCTATCACAAAAGCACTTAACTGAAGCCTGTCTAGAGTTCTTAGAGTGTTGATTAGATTCTGAAATTTGTTTCAGAACGTTCACAGCTTCACTCAAAATTGGTGTATAATTCTGATCATTTTTGGCAAATGTCTTTGCGTTACTATTTATTTTTTGAGCTGAAGTGTTTTGTGCTGATATCTCCAGATTACTATCATCCTTAGTACTATTATCATCAATCTGCTCAGCCTCATCGCTTTCGATAGTTTCTACGAAGATGATTGAATTTTCTTCTGTGCATTCACTATTGTTGTCAAACCTTGGCATTTTACTATGAAAGTTCATTTCTGGAACATTTCCAAAAGTCTTCCTTTTCCTAATGTGATAATTCAAAAATCCAAGGTATTTCATAAGCTCCCACTCACTCGAGCACCCTGCACTAGAACCAGATGATACAACTTTTGACCTTTCTTTAGTATATCTATTTCTTAGGATGTTCCATCGATGTACACATTCGGCAGCTAAAAAAATACTACTCAGGTGAATTTAACTATGAGTTAAATAGTATTTATAACTTACCAGGAATTTTCATTTCATTCGATATATAAGTCCATGAATTTTCTGAGGCCAACTTATCTTTGAATGCTCTTTCCCTTTTATCGAATAAGTGGGGAAACTTTTCCACTAGCTGAATCAATTTTATGTCAGCCTCATATCTATTTTTATATGAATCGCACATCTTGCTGCCGTAAACGCAGAAAAAACAGAACAAATTATAATCTCTCGAAATGTGATAATATGATACCCTTTTGCGCTCTTCTTCTTAAATTTGAAATGACCGCCATCATTATAGAGATCAATAGAGATCGATTCTGCGCAAGTCTCAAAAAAAACTCGCCCACTATTACATTCTCTTTAATTTGTCTTACTTATAAGATAGTCTTAAACACTTATAAGATAATCTAATCTAATTATCTAATATATATATGTAATTTGCCCAAATTAGTTATGAATATATATTTCTATGAATTTGTCCCTAGAAGTTGAACATTTTAAGGGTAAGGGAAAGGTTAGGGAATGAGTATGAACGAAAGCATTAAATTCCTATGGTTCAACTTTTAAGGTTAAAGTTACGGCATAAGGTACCAGCCAGTATAAACGAGCCCTAAGACAAATTAAGGGAATGTAATAGTGGGCGAGATTTTTTGACACATGCGCATTCCATAGAGCGTCAATTATTTATATCAGAGTATCGCATACAGAATCGATCTCTGTTTTAATAGCGGTAATTTCAAATAATATAATAAATTATAATTCAATATGGTCAGCACGTTTCAAAACATTGAAACTCAAATTCAAAATGACAATTATTAACAAGCATAGAGCAAAATCCATAAACTCTATGTTCTGTTTACGGTTAAGTTAACAGCCAGTATAAACGCCTAATGAAATTCTTACGGCATACGGAGTAAGGTAACGGCTTACGGCATAAGGTACCGGCCATTATAAACGAGCCCAAAAACTAACTATGATGTCACAGTTAGGCTAACCATAGTTGGTTGTGGTACAGCGCCAAAACTCGTCTAAAATTTTCGCTACTAATTTGACAGAGTGCTCCATGCTCCCTCTTGTTTAACTCTGTGGTTACAGTCATAAAGTAATTACATATAGAGTGGAAACCACAGAACACTAATATACAAGAAATGAAAACTCCTAACTAAATTTTGGCAACACATATCGGCCGCCATGTTTGGTAGAGAGGAATCAAATCGGCGGGAAATTTGAATTACTGGAGTGGCGGGAAATTTGAATTACTGGAGCAGCGAGAATTTCAAATTTTCTCATATATGCATAGTAAATATGCACTTACTATGCTGTTCACATTACCTTGAGGCATATACTAAATGATTGAGATCAAAAAACAAGCAGTAATAAATTTTCATCATTTTATTGTTCATTCAGGAATATAATATACAGAGTATTATTTTATAATATGAACTTATTTCCAAAACTAACAGACTAGTGTTGAATACAAATATCACTTCAAGACTTCACAAAAAAAAATTAGAAAGCACTGACGTGAGGTCAGTTGGCTTAGGCGCTCTTGTAAACCACTTACGAGTAATTATTCAATTGTTTGAAAGTAACATATTCCTAAGTATTAATTTGTCAAAAACATGTCAACTGTTCAAATCAATAAGTTCGAAATAATCAACGAGAATATGTTTTGTAGGAATCACTAAGCATATCTATTGAAGGTCACCCAAAGTGGAGTAAAAATAATGTTTTTCTTGTTATCCTGACAATTATTTAAATTTTGAAAAATCATATCTCCAGAACTATTAGCTTGTTGAAGTCGAGAGTGGTATTTTTGTATACGTCTGATAAAACTGCACCATAAAAAAATTTTTATTTGAACAGTGTCATTTGAAAAAAAATTTTTTTTTGTTACTCCGAACCTATTCGGCCGATTTGACCGAATAACGAACTTAGCCGAGATATTTATACCTCAAACCTATTCTGAAAGTTTCAATTCTCTAACTTCATCCGTTCGAGAGTTATCGTGTTCACGGAACGGACGGACGGACAGAATCGATTTTGACCACGGATTATTCATCAGTAGGTCCAAACAAAACGATTGATACCACTTTTGCCCAAATATTCGAAAGTCACAGACATTTGGGCAAATTGATAAGCACTCTGTTCAGGTGAACAAGAGCGCCAAAAATCACTAGAGCGAAAATCACATTGAATAAAAATAAACTTCAAGAATTCAACAAAATTTATAGGAACATAAAAAAACAGTCATGCTATGTAAATAATACTTATGCTACATAAAAAACATTGATTAAAAACAAAAAACAGTCATTTCAAGTAAATAACACTTATGCTGCATAAAAAACAGTCTTGCTATGTAAATAACACTTATGCTGAATTGAAAAATACTTATTAGAAATAAAAACAGTCATGCTATGTAAATAACACTTATACTACATAAAAAACACTTATAAATAAAAAGCAGTCATGTTACGTGAAAAACACTTATACTGCATGAAAAACAATCATGCTATGCAAAAAAAACTTATGCTACATAAAAAATACTTATTCTAAATAAAAAACTGTCATGTAACGTGAAAAACACTTATGTTACATAAAAAATACATTTTCTAAATAAAAACATTCATGCTAAATTAACATGAAAAACAACAAATTTTTAGAATATCACCGTAGACATAAAATATTGTAGAAAAAACATTAAAACATATCACAGGATATCACATATTGTCATTATTAGCCCTTATCACTTTTAATGTGTTGATTGCCCTCGTATCTGCCCTGCAGTTGTTTGTATCATCCAGGTGTTCTAGAAAAAAGAAGCAGTATCAAAACTTACGAAGAAATTATATGAAGTCATAACTCTCCTAGAAAGAGTTCTGGGAAATGAAAAAAACTTTTTTTGCTTGAATCCAGAAGGAGCATGAGAATAAAAGGATCCCGTACATAAAGGAAATTTGCAATTATTGGTTTTTATCAACGTGACCAAAGGTACTACTGAAATTTCAGACATTCTAAATGCAAAATAGAGAACGTGAGATGGATAAATCTGAGTTGAAATATTGTGTTACAACTCACCCAATCATATGAATGAACAGAACACTGAGCTTCTTTCAAAATTCATAATCTTTCCTCCATATAAAATATCTCTACTATTAACCCCCATCCAATTGTGTTGTAGGTACCAATCTTCAGCATCATTGAAGTGTCTGGGTCCTAAGTAATAAAAATCAAATGATGAAATGAAAAAACAATTTCAACAATTTCAAGTTGTAAACAGAGGTAGAACTCACCCGATGAATAGAAGAAAACGTCTGTATGGTCATATCTAGCACTTGCACAGGTTCTTCGCTGTAGTTTACATAGTAGTCTCCAATCCATTCAGCAATATCTACAATGTTATTATCAATTAAAGACAAAAATTTTTAATATTCATCTGAATACATCGATATAACTAGAGTTAAAAATGTTTTATATGAAAACCAAATTAATCCTATCTTCTATCTAGATGAATATATGAGGATTTTCAACTAGTTGAAATAACACTATGAGGACTAGATACTAAAAAAAATTTTAATGCCTAGAGATATTTAGTTTACTCCGTGCTTCCCAACCAACATCTGTTTACCTTATGTGTCTTCCGTTTACCCTACCAAAAATCTCCTTTGTTCTTTACGAAAATATCTCTGTCTCACTCAGTCGTATTTCCTTCCGGTAGCCATGTTTGGTAGAGCATAGAACCCAGACTTTCATCCCCCTGGTGGAAACTGAGATAGGCAAAGTGGTTCACAGTAGTTCTTTGCGCCGCCGTATGGTGTCTCTGGCTTCTCCGACTTTTGCTTTGTTGATACTTTCATAACCTCGTCTTTTCTTTTTTGATCCCTCGTGGATATAACAAGTGCTTCTGAGTTCTCCAAGTTTTTCGACATTTCTTCTTTCAATATGTCCTAAGAAGTTAAAGAAAAACGCAAATGTTGCGTTCCAAAGTGCGACGATAAATTTAGTAAACGCCATCGTTTTCCTAGAGCAGATAAGGAACCAGAATTGTTCATACTTTGGCTAGAGAATGTTCAGAATCGTTTGTTGGATGGTAAAACATCCAAACAAATCCGAAACTTTTATGTTTGTGACAGGCATATCACGGATGAGGTGAAATTGAGAAGCCATAGAGGCATTTGGAAAAATGCTGTTCCTCAATTGTTTATTCCTGGTAAGATTTGTTTTTGATAATTTCAAACATGTGATATCGTAATTGTAAGAACATTCAATCATTTATTACAGGATCTTATGACCTGAGTCGAAGTGTTGAAGGAGTTTGTGCAGATAGTGATCTACATGAATTTCCAGACATCCCTGCCGTAGTAGATGCCGAAAAGAGCCATGCAATTCGAGACTTTTCCGTTCAAGCTGATGAGCAAAATTATTAAGCAAAATATTTGCAGTGTAAGAGATCCAATGAAGGAAATAGCAAAAAGAAAATTTTTGAAAAACATGAAGAGACCTAAAAGAAAATAAATGTGTTGTATATATGGGTACTTCGGGTATTTTGCTTTTTGTACAAATGCAAGTTCTATGCAAGTATTTCATTTGCCACTTTTGATTTGTTATTTTTTCATGCTTAGATTAAATATAAGTAAAAGATTATAAATTATTATATTTGTTTATCCATCAATTCTGTTATAAATATTACATTATAATTTTTAAGATAAATAATGAATATGAAAGAACTCTTACTGTAATACAATGGTAATTTATAACTTGAAAGATTCTTCAAGCTATATATTACTATATGTCCGTATTACATTATTTCATTTACAAAAAATTCGGAACAGTTCCAATATCCATTTTAAACGTCCCACCTTTCGGCGTTTAGTTCATGTTGCCGCCGCATGAGGTCGCTGAAAGCAGTGACCAAATTTTATAAAAGGTATTTCAAGCGATGAACCAAGAGTAACCAGGTTATGATTTTGGTCCATCTAGCTGTTATTGCTGGTTCTTCTTGGTTATTCCTTCGAAATCCAGAAAGAATAACCAGAAATTATCGCTTAAATGCTCGGGTTTGGTTATCCGTGCTGTCATTTTTTTGATTCACGTTTATTTATGCTCATAGGTTATCTGAGCATTTATCTGATTCAGATAAAAAAGGCCCATTCCCGAAGCTTATTATAAACAAAAAGACATTTTTATATGCAATTTTTTATTAGCCAATATATCCTTATAATGGAATTACTGAAACTACAATAAATTTAACAAGGAATAAATACCAAATTAGACTCATATAATATCTATACATGTAAAGAAATGATCATAAAAAAAATTATTTTGTGAGGAACTAGGAATGAAGAAAATGACAAGAAATGATTAAAATGAAAAATATCAATATTAAAAGCAAGTAAAAGGAAGAAAATTAAGTCAAAGAGGAATGTTTTGATTTTAAAACCAATGACGAATTTTTTTCCAGAGTTAGAAATTAAATCTATTTTTGCATTATTTCAAGATTATACTTGATGATAATTTGAAACAAACACAAAAAGGCAATGAAAGAACTTCTTAATCTCTTAACCTTAGGAACGGCAATGACAAATCTCATGATGGTTTTAACAAACAATATTTTGAATTTGTATATTTCAGTTTATTCCAATTTAAAAAAAAAAAGAGTTATCTGGTCACTTCTACTGGTTCTTCTTTCAATTTAATTATCTACCTTAAAATTGCTACCATATTGTGCATTCTCAGAAAACCCAAACTATTGATACGATGCTTTGCAGATACTCTCAGTATTGCACACATAACATAAATTTGAAGCAACCTGAAAATTTATCTTTTCATAGTTTCATTACAGAATTCTCAATGGATTTTTATTGATTTCTTGTGGCTTTAATTTTCAGGTTCTTGTAATTTTCAAATCATTATCAATCTAGATTGCTTCACACAAATGACATTTTCTCTTTGAACCTTTTATTTCTTCTCTTATAGAGTTATTCTGAAATTTGAAATAGAATTTAATATTATCTTTATAACAAATTCAATAAGAATACATGGTTTTTCTGTGTTACTTCAACGTACTTTCAGTTGATGACTGATAAAGTTTCTCACTGCATTCAATGTTTGCAGCTGCTGATAAAATTTTTGATTACTGCAACTAACAAAATACACAAGGAATTCTGTTTTTCTCTAATGAAAAGCAAACCTAATTTGTACATTCTACAATGCTTCTAATGTTTTCCAAATAATTTTTTAGGTATTTATAGAAATGAAATTTTTCTCCATTGAATGTACAGTTTCTGCTTCCAATTTTATTTTTGAGTTTTCCTAAAATTTAAATTGTGATCAAATACCTACAGCACTCAAAGTTAAAATTCAAGAAAATCATTGGATTTATAAGTTTCATTCCAACACACCTTCAGTTGACAGACCAGTTGTATTACTGATATGTAATTTACAATTTCCACATGATTTTCAGCAACATTATTCAGAAGCACATGATTATATTAGATCCTGAGTATTTCCTTCTTTCAAGAACTGTATTTCATAATTGCTCTGTTTTTTATTATGTTGAAACACTCTACATTCTTCTTATTTGATATCAGGGGTATTGTGGTCCCATTTTTGATGAGTTCTTTCAATCTAAACGACACAACATTCATCCACTTTCTTTAAGTTTTCTTTTGAACCTGTGAATTTAAGAAGAGCGTATTATTTTTAATTTGATCTTAAATTGCCTTAGTTACTACCTGGAGTTGAACTTCCATTTCGTTAAATCGAATTCGTGTTGCTACTTATAAAGTTTGGATTATTAATTATCTCTGTGAAATAATCAATAGTCTGTCGGTTCTACCAAGATCAGTTATTCAACTTCCAAATAATTCAAAGTCCTTGCTATTGTTTACTATTTTCATGTTTATACACACCTAACCCTACTTGCTCTAATAACCAGAATCGTAACTCTGCTCTCGAGCAGGGTTACGATTTTACCAATCTGAAAAAATGAAAAATACTTTCGGGAAGTCACTAGCTATACGTTCCACATGAAATAATTACTACGCTTTGATAGGGAAAAATTCTAAACTACCCAACATGAAAAAAGTTCAAGATTTTTTTTCGATACTTTTGCAAGGTGCGGTCGTTCTGAAAAAATGAAAAATACTTTCTGACAGTCTCCAGCTATACGTTCCACATGAAATAATTACTACGCTTTGATAGAGAAAAATTCTACACTACCCAACATGAAAAAATTTCAAGATTTTTTTTCTTAAAATTTTTCCCTATCAAAGCGTAGTAATTATTTCATGTGGAACGTATAGCTAGAGACTGTCAGAAAGTATTTTTCATTTTTTCAGATTGGCCGCAACATGCAAAATTATCGAAAAAACATAATGAACTATTTTTATGTTGAGCAGATTGTTTCGCTATGAAAATGATAAAGTAATTTCTTTCCATGGATCTTCTCAAATACGATTCGATATAAATAATCTGAAACCATTTTCGGTAGCCTGCAAAAAAAAGTAAAGATTTTGAAGTCATCAAAAAGGTTCTGAGTATTGCTTAAACCTGATTTGAACATCTGAAGTATTTTAAAATAAAAATAAATAAGACTTGATTTCTTGTTATTGAACGTAAACGCAGTCAATTAATATTATTCAACGTCAGAGCGCTGCGTGTCATTCACCACCGACGCCACTGGTCGATATGGGAACTCAGCCTGCTGGCCCGGCCTGCTGTCGTCACACTGGTTACGATTTTGGTTATTCTTGACATTTCTCGATCAAATTGAGGTTAATTCATGACGTCACGGATCTATAACCCAAGCCGCTTGAATGCATAAGGTATTTACCACAAAAGACCAAAGATAACCGGTTACTCTTGGTTCATCGCTTGAAATACCTTAATGGCAGTTTCCATTCTATAGAGATGTGTTCTGTGGTTACAGTTGCCAGCATTAAA
Organism: Micraspis discolor; assembly: GCA_030674115.1. Taxonomy (NCBI): domain Eukaryota; kingdom Metazoa; phylum Arthropoda; class Insecta; order Coleoptera; family Coccinellidae; genus Micraspis; species Micraspis discolor. Next base: position 1,106,661 of record JARTUT010001749.1, on the reverse strand, counting down.
TGAGTTGATTTGTTTATTGCTCAAATTAATAAGATTTGTGATATGAGTTTTCAATAGTTTTTGATTATTCAAACTAACGAGGAATATCTGGAAGTGATTATTATCCAGCATTAATTATTCGAGATGGATCCAATGTGTAATTATTTGCCTGGGGATCCAAGATTAGTTGAACAAATAGTGAAAGAATTGAAATCACAGGGTATATTTGACCAGTTCAGAAAGGAGTGTATTTCAGATGTAGATACTAAGCCAGCCTATCAAAATTTAAGGCAACGAGTGGAGGGTAGTGTTTCTAACTTTCTTCAGGAGCAGACATGGAGTGCAGATATGAACAAAAATCAAACACGTGAAATGCTTAGAAAGCACATTAATGAGTAAGCCTTTATTAGAATTCTTTTAATTGAGGTTATATTAGTGAAATAATCTAATTTTTCCAGATCTGGATTCTTAGAAATAGGAGTTGAAAGGATTGTGGACCAAGTTGTGAACCCAAAAATAAATAGTGTTTTCATACCAAAAGTTGATGATGTAATGTACAAATTTCTGGGTATTGACCGGCCCAAAGTCAATAAGTCTTATTCATTAGAGATAAATACTGTTCTCGATTTGTTGCCTAAAGACCTGGAAGCTATATCTCCTGAAATATCTGATGAAATAGAACCTGACAAAGAAGTTATTGAAGAGGTTCTTATTTCAGAGACGTCATCAACTACATATAATGGAGAAAAAATCCTGCAGGAAGAGAATTCTATCGATTCTCAATCATCTGTCCTCTCAGGTAGTTGTTGTTTTAATTTCAATTATTATATTTATAATTTCAATTATGCATAGTTGACATGACAGCTAACCAATGCTCATCTTTTAGAGGATGTGAGGGGTAACGTGTTCTTTCATAAAGTCCTCCACCTTGTATGGTCAAATATCAAGTAATATCTTGCAGATCAGGGCTTCCTCAACTATGTGTCGTGACTCCAAATGGGGTCACATAGCAAAATTCTGTGGTCGCGATGGATTTTATCATCAAATATCATTAATGTCAAATATTTATATATACCAATTTATAATATCACTAGACTCACATTGTCACAAAAATTTTGAGGGACATATTCAAAACAAAATCAACAGTGCGTTGTGTTTTTCCTGGGAAATTGACAAGACGACAGATATCACATGTTATTCTCAGATGGGGTTAAAGGTGACAGATATTTTCAATATACTCTTAGAAACTTTCAGTATTTTTAAACCTGCATCAAAATTATTATGGCAAATGTATGACGGGGCGCAGTGATGGCGAGAGATATTTACTGTTAGACGCATAAATTAAATTTAGTATTACCAGATTCGACTAAAAAAATTCCTGAATGTCGCGTGTTTTTTTCGAATCTTTCGGGATTTTCATCCTTTTCACTAAATCAAGTAAGCATACCTCTGATTTAGATAACATATGCAAGAAAAGACTCCCCTCTAGCTCAGAAACTATGGAATTTCAAAACTCATGCTGCTACTACTATATTTGATAAGCGCGATAATTCAATTGAAGCTTTTGATCACATTAGCGAAAACTTGAACCAATGGCAGTACCGAACAAACAACAGACGCGATCACATCTTTGCGATCATTCGAATTGGGAAACCGATTCATAATTTGGAAAGAACTAAAATTTAACGCCGCAGAATTTAGGTGAAGTTAGATGACAATAAAGGAAACTCAGTAGTGAAAAAATTTTGACTGCCCGATGATCCATCATGATAGATAGAAAGATAACCTTTATTTTATCTAGAATCATATAGATTGTTGATCACGTCACAAAATAGAGAAATTAAAGTCCATCAAATGATTTTTCACCAAGAAACTAGTTGATATTGTAGTAGGCCTTTCTCAATAGAAATTTCTTCAAGCCATGCTTAAAACTTGGGACCAAATTTTCCAGATCTTGACCATGAGATAACTTACATTTTTTTGTATACAGGGTGTTCGGCACATGGACCGTCAAATTTTTTTGGGGCGTTGGTAGGGTCATTTGCTACCTTTTCAGTCATGGAACCTGGGTCCTTAGTATTACGGTTACGGAGGTATGATTTTTTTATTAGGTTTTCTAAATTACCCAAAATGTACCCTTGAAGCCCCATAACTTTTTTTATGTGTGCTTTTACATGCATTTTTTATTTCTATTAAGTCTACATGAGTGTGTGTTTAAAAAAAAACGTATATATTATTACAGATAACACCACAAAATTAACACGTGGGCCTTTTATTAAAATAAAATTATGAAAGTATGAAAACATCTTTTGAAATTTAAAAAAAGTTACAGCTTATTATTATTATTATTATTGTTAACCTAAGGACAGAAATAGTAATGATAATTCACATGCGTCTAAAATGGGCAGGTAAAATTTCCTTGCTCGCTGTGTTGTGTTGAAATCCATACTTTTATTTAGGTGCGACTTTCTTCACTCTTCTGACTAAAACCTTATTTGCAGTATTATTTTTTTTATTGACTTACGTAAGTAGCATATGGTTAGCAACGTTATAAACCAAAGAACATTTTAAAATAAAACTAAGTTTGTAATAACTGCAACTTTTTTTTTTATTTCTTTTAGAAGTAGAGATGTTTTCATACTTTCATATTTTTTTTTAAATGAAAGGCCCACATGTTAATTTTGTGGTGTTATCTGTAACAATAAATATGTTTTTTTTTAAACACACACTCATGTAGACTTAATACAATAAAAAAATGCATGTAAAAGCACTCGCAAAAAAAGTTATGGGGCTTCAAAGGGTACATTTTGGGTAATTTAGAAAAACCTAATAAAAAAATTATACCTCCGTAACCGTAATACTAAGGACCCAGGTTCCAAGACTGAAAAGGTAGCAAATGACCCTACCAACGCCCCAAAAAAATTTGACGGTCCATGTGCCGAACACCCTGTATTGGCCTATAATTTTCATAGTTGTTCCTGTTGCCTTTTTGGCGCTCTTGTTCACCCTAACAGAGTGCCTATCCTTTTGCCCGAATGTCTGTAATTTTGGAATATCGAGCCGAAAATGGTCTCAATCGATTGGGTTCGACTCCCTGATGAAGAATTCGTGGCGAAAGTTGAGTCTGTCCGGCCGGCCGTATCCTCTCTAGTATCCAGAAGGAATCAGCTAGAGTTTTCATATTTTCAGAATAGGTTAATGGTCCAAATATCTCGGTCAAGTTTGTTATTTGGCCAAATCCGTCGGATGGTTCAGTAGTTATGAGCATCTGAAATTGTGTTTCCTCAATAACTATTAGAATATCCATCCGATCAAATTGATACTGGAAATATTGTTGAGGGAGGCTGCAACAAAACAGCTCGCAAAATTTCGCAGAAATCGTCACGCTAGAAAATGTTTGAAAAATTCCCAAAAAAAAATTTTTTAATCCTCACTATCTCATAAGATATTTTTCGGATTTCAATAAAAATTCGTGAATATATTCATGTGATCGATATCTTACTCATCCTCAAATTTCATTGTCGTAGCTCTTTTCCATCTAAAGATATCATCATTTTTTTTATTTACTCAAGAGAAAAGAGAAATGACATACGTCCCGATGATTTTCTTTGAGCGATGGCCATCACAGAACGATTTTCAATTGACAAATGCCGAACTCATTAATCAGTGTCAGTTGACGTAATATTAATCAAAATTTTTCATAACGGGAAATCATAGAGATAGAATTCAATCTCGGTGGCTGAAATAATATACGTTGTCAAAATTCAGAAAAGCACTGACATAAGTTTTTAGGAAAAGGGAATTATAGCTTCGAACAAAACTTGGGGAAAATTATGAGTAGTTATTTTTAATTTGAGATGTAGGTTTGTACGGGAATAGACTATTGTTCACCTGATCAGAGTGCTTATAGACTTGTTATGGTTTGAATATTTACTCGCAAGTAGGTCAACAAGAGCGCCAAAGCAATCTGACCTCACGTCAGTGTTTTCTAAATTTTTTAATTTTTAAAAGCTTTCAAGTTTAATAATAGTTATAATTTATTTCAGGTATTGCTAGTCAAGATTCAAATAACAGCATGAGGCAAGATTCTGTTATGTCCCTCAATAGTTCAGAAAGTAGGATGTCTCCTTCAATAACTAATACAAAAATTGAACAAGAAGATATTACCTCATGTGAAAAGTCTTCTGAATTAATTGTTAACAGCGAAACATCAGATGTGAAGATGATTGAAAATAAAATAGAAACAGATAATTCTGATGCATGCCAAGAAAGAAGTTCTGATGAAACCAAAGCCAGAACGAAAGATAAAAAAAGAGAAAGACATCATTCATCTTCTGACAGGTCAAAGTCGAAGCATGACAAAGAAAAAGAAAAGTCAAAATCTGAAAAATCTAGGAATGATGACAGGGATGGAAGAAACACAGACAAGAAATACAAAATACCGAAACTTTCTGATAAAATTAAGGAGAACAAAACCAAAGATAAGGAAGACAAAAGTAGGTCAGACAAAGAAAGAAATGAAAAAGACAAAAAATCTGACAAAGATAGAAAGTATGATAGAGAAAAGAAATCTAGGCACTCTGATAAAAGCAGTTCTACTAATGAAAAAAGTAGTAGAAAAGATAAAAGCGAAAATAGGGAGAAAGATGATACAAAAGAAAGGAAAGATAGTAGACATGATAAAAAAAGTTCATCCTTGAAAAAGAGGGAAAGTAACCACTCCAAAGACAGCTCTCACAAAGAAAAGGAGAAAGAGAGTCATAGCAGAGCCAGCAAGGAAGATAAATCGGAAAAAAGCAAAAGTGAACATAGTTCTTCAAATTCAAAAAAAGACTCTAAACGTAAAAAAGATGAAGATAAATCAAATTCTAACTATAAGAAGAACGAAAAAAAAGACAAAGATGACAGAAAGAGAAAAAGGCGATCCAAAGACGATCACCACAGTTTGAAGGAAAAAAGGAACGGTGACAGATCTTCCGATAGGGATTCAGACGGTCCCTCAAGTAGTAAACGACCTCATGTTTCTTCTGAAAACAACGGCCCTTATTCAACTCAGGGGTCAAGTCAGGATTCTGTAGCTCTAAACACTGAAAGTAGCTCAGGATACTCTGGAAATTCAGAAAACGTTGAGGAAAAATATGAAGACTGTAGTAACATATGTAAACTAGATATGCAAAAGATTAAAGTACCCAAATTTGCTTCTAATCTTAACGAAGCTATGAAAATAATGAAAATTCGCAAATTAATAAAAAAACTGGATGCTCTTATTAAAATTAATCCGCAAAATGCTGAAATTCAAGATATCATGAGAGATATTGAAAAGATATCGGAGAATCTTAACAGAGATAAGAAATTATATGAGCAAAATGCTGAAGAAACAGAACAAACTACTGAAATCAACGAACCGATCGAGGAAACTAAAACAGCTCCTCTGAACATAAATGAATTTATCTCATCGTCTACTATAAGCATGGCCAAATGGAATGCTTTGGAGGCTAAGTTTATGGAACAAATCACTGATGTGGATTACAATTCGTATGAAAGTCCGTATGTGGATCAAGAAGTTTCCTTTATAGAGACTTCAATAGATGAGAACAATATAACTAAGGACAAATGCTCAGCGGATTCTGAACATGAAGAAATAATATCCATGCCCGAAAATTTTAAAATAAAAAATTTGAGTTTAGATAATACATCTACCGATGATACTGAAGAAATGCATGACAGTAAAGAAATTATTGAATATGATGATATTCATGAAAAAAAACAGGAATTGACAGGCTACAGTGCAGATCAAAGTGATATTGCTGTTGATCCTTTGCAGTCCACTGATACGGATTTGGCAAATTCTCACTCAGTTGATAGAACAACATTAAATTCAGAGAATATCGACATTTGCCTTGAAGTTGAAGATACGAAGTCCAGTAGTTTCAAAGATTTCAAGCATAAAGCTATTGTTTTGCTCCACAAACACGATTTAACAGAAAAAATGATAAAAACAAAGAAAATCGAGAATGCCCCCGTTATCGAAACGAATAATAGTTGCTATAACAAGGATAACGGAAAAGAAAACATTGAAGTTAATACTAATACAAGAAATTACCAGGTAGATACACCAATTGAAGTTTTGAAAAAAACTGATGCAGGTTTTGTTAAACAGAAAACTCTTAGCAGTGAACATAACGATAATAATTTGGCATTAGAAGAATGTAATTCTGAACATATTGAAATATACAGCTTACAAAATTCTTGTGAGGTGTGTTCAGATAGTCAAGGAGATACCTTCAAAGGATTCGATCAGTCTAAAAATTTAAGACCCCTGAATATCATAAAGAGCATTATAAACATACTTGAAACTGAAATTTCCAGCTTTAAAGAAGTAAATATGGAGTATCTCAACAAAAAACAGAAAAATTTCGACCACACAAGGAAAAGGAAAGTTATAGAAAAAAAAACTGATGCTATCAATAATAACTCGGGTAAGTTTTCAATCAAATGTCTCTATTGCTATTCTTTCAGTCATAATCAGAGTTTAATAATGCTTATTCATATCTAGATCAAATTTTGACAGTTTAAGTTTCCTATTTACTAATTGTACTGTTTAATCCTAAATTAATTGCTATGACAAGGAAAAATATTGTCCTCAATTTTGATTTTCAATGTTTGGATTATTTCATTAGTTTCATTGGCTTGCACATTAAATTAGAAGTATGGGTATTTTTGTGTTAGAATGGGGAAATCATTTTCAAAAATTTTCTAATCGAAATTATTAACTGAACATGATATTTTATACATACAGGGTGAGTCTTTGACCACTGCGTTAATTTTAACCATAGATTAATTTTTTTCAACCATATAGATTCTTGAGATCAAATATTCAAACGAAATATCATTTTTCTCAAATTTGGCCCCATTTCTTGTTTCAAATAAATTGATATAGGAAAATTTTGTTGAAATTGTTGAGTTTAAATTGATTGGGCATCTAGAAAAAATTGCATTTTCACCTGTAATAGCTTTCTTCAGGGCTTCTGAAATACGAAATTTTTCTTTGTTATATTTACTCAATTGAAATGATCTCCTGTTAAAACTCAAATCTACAGAAGGTTTTTAATTTCATAACAACGTCATGAAGTTTGGGATCTTTTTGATATTTTGGCATCATACCAAGTTTCTTTGAGATATTTATTATTATACAATTTCTTTTTTTGTGGGTTTATTTATCACTCTAATATTATGCTCTATTGTCAAGACCTCTAAATAAATTGACCGGTGTTTAATGTGTCGCTTGATGTTTTCTTATATCTGAAAAAACAAATATAATAATCAATATATATATATATTTGGTCTTTTAATATAAATTTCCCACTGTTTTCTGATTACACTTTTCTTGCTGGAGAATAATTACTGCATTTTTCGTGGTGAATATTATGCATCATGAAAGATGCACTAGCGACACATGCAGTAAACACCGGTCACAGTTTTAATTTCGAGAATACAAAGGTCTTGACAATAGAATAAATTATTATTCCTCATAATATTAGAGATCTTTTCTAATAAATTAAGTATAATATATAAATATTTGTTGGAACATAGTCAAAGAAACTTGGTATTTTTCGCAAAAAGATCCCAAACTTCAATAAAAACAAAAAGAAACTTGACTTCAAGAGGAAATTTTAGAAATTAATTTATAGTATTGTCTTTTTAGTTGTTTATGTTGAAAAGACGTGTCTCTGCGAGATTTGATTTTAAGTCTTGACGAAATGTCTGCAGCTGCGCCAATTATAATGTATTTTTCAGTCCAAATTTTATATGATTTTATTTCCCAAATCTCAACTCTATGCATCGCCTACATAAATTAAATGATTCAATAAATCAGATTTGTTCAATGTATATATATATATATATAATAATTCCTGGAATCATTAGTCTTTTTTGCAGATAAAATCATTCCACATTTTTCTCCTATGTCTCTATTAAATATTTCTTTTCAAAATCCAACTCTGTTGAGATTCAAATCTTTGTCCAGTCTATGGGTTCTCACCACCACCACTAAACACTATAGATGAAATTAACCACTGAACAATTTTTGTCTTACATTCACCACAAAATCTAAATTGCCATTTGCTGTATTCATTATTTATGATGTCTAGCACCTTGTTTGATATTTAATTCAGAGTAATATTCCATAATAAATAGAGAAAAAGTTTTCCATCACTCACATAGGTACTTAGGTATATTCTCATGACCGTTGAAATAGGTAATGTATTTTCTGTCAGGACCTGTTAAATTGAAGACTTGTCTTTATGAAGAGCTGGTTCTTTATAGCTTCAGACTTTCAGGGTTCATCAAATTATATCCATTCTAACATAAGAATGCTTCAAATTAAGCTCATGTAAGTTTTAAAAACTTCGAACCCAGTCTCCTAGATTTGTTTTGTACCTTTATAGAAGTTTTTTCACATCTTTATTTCATACACCGATTCAACCTGGTTCAAAAACTTAGGAAATAATAGAATTTGACTTAGTTTTGATATTTCTTAATGTTTGTTATGATGCATGGTTAATTAAAATTCAATCAATATTGAAACTGGAAGCTATAGGCTCATAAACAAGAAAGATTAGAATAGAAATGTATTTTCTGACCATACTCATTTCATACTGAATTGGATTATTTCAAACTATAGAAATCATTATTATTATTTTATTATAATATTTTCCACATTTTTTAAGGTACAAATAACTGTTGACAGTTTCAAACATAATCAAAACAATAAGGAACCACGGAACACTATTTTATTGGGAACTACCCACCACAGAGACGTTATAATAACATTTTAATGAGATGATTATTCACTCTTGTTATTCTGAGAAAAATTATAACTAAAGATCAATAATGGTTATAGATATTATCTTTCATTTAAAAAAAACTTTGCAATTATTAATTTTTTTCTCTCCTGGGGTTCGGTAATAAATTAATATTCTATGGTAAGGTATTAAAATTTGACATAATCTATGAATAACCATCATTCAATATTCTGTGTTTGTTTACATAATTAAAACAGATATTCTGATTATAAAAACCAAAAATTTACGCATGTTCAGAAATTAATTATAGTCTAAATAAAATAGATTCATATTAACGATTTAACAAAAAAATTTTTAGTAAAGAACACCTAGTTGATTTTTCAGAATCAAATTCAGATGATCAAACTCAATTTCTTCAAGCAAGTATAATTGCACACCTAAATCTGGGAATACTTGTAATCTATCCACCACTTTAAAATAATTATTCGTAGTGACATCATTCATTGTTGAAGATTTCCAAAAATATTTTCATGTTTTTAACAGTATGATATCAAGAGACCTCATAGACCTGTTCACCGTTCTCTGTCAAGGGGAAGAAACTTCAGAAATATCAGTGTTTCTGTTTGAAAAATCATAGATGATTTTTTCTGGCTTTGAGTGAAAAAAAAGCAATGTGACATCCTCTTGCCTTGGAATTTTTCATAGAAATGATGGTTTTCATGATTTGAAAATTTTAAGAAGAAAATTACAAATGTATGATGATGACATCCAATAATTCTGAGGTTTTTTTGGAATTTCTCACTAGAAAGGGATGGTTTGTAATCTTAAAGTAGAAAGAAATTATAGTTGAACAGCAAAAAACTGTTTATGGTGTTAAATTTTTTTTACCAGAAAATTAGTATATTGTATCTTCCTTCTGGATATGGACCTCATCGGATGAAACATGAGTAAGTGAATCATTTCTTAGAGGGAAAATAATGTTTTCAAACAATTCAGATTCATTAGTGGAAGGTATATTTCATTCAAACTAAACTAGACTACAGAGGGGTATTTGCCCAATGTGAAAACTTAAAATGCTTATAACTTTTTAACGCAGCTGAATTTGGAAAAACCATAATGGAAAAAGTGTTTCTTTTGATCTCAAGAACCTATGGTTAAAATTAACGCAGTTGTCAAAGAATCACCCTGTATAATAGAATATAATCTGATCTGACAGTTCTATATTTTCATTTAATGAGTATGTTCATTAATGTTATTCTGTCTATGTAATTAACAACTATTTTATTGTAATTCGAGCATGAAAAAATTACTAAATTCGCTATTGAAACGTCGCTTCAAAAAAGTTTTATTAGTTCCTTTACCAATAACTGTACAGCAAGTTTGTCCTTTAGTACTTACAAATTTCAAATCATCTACAAATGGCAAAAGCACAGCAATTTTTAATGATTATTTACTGGTCTCTGTCCCCCTTTTTCGCTTGCAGCTGTGTATAGTCCAGTAAAGGAAGTGCTGAAATCACGTTTTCTCGGAAAGAGCTGCATATTTGATATGTTGATTGTTATAATGAGAGAAACATATGGTCAAAAATGCAGGTGTTAAAATTTTCAGGAACATTGAAAAATTCTTGAAAAAAGAGAAAAAAATACGGTTTTTCTGATATTTTCGCACATGAGAAGGTTTAGTGAGAAAAAGTTTCAAAGAAAAGTTGTAGAGCGGAAAATTCTAGTCCATATTATGTACTTTACCGTTCTCCAAAGTGATTTTGTATACTGATAATTAAAGTATTTCTCTAATGCGGCGATAACAGTGAATTCGAAATTTGGCGCCTAGTGCAAAACCGAGCGGTCCTAGACATCTGAAGTTTTAGAACAGGGTAGGATTCAGCACAAGTTGTCTGGAGAGTGTGATTTGAAATTCTTGGTCTATGAGAATGAATAACAGCTCGCTTGGGATATCAATAACATGTAATTGTTGGGTTTAAACTCATTAATTTGAAATCGATATTTCAGTGACGCATTGAAATGAATAATTGCCCCACCAAAATTTCATTTTCTCAAATAACTCGTTGACGGGATTTTGAATACTTATAAGAACAGATAATTATATAGTCAGTTATGGGGGGAAAACTTTCTCAACAATAATACTTTGATAAAAAAATTTAAAGAGAAATATAGTAATGACATTATCATCGAACAACATCGTGGGCAGCAACCGGTTTATTTTACAAATCTCCCAATATAATGGAGCTTAGTTAAGATTGGTTTTTAATCCCGATTCTCTCAGTAATTATCAAAAAAATTTAATTTTACGGATAGCTGGTCAAATCGTTGTAGCTTATATAAAAAAACAATATTTTAACTATGAAAATTATCCCCTCTCAAGTAAATTCTTGGATAGCACTATATCTGAAATTCCGGATAGTTTGAAAACTCTCCTATTCCATTTACTGGATTCAAAATGTAGTGCAAGGAAAAATGTGAAACGTGATAGAACAGCAAATTCCATAATTTCCATTGTTCACACAGCTTTGCTCTATGCAATTGAAGAAACGAAGAGAAATAAAAGTAGAACAACTTTTGTAGCATTCGATCAGCCTCCTTATTTCAAAGCTAACTCTATCATTGTGCAGTCTGAATTTAGGAATATTGCTTTGAGATTAGGAGGGTTCCATTTATTGATGTCATATATGGGCGCCATTGGCTTTATCATGGATGGGAGTGGTTTGAAAGATCTTTGGGCTACTTCATTGTAACGTTTCGTTTTTGTCTTTAGATATTTGTGAATTGAATGCGATCAAGGGCGCATTCGCCGCCACTGGAACAGGCTGCCGATTTGAGCGATGGTTATACCGCCTGATTATATTAGATCCTGAGTATTTCCTTCTTTCAAGAACTGTATTTCATAATTGCTCTGTTTTTATTATGTTAAAGAAATTCTACATTCTGCTACATTGTGGTCCCATTTTTGATGAGTTCTTTCAATCCAAACAACACAACTTTTCACCCACGTTCTTTAAATTTTCTTTTGAACCTGTGAATTTAGGAAGAGCGTATTTTTTTAATTTTATCTTAAATTGCCTTAGTTCCTACCTGCAGTTGAACTTCCATTTCATTAAATCGAATTCGTGTTGCTGTAGTTTGGATTATTAATTATCTCTGTGAAATATTCAATAGTCTGTCGGTTCTACCAAGATGAGTTTTTCAACTTCCAAATAATTCAGAGTCCTTGCTTTGTTTACTATTTTCATGTTTATACACATCTAACCCCACTTGCTCTAATAACCAACATTGACATTTCTCGATCAAATTGAGGTTAATTCATGACGTCACGGATCTATAACCCAAACCGCTTGAATGCAAAAGGTATTTACCACAAAAGACCAAAGATCACCGTGTCATTGTCACGATTCTGTGTCTTTCGTCTTTGTCAATGTTGGCGAGGAACCGGAGAAAGAGAGGTTAGAGTCACCAAGGCCGGTTCAATGATTGTGGATACCGATTTTCTCAATTTTTATATATGATATATGAAATCATCTTAATTGGATTTTGATTGGGAAAACCGTTGAAAGTGATACTGAAAATAGTTGGTAGAATAGTTTGTCAGTATCAAGCTCGAAAGAGGATTAAACACATCATTTTTGGCAGCCTTCGTCAGGATTGTTGATAGCTTTTACATCGTTTTTTTGGGTGATTTTCAGTAGAGGATAACGCCAGGAAAGAAACCCCAGAATATCGGAATAGAATATCGTCCTGAGATTGTGCGAAATAACTGGTCACATTTAGTCCTAGGATATTGTTGGGATTGACGTACACACAGTGGTTGAATTGGATAGTGTGGTGTATGAAATAGCCAAGATATCTGTACTAGGAATATCGAGAAACGAAGAGCAGGTAGATAGGTTGAGTTGAGAACGTCGTGGGAGTCGGGAGTGTGGTATATGGGACAGCCAACATATACCAGGGTACTCAAACAACTACTTGGAAGAGAATCTAGAATCATTGAGTTTAGAGCGTCGTGGGAGTCAGGAGTGTGGTATATGGGACAGCCAACATATACCAGGGCACTCAAACAAGGAAACAGACGAGCATCTTGAGATATTGGGATGAAGATGGGAATATACGGGACAGCCAACGTATACTAGGTTCCATTGAATAAGATCACCTCAAGAAGTAGGAAGGTTTGAAATATCAAGTGTTCATGTCAATGATTTTAAATAATCAAGTTTAATATTAAGTAAGATTTTATAGTGTGCATTTTAGAATTGTTCAGACGGAATTGAACGTGGTTTTAAACCTAATTGATCTTTTTAGATATATATATGTATGTTGAGTTTAAATTGACTGGGCATCTAGGTCTTTAAAAAGTTCTAAACAATTTTATTTTGTATAAACGTTTCAGCGCATCCGCCTTCTTCAGTATACATAAATTATAAATCGACATCTAAAAAGTAACATATATAATATAAAAGTAGAATAATAAAATCACTAAAATATCTCACTGTTCATTTTTGCTCTTTTCTGGTCGGTATTGTCGTGTCATTCGTGTCAATGTCATATATGTCAATGTCAGGGGTCAATGGAATGTTGGTTGTTTTGTCTTCTTCTTTCTATCGGTGGTCTTCTCAGTATTGGCATGTATATTTGGCTGAGATTTTTCGTGTCTTGTTTGTTGTTCACTACATTTTCATTGTTTACCTGTATGTGAATCATTTCCAATATTTCCCTTCGTCGTTGTTGGGGTTCTATTCCTAAAATTTTTGTGTCATCGTAATTAAAATCATGTATTTGATCTTTTTTATGTTTATTAAGTGCTGTAGTTGCGTTTTTTGCATATTTATGTGCGTTTAGTCTGTCTTTTAGTCTTTGTGAAGTCTGTCCTATGTATTCTTTGTCACAGTCCTTGCATGGTATACTATATATGACCTGTGATTTTTTTGTCTTGGGTGTTGGTGCTTTCAATTTACTGAAGATGTTTCCCACTTGATTGTATGGTTTGTGTACTATCTCTCGGTTGTAGGGTTTCAATATATTACTTATTTTCTGTGACAGCCCTTGTATGTATGGTAATTGTATTCGTTTTGTGGTATCTGTTGGTATTTTCGTCTGTTGTGTGTTGTATAGTCGGTGCGTCCTTTGTTTTGTTAGTTTTGTGATAAGGGTTTCAGGGTAGTGATTCTTCGTCAAAAGTTCTTTCACCTCTTTTAAAGTTTTCTCTCAGGAGTATTGGGGATGTTAATTTTAACGCCCTGTCTATGTATCCTATGGCCGTACTTTTTTAAGTGAGTGGTGGTGTTGGGAGTTATAATCTAATATATGTGTTGTGTTCTGCTCCTTTCTGTGCCATTTTGTCAATAAATTTCCGTTTCCTCTTATCAGTGTCATGTCCAAGAAATTCAGGCAGTTGTTTTCTTCTTCCTCAAGTGTAAATTGTAGAAATTCGTGTGTGTTGTTGAATTCGTTCAAAATCGACTGTATTTCGGTTGGTGTTGTTATAACTAAAATGTCGTCTACATATCGTTTGAAGAACGTAGTCTTGTGTCCTTCCATGATTTTCTTTTCTATCAACTCCATTACCAACTGTGCTATCGTGCTTGATATTGGGTTCCCCATGGCTACACCCTTAATTTGTTTATAGAAATCGTTCTCATATTGGAAGAAGCTATTGTTCGTGATATATTGTATTGTTTGGATGAAATCTTCTTTTGGTATTAATGTGTGATGTTTGATTATTTCCCAATTACTCTCGATTGCCTCCTTTGTTAGTTCTGTGGGAATGTTGGTATACAGAGATTTTACATCTAATGAATATAATCGATGGTTTGCTTGGATAATAACATTTCTCAGTGATTCTTTCAAATCGAATGAGTTTTTATATACATATTCATTATTATTTATTGCATTTATTATTTATACAAAGGAGATTGAATGCACGAAACTATCGGTCTTAGTGGTATATTTTGTTTATGGACTTTTGGTAATCCATATATTTTTGGTATCTTACTGTTGTGGGTCAATATCGTTTTCTCATCTTGTTTAGTTATGTATTTATTTTGTTCCCATTCTTTGATGATTCTATTGTTTTCTTTCTCCAATGTGACTGTCATGTCTCGTTTAACCTGTTTATAGGTTGTTTTATCATCTAAAATTTCGTGCATTTTTTCGTTGTATTGGGTTTTGTTATTATCACTATTTTATTCCCCTTGTCCGCTCTTATGACTTGCAAATCATTGTGTGCTTTCAAAAATTGTTTAGTTTTTTCGAAGTTATATTTCATCATGTTTTGTCTCTGTTTCTTACCCCTTAGTTGTCTCTGATGGTTATTTAGAGCTTGTGTGACATTAGCTCGAATGTTGTCCTGGTCTTCTTTCGATAATTCTTCAATGGTATTTTCTATTTGTGTAATAATGTTAAATGTTGGGATTTCATTTTCTCTTTCTATCTCAATGGAATATTTGGGGCCCAAGTTTAGTGTTTTCACCACGAAGTTAGGTAGCACTGTTGTTGATAAATTTCCTACTCTTGTTTGATTGTTGTTTACGTTTTCACTTTTTCCCTGAATTTGTATTAATTTTTGGATTTTCTTTTTGTGAATGGATTCACTTCTGGTTGTGATGAGGTTTAATCTTTCATTTATATAATACTCCAAATTTTGTCTTGAATGTTCCCCTTCGTCTTTTTCTTTATTGTCCAGAATCGTTCGAATGCTACCTTCCAGTGTATTTATGTTCTTGGTAGTATCAGTGATCAGCAAATTGATGGTACGAAATATGAATTTTTTCTGTAATTTGTCATATTTATCAGCGAGATATTTACAATTATATGTGATGTGATCTGTTTTGAGTTTCAAGAAATTTGGGCATAGTTTTTGTTGCTTGCACTTAAGTAAAAATATTCTCCTTGTCTTTGCCCTAGCTAGCTTGTCTACTAGTTTTTGAATGTTTCCTTGTGTATATATGTATATATACACGTGCTGCGCCTGAGCTCATGCGACGCGTCTCGATTATTGGGTCAAAGTAGATTTTATAGTTCAATTCCCGATTTCCTTATCATAGTTATCTGTAGCCTTGAATATCGTTCAGCACTACATTTTGGGATTCATGAAACCCTAGAAATATCATTAATTTTTCTTTTATTTGTTATGTAATTGTATATTTGGAGCATTATACATATCTACTGGGATCAGTTAATATTTCATGTAATTGTCCTTTTGGCTGATTTGGGGACCATTACGTCCAACTTGGGGGTTTCGAAGTAGGAAAAATTTTGCCTGGCGCCCATTGATATATCCATCATATTTAGTGAGAACCCCACCCTTCTCCACTGAGTTAGTTTCGGAAACCCTGCACTAGCAGTAGTTAGTAATTGTTACCATATACGAAAAAGTTAATAGGTAATATCATACGCTGCATAATCAGTGAAGAAAATGTCTGAAGGGCTTTCAGCAGAGCTTTACGTGCTCACATATTAACTTTCACTGATATAGGAATTCATATTTTGAAAACAAGCAATACAACTGCGACTGATGAAATTGAGAAACAAGTGAAAATGTTGTTCGAAAAATGGAAGGAAAATTTTCCTACTTTGAGCGACTGTAATATTGACCCAATGATAGTATGTTCAACTCAGAAATCTGAGGAATCACTTCATTATTTGTTAAATTATAGCCCCACCGCGAAATTATGGATTCAATATTTGAAGAGCGTGATTTTTTACTGCAGTTTATCGAAGCAGAACGTATTGGAGATTGAAATTTGCACTTAAGCAGTGTCAGGAAAATGTTACCACTTTTTCATACTTCCGGGCATTTCGCAAAAAAGCAGGACTGAAATGTACAAGGTTTTGCAAAATGTGTAACGGCATAACTTGTGAAAATGTGTCTGACCTGATAAACAGAATATAAATGAACTCTGATGTCCATGAAGACGAATGGGATCTACATGACGCTGAGGGAGATGATATTGATGCATTTAATTGAAGAATTATTAGTAAAAATGAAAAAAACAGTTTTTCCTGATATTATTGGATGTAGAAACTTTAATTATTATTCGTTAATGCTATTGCTCTTCAAATAATTACTACAGTTTTTTAATTCAACTCTTTTGTCCCATTACTCTGAATAAATTTCTTTCTTTCGAAAAATTACTATTATTTTACTATCAGAAACATACCTACCTACGTCTACTTGAATTATTATTCGTATATCGTATGCATCTTAAGGAAATTCAGCTAGGAATTTGTTCATAATTGCGGCTGAAAACTATTTTCGTTTTTGAATTAATAAAATTTGAATTTCAATTTCGTCAAATTAAAAAATTTCCTTTTTAAAATTTATCCAATATTTGACTTTTCTATTTTTCATATTACTTCTAGCCTCCATTGAAGAATCTATATCTATATCATCAGATTAAAAACCTCCTTTTACCCAAACTGTCCGTTTCCAACCAACTCAGCGTTATATGCTAGGGTTCGATGTAATAAATGCAATACAATAACAAAACGAGACGAGAGTCCAACTCTGGCGAATATTTGCCAGATGTTTGGTTCAGCGTTAAGGTAGTCATTTCATCTAGTGCCAAATTTAAAATTCGTTGGTATTGCATCAGTATACAAATTTTTCGAGAACGATAAAGTACCTAGAATTTTCCGCTCTACAACTTTTGTTACTTTTTCTACAACTTTTTCTTACTGAACCTTCTAATTCCACTGTAAAAAATAAAATTCCGCTCAAACTCCTCAGCAATCAAACCATTTTAATTTGAATTAATCTAAAATTGATTACTCCAAGAACTATTTTTCTTGATTAAAACAACCTAGTTGATTATAGAGAACAGCTAAAAGATTCGCTTGAAACTTTTCACATTTCAAAATAAATGATTCAATAAACAATAACAAATATCCATAATTGATTGAATACATTATTCTAAATAGGTTTTAACGAAACCATCGTTCGTTTCATTTTTATTTGTTCAATAGAACGAAGGTCTTGTCGTAAATTCTGTCAGAATACAGTTTCTTGCAAGAATCCCGTGAGATTATATTATGTTTTACTTGAAGAAAACTATAAATATTTGAATAAAATTGAACATATAATTGTTGCAATATGAAGTGACATTTGTAAAAAAATAAGATTTAATAAAACGAATTAATTGTAGCAATTTTTTTATATTGGCAATTAAATCAAAACTCTAGTTATTTGTGCATTTTACTCACAATATTGTTGTATTCCATGGAATACATGATGCGCAAGCTAATTAAAGAATACGAGAAGTGGGGCTTAAATGTCAACTTAGTATCTTTGTGTTGGTGGAGAACCGGGTGATCTGGTATTGGATGATGACAGGGATGAGATGATAACCCACTGCCTGGACTATAGCTATTGTAGCGCTGTATAGGTTTATCTAGCATTCACAGCGCTTCAAGAGGTTTGCACTTTCAAGAGAAAACTTCTAACCACTAATGGCGCACACAAGCCTTACTGATGAGTCCAAAAGGGACGAAACGCATAAGTTAAATTCCTTCGATTCTACATTGGTGACCCCGACGTTGGGAACGGTTGTCTTTACGACGTGTCTTGAAAAGCAGACGGTTGACGCTTGAGGTATACTCGCTCCTCTCTGCAACTTCCAACGAAACTCTAGACGCCTTTCTTTTACAATATTCATGGTCTGCCGCGGTATTCCGGTATTTATTAATATAAAAGAGAAATTATTGTTCTGTGAAGAAAAATAATGATTACATACAAATTTTTTTTTTTTGTTTTATCAAATTATTCAGTGTCAAAAACCCTTCAATTTAGCTCAAATCAATCAGTTTCTTAACCCAAGAAACTTTCACTTGAACCTATCATTTTTAATGAATTCTCGACCTATTCAACTAAGATCCTTTAAATCAACTTTTCAGTGAAATGTAATATTTATTTACATGAAA
The DNA here is from genome assembly GCA_030674115.1 of Micraspis discolor. Lineage (NCBI taxonomy): Eukaryota > Metazoa > Arthropoda > Insecta > Coleoptera > Coccinellidae > Micraspis > Micraspis discolor. Next base: position 1,087,952 of record JARTUT010001749.1, on the reverse strand, counting down.
CGAAAAGTATTTTTACATACTAATTAATATTATTGGATCAAATTTTTTTACCACCTGAGTCAATAACTCTGAGCTTGGTTGAAACTAATCAGTTTCTTAGCTCATTTTATTTAGGGTAAACTTCTCAACCGTTAGGGTCACTGCATTTGACTGTATTCAAACGTACGGATAGGGACAAATTAATATGCTATTTTTACAGTGTAGAAAAACCGTCTGAGATCTTCTTGGACTCTATAGATCAGGTAAGTCTGATTTCTTGAGATCAATAGAATTCTAAGATTGTAATATTGCCAGCTCCACCCCTCATCTTCCTATCATTATTATTATCAAAATTATCTCATTAGCAAATAGGTATTGAATTAAAAAATAACCCAAGTTTTGGGAAACTGTGAAATGATTAACACGAATTGGTCACTGGCTCTTCATTTTTGAGTGGTTGTTCATCTATCTTTGACTTCTCTGTCTTTACGACGGTGTCATGTTTTTCTGTTTATTACGCTGCAGATTTAGATATAATTAAGTACCTTTTTTGGTAGATTTCCTAAGTCCCTCTTTGATATTTTGTCGGTTCTTGGTGCTTTAGTAGTATGTAAGTTTGGTATGATTGCTTCAATTCCTTAAATGGTTACCCTATGGAAAATGTAGTTTCCTATCCGTTGACAAGTGAATATTTTTACTCACTGGTGAATTGAGAGTAGGTCGATATATTGGTTGAACAGTGTTTCAAGATTTATGAAAATATTGGTTTCATCACCTAAGATTTTTCCTAAACTTCAATTTTTTTCTTATTGTATATCACTTACGAAGATCGTGATAATTTAATCATATGATAGTTCAGCGTCAATCCACACATTTTTTCGATTACAAGATTTATATTATATTTTTTCCTGGAAATCTCACACATTAGCAATATATCCAATGGTTAGATTTTCCGCTTGATATCACATTATTCCTTTCTTTATTCTAATGTTTTTTTCTTTTTTTCAGCATCTAAACACCTGGAAGTTGATAATATTGAATTGAGATCTGAGAATTTATTGCTATCAACTAAGAAAATCTATTTCCGCCCAAGTATAATATGTTTTTATGTGAAAATAAATTTCTAATTCTCAAAGAAAATAATTTCAGGTAGCGAAACAAGAGCAGAGTTAGATCATGCTACAGAGAATGAACACCAAAACGAGCGGAAAGCGATCAACAACAAACATTGCCTAAAAACTAAAGGACACAGTGACATTGAATTAAATACAGCTGTGAAAGCTAATCAAGTTGCAACAAATTTGAACAAGTCATCAGATACGTCAAGCGGGAAAAAAAACAGTGAGTATATTTCAATCTTAATCAATTAAATGCACATGTATAACATGTAAATTTATGGCAATTGTGCTGTATTCGTTGACTGACTGATTCTTGCGAATTCATATATATTTTTATACAGGGTGTTCCTGAATTGAACGTACAAACGAAAAGGGGAGATTCCTCAAGTGAGTTTAAGAAAAAAAAAAGTCCCATAAACATGGGGTCGCAAACGTTTCGATTTCGAGATACAGAGTTTTGAAGTTTGTTTTTTTTTTCAAGTTTTTTTCTCATCGTATCTACACTTCACAAGATATTCAACTGAAATTTGGCATACATATTACATTTGAGACTTCTCACCACGTAACATAGCAATTTCGATAGAAGATCTACAGGGTGATATCTTTTCTGGAACACTGCCGCCTGTTCTTCTGCAGAACTTTATTCTGGTGAGCAATTGCTAATTTGAAAAAATGTAAAAAGAAGCTTTGTTCTTATACTAAACTTTTCGGTATCTTGTAGTTTTGTCGTATCTACCAACGATTTCGAGAAAAAAATTTTAAACGATTCTCTCGAGATTCTCGTAACTATGATAGGTAGGCCAGTTTGTAATCTGTGGTGAATAAATTCAGTGCCAGTTTTGACACATCAAATTATTGAACGTATGTTATTTTAAAAAAGTGAAGGTGGTTGCATTTGTGGCTATTTATTTTTGTGAATGTAGTTAGACTACTATTTTCATTACGATTTTTATGACTGTCACAACAATAATTTGATCAGAAATTAGAACCTCTACACATCTCAATATCAAAACATGCCGAATTTCACGAATTCCGAAATGACTGATATGCATTTCATGTATGGTCTTGCAAATGGAAATGGAAGAGAAGCTAGGCGTCTTTAGATGGAACGCTATCCCAATAGAGTGATATCAAATCATTGAATGTTCTCTGATATTCAGAGGCGTCTTTCAGAAGCTGGATCTTTTCTACAAAAAGAATTAATACTGAGAGACCACGCAGTGTGAGAACACCACAACTCGAAGAGGCAGTTATGAACGAAATAGAACAACATGCAAGAACCAGTTTTTGTTTTGAATGATTATTTGGGCTATTACCATCATCTATTGTGGATGTAATGTTTTCCGACGTTTCGATAGACATCTTCTATCTTTATCAAGGAGGAAAAGTAAAAAACCTTTCGAAAATTATCAATTTTCAAAAAGTCAATATGACAGAAGTCATGAAAGAAAAATGAACAATGTTATATACTCATCTGTGATATGATGATCTTTTTAAGTTGGATCGAACTATCGGCGTCCAAACTTCTGGCAGATCTATAGATGGAGCACTTATGGAATCTGGTGTTATTTTCATAAATGCTGCTTCTTTGATTTTTCTTCTTGCAAGTTTTTCTTCTTTGGATATTATTGATGCTTCATCCCATTTTATACGATGATTCTCATCTACAGCATGTTGGACCAACCTGGATTTGTCGCTGTCTAGTACTAAATAAATATAAATATAAATAAAGCTGAACAGAGGGCATTAAAAGATCTTAAATCGGATAGTCCATAAAGATACTTCCAGCAGACAAAGGAAACGCCACTGTAATTCTAGATGTTGGCTCTTATAATCAAAAAATCATTGAATTATTAGAAGCAGGAAAATATAAAAGACTAAAAAAGGACCCTACCACCACAGTTGAAAACAAGATTTACAAAATCCTTTATAAATATCGAAATGAATTTCCAGATCAATTCGTTAGATCAAGACTTACACCTCACTTCAGTAAACCACCACATTTATATGGTCTACCAAAAATACACAAAGCAAATATTCCTCTAAGACCAATTGTGAGTTCAAGAAATTCAGCATGCCACCAATTGGCCAAATTTCTGCTGAAAATTATATCGCCATTAAAAAGTAATTCAACATCGATGATAAGAAACACGAAACATTTCATAGAAATAATGAAACATCAAGAAATCATGGAAGAAGACGTTATGGTCAGCTTCGACATCACCAGTTTGTTCACTAATATTCCGACAGATAAAACACTTATCATAGTTAGGAAAAAGCTTGAAGAAGATCAAACCCTTAGTGAAAGAACTACACTAAGCGTCAATGCAATTATGGAAATGCTTTATCTTTGTATTGAAACAACATATTTCCAATTCGAAGACATCTTTTATCAACAAGAATTCGGAATGGCCATGGGTTCACCACTATCACCAATTTTAGCTGATTTATATATGGAAATTTTCGAACAGAAGGATTAGAAAAATATGTACTTAAACCCAAACTGTGGAAAAGATATGTAGATGATACTTTCATTATTTGGCAACATGGAAGAGACACTATAGATGGATTCCTTCAATATCTAAACAATCAAGAGGAATCAATTAAATTCACAATTGAAATCAAGAAGGACAGACAACTTCCATTCTTAGATGTACTCGTACATAAACAAAATGGAATCCCAAGAACCACTGTGTATAAAAAGCCAACGAACACAGGACAATATCTACATTTTGAGTCAAACCACCAACTAAACACTAAATTGGGAGTAGCAAAATGTTTATTTGATAGAGCAATAAATATTTGTTGCACTGAAGAAGACCAAAACGAAGAAATAAATAACATCTCGAAAACTCTTAGAAGCAATGGCTACCCCAAAAAGATATTAGAAAAAGCTAAACGAACAAGAGAAAGTCAACCTGAACCAACAGATATAAATCAGACCATTAAAACCGTAATTCCTTATGTAAAAGGTTTGTCGGAGAAAATGAGAAGAAGTGGAAATAGATACAACATAACCACTGCATTCAAAACTCAAGAGACTATCAGAGCTAACCTTACAAAAGTTAAGCCTAATAATGAGACACAAAGGACAAAGAACTGCATATATGAATTACCTTGCGAGTGCGGAAGATCTTACATCGGAGAAACTAAACGCCCTCTGAATGTACGAATAAAAGAACATCAGAAGCTTCTACGAGTACTAGACACGACAAATCCAGGTTAGTCCAACATGCTGTAGATGAGAATCATCGTATAAAATGGGATGAAGCATCAATAATATCCAAAGATGAAAAACTTGCAAGAAGAAAAATCAAAGAAGCAGCATTTATGAAAATAACACCAGATTCCATAAGTGCTCCATCTATAGATCTGCCAGAAGTTTGGACGCCGATAGTTCGATCCAACTTAAAAAGATCATCATATCACAGATGAGTATATAACATTGTTCATTTTTCTTTCATGACTTCTGTCATATTGACTTTTTGAAAATTAATAATTTTCAAAAGGTTTTTTACTTTTCCTCCTTGATAAAGATAGAAGATGTCTATCGAAACGTCGGAAAACATTACATCCACAATAGATGATGGTAATAGCCCAAATAATCATTCAACACGAGCTCCATCATCAACAATATCTCGTCATCAAATGCAAGAACCAGTACAAGAAAAATTAGTGTACTTTTGAATGCACGTCATCAAGTTGTTTGGCGGATCTTGCGGGATTCTCTGCTATATCCTTATCACATTCAGAGGGTTCAAGCTCTTCTGCCTCGAGATTTTCATCCGAGGGTTAGTTTTTGTCAGTGGTACCTCAGTAGACTATTGATGAATCCTTATTTTGATTGCCAAATTCTATTAAATGACGAAGTCTGCTTCTCAAGGACTTCGATTATCAATTTTCATAATGAACAAGTATGGGCTGAGAAGAATCCGCATGGATTTGTAGAAACCCATTTTCAAGGTGTGGGGTGGTAATATTGGTGATGATTTGATTGGTCCTTTCTTCTTGCCACGTCGACTAACAGGTCAATCATACAGACATTTTTTAGGAAACGATTTGCCCTTGTTATTGGAAGATATACCTCTTATGCTACGACAAGAAGTGTGGTTCATGCATGACGGTGCTCCTGCTCATTTTTCAGTTTTGGCAAGGGAGTATTTGCATGAAAATTATGAAAACAGGTGGATAGGACGGGGGGGTTCTCAGTCATGGCCCACCAGATCCCCAGACTTAAATACACTGAAATCTCTTGTATGCTTGATACTAGGGATGTAACGGAGGTAATTACTTCGGAACCGAATGCGGAGTCGGAACCGGAGGCGGGGTCAGACGAAAAAGATCACGTTTTTTGATATTGAACCACAAAATTCAAAACAAATATCTATAACTTTAACGTGTCCGTATCAAACTAACACTAAGTGAAAAGATGACGATAGATCGCGTAGCGGGAATGGGGGGGATTCCCAGCGCAACACGTAGGAACTTGCTTATAACAGTCGACGTACTCCGCTGTTGTATCGTCCTCCGATTAAGACCTCCGACTTCCGACTTATCGGAGTCGAAGCTCCGTAACATCCCTACTCGATACCCGTGAACACCGTAGAAGAACTGAGAAATCGTATAATAGGCGCATTTGATACAGTTAGGAATACTCCGGGAGTGTTTGAAAGAGTTCGATCGTCTATGAGACGAAGAACAGAAGCTTGTATAAGAGTTGGGGGAGGATATTTTCAACATTTGCTGTAATTCAGTCCGTTGCGGTTTCTTAGTTTTCTTGTTATGATTTTTTTTAGTTTTACGTTTCTTGTTGTAATACATTTTTTGTGTTGATTATACGAGTTTATCGAACCTTTATGAATCATCGATACAGATCAGGAAAATTTCCATAAAAACTGACACAGAATTCATTCACCACAGCTTACAAAGTGGCCTTCCCATCATAATTTGGATTTTCACGAGGATTTCGAGAGAATCATTCAAAATTTTTTTTCTCGAAATCGTTGGTAGATACGACAAAACTACATGAGACCGAAAAGATTAATTTAAGAACAAAGCTTTTTTTTTACATTTTTTCAAATTAACAGTTGCTCACCAAAAAAAATGGTTCTGCGGAAGAACAGGTGGCAGTGTTCCGCTAGTCTAGTCAACACCTTCAAATAACTAAGTTACATCCTTATGTTAAAATTCAATATTCATTTCAAATCATTCTTTTTACTCGTGCCAGCTTATAGAACTGTAAGTATCCATTCATTACACTGCCATTACTCCTTATTAATACAACACTATCAATAAATTTTTTCTCTAAAATCATGTCTAAAATTCACCAAATTCCAATCTGACGTTATATCTTTCATTTTTCCTATAACATTTCCAGTATTGCAAGCATAACTACAACAATTTCAATATATTTTTCATTATTATTCTATTTACCACCTTCAAGTAAAAGGTACATTCGTATGTTAAAATTCATTATTCGATTCAATCAGTTTTGGACACGTGTTAGCTTTAGATCTAGGGGTACCTACACTCAACCAAATTTCTCTTTAAATAGCATCTTCCATTTCTAAATCTACTTATTCACTGTATCAATATCATCAATCATTTTTTCAATAAAATCATGCCTCAAAATCACCAAATTCCAAACTTGTGTTAGATCTATCATTTTCTTATAATATTTCCAGAATTGCAATCATATTAAGAATAATTTCAATATATTTCTCATTATTAAATCATTAAAAAAAAAAATCAAATTCCGATATGCAAACCAAAAAAAAAGCCAATTCTTCTAGCACAGACCCTCAACTCTACACTCAAAAACCTTCTCAATAATTATGCCAATTCAATCCACATTTCTGGCTTCATTTATCTAGCCCTGAAATATTTGGCAAACAATAATTCACTTATCAGAGCGATATTCCTAATAAGAACAACTTCATTCTTTCTAATCAGTCTCTTCTCTTCAAACAGCGCTCTATCTCCATCACTGAGAAACAAGACAAGTAAGCCTACTTGTGTTAGATCTATCACTTCTGTATAATATTTCCAGTATTGCAAATCATAGTAAAAATAATTTCAATATATTTCTCATTTTCAAATCATTTTGAAAAAAAAAATCACCAAATCCCAACCTTTTGTTAGATCTATTATTTTCTCATAATATTTCCAGTATTGCAATCATATCAAGAATAATTTCAATATATCTCTCATTATCAAATCATTAAAAAAAAAAAAAACCTATGCCAACTCTTCTTGCACAGACCCTCCACTCTACACTAAAAAAAAAAAAACCTTCTCAATAACTATGCCAATCCAATCCACATTTCTGGCTACAACTATCTAGACCTGAAATATTTGGCAAACAATGATTCACTTATCAAAAAGATATTCCTAATAAAAACAACCTCATTCTTCTTATCTGTCAATCCAAACAGCGTTTTATCTCCCCCACTGAGAAACAGGGCAAGTCCCTCTCAAGGAAGCCTAAAAAATTTTTGCCAACCTTCTGGCTATCTATTCTCTAAATTGCTTCCCTCCTATAAAGAGTGATCTATGACCCTATCGGCCCCCGAAAGTGGTCGCGGACACTGGGTAGACCCGAGGAGTAACGTTAGCTCTCTTAGTGGAGTAGTCCCTAACAATATTACCCACTCTCTTCCTTATTCCAAGGGCTCTGGTCAGATGGGATCAACTAGGTAGTTCGTCTGCTCCCTTTCAGAATGGAATTTTCCAGTTGATTCCCTTCGGACTAAGCCATCAAACAAAGAATCTCGAATGACTTAGGGCTTAGCGAGTGGATCCCTAGGTCTATCTGGCCCCTGGCATTGACCCTCCGCTGGGTAGACCCAGATAGTATTTACATCCACATGTCGAATCTCTCACTATACTCCTTGGCCCCCTGAACCCAAAGTTTAGGGTAGTCCCACCATGAGTTTCACCTCATCGATTCCCTGACCCCAACTGAGGCTGTTAGTTTAATCCTGTGGAAGGGCGGGAAGGGATTGAATACCTATGGTTTCTATCCCCTTCTCAGAGCCTCAGGGCTTGGCATAAATCCAAGAAACGCAGCTTCGGTCCCCCTTCAGAACTTTCTGACAGACTCCGCTTTCCCTAAGGTCATTCGTGCATTCGGGGCCACTAAAAAAGTCCCAACTGGGGTGTTCGTATGTCTCCCGGTTGGGATGGCTCAAGAGCCTCCAGAGGATCTATACCTGCTATAGATCGAGTTCAGTAACCAGATTGCAGGTGAATACTGAACAGGGAAAGTTGATGGTGGCGGAAATGTTCAAATAAGGGCAGATCTGCGGTCCATGCTTTCTAAAAATCGGACAATCAAGGCTTGACCCACATCCCAAATTTCCAAGTGGGTGAAGTACTCAAGTGAAATCCGTCACGTTAGAGATTCCTTCTAAAGGAAAGTCCGGTGTCTTAATCCAAGGCCTCACAGAGGAGTCGGTGTCCTTGGGACTCACTGTGTCGGTCAGGAAGAGGAGGGGTTTTAGTGGTGTGAGAGTCCAACACAAATCCGTTAGCACCGCGAGCTGCTAACGGAGATGGTCATAATGCTTTCCCCAAACCTCTAGGCAAAAAAAAAAGTGGCAGTGTTCCAGAAAAAATATCACCCTGTAGATCATCTATCGAAATTGCCAAATCACGCGTTGAGAACTCTAAAATGTAATATCTATGCCAAATTTCAATTGAATATCTTGTGAAGTGTAGATACTATGAGAAAAAAAACTTGAAAAAAATCAAACTTCAACACTCTGTATCTCGAAAACGAAACGTTTGCGACCCCATATTTATGGGACTTTTTTTTCTTAAACTCACTTGAGGAATCACCCCGTTTCGTTTGTACGTTCAATTTAGGAACACCTGTATACAGGGTGAGTCTTTGACCACTGCGTTAATTTTAAACATAGTATCTTGACGTCAAAAGAAACATTTTCTTCCTATAACATTTTTCCAAATTTGGCCCCGTTCAAAAGATTTAGAGTGTAGAAGTTTCATAGAAAATTGCATTTTCACCTGTAATATTCAAACGACAATATCAATTGAAATGATCTCTTGTAGAAGGTTTTCGATAACATCATAGAAATATAAATATATAGAATGCGTGCATCGTGGAAAATAAGTACTCAAACGTGTAACATTGACCCCGTTCCCTTGAAGGTGTAATGCGCATGCGCCACGAACTCTTGCGCTTGTTAGAAGGGGTTTGTGATTTTGTTACCATGGTTACCGAATGTGACATAATTCAAATTAAACGACAGAATTACTATTTGAACGAAACACTGTATTCTCCTCGATTCCCTTCTCTAAGCAATTTCCCCTTCGTCGCGCATGCGCAGAACTTCTCAAAGGGCACGGCACAGCCTACTAGATGCTTCACGATTTATTTCAAGGATCAAATTATATCTATAGAATTATTTGGATAACAGTCCTGCATATTTTGGCATCATTAGATTTATTCCATTTCTCGTGGGTTTCTCACTACTACTCTTCAGATTGGTTAAATTGCATGAAAAACAAATATCACTTGAACTAAAGGTCCGTATCTTGTACATCCTGGAATCATTAGTCTTTTTTGCAGATAAAATCATTCCTCATCTTTTCTCCTAATTTGCACCATTCTTGAGATATTTGAAGTTGAAAGGAATTGAATCGATATTATATTCCCGCACAAAACTGGAACTTTAATGAGAAAGTTGTATTCAACATCCTAGGGACTTTTGTTTTGGATCTTGACAGTTGGCGTGACTTACGAAAGTTGACAGATTACGGAATTTGAATTTGTCCCTTCAGTCTCGAACATCGATTGTTTAGTATCATTATCATATTTAATGTGTGTTTATATTATATTTGATAGGATTGCCGATGCTGACTACCATAAAACGAAAAAATATAACCTGAAACAATGTTGTAATGAACTCATTACAGCACTGTTTTTAGAACATTGATGAACTCTTTACGATACTGAAGTAAAGAAAATTATTATTCAACTTTTTCACTTTTTTCTTTCGAAAAGAATGACAAATATTAATTTTAAAACTAACTACGACACTGGTTTATGAATAACTCCAGATACAAAGACTTGGCCATTTAATGTGATCGTCTAGCAAGGGTAGGACTCTACGTTATGTTTAAGTAATATTTCAGATAATTGAGATCAGTGAAAATAATTGGGAAACAAAGTTGGTAAATAAAACACAACGGTTAGACCCAAACAATCAACTCTTCATTCAGGGTCTAAAAAAATATAGGGGAAAGCCTCAGGCAGAAAACCCCTTATGTTAGGGCACTTGTTTAAAACTAAATGGTTAATCATTAACAGCTAGCAGAGGCAAGTATAACAATTCTGAGAAAGCTCTAACGATACAAACAGATAGTAATCATAATAATCAGAGCAACTTCCATAATACAAAGAGAATAATAAGCATAAATATGGCAACTTCAATGATACAACAAGAATTAATAATCATTGTAAATATGCAAACTTCAATAATACAACAAGGATAATAAACATGACAAATATATAAACTTCGATAATACAACAAGGATAATAATCATGGCAAATGTATACTTCCATAATGCAACAGGATAATAATCATGGCAAATATGTAAACGACTAATTATGACCATCGTCATGGTCACGGCCCCAGGGTACGTGAGCCATAACTATAATATTGTATAAGCTAAGGAATTGGGAACACGGGAATATCATGGAGTTCCAGCGGCGGCTCTGAAACATTGACAGAAAGTTTCGCGGTTGATAAAAAAAGTATATTCTATCATGCCTTATAGCACATGTTAGTAACGGTCCCTGCCTTAAGGCCTTGGAACCGCCCCTTCAAGGCCTTCGATCCAGGTACCTAAGAAATCTCATACAACAGTATAGGAATGATCCACAATCTCGAGACCTAAATGAAATATGCAATACGAGCATATAGACAAATAGATAGTAGTACGAGATCATAGCATAAATAAACAACAAATTTTGATAGAATATCCATCACGAGTAAATAATAAGGACCAGAATGCATTATGCACAAAAATAACAGTAACAAATATAGGTAAACAATAATAAGCAAATTAAATAATGAAAGCAGAGAATCTACGTAATCAACCGAAGGAAATTACATAACGACAACAAAAAGATACATCACGACAGTAAGAAGAATGAGTTAACACAGTACGAAATATACACAACAATAACCATGAATAGTAAGGAAAGTACATTACACAGTAAAATGACCAATTATAACAGTACGAAATATACATAATGATTACATGAGACAAGAGTAACTTCACAACTTTAAACCTTTGATATAACACCATGGTACTACGTACACTGGTTACATCCATTATTCCATATCAACCATACTAGTACTACCACTCCATATGTTCCTGTTTAATCACAGGTCCCGACCCTCAGAGCGATTGGCAATTCGTGGAACATATGAACATATATATATAGCACATGTTAGTAACGGTCCCTGCCTTAAGGCCTTGGAACCGCCCCTTCAAGGCCTTCGATCCAGGTACCTAAGAAATCTCATACAACAGTATAGGAATGATCCACAATCTCGAGACCCCTAAATGAAATATCATGTAATACGAGCATATAGATAAATAGATTGCAGTACGAAATCATAGAAATAAATAGACGATAGTGGTCTCAACACTTGATAAACCAGTAAAGCATACGAATATAAAACATATAAATCAACAAAAAGAATCAGACATAAATAGCAGCAAGAGAACAACATGAATAATAATAAGACAATTTCTACAAAGATTACAAAAAACATACAATTGCATAAACAAAGGATCTCTCATCACATGATAGAATAGTATCCATAAGTGAATAAAATCAGAATAATTCTAAGGAACATGAGCACAACATGATACTAAGAACCATACATAATCGACAGTAAGAAATACACATAATCAACAATAAGAAATATACATAATGGTAGCAAGAAAACAGAAGTAATTGAAAAAAAGCTTTCTCACCACTCGATACAACATTCTGGTGCTAGTTGAATGATTGTTTGGGCTATTACCATCATCTATTGTGGATGTAATGATTTCCGACGTTTCGATAGACATCTTCTATCTTTATCAAGGAGAAAAGTAAGAAACCTTTTGAAAATTATCAAATACTCATCTGTGATATGATGATCTTTTTAAGTTGGATCGAACTATCGGCGTCCAAACTTCTGGCAGATCTATAGATGGAGCACTTATGGAATCTGGTGTTATTTTCATAAATGCTGCTTCTTTGATTTTTCTTCTTGCAAGTTTTTCTTCTTTGGATATTATTGATGCTTCATCCCACTTTATACGATGATTCTCATCTACAGCATGTTGAACCAACCTGGATTTGTCGCTGTCTAGTACTCGTAGAAGCTTCTGATGTTCTTTTATTCGTACATTCAGAGGGCGTTTAGTTTCTCCGATGTAAGATCTTCCGCACTCGCAAGGTAATTCATATATGCAGTTCTTTGTCCTTTGTGTCTCATTATTAGGCTTAACTTTTGTAAGTTTAGCTCTGATAGTGTCTTGAGTTTTGAATGCAGTCGTTATGTTGTATCTATTTCCAATTCTTCTCATTTTCTCCGACAAACCTTTTACATAAGGAATTACGGTTTTAATGGTCTGATTTATATCATTCAACACGAGCTCCATCATCAACAATATCTCGTCATCAATTCTGGTGCTACATTCAAAGGGTAGATTTTGCGGTAAGCTGAAGGTAGAGTCTTCTTTGTTATAGTTGACTCCAAGATTTGTAGTCTGAATTGGTGAAACTACATGGCTTGGCAATATAATTAATGTCCCAGGTAACAAGCAGTGTAATACAACTTGAACAAAGCATTACATGCACAAGAAATCCGGGTTATCCAAATAAACAAAGCATTACATTCACAAAGAAGTAGGGTTATCCAAAACAACAAAGTATTACATCCACAAAGAAATCACCTAATACACCATGAAACCTAATAATATTGCATAATAACAGTATTAATTTACAAACACAAGAGGAAAATAATAAATTCACTGAACCAATCGAGTTCCCAATGCAATTCATCAACAAAAATTAATAAAATGAACAAGCAACTAATAACATTTAAAATAGTCTCAATATACTTGCAAAATATATTCTAGAGTCACTCAACGTAAGATGGCTTCGTTTTCGAACTCACACAAAAGGCACTAACACTTTTTTGGGTCTGTTACTTCTCTCACAACTCCACCCGTAATGGTTCACCATCTTGCACATAGACAAAGTAGGTACATATTACAACTCTGCTACATCTAGAATCACTATTAACTATCTACTACAATAAGGTATCGCTTCAACTAAAACTAGAGATTGTTATAACCCTACAATTATACCTAAATAATAAAATAACATGATAAGTAGTAATTTAATCAATAACACAAAAGTTCATCAATAGGGTGGTTGCAACCGTCGGGGACATAATAAAATAGTCAATAGGTATACCTCTTTACTGCGCAGGAAATATTTTTCACTCTATTTTTATGCATGGTAATATGCCTACCCTTGTCATCCTCAATTGTGCAGTTGACACCTTGTGTTTCAATTACTTTGAAGGGGCCGTCAAACCATGAATTCAATTTTTTTCTATCTTCGTTTGACGTCAGCACGAGATCACCGGGAACCAAACTTAAATTGTTTGATTTTTGGTCTAATTTTGATTTCCGCTCCTTCTTTACTTTGTCTAGGAAAAACTGTTAATTGGATATTCAACATAGGTAAAATAAGAGTCAGCAATTAATTTCTTTAACAAAGTATAGGGAATGTTGAGTACAAAACCTTATTGTTGTTCCTGAATAGTTCACTCACACCATGTAGTCATGTAGCACTCTTGTCTATACTTGTGCAACAGAACCCAGGGATACGTTGAGGTTCCTTCTAATGCGTCTCTCCATATTTTTCTTGTGAGCCTTATACAGTTTGAAAACCATATCCATCACCAGTATTGCCAGTATAAGGAACATTACAATCTTAACATCTTTCGTGATGTTGTATTCGCTCTCCTGCACTATGAAATTTGAATTTACTGCACCATTTTCCGTCACGTCTTGTTTCGTGTCCTTCAGTGGGAAGATCCCATTTTCAATTTAAGAATTTTTTACGATCACCATTTATGTAATCGGCAACTTTTCAACTTATTGAATCACAATATAGGTACGTACCACGTAGTTGTTAACTTTCCAAAAAATTATTTTTTTTTATTTTATTTATCTCCCACGCACTCGCGCAGATCGACGCGTGCACTTGCCAGTGTGGCACGTTCTTCTTTTCTTTCTCCGATTCTAACCATAGAATTTATCCTGACCATGAACTCTCCTTCGAGGTACGTGAGAAGCCACTGGCGTCTCAACATAGGATGAAATGATACTACGATTTTTTTGCATTGAAAAAACCTAGGATGTTACAACTTCAAGACATCCACAAGCAACAAAAACCAAAATTATTGGCGTAATAATACATCCTACTCATATTAAAAAATATGTAAGCATCAAAACTGTGAAAATGTACAGGGTATTTCAGAAAGATAGTATAATTTTCAAAGGCGTGGCAAGGTCGAAATAAGTGTTGAAAAGATATCAGTCATATGATTCATCTGTAATAGAACTCAAGTTACTACTCTTCCTCCCTCTTTTTCTCCTTGAAATCGAATTGACTTCTACACTTATATCTCAGATAGCCCCATAAGATGTAATAACTCAAATTGCACCACCGATGCTGAACGCCGGACACAGTGAACTCATTTCAGTAAAGGCGTGATTGCTACATTTTAGCTCAAAAGGCCAGAATAGTTTTCAGAACATTTAATTAAGTTTCAATGAAAAAAAAGGCAAGATTTTATATCGTCTCCATAATCCAATTTATTGAAGGGTGTATCCGTCACAAGGAACATGAATTTTATACATCAATTCAAGAGCATCGTTTCGAGACATAACACTGGTCAACGGTGGTTTTGGTGCCGAAGATTTTGGAGGTGATCTCATACTAATTTGATGCCTTGAATTCAAATATGCTATTAGTTTTTGCCTGCCAGCTCGAATTTTTAAGATATCGACATTTTTGTGAATTATACATTACACTATTTTAAAAGAAAAACCATTTAAAGAAACAAATTAATAAAGGAATTTTTATTATATTACACAGATAATACAGATATTATTCATTATATACTATAGAAAACAGAAAAAGGCATCAAAAAATGTCTAACCGTCATGTCGCGAGTACGTGGTATCGGTTGCTCCGAATGTTCGAGTAAAATCGATAGATATGATGAAACAATTGATTGCAAAGTGTGTGAAGGATGCTTTCATATTAAGTGTGTGAAAATTTCGTTTGAAAATTTGGTGGAAATGCGCGAAAAAGGACGCTTAAACGAATGGATTTGTTCGAAATGTGAACTGAACAAATTTCCTGCATATAATAAAGAATTGGATTCTATAATACGTCAAGCCGTCAGAGAGGCTATCATCCCTCTGCACAACGAAATAGGAACATTAAAAGAACTGATTGTCACGCAAAACGCGAAAATGAATTCATTATTAGAAGAAATCGGCCGCCTGAAAAAAGATAAACAAATTACGGCTGTGTGGAATCCCCTTGATAAGACGGTGAATGCTACTACATCTGGGCCTACGCATCGGCGCCCGCGTTCGAGAGTCGATTCGAGGAGGACTATTGACCGAGTGACTTCTGATGATTCTCGAGCCATCAATGATCCTCGATCTATCAATGATCCTCGATCCATCGATGATAATAAACAAGGTGAGATTTCAGCTGAGCATGAAACGACTGCTATAAATGACAGTACTGCTGCTAGTTCTTCCCAATCCACAATTAATGAGCCTTCAGGGTGGACATTGGTCGAATCAAAGAAAAGAAGGCCAATCCTTCTCTGACTATTCGTGGACAAAAAAGGAGCAGCAAACCGATCGTTGGTTCCTCAGAATCAACTGCTCTTCTAAGTGCACCCAAAAAAATCCTGTCATATGTGCATGTCTCAAGACTGAGCCCGTCAACTTCCACTGAAGATATTTGTAAATTTCTTGATCAGTTTGTCACTGATATTGAGTGTGAGGCATTGAATTCAAGACGACCAGATGTCTATGCTTCTTTCAAGCTCACTTTTCTCACTCAATATCTGGAAAAAAATATGGATCCTACGCTCTGGCCGCGGGGAGTAACTGTTAATAGGTTTTTTCTGAGGCGTCGTCGGGATCAGAGCACTATTTAGCAAATTCCACCTAAACTAGCCGAACCACGAAAAATAGTCAACAAACTTCTAAATTGAAAATAATGCAATTGAATGTCCAAAGTCTTGCAAATAAGTTACTAACTTTGGAATTATTACTTGATTCAATGAAACCAGACATTGTAAGTGTGGCCGAACACTGGTGTCTGAAAGAGAATATTGAACTCATGATGCTTCCTGGTTATACGTTAGTCTCATATTTTGCCGTACTTCACATAGGGAGGTGGAACTGCCATATATGCCAGAGATACCATTCAAACATCTGGAATTAGTATTTCTCATCTTGCGGAAGAGATGAATTGTGAGTATATGTGCTGTGAAGATATCAAGTGACAACCTGAAGGTGTGTGTTATTAGTGTCTATAGGTCACCCAAGGTCGATCTCAAATTATTCTTTGAGAAACTCACTTACGTGGTCCAAGAGTGCGCAGATCAATCCAAATCACTATTTGTGTGTTCTGGTAGCTCTCCAGATACTGTGGTCTTCAGATGTCAGTTCTTCGGTGTAACGTTCGAAGGAGGTATTTTGTTCTTCTTTCAAGGTTCTTGATAAGTTTCGTGACAGTCTTCTGTAATGACGGAGATCATTCAGGTTACGTGTTCGCTGCCATTTACTCTTATTTTTATATAGTATTTTGTGCCCAGGCTCTCCTTTTTCAGCAATGATTTGCCGTATGTACAGGGGAGTACTCTTAGTATAGGGGATTTCTCTCTCGATTAAAGGAGTTGCATGCCAAGCTGCTTGTTGGATGGTTTCTGTGAAGTGTTGAACAGCTTCGTCAATTTCTGATGTTTCTTTCATGCTCAAGTTGGTCAAATTTCTGTTTATATAGTCCTTGAAGTCCTCCCACCTGGTATGTACTGTGGATAATTTTGGAGCAGTCTCTGTTTTTACAGGTGTATTTGTCAAGCTCATTATAACAGGAGAGTGATCCGATGTCAGGTCGTAACTGGACTCTAGCAGGCAGTTCTGTGTGGCAATACCATTCACTATAAAGAAGTCCAGAAGGTCAGGGATTTTCCTTGGATCTGTTGGCCAGTACGTGGGCTCCCCATTCGAGACGTGTTTATAGTTTTTTCTCAGTCAGGGCGCGTAGCAGGTTTCGACCTTTGGTTGTGATCAATCTGGAGCCCCATTGGGTATGTTTCGCGTTCCAGTCGCCTCCAGCAATGAATCTGTGCCCTAAAGTGGCAAAAAACTCTTTGTAAGTGTCGGTTGCAATTACATGTCTTGGTGGACAATATATAGATGTTATGCATGTAGGTCCATTGCTGGTGTTGATTTTGACAGTAGGGGCTTGTATAGCATTTGTTTGATATTTTTCTTCTTCGTGATGAGAAATGGAACTTTTAATGATAACAGCAGATCCACCATGAGCTGTTCCATCAGGATGGATGGTATGGTAAATGGAATATTGTGGAATTGTAAACACTGTTCTGTTGGTGAAATGTGTTTCCGAAATGAGAAGTACATCTATTTTGTTCATGTCTAAGAATGTACGAATTTCTTCTTTGTGGTTTATTAAACCGTTAGCATTCCAAGTTCCAATCCTTAAAATCTTGCTGGCCATTAGGAAAGTTTACTCATGACAGTGGTGAGTAGATTCAGGATCATGGTGTTTTGATGTAGCAATTGGGAAAACATGTTTTTAAATTCTTCTAGGAATGTTGTTAATTGCTGGCTTAGTTGGGATGATACTTGTTCTTGGTTTGTGTTTCTTGTTGCTTCTGCGTAGGTTCTAGATGATGGGTGGTTTGATTGTTGTGGCCTGATTTTCAGTTGCTGAATCCACTGGAGGATTAGAAATGTTGGTGTTAGTTGGACGACTTGAAGTTTTCGGTTGCTTTTTCAGCACAAGGTCTTTATAGACTTGACATCCCTTGTAGCTGGCTGGGTGATTGCCTTCGCACAAAGCACATTTTGCTGGTACATTTTTGGGCTTTTGGCACGTTCTTGAGTCATGTTGTTGACCGACTTAACACAATTGTAGGGTTTGTGACAATAGGTCTTGGAATGGCCATATTCCTGACACCATCGTGCATTGTACTAATCCTATTTCTTCTTGGAGGTTCTATGAGATGAATTTAGTGTTGTAAATGTATTGAATCTCGTAACCACTCTTGAAGGTGTGTGTTATTAGATCTATAGGTCACCCATGCTGGTCGATCTCAATACCTCGTGCATATTTCTAACTATATGACCTTTGTCTGAAAGTTCACCTTTTATTCTTTGAGAAGATTTTTATTACTACTCTATATGCTCGTTCTTCTCTAATTTGATAAGTGTGTGCGATTAGGTATTTAGACAATTTTCTGTAAGCATCACTGTGAGTGCATTGATTTTAATTTTGTCGTTTGTCATTACTTTAGCGTAAAAGAGTTTTTCTCGATTACTTCACCAAAGCTGTTGATCATTGCTTGGAAATCAGTTATATATGAATTACGGGTGGTCTGCTTTTTCAATGACTCTCTTTGCTCTGTAAAAGGTCTGTAGATCTATTTTTGTTGGTTTACAGATGACTAGGTGATCTTTTTCCGTTTTTTCACGCTCTGCAGTGCTTGTCATTTCTTCATTTGATGCGAGAAGGCATTGTTTAACATCATTTGATGGAAAGCCAACTTTGTTGACGATATTATTCACTGACAGGACATAAGTTTCTGGTACCCCTTTAGAAACCTTAGCCTCTGCTCTCTTGCTAGAAGTTATTGTTTTAACAAATATTGAATAATAGATTAATAAAATATATTGAATATTCCCGATCTTGAGATGAAAACTAATGTTTTCCGAGGGAGTCATCTGGTAACACACTTTTTGCGAAGATATAATTTGACCATAGGATAGTTTCATTGATCTACTCCTATACGATGAAAAATATTGGATCTTGCAATTCTGTTGACAAGTAGTGTGCTATGTGAGGGAGATTACTGATGGTAATTTAGATAAACTCAATAATCAAATTAAGAAATATTCACTGATATTTCTGGTAAAACACAAGCTTCACGAATATTTATGTAGGTTCTAACGTAGATTGTTGCTTTGATGAATTTGTCAAGATCATTGGAGATGCTTTTGCTGATTGTTGCCCTTTAAAGAGAATTCTAAGAAATAATGTTTCTAAGCCTTGGTTAACCCAAGAGATAAAGTCAGCTAGCCTTCATTTGAAAAATATTTATTGGCTTCATTCGAACGTGAAATCTGTAGAATCCTTGACAATGTATAAAACCGCTAAATTAGACTACAATCAATTGCTGCAAACTACTAAAAGAAGATATTATGTAAACATAATGAACAACTCTTGTCAAAAAAACAAAACAACTTGGAACCTAGTATATAAAGAAATCGGTAATAAAAATAGGGAACAGAGAAGAATAAATCTACTTTTGAATGGAAATTTATGTACTAACCCTACAGAGTTAGCAAACTCATTTGGTGAATATTTTTCAACTGTAACATCTGAAATGCTAGCAAAACATTTCAGAAATTCTTTATCTATTTCATGTACAACTTCAAAAATGCTAGATGTAAGTTTCTATTTTTATCCTGTAACAAAACATGAGGTAGCTGATAACATCAAATTGTTGAAAAACAAAAAAAGCACAGGTGTTGATTGTATATCTTCAAGAACTCTGAAGGCGGTCGGCGATTCTATTTCCGAACATTTCGCGTACCTGCTAAATCTCTCTATTTCTTCTGGAAGATTTCCTTCAATTTTGAAAGAATGTATTGTTGTGCCCATTTTTAAAAAGGGAGATCCGCACAGCATCTCAAACTATCGTCCTATATCCCTTCTGAGTTGTCTCTCCAAGATTTTTGAGAGAATAGTTTTGAACAGAATGCTTAGTTTCTTGAATAGGTTTAATGTGATTACCAGTTCCCAGCATGGCTTCAGGCCTGGCCGTTCTACTGAGACTGCTGCTATTTCATTAGTGCAGACCGTTTATGAGAAACTGGACGATGGGTTCTTCGTGGCTGGTCTGTTTTTCGATCTGTCAAGGGCTTTTGATTCCTTAAGGTTCACATTCATGCTGAGCAAGTTTTACAATCTTGGATTTAGGGGTTTATTCCTTGATTGGTTAAGAAGTTATTTGGTGGAGCGCAGTGTGAGGGTTAGAGTCGATGGTGCTGACTCCGTGAAATATATGGTTGACATGGGAGTTCCCCAGGGCTCGGTTCTGGGTCCATTGTTATTCATAAATGACCTACCTGAACACATCATCGCACTTGTAGTAGCGCTTTTTGCTGACGACTCGTCTTTTTTGATTGCGGCAAGGAGTTTTGAAGAGCTAGCTGCTGGAATTTCAGCTTTGCTTGATATGTTTGTATCTTGGTGCAGCAGAAATGGCCTAGTAGTGAATGTGGATAAGACTGTGTGCTTACACTTCAGTCTTAAGGATATGGGTAGAAATCAGGTGCTGACATATAGGAATCTATCTCTTTCCCCAAATGAGTCAACTGGATTTCTTGGAATTCAGATTGATAAATTTTTACGTTGGAGTGAACATGTAGAAAAGGTTTGTAAAAATTAAATAGCGCCTACTACGCTCTCAACAAAATTAAAAACTATTATTATTATTCCAAATTAAATTAAAAATTATTATTGCCTTGCTTACCCACATTTGTCATTCAATATTCTGATCTGGGGTAGTGCATCTGACTTGGACAGAATTCTTGTGTGCCAGAAGAGAATACTGAGAAGTATCTTTAGAATACCTCCTCGGGTCTCCTGTCGACCTCTTTTCATAACACATGGGATCATGACAGTTGCATGCTTGTACATATACAGATGCCTCCTACATGTAAGGTCCAATGAGGGATCTTTCAAGAAGCTGTCAAGTTATCACCAATATTCGACGAGGAAAGGGGATGTACTGCTTATACCCAAGCATAGAACATCAAGGTTTGAACGCTCGCCTCTCTATCAGAGTATACGAGTATACAATCACTTACCAACAAGTTTTAAAAATCTTAAAATAATTCAATTCAAGAGAACCATCAAGAAACTACTATTGTGCAAAGGCTACTATTCAGTAACTGAATATTTGTGTGATTTTTCACTGTTATCTTAGTCTTGTGACCACTAATAATTTGTTTTCTATTTTGTATTGTTATGATTGACTTGTCCCATACTGTATTGTCTAACGGGATCAATAAAGTTTATTATTATTATTATTATTATTATTATTTAAACCAATTACTCACTGAACATTTCGGAAACTTCTTTTGCGTGACATTCTTCAATGTATTTTAGAACAATCCCGTTTTAAAGACCAGCAGTAATCTGCCATCATGTGAGTATCCCATCTTCCTTGATAGCGATCCTCCATACATTTGATATCTTGGTGAAATCTTTCACCTTGCTCCTCACTAATGTCGTCTAAATTATCAGGAAAACGGTCTAAGTGGCTGTGTAAATAGTGCATCTTAATGCTCATGTTACACCCAAGTGATCTGAAATTATTCAGCATCTCATTGACTAATTCAACATAGTTTTCAGCTTTGTGTTTACTCAGAAAATTTTGGACAACTGAAACAAATGAATTTCAGGCATTTTGTTCAATCTCAATCATTGAATTTATAAAGTCAGGGTCTTTAATCAGCTGTGTTATTAGTGGGCCATCAAATATTCCTGCTTTAATTTTTTCCTTACTCAGCTGAGGAATTTTTTTCCCTATATATGCAAAGCATGATCCGTTCTTATCAAGAGCCTTTACAAACTGCTTCATTAGACCCAGCTTGATATGCAGGGGTGGAAACATGATTTTCTCTCGCGGAACTAAAGGATCATTGATGATATTCTTTCCCCCAACATCCCATGTTTTCTCTTCTAGGCCACTCTTTTCTAACCCAGTGTTGCGTTTTGTCTCTGCCATCCCAGAGGCACAAGAAACAAGGATACTTGTTGTGACCACTTTGCTGTCCAAGGAGAAAGTTTACCATTTTTAAGTCTACACAAATCACCCATTGGTGTTCATGAAACTTTATTTTTTCCAAAACCAAAGCTATGTTGTCATATTGCTCTTTATTTTCGTTAAGTGAGCAATTGGTATTGAAACATATTTGTTCCCATTATGTAAAAGAACACATTTCAAACTTCGCTTTGAGCTG
Organism: Micraspis discolor; assembly: GCA_030674115.1. Classification (NCBI taxonomy): domain Eukaryota; kingdom Metazoa; phylum Arthropoda; class Insecta; order Coleoptera; family Coccinellidae; genus Micraspis; species Micraspis discolor. Next base: position 1,065,441 of record JARTUT010001749.1, on the reverse strand, counting down.
TCAATAAATAGCCGCCAATCATCCGGAAAATATTCAGGAAGACTTATTTTTATCAGGAGTTCTCTAATAGCATGGCAAAATACAAGATTTTGTTCTTCAGAGAAAAAAGGTAGCAGATCTTCCTCCCTTGTTTTACAGACAATATGTGGTGCCCCACCAAGCTTAACACCAAAATATCCAAGATAAGCCCTCTTTACAAAGTCACTAATAGCTTTTCTATTTTCCAAGAAACTGTATTCTCCGCATATGTAGCAAAAAATATCAGGATGATGTACACAGCTTCTTCTACTTGAACTTATTTCTATTCAACAACACAAATACAACAATTCACATTAACAATCTACTTTTTAGATTTACTTTTCAACAACTCGTTACTAAAGAGAAATTTCATATGACGCTAAGTTCTATCTATCTGCACCGCGGGAATTCACAAACTAACTGCAGTTGAAGTTCACTTCAGACAGGACAGCTCCATATATCGGATTTCTATGGAACTAACTGGATGACATTAAATAGGATTAAATCCCACTTGTTAACAGTTGGTCAACCTATCAGTTATATATCTCATATTATTAGTCTTCTATTTGTAATAAATGAATTAAAATAATAATTATTATTATTAAAATAATAATTATTATTATTTTAAATTCAATTTGTTACAAATGAAGACGGACAATAAGGAAAATATACAAGAATCTATCTCTTGTATAAATTTGACAACACTCATACTTGAAAGTATTAAATAGGAAAAAGCATTGATAGATCAGTGAATTTATCTAAAAATCTAGAGCTGATACAGAAAAACTGCTATCATATTTAGATTCAGCAATAAAAATATAGTTAAAATCAGGTAAAAGATTCTAGGCACCAGAAAAAAAAAATTTTTTGTCGGCCTGTGTAATAGTTTCCTCTTTAGGCTTATGAATACCTTATAATTCGGTTTTTCGTGAATATCCAATTGTTTGACTTTCATCGAGAAAGGGATCATAAGTGGGACTGAGAACAAAGGGGAGCAACACGGAATTTGCAAATTTAACAGATTTTATTCACGAGATATATATATTGATGATATGTTTTTCCTAACAGGAAGCAATCAACGGTATTCCAGTGAGGACCTCTACAAACCTAGGATGTATCTGAGGAAGAGTGGAAGAGATGCGAAGAATTCTTGATGGATATCAAGTACCTACCTACCTTCTTACTTTGTATACTATGTACATTATTGTAAATAAATAAAATATTAATAGTATGATAAATTATATTCAGTTTATAGTTTTAAAAAATGTAACTATATGTATATTATTAGGTCAACCTTATTTTCAATAAATATCATTGTATAAATTCGGAAAACTTCATTTCGTTTGAACTGATTTTTATGTAAAAAAATTTATTATATATTTTCCATGTAAATATTTCATACTTGTACTGCAGGTTCAGATATTCATCAACTTTGAATAAAGATCATATCAGAATAAGGAAACTTCCAAAAAAAATATCCATATATACTGAAGTGTTTCATTTTATATTCTCATCTAATAGTCCAGTAAAGGAAGGGCTGAAATCACTTTTTCTCGGAAAGAGCTGCATTTTTGATATGTTGATTGTTATAATGAGAGAAACATATGGTCAGAAATGCAGGAGTTCAAATTTTCAGGAACACTGAAAAATTCTTGAAAATATAGAGAAAAATACGGTTTTTCTGATATTTTCGTGAATTAGAAGGTTTAGTAAGAAAAAGTTTTAAACAAAAGTTGTAGAGCGGAAAATTCTAGTCCGAATTATGTACTTTATCGTTCTCGAAAGTGAATTTGTATACTGATAAACAGCGTATTTCTTTAGTAGCGCAATACCAACGAATTTTAAATTTGGCGCTCGATGAAATGACTACTTGAACGCTGAACCAAACATCTGGCAGATATTCGCCAGAGTTGGACTCGCGTCTCGTGTTATTGTATTGCATTTATTATAGCATATAATGTTGAGTTGTTTGGAAATGGACAGTTTGGGTAAAACGATGTTCAGTTTTCTAATCTGATGTGCTAGCGAAGGCGATATACGAGGGCCATTCAGAAACTAACCTCCGATTGGTCACAGTGCGGGTAGTGGGGGGGAGTAGCGCGCCATCTGTGCATTCACGCGCTCAGCAGGTCAGTCGGCATCAAGCCGTAGTCAAGCCCTTCCAACTCCAATAGCAAATTTGTACCCATGTTTTTACGGTTTTTGTCGTTGCGATTATTCTGCGGCGCTAGTATCGCCGCCTTTGTCTATGTTCTGTACTACGCTTTTCTATGAGCCATAAACATAACCTTGAAATAATACCGTATTTATTTATTTGCAATAAAGTGAAGATTAAGTTATATTGCGAAGTACCACAGTTTACAGCAGCTTTTCGGTTGAATTAGTCGTAATTCGAATAAATCTATTGTAATCTGTATTCAAATCACAAAGTTTGATTAGTCAATTCATCGTTTTTTAGAAGTGTACGGTTCCGAGATTTTCATTTCTATTTCTTGTTCTACAGGTGAGTGATTATTTTATACAATTTTATTTATATAACATGAGACACGTGTAAAGAAAGTATGCCTTCCAAATAATATGTATTTTAAGAATTTTTCAACTTCTGGATGATCTCTCAATAGTCGGTTTTTGCATTGGCTGCAAGCCTGGAAGTGCATATTCAATGTGTGTGCTTTTATATATTTATCCTTATTGTTGTTTGGGGAAACTAATATTCTTTTGTTATTTTCTTCAATACAGGTGGCTGTTTCGGTACATTCATGTTCACCGCTAAAACAGGGCGCCGGTGTGCTAAATGTGGACACAGCAGCAAAAATTCCTACCGTTCATTTCATAGGTTCCCAAATCCAAGTGGAAAAAATGTAGACAGGTACTTTTCTGTAGTTTCTAAAATTTTTTCAAACATCACTGATGGCAGTCTCAAAAATTTGCAATTATAACGTTGTGTATTTTTTTTTCAGAGCCCGAAAATGGGCAGTTTGGGCATATCCTAATGAAAACTGGGATGATCAGGATGCTTTAGAAGCTTTATACAGAAAAGGGCGAAATTTACTGTCTATATCTAGCTAATACAAATCGCACAAATATAACAAAATTTTGCACACCAGAAGGTCATTATCAAGGAACAGATGGAAAACTGTTTATAGCTCGAATGATAATTAATTATTGAGGAATTTATTGTTTTGTTTACATTAACTATTATTATCGCGAAGTTCAATCATATGAAGATCCTTCTTAAAAACTATGGTTCTATCAAAATTCCAAGAAGTTTGATTTTTTGAGCAGCATATGCAATATGAATAATGATAACATAGACATTTATATGATAAGTTTGATGTAACATAACAGTTGAAATAAAGAGTATTATTTTTATTTATATTCAATGGGTTTTTATTTTTATTGCAGGTGAATTTAATGGTTATATTGATATGTAATCTATATTTTGGTTCTCAGCTAAGTCTCAACTCGATATAGCCTAGATCAATATCACTTCTATTATTATTTGTAGGAGAATTATTTGTGTTTTATAAAATTGATATATCATCGAAGTGTCAATCAATACCCATAATGCTTTTTTAAATCAATTCATGAAAAAGTTAATATTGTTTTTTCAGTTGATTCGAAATTTTTGTTTGTTCAGGTTATAAACCTCAATACTTATAATTATTTTAGTTTTTACATTGGAAGTTCGACGCCTTAGTCTTCTGTTAACGTCGTAGTATTTTCATTGTGAAAACAAAAATAATTTCATTTTAAGATTTAAAATCTCAACAAACGAAAGTTTCAAATCACCCGCCTTTTGATGCGGCCACTGAAAGCAAATATTTCTATGGAATGCCCCGAGGGACTGCTGCTGATCCATAGTTCCGATCTCTGTCGTTGCGATTTTAAAGTGGCGCTGCTGAAAGTAGGGGAGTTGGACCGTCTTGTATCGAGTGAACATCGTACCTGCGCTAGTTTAGTTTTTGTGGCAGTTTGAAATGTGTGCTGCAATAGAAAATCCCGCCAAATGTGAGGTGCGTGCTGTTATAAGGTTTTTTACAGCCAAAGGATACTCTGCAGCAGCTATTCATCGTGAGCTTTGTGCCGTGTACGGACCAAAAGTATGAGTTGTCCGTGAATGGGTATGTTTATTTAAAAGTGGACGAGAAAACGTTCATGATGAAGAGAGTAGTGGTAGACCATCTTTGGTGACTGACGAAGTCGTTCAGACAGTTGATGCAAAAGTTCGTGAAAATCGAAGAAATGGTCGGGTCCCAGCGGTTTGATGACGACGAAGAGCTCAAAGATGCGGTCACAGGCTGGCACAAAGCGGGTGATTTTTATGCAGAAGGAGTTTCAAAGCTTGTGAAGAGATACGATAAGTGCCTCAATCGTAATGGAGACTATGTCGAAAAATAGTGCAAAGATGTAGTTGTAAGATGTATATATTAAAATATTTTTACTTAACTTGGTGTATTTTTTCAATTAACCGGAGGTTAGTTTCTGAACGGCCCTCGTAGATTCTTCAATGGAGGCTAGAAGTAATATGAAAAATAGAAAAGTCAAAAATTGGATAAATTTTAAAAGGGAAATTTTGAAATTTGACAAAATTGAAATTCAAATTTTATTAAATCAAAAACTAAAATAGTTATCAGCCGCAATTATGAAAAAACTCCTAGCTGAATTTCCTTTAGATGCATACGATATACGAATAATAATTTAGACGTAGGTAGGTATGTTTTGATAAATAAATAATAGTAATTCTTCGAAAGAAAGAAATTTATTCAGAGTAATAGGACATAAGAGTTGAATTAAAAAACTGTAGTAATTATTTGAAAAGCAATAGCATTAATGAATTTTTTTTTTTTTTTAAGACGTTTATTGCTTAATGTACAATCTACTTGAACAAGTATTAAGTAATTTTGATGGAATGTATTGAATAGAAAAAAAAAAAAAAAAAAGACATGGGAGGAAGGAGTCCAGTGACTCTTCTACTCGTTTACTATTTCAGTAAGATCTTCCGGCCAGGTCTTCTTTAATCTTCGTGTGTTTGGACCTTCCTGGTACAGGTTCTGTATAAGATTGTTTGAGTTCCCTTGTAGTCGCTGTCGGTATTCAGCAGAGGAGGATTTTATGACATCTGTTATATACGGAATTTGTAGGTCTTCATGGAGTCTCTGGTTACTGACGTACCAGGGTGCTTTGGCTATTTGCCGTAACGTTTTTGACTGGAACCGTTGGATCGTTTTTATTCTTGATGGTTTTGCGCAGCCCCACAATTGAATGCCATAGGTCCAGACAGGTTTAAGTATTGTTTTGTATACGAGCAGTTTGTTTTGCATCGTAAGTTTTGATTTTCCTCCTATTAGCCATTGCATTTGTCGAAGTTTCAAGTCCAGTTGCCTTCTTTTGGCTTCTATGTGATTACGCCATGTTAGTCGTTGGTCTAGATGAATGCCAAGGTACTTAATGCTCGTCTTTGTGGGCAGAGTCATTCCATTCAGAGTTAGTTTGGGACAGGTGTTGATACGTGTAGTGAAGACTATTTGTGAGGATTTGGTCTGGTTAAGAGTCATCCTCCACTTCTTATACCAGTGGTTCAATTGGTTCAGGTGTTCCTGAATATTTCTGGATGAGACCGAGGCATCGTCATCGGAAGACAGTATTGCGACGTCGTCAGCAAATGCAGCAATAGTGGTTTTAGATGTTTCAGGCAAATCAGCAGTATAGAGCAAATATAGGAATGGTCCCAGTACACTTCCTTGTGGTACACCAGATTTAATGGAAAGGTATCTTGAGAATGTGTTGTTGTACTTAACTGATATATTTCTGTCAGAAAGATAGGATTTGAAAAGCAGAAAGTAGTTGTTGTTGAGGTTCTCTTTTATTTTATATAGCAGACCTTTGTGCCAGACTTTGTCAAATGCCTGGGAGATGTCCAGGAACACGCCATTACAGAATTGTTTCTTTTCGAGAGAATGTGCGATGATGTTGACTATTCTGTGCGTTTGATGTGATGTTGACATCCTTTGGCGAAAACCAAATTGATAATCGGGAAGTATTTCTGATGTTTCGTGATCGTCTTGGATTCTTCTTAGAAGGAGTCTCTCGAAAATTTTTCCTGGGATTGGAAGAAGACTTATGGGCCTGTATGATGATGGGTCATTTGGTGTTTTACCGATTTTTGGATCATTACCACATGTGCGTGTTTCCATAATACAGGATAGTAGCATAAATTCAGCATGCGGTTGTAAATTGTTGTCAAGAACACAATTGCTTTTCTTGGAAGTCTCTTGAGAATCTCTGCAGTGATCAAATCCGGACCCGGAGATTTCTTGTTTTTGAGTTTTCGGATTTCGCTTTTGGCTTCTTTAGGAGTGATTGGTTTTATAGGTGGTGACAACTGACATGGTGAATCCAAGTATGTCTCAACATCGTTTTCAAATCCTGGTGTTGGCTCAGGCTCTGTAAATACCCTTGATAGATGCGATGCGAATGCCTCTGCTTTTTCCTCGTTCGATCGAGCCCAGCCGTTAGGTATTCTAATTGGAGCAATAGATGGTGTTGGCCTCTTGAATTTTCTGGTAGCTCTCCAGATACTGTGGTCTTCAGATGTCAGTTCTTCGGTGTAACGTTCGAAGGAGGTATTTTGTTCTTCTTTCAAGGTTCTTGATAAGTTTCGTGACAGTCTTCTGTAATGACGGAGATCATTCAGGTTACGTGTTCGCTGCCATTTACCTCGGCTCTCCTTTTTTCAGCAATGATTTGCCGTATGTACAGGGGAGTACTCTTAGTATATGGGATTTCTCTCTCGATTAAAGGAGTTGCATGCCAAGCTGCTTGTTGGATGGTTTCTGTGAAGTGTTGAACAGCTTCGTCAATTTCTGATGTTTCTTTCATGCTCAAGTTGGTCAAATTTCTGTTTATATAGTCCTTGAAGTCCTCCCACCTGGTATGTACTGTGGATAATTTTGGAGCAGTCTCTGTTTTTACAGGTGTATTTGTCAAGCTCATTATAACAGGAGAGTGATCCGATGTCAGGTCGTAACTGGACTCTAGCAGGCAGTTCTGTGTGGCAATACCATTCACTATAAAGAAGTCCAGAAGGTCAGGGATTTTCCTTGGATCTGTTGGCCAGTACGTGGGCTCCCCATTCGAGACGTGTTTATAGTTTTTCTCAGTCAGGGCGCGTAGCAGGTTTCGACCTTTGGTTGTGATCAATCTGGAGCCCCATTGGGTATGTTTCGCGTTCCAGTCGCCTCCAGCAATGAATCTGTGCCCTAAAGTGGCAAAAAACTCTTTGTAAGTGTCGGTTGCAATTACATGTCTTGGTGGACAATATATAGATGTTATGCATGTAGGTCCATTGCTGGTGTTGATTTTGACAGTAGGGGCTTGTATAGCATTTGTTTGATATTTTTCTTCTTCGTGATGAGAAATGGAACTTTTAATGATAACAGCAGATCCACCATGAGCTGTTCCATCAGGATGGATGGTATGGTAAATGGAATATTGTGGAATTGTAAACACTGTTCTGTTGGTGAAATGTGTTTCCGAAATGAGAAGTACATCTATTTTGTTCATGTCTAAGAATGTACGAATTTCTTCTTTGTGGTTTATTAAACCGTTAGCATTCCAAGTTCCAATCCTTAAAATCTTGCTGGCCATTAGGAAAGTTTACTCATGACAGTGGTGAGTAGATTCAGGATCATGGTGTTTTGATGTAGCAATTGGGAAAACATGTTTTTAAATTCTTCTAGGAATGTTGTTAATTGCTGGCTTAGTTGGGATGATACTTGTTCTTGGTTTGTGTTTCTTGTTGCTTCTGCGTAGGTTCTAGATGATGGGTGGTTTGATTGTTGTGGCCGATTTTCAGTTGCTGAATCCACTGGAGGATTAGAAATGTTGGTGTTAGTTGGACGACTTGAAGTTTTCGGTTGCTTTTTCAGCACAAGGTCTTTATAGACTTGACATCCCTTGTAGCTGGCTGGGTGATTGCCTTCGCACAAAGCACATTTTGCTGGTACATTTTTGGGCTTTTGGCACGTTCTTGAGTCATGTTGTTGACCGCACTTAACACAATTGTAGGGTTTGTGGCAGTAGGTCTTGGAATGGCCATATTCCTGACACCTCATGCATTGTACTATTCCTCTCTTTTTTCTGGGAGGTTCTATGGTAACTTTAGTGTTGTAAATGTATTGAATCTCGTAAACACTCTTGTTGTTGGATTGTGGCTCGAGATCAACGAAGAACATAGGGAGGGGTTGCTTAGTCACTCTATGCTGTACGTTCAAAATATTTCTAACTATATGACCTTTGTCTGAAAGTTCACCTTTTATATCATCGATGGGAACTGAGTGGTGTAGATTTTTTATTACTACTCTATATGCTCGTTCTTCTCTAATTTGATAAGTGTGGTGGATTATATTTTCCTTGATTAGGTATTTAGACAATTTTCTGTAAGCATCCACTGTGAGTGCATTGATTTTAATTTTGTCATTTGCCATTACTTTAGCGTAAAAAGAGTTTTTCTCGATTACTTCACCAAAGCTGTTGATCATTGCTTGGAAATCAGTTACACCATATATGTATATTACGGGTGGTCTTGGGTCTTTTTCAACATTTTCTTTCGTATTCTCTCTTTGCTCTGTAGTTGACAAGGTCTGTAGGGGTGAAAATCTATTTTTTGTTGGTGTTACAGGTGGGCTAAGGGTTTCCGTAGGTGATCTTTTCCGTTTTTTCACGCTCTGCCAAGTATGTTTAGTTGTCGGTTCCATTTCTTCGTCTTGGTGCGAGAAGGCGTTGTTTATTGTGTTTATTGTGTTCATGATCTCTGTGAGGTTGTGTGCGGCTTCGGTTTGTTCATGTGATGGAAAGCCAAGGAAGCTTTGTTGATTCTGGTGGATAGTTACATTTGTTGTCGGAGATATATTTTTGTCACAGGACATAAGTATTCCCTGTGTGTGGACCCCTTTAGAACATTAGCGAATCTTATCTGGCTCCAGATGTTGCTTGCACTTCGCGATAAGTTATTGTTTTCAGTGTTTTTGTTTCCGCGTAAACGCGGAAATATTGCAATAATATATTAATATTAAATATATTGAATATTCCCGATCTTGAGATGATTTGGCAAGTTTTTACAACAATAGCTCGATCAATCCGGGTTTTTATGCCCGGAGTCGTTGGCTGATTGCTGGTAACACACTTTTTGCGAAGATATAATTTGTTATCACAGGAGTCGATGTGGACACGTCTGTATTCGACGACCGAATGGCATTAATGAATAACAATTAAAGTTTCTGCATCGAATAATATCAGGAAAAACTGTTTTTTTTTTATTATATTTTTACTAATAATTCTTCAATTAAATGCATCAATATCATCTCCCTCAGCGTCATCTAGATTCCATTCGTCTTCATCGACATCAGAGTTCATTTATATTCTGTTTATCAGGTCAGAGACATTTTCACAAGTTATGCCGTTACACATTTTGCAAAACCTTGTTCATTTCAGTCCTGCTTTTTTGCGAAATGCCCGGAAGCATGAAAAAGTGGTAACATTTTCCTGACACTGCTTAAGTGCAAATCTCAATCTCCAATACGTTCTGCTTTGGGTCAACATTACAGTCGCCCAAAGTAGGAGAATTTTTCTTCCATTTTTCGAACAACATTTTCAATTATTTGTCAATTTCATCAGTCGCAGTTGTTTTGCTTGTTTTCAAAATATGAATTCCTATAGTAGTGAAAGTTAATATGTGAGCACGTAAAGCTCTGCTGAAAGCATGAACTTTAGACATTTTCTTCACTGATTGTGCAGCGTATGAAGTAGCCCAAAGATCATTCAAACCACTCTCATCCATGATAAAGCCAATGGCGCCCATATATGACATCAATAAATGGAACACTCCTAATCTCACAGCAATATTCCTAAATTCAGACTGCACAATGATAGAGTTAGCTTTGAAATAAGGAGGCTGATCGAATGTTACAAAAGTTATTCTACTTTTATTTCTCTTCGTTTCTTCAATTGCATAGAGCAAAGCTGTGTGAACAATTGAAGTTATGGAATGTGCTATTGTATCACGTTTCACATCTTTCCTTGCACTACATTTTGAATCTAGTAAATGGAATAGGAGAGTTTTCAAACTTTTCGGAATTTCAGAAATAGTGCTATCCAAGAATTTACTTCAGAGGGGATAATTTTCATAGTTAAAATCTGGTTTTTTTATATCAGCTATGACGATTTGACCAGCTATCCGTAAAATTAGATTTTTTTGTTAATTACTGAGAGAATCGGGATTAAAAGCCAATCTTCACTAAACTTCATTATATTGGAAGATTTGTAAAAGAAAACCGGTTGCTTCCCACGATGTTGTTCGATGATAATGTCATTACTATATTTCTTTTTCAATTTTTTTATGAAAGTATTATTGTTGAGAAAGTTTTTCCCCTATAACTAACTATATAATAATCTGTTCTTGTAAGTATTCAAAATCCCGTCAACGAGTTATTTGATAAAATGAAATTTTGGTGGGGCAATTATTCATTTCAATGCGTCACTGAAATATCGATTTCAAACTAATGAGTTTAAACCCAACAATTACATGTTATTGATATCCCAAGCGAGCTGTTATTCATTCTCATAGACCAAGAATTTCAAATCACACTCTCCAGACAACTTGTGCTGAATCCTACCCTGTTCTAGAACTTCAGATGTCTAGGACCGCTCGGTTTTGCACTAGGCGCCAAATTTCGAATTCACTGTTATCGCCGCATTAGAGAAATACCTTAATAATCAGTATACAAAATCACTTTCGAGGACGGTAAAGTACATAATTTACTAGGTAATGAGAGCCCTCAATAACATTTTTATTTTATAGTAGTGAGAACGTTAGTAGAGTATAATCTTACAAAACATTCAAGGTCTGATAAACGTGTACACAACGTAACGTTCATACAGCTTGAATGAAACAAGTTTATAAATCGCTGCTGTTCTATTTACATACATAAAAACTTGAAACCAACAATATGTATTGAAATATTGTCAACCAAAAATATTTGTAGAGATAACAAATGTTTTTGGATAGGAACCTCTTCATATAGATATGTATGATACAGTGTGGCATTCTCAAGGTTTAATTTCAGGGTTGGACATCATCTGCTAGATGAGAAACCATACCAAGAATCTGATCAACAATCACTCTAACATACGGACCAATTCTCCTCTACTACAAACAATATGTTCGAAATATAGACTTGACTAATCAAGGCCTCTTCAATAAGCTAAAGGCACTAAAAAAACTACTGAACCTAATTTGAACATTTTATGCGTAGTGGAACATTGGCTGAACTGCAATGATAAAAACTTTTACATCAATGGCCAATTCATATAATTGATGACATTCCGTTATCAGAAACCTTTCTTTGCATTGAAACATTTGATCGAAAAGTTTCAACTTCAGTAGAAACGCACTAACAACATACATACTCAAGATCATAACTGATTCGCTGTATTTCACTCATTCTAATTGTTCACGAGATGAGGATTAAAGGGGTTGAATGTTATACATGAACAAATCTAACGGTCGATTTCATTCGGAGACAAATTTCATCAGGTACCATCGTCTCAAATTAAATGAGCCGTGACTTTACACGTCTTTTTCTAATTCCAAAACGGTACTTAAAAAAACATGCCTGTGATTCAAAAATTAGGCATTGCCTTCCTAATCCAGAAATGGACCTAGATTGTTTCAACATGTGGATCAATGCAATCAATGATAAGGAGATCATGGAAATGAATCCAATTACGGTGTATAAGACGAAAAGATTGTGTCATATCCACTTCGACAAAACATATGTTTTTAAGTATTCGCAGAAGTTATTTCGAAATGCTGTTCCAACACTGAATATTTCTGGTGAGTGAAACTTATGTCACAATTAAATGACAAATACACTTATTTGGTGTCCATAGGGTATAAAACATTTAGAAATCTAACTTTTTAGGTAAAACTAAATCAGGCTTGTTGGATATTCATGGTATTCCATGTACATCCAGGTCATCGGAACCTATTACAAGCTATGTAGAAGAAGGATCTAGCTCTGAAGCTGCAATAATTAATCTGAAAAAAAGCTAACACATCAGGTAATCTATCTAAATCTTGTATGTAAAAATTTTTTTGTGTGACAACAAGAAAAAACTGTTGATAGTCATAAGTTTTAATGGCAATTACAAAAATATTATTTTTATAAAGGCAAATAACATTCAAAATTCCAAACAAAATGTATGGGGCAATGAAATATCTCCATAAAAAATATACCTCTCAACGGAATAATTTGAAGCAACCTAAGCATGATGCTCAAAATGTGTGATTAACAAATAATAAATAATTTTTTTAGAAAGTTTGAAAATTTGTGTTTTCTTTTCGATATTTAGAGCTTTATAGTATGTAAAACATCGTTTAAAATCCAATGAAATACATCATCGTCATTGTTTTGATGTATGTAAAGCTTTAAATGATGAATTTCAACAATGGGAATTTTACATGGTATTTTTGTCTCACGAATTGAAAATCTGAAAGTGAATAATTTTCAGTTTATTAAGTATTTTACATCTCTTCTCAAACAATAAAATTGGTGTGAAGCATTCGATATAATTTCAAGTCTACCCAGATTTTCTCGTCGAGACAAAAATCTCTCGTAGAATTCTCATTGTTCAAAATATCCATCATGTAAAACATTCCTGGAACTACATTCAAAATTCCCGCCACAATCCCAGCTTAACGATTTAGTACGATATGTAGATCCAGGTGGCGCAAAGGTTCGTCTTTTTCGGTTAACATTGGCGTGAGCCGTCTATGGATAACTGGTCTGTGGCCCTAGCGCTTCTTTGACAGTCGAGACAATAATCAATTTCAAGCGAAAGACCGATCATTAAGGTATTTCAAGCGATGAACCAAGAGTAAACGGTTATCTTTGGTCTTTTGTGGTAAATACCTTTTGCATTCAAGCGGTTTGGGTTATAGATCCGTGACGTCATGAATTAACCTCAATTTGATCGAGAAATGTCAAATCAAACCAAAATCGTAACCCTGCTCTCGAGCAGGGTTACGATTTGGGCACAGCACATTCATTATAAAAAAAAGCATGGTAAACGGAGGGTAAACTATTATCATAAATTATAAAAATACTTGAAATTTTAGGACTTTGACCACCTAAACAACTAGTCTTGAGAATCTGAAAATCTCAAAATGAAACGAAAACCTCTCATTTTTCTCTCCTTAAATAACCTGAGATGGGCCAATTCCATAGAATAAAAATAAATTTGCATTTTTTTCAGATAGAAAGTGTCATTCTTCTGCTCTGTGTTGAACGAGTTCTGGATACAGTGACGTCTGGATCTACGTATCGTACTAAAATTTAATTTCAAGGTCAGCAACCTGCGTGAAACGTCTATAGATAACTAGTCTGTGATGAGAACAACAAATTACCAAAAATTACAGTTCCGAACAAACCTCGTAAAAGCACTTCAATTATGAAAGTCTGTTACATTTATATTTGCTTCAATCAATAATTGAGATGGATACAAATAGTAAATATATTTACAATCTTTTAACCCGAAATTCAAAATACTATTGGAAATTTCTCCTTGCCTATGGAATCCTCATACTTCTATTATTTGGGATCTTGTCCTGTTGTGGAGTTTTTTCGATTTTCGCATTAATTCTATCCATAATATATGTTGTTTTCATATGGATTGTCACTGTTTGGATTACTGTTGATTTTCTGAGGAAGTTATTCTTGAAAAATGAACTATTGAGTTGGAAAATATTTGTGAATAATAAACTAATACCAAATACGCCAAGAACAAAGGAAAACATACATCATTTAGCAGCAGATGTAATAAACCAATATGTCAGAATTTGGTATAGTGAAATAAGTGCAGACCTAAAATTCTGTGAAGAAAGTTCCATCATCACTGAAAGTAGCCTAAATTGTCTTAGCGAAGCATTGATGTCAATTGATAAAAGGCACTTCACGTATGCAATTACTAATATATTTCTGAAGCATCTGAAAGAATTCCACAGAACCCTTAAATTGAAAGAGAAAAAGGGTGCAAACGTCAAATCATTGTATAGGTAAGAATATTCTTTATTTTCAAGTCCTTGAATGTTCAGTATGTGATGATAGATGTTCAACGGAGAATCATTGATCTGGTCGAGTTACATTTATTTAAGCATTCCATAATTTTTGTGCATTTTACCATGTGCATTTCCCCTGTGATGTCTGTCCATCTCTCCTGTTAATAACGCTCTTGTGTTAGTCTATTAGTTAAAGTAAATTTCTTCTATGTGGCATGATGATGAACTACTTTTCTGATATAAAATTGAATAAAACTACCCAAATAACTCAGAATACTTGTTTGAACAAAGTTTCCTTTGATTTTTGCATCTCTGGAAGTTATTATCCAGTAAACAGGAAATCCCCAAAATACATATCCAATAATGCAGAGGGATCACAACTACAATTAATGTATAAAATCTTTTAGATATTTTTTGAACAGTTGAGATCTCATTAAGGAAAAACAGCAAAAATTTCTATTACTGCAGATGTTGAAGTTGTTCTCTCTTATTCTATAATTCCTATTGAAATCTACTAATCGGATTGTAATTTAAAAAAACCAAAGCTGGAAATATGTTGTATGTAAGCTTTTTTCCGTATCGAATTTCTTTCATCAGGAGTATTTTCTAAGGATAAAAAATTACTATTCAGATATGATTGATATATTTCTATTTGATTTAATTAAAGGTATTTTATGCAGATATTTGAATGTTTCACATTTCCTTAGAAGTAACCATAAATAATATAATTTCATTTCCACAGTCAGCAGATTTTTGTACCCTTGACCTCTCTATTAGTATTGAATCCTTAATAGTGCATTGGGCTTCTGTAGCAGTTGAATAATGCAACTTTCAAATTTGATTCTATAACTGACTCCTACAACACATATCCTTGTATTCAAGAATAATATTTACCAGGCACATGAAAAGGTATTTGCGAAATGGAATCACTGTTGCAATCTTTATGGTGACTGAAAAAAAAATTGTTTGAAATGAGAAACCTATTCGTATTAAGGTGTCTAAATTCAATACCATTCCACTAACAGTTGCACATGTATATCTGGAAACTTTCCAATTTAGGGGTGGTCATATTTGGTTTCCCTATAACTCCTGGAATATCTATCGGATTGACTTGTATACAGGGTGTTCAGCATATGGACCGTCAAATTTTTTTGGGGCGTTGGTAGGGTCATTTGCTACCTTTTCAGTCTTGGAACCTGGGTCCTTTGTATTACTGTTACGGAGGTATGATTTTTTTATTAGGTTTTTCTAAATTACCCAAAATGTACCCTTCGAAGCCCCATAACTTTTTTTGCGTGTGCTTTTACATGTATTTTTTTTATTGTATTAAGTCTACATGAGTGTGTGTTTAAAAAAAAAACGTATTTATTGTTACAGATAACACCACAAAATTAACACGTGGGACTTTCTTTAAAAAAAAATATGAAAGTATGAAAACATCTCTACTTCTAAAAGAAATAAAAAAAAAGTTGCAGTTATTACAAACTTAGTTTAATTTTAAAATGTTCTTTGGTTTATAACGTTGCTAACCATATGCTACTTACGTAAGTCAATAAAAAAAATAATACTGCAAATAAGGTTTTAGTCAGAAGAGTGAATAAAGTCGCACCTAAATAAAAGTACGGATTTCGACACAACACAGCGAGCAAGGAAATTTTACCTGCCCGTTTTAGACGCGTGTGAATTATTACTATTTCTGTCCTTAGGTTGGATTGGGTTAGTCGCCGCTGACTTGACCCTACCGTCATTCGAGATTTAACTGTCTCTGCTGTTGGAAGTGTCTGTGCCGCGTTGTTCAGTTTGTTAAATTTGTATTTTTTGTTTTTGTTACTTTTATCGACTTTTTGCTACTGTTGTTTTAATTTTGGTTGTTGATATGCCTAATATAATAATATATAATAATATCAGCATACTCAGCGTTGGTGAAATTAGGCATATCAACAACCAAAATTAAAACAACAGTAGCAAAAAGTCGATAAAAATAACAACAAAACAAAAAATACAAATTTAAAAACTGAACAACGCGGCACAGACACTTCCAACAGCAGAGACAGTTAAATCTCGAATGACGGTAGGGTCAAGTCAGCGGCGACTAACCCAATCCAACCTTAGGACAGAAATAGTAATAATAATTCACACGCGTCTAAAACGGGAAGGTAAAATTTCCTTGCTTGCTGGGTTGTGTCGAAATCCGTACTTTTATTTAGGTGCGACTTTCTTCACTCTTCTGACTAAAACCTTATTTGCAGTATTATTTTTTTAAATGAATTATGTAAATAGCATATGGTTAGCAACGTTATAAACCAAAAAACATTTTAAAATAAAACTAAGTTTGTAATAGCTGTAACTTTTTTTAAATTTCAGTAGGAGTGAGATGTTTTCATACTTTCATAATTTTTTTTTTTTTTAATAAAAGGTCCACATGTTAATTTTGTGATGTTATCTGTAACAATACATACGTTTTTTTTTAAACACACACTCATGTAGACTTAATACAATAAAAAAAATGCATGTAAAAGCACACGCAAACAAAATTAAGCGGCTTCGAAGGGTACATTTTGGGTAATTTAGAAAAACCTAATAAAAAAAATCATACCTCCGTAACAGTAATACAAAGGACCCAGGTTCCAAGACTGAAAAGGTAGCAAATGACCCTACCAACGCCCCAAAAAAATTTGTGTGCCGAACACCCTGTATAATGCAAACATTTGATCCAAATTACCAAACGGAGTGATGTTTTATGGCTCCCATAATATTTTATCTCTGTTTGTTTTGCAAAACAGAGCTGTCAGGATCCTATGTGGGATAAGATACAATGAGTCATGCAGAGGGCACTTCAGAAAAAGTGGCATACTGACTCTTTATGCTCTTTATGTAAGGGAATGCTTACTGTTCATGCATAAAAATGAACTTATATTTAATGATCACAGAAATCTGAAAGACAGATACAGTACAAGAAGCTCGTCCTACAACCTACCCAGATGTAATCTCTCTTCAACACAAAGGAGCTGGAATATAGTACCCTCTAGGATAAGCTATGCTATAGCTATATTTCATTGGTAAAGTCTCCTGAAGTTAAAATAATATTTCTTTTACAGTGTAACATTTGCCACTTTTTCTTTCGAAAGGAATGATAAATATTATTTTTAGAACTATTGTAACTACGACACTGGAGTCTGAATAACTCCAGATACAAAGACTTGGCCGTTTAATGTGATCGTCTAGCAAGGGTAGGACTCTAGGTTATGTTTAAGTAATAATTCAGATAATTGAGATCAGTGAAAATAATTGGGAAACAAAGATCGTAAATAAAACAAACCACTTAGACCCAAACAATCAACTCTTTATTAAGGGCCTAAAAAAATATAGGGGAAAGCCTCAGGCAGAAAACCCCTTAAGTTAGGTGATGTTAGGGCACTTGTTTAAAACTAAACGGTTAATCATTAACAGCTAGCAAAGGCAAGTATAACAATTCTGAGAAAACTATAACAATACAAAACAGGAAGTAATCATAATAATCAGAGCAACTTCCATAATACAAAGGAATAATAAGCATGGTAAAGATGTCAACTTCAATAATGCAACAAGAATTAATAATCATTGCAAATATACACTCCAATTAGACAACAGGATAATAATCATGGCAAATATGTAAACGACTAATTATGACCATCGTCATGGTCACGGCCCCAGGGTATGTGAGCCATAACTATAATATTGTATGAGCTAAGGAATTGGGAACACGGGGAAGGTCATGGAGTTCTAGCGGCGGCTCTGAAAAAATGACAGAAAGTTTCGCGGTTGATTAAAAAAGTATATTCTCTCATGCCTTATAGCACATGATGGTAACGGTCCCTGCCTTAAGGCTTTGGAACCGGCCCTTCAAGGTCTTCGATCCAGGTACCTAAGAAATCTCATACAACAGTATAGGAATGGTCCACAATCTCGAGACCCCTAAATGAAATATGTAATACGAGCATATAGATAAATAGATAGTAGTACGAGATCATAGCATAAATAAACAACAAATTTTGATAGAATATCCATCATAAGTAAATAATAAGGACCAGAATGCATTATGGACATAAATACAGAAACAGATATAGGTAAACGTTGATAAGCAATATAAATAATGAAAGCAATGAATCTACATAATCAACCGAAGGAAATATACATAACGACAACAAGAAGATACATCACGACAGTAAGAAGAATGAGTTAACACAGTACCAAATATACACAACAATAACCATGAATAGTAAGGCAAGTACATTACACAGCAAAATGTGCAATTACAACAGTATGAAATATACATAATGATTACATGAGACAAGAGTAGCTTAACAACTTTAACCTTTGATATAACACCATGGTGCTACGTACACTGGTTACATCCATTATTCCATATCAACCATACTAGTACTACCACTCCATATGTTCCTGTTTAATCACAGGTCCCGACCCTCAGAGCGATTGGCAATTCGTGGAACATATGCAGAGAGCTAACAGGGAAAAATAGACGCAGAGAACCTAATATCGATGAGGACTCAATATCATTGCCAGATAAATTTAACGCTCACTTGAGTGAGGCAGTCCAAAAACTTGTAGATGAAGTTCATCACAAGCCTTTCTCCTGTAATATAAAAGAGAATGACCAGTCACTTTTCTTGCGACCTGTAGATACTGAAGAACTAACCAACTTATGCTCCACCCTAAAGAACAAACATTCCAGCGGATATGATGACATTCCAACCAGTATTGTCAAGCTCTCCCTCACTCAGATAGTGTCAGTATTGTGTTACATTATTAACAACTCCATGAAATTTTCGATATTCCCTGATCAATTAAAATTTGCTCTAGTTAAGCCCATATATAAAAAATTTAGAAAGCACTGACGTGAGGTCAGATTGCTTTGGCGCTCTTGTTGACCTACTTGCGAGTGAATATTCAAACCTTAACAAATCTATAAGCTCTCTGATCGGGTGAACAATAGTCTTTTTCCGTACTATGGGACAATGTGATCTAAATATGAAAGCCTAATGACCAAACAAACCTTTATCTCAATTTGAAAATAACTACTCATAATTTTCACCAAATTTTGTTCTATGCTTCTCCTAAAAACTTACGTCATTGCTTTTCTGAGTTTTGACAACGCCATCAAATTCTTTCTCTATGATAAAAAATTTTTGATTAATATTACGTCTGTGCTTTTCTGAATTTTGACAACGTCATCGACATCGAATTCTACCTCTATGAATTCTATGAAAATTTTGATTGATATTACGCCAACTGACACTGATATCTAGGTCCGCAAGTTGTCAAACGAATATCGATCTGTGATGGCAAATCTTTCAATGACAAAGCTCGGACTTCATGACATTTCTATTTTTCTCTTGAGTAAATGAAAAAAATGATCATATCTTCAGAAGGGGAAAAGCTACGACAATGAAATTTGGGGATGAGTAAGATATCGGTAAATTCAATATATATACGGATTTTGATTTAAATCTAAATGAAGTCTTAGGAGATATTAAGTATTGAAAATTTTTTTTTTTTTGAATTTTTTTAAAATTTTCTAGCGTGACGATTTCTGCGAAATTTTGCAAGCCATTTCGTTTCAGCCTCCCTCAATAACATTTCAAGTATCAACTTGATCGGATGGATATTCTAGTAGTTATTGAGGAAACAAAATTTCAGATGCTCATAACTACTGAACCATCCGACGGATTTGGCCCAATAACGAACTTGACCGAGATATTTGGACAATTAACCTATTCTGAAAATTTGAAAACTCTAGCTGATTCCTTTTGGATGCTAGAGAGGATACGGCCGGCCGGACGGCCGGCCGGACAGACTCAACTTTCGCCACGAATTCTTCATCAGGGAGTCGAACCCAATCGATTGAGACCATTTTCGGCTCGATATTCCAAAATTACAGACATTCGGGCAAAATGATAGGCACTCTGTTCGGGTGAACAAGAGCGCCAAAAAAAGGGGGCCGACACAATCTTGATAATTATAGACCAATCAGTTTGCTACCCTCGTTCTCTATGATTTTCGAGTTGGTAATGTGCTCAAGATTGTTAGGTTTTTTCAAAAAATGTGACTTGTTCTCAAGCTCCCAGCACGGTTTTCCGAAGGGCAAATCAATAAATATTGCCATCTACCAGTTTGTGAATAAGATACTCCAAGAATTCAAGAAAAAAAAAATTGGTCATTGGGGTGTTTCTAGATCTCAGCAAGGCCTACGACTGTGTGAACCTACAATATTTATTGCTTCAAAAGTATGGAATAAGAGGTAGAGCATATAAGTGGATTGAATCCTATCTTATGGAGAGAAAACAGCAAGTTATCATTAATGAAAACATCTAAAATTGTAGTCAAAGAAAGAGGCCTAGCACAGGGCAGTATCGCAGGTCCTATTTTTCCATCATTTACATTAATGACCTCATCATGGATGGACTGGTGAGCTTTGTGGATGACACCAACATTTTGGCTGTTGGAAAGACATATATAGAGGCGGTTAATAAGGCGGAGGCCAGTGTATCTGAGGTCTGCGTCTGCGACGAATATGAATGAGTTGGCGCTAAACTCATCAAAGACGAACCTTGTGGTGTTTAGAACCAAGAATTCCCGAATTACGCTAACTGATACCATTAACTTGAATGATGTAGATTTGAAACCAGTTCATGGTACAAGATTTCTTGGGGTACACATTGATGAGTTCTTGGATTGGGATAATCATGTGGTAGAGACCGGGCTGAAACTGGGTAGCATTGGTTATGGAATCAGAGTGGTAGCTAGACATATGGATGAAAAAACGCTGAAAATATTGTACCATGCTAATTTTGAGTCAATACTCAGATATGGAATTGTGTTCTGGGGATGCAGCTCCAACATTCAACACCTTTTTGTAGTACAAAAAAGAACAATAAGAACCATGAGGCATATGAAATTCAGAGATACCTGCAGAGGTGTTTTCAAGGATATGGAAATTATGACTGTATATGGGTTATATATATTTGAGTGTCTGATGTTTTTTTTTTAAGAACCAGATGGAGTTCAGATCTAACTTGGTCCATAGCTATAATACAAGAACAACAACTTTTATTTATCCTTCTCATAGACTGACAAGTACAGAAAAAGGTCCCTATTATATGTGCATAAAATTTTACAATAAATTACCATCTATATACAGATTAACTAACTTGAGCAGATTCAAAAATGTAATAAAGAAACTTCTTATAAATTTAGAACCCTATTCACTTGGTGGTTTGTATAAATTGTATATTGTTGTTGACATCATTTCATTTCTCTCCTAGTGATACTACTGTGGAGATAATTTGAAATAAAGGAATTTATTATTATTATTATTATAATTCCTATTGTACCATAGGGTACAGTAAATAAAATTGATCGGTTACACCTCAGTAACACATTGTAGAAAGCTGAAAATAAGGCATTCATTGTTATGGTAGACATCTGAACTTCAAGGGCAATCATATCGAAAATGATGGAATCACATGCTATAAGGAGTTTTTTTCTTATGGCACAAGTAGAATTATACAAAGTGAACAAAACATCACATGAACGAAGAAAACATGTGAACAAAGGAAATAGAGTTATATGAATCAAACAAAGCATTAAGTGAACAGGGAAATACAGTTATATGAAACAAAAAAAGCATTATGTGAACAAAGGAAATACAGTTATATGAAACAAACAAAGCATTATGTGAACAAAGGAAATAGAGTTATATGAATCAATCAAAGCGTTATGTGAACAAAGGAAATAAAGTTGTATGAAACAAACAAAACATTATGTGAACAAAGGTAATAGAGTTATATGAATCAAACAAGCATTATATGAACAAAGGAAATAGTTATATGAAATTAGACAAAGCACTATGCGAGCAAGGAATTACATTCACAAGACAACAGCATTAATGACAAAGGCTCAAACACCACCTAATACACCATGAAACCTAATAATATTGCATAATAACAGTATTAATTTACAAACACAATAGAAAAATAATGAATTCACTGAACCAATCGAGTTCCCAATGCTATTCACCAACAAAGGTTAATTAAATGGACAAGCAACTAATAACATTCAAAATAGTCTCAATTATACTTGCAAAATATATTCTAGAGTCACTCAACGTAAGATGGCTTCGTTTTCGAACTCACACAAAAGGCACTAACACTTTTTTGGGTCTGTTACTTCTCTCACAACTCCACCGGTAATGGTTCACCATCTTGCATTCTTTCTTTCTTGTTCTCTCACGCACTCGCGCAGATCGACGCGGCACTTGACAGTGCGGCACGTTCTTCTTTTCTTTCTCCGATTCTAACCATAGAATTTATTCCGACCATGAACTCTCCTTCGAGGGACGTGAGAAGCCAGTGGCGTCTCAACATAGGGTGAAATGAGACTAAGATTTTTTTGTATTGTAAAAACCTAGGACTTACAACAGAAAAGATGTTTGAGGGGAATTTCCAAAATGAAACATATAAACCTATATTTAAAAACTACTGCATATTGACTCTGTATGTATATATATGAGTCTATGTTTTGTCATTAACCCTTTCAGATCTGAATTTCGTTTTTCGCAACATTTGAATAACGATTTTATCCCAATTAGGTTGTATACTTCTAATTATGGGAAAGCCAGAAAAACTGATCCATTCAGACTATTTCTCGAGGAAATCTTCATTTCCTTTATGTACTCAAAAATGAACATTCGAACTAAGTTGTAGTCATAACGGATATATGGCTGTTCATGGATATAATAAGAAATTCGCGGTTTTGTAACATTTTTATCATAAAAGTATAAAATCTCAACAAAACCAACCCAAACTTCTTCAAATCGAGAAGAAAATTTGTGATGAAATAAAAAAAAATTCAAACAAACTAAATCACTTTAGTTATTTCTATGGGAACATAAAAAACAATTTTTTTCTTTGGTAAGACACAAGGGCACTTTGCATTTCATGCATTTGAGGCGGGATTTTCCTTTGATCCCACTAACTTGCCGCGTGTTGCAGACTCTTCAGTATGAGTACTGACCAACACTATCTCGCGCTATTGCAGTTGACGGACGCACTTCTCCAGGCCTTCTTGGAATAACAACTCGTAAGAGACTGTTGGTTAGGCGACCCCTTTTAGTAGATGAAATATTATTACGGCAAACTAAGTTCTGAGCTAGTTGTCTGCGGAACTGAAGAAGTGTGAGCCGTTTTGCTCTTGGTATTTCTAGCAAATCGATATCGATTCGTATTCGCGATAGGCTTGAACCACTGCCAGATCTGATGCCTACAAAAAAAAATTTTTGGTGCCTAGAATTTTTGAGCTGATTTAAACTATATTTTTATTGCTGAATCTAAATATGATGGCAGTTTTTCTGTATCAGCTCTAGATTTTTAGATAAATTCACTTATCTATCAATGCTTTTATCTGTTTAATACTTTCAAGTATGAGTATTCGGGCGTGAAAGTGAAAGTCGTGTTGCCTACGTGGTTCGCTTCAAGGCGGTTTTATTATCCAACTGCTAGCGAGTTCGCGGATGTTGGCGAAAGCATTTTCCTCGCTTGGATATGCGCGTATCTAAGTACCATGACGTCACTTTGTTTATCAAGCGGCCATCTTAAGATAATTCGTCGGAAAGTGAGGAACGTTGTATTTAAAGTTTTTGAGAATTGTTGTCGCCTTCAAGATTACATAATTTCACCGAGGAAAGTGATATTCATCTGTTCATCTGTTTAATTTCATCTGTTCATCTATTTAATCGCCGAAGGTGGGGTTGAGCAACCACCGGAGAGAGGCCCATTTGGAGCCCTATTACAAACCTTGATTCATCATCACAACGTCAGTGCAAGTGAGGGGTATCCCTGTTTCCATCCCTTAAAACCCCCCTTTCAGTTGCCGATTCATCGTAGTCAGCTGTGAGTTACACCACTCTGGGGTAAGTGCCTTCCTTTAGCTGGTTGCTCAATCTTATTAATCATTTCATCTGAAATCGATTAGCCGCAATTTAATTGCAGCGGTCGATTATTGGTGCCGAAACCCGGGAATCTGTAAAATTCAGTCATTTTCGTTCATCTGATTATTTACGTTTCCTTTCATTATCGCTATTATATCCGGAAAATTAACAGTAAAATATTTTATTTGTTTTTTTTTTTGTTGTTCTTATCTACATATCATCTGTTGGTCATCTTCACGTCGTAATAAAGTAAAATCTCGAAATTCATTTAGTTACCGGGGCTGTTCAAGAAGTGAAATGCCGTCGACGGATAAATTGAAGGCTTCGATTAACGAGTCCATCGTCAAGCGAGAGAATGCTTTCGCCGCGGCTTCTACCTTATTCAAGTTGGTCAAAGGGTTGACTAATGAAGCGGATGTCGCCAATATGTGCTTGAATGAGCTTTTCAAAATAGAGAAGGCGTTTAAAGAGACTGATGAGTTAATCGTCAAACTGAACTCTCAGTTGGAGGAGCCGGAGCGGGACAGAAGTTCGCGGCGTTTTTTGAAATATGTCTGCAGATCCGCGCTGCTCATAGTCAGCTGACTGCGTGCGCGTCAGCCGCGCAAACTCATTCATCCTCTGTTGACCTTCCGATTCCTCGAGTTGAGTTGCCATGTTTCCATGGTAAAATCGAAGAATGGCCCAGCTTCATCGCCCTTTTCGATGCTCTAGTGCAGGGCTTCCCAAACTTATTTTTATTGTGTTTTATTGTGACGCCCTTGGCAATTTGACAGTCTTTTGCGACGCCTCTTCCCCGTAGCTAGCCAATAAGTAATCTATCAGTTGTAGTACCTACTAACCTAGTAATAAATTGTAAGAAAAACTCGAAATACATTTAAAGTTTTTTATTAGAAAATAAGAAATAACAAACTCAAGAAAGAAAATGAAAGGAAATAATTATTTGACCTTGTTGGCTGGCTATTAATGAGAAGGATGTGCTTGATTTTTGAGCATAGCTTTTCAAATCGGGGCTCAAGTTTCGATATTGCCACTCTCTCTTTCTCTAAATTTAGTTTTGATCTGTACTTGTTCTTTATTACTGCAACTGCAGAAAAACCTGTTTCGCACATGCGTGCGGCTCTCATTCACAACGGTCGCATGGACTCAGATTACCAATTTATGTAAATCACGTCACGACGCCCCACGGATAGTCCCGCGACGCCCCAGGGCGTCGCGACGCACTGTTAGGAAGCCCTGCTCTAGTGCATCAGAACCATTCTCTGGCGCGTAAAAGTGATAATCCTGTCTACCTTATGCCTACCGCTTGGATCCGCTTAGATAATAATAATAATAAAAAAACTTTATTCACAGCCGAAATATACAAACAAGATACAAACGAGTTATTGCATGAGGTGAACAAAGTGACCTCGGGATAAGTGCAAAGCACTTGTTTCCCGCAAAAAATGTAGGGACATATAGAAAATCAAAAACAAATATATATACATGTATAAACACTATGATATGAAATGCAAAATAGTAAACAACAAAATATGAGACTTCACACACATATAGTCCACAATGAGAAAACAAAACCGGGTAACAAATTTCAGTGCACTATTAGCTAATAGCTATCCTAACAAACCTCTCACAAATTGTCTGCCTCTCTGAAAATAAACGACTTCAGTTCCCCTGAACAGTGGCCTCGACATTATATTCTTATTATTCTCCGGCAGTGTGTTATATAATTTGATCGCGCAAAAGAGTACGCTCTCTGTGAGATTGATTTTTTATTATAGTAGGGTAAGCGAGTTGTGCACGATGTCGTGTATTGTACTGGTGGTTTCTGGAGCCTGCCTTACTACCACAGAATTGATACTTTACGTTGGTACAGAAGAAGTATAATTGTCTGATATCCATTATTTGGCATTCTGCATATAAGAGATCCGACGGATACCTCGAGTCTTTAGACATAATTAATTTGAGAAATCTTCTCTGCAGTATCTCTAAAGGAGTAATATAAATTCGCGAGGCTGAACCCCAGGCAACTATGCCGTATCTCAAGTGGCTTTCAACAAGCGCAGAATACAGAAATTTTAGTTCTCTGACTGGCAAACATTTTTTCAGGCAACGGAATCTGTAAAGGACTGACTGTAGTGTTTTAATGACATATCGTACGTGATAATCCCATTTCAGGTTACTATCTATGTATACACCCAAATACTTGATTTCTCTCACGGAATGGATGGTGAAAGTATTCCCTTGTGTGATCACGTTGATGTTCTCGAATGGGCAGACGTTGGATGTGTTGCAACTGAATGGTAGAAAGTTAGTTTTCTCCAGATTGATTGTCAAGAGTTTGTGGTCAAACCATTGTTTGAGTAGTATAAAATCTGTTTCTACCTTATTCTTGAGATCACTCCATGTTTCCGCTTCATAGAAGATTGCAGTATCGTCAGCATATCCTATTATGTCGCCTAATGTGTTCAGTCTGAATAAATTATTCAAGTACAAATTGAACAATAACGGTCCCAACACAGTACCTTGAGGCACACCACATTCGATTTTTTTGGGGTTACTTGTTGTATCACCCACCCTCACAAAGTGTTTTCTGTCATGTAGATAGCTTTCAAAGATTTTCAAACAAGTTCCTCTGATACCGTTGTTTTCTAGTGTCTGTAAAAGTAATTGATGATCAACAGTATCGAAAGCTTTTGTTAAGTCGATGAATAGGCATAAGGAAGGTTTACCATTTTCTAGAGATCTGTGTATCAGCTCCGTGAGTTTCAGTATCGCATCCTCGGTAGACGTTTTTCCTTGAATCCAAATTGTTTGTTTGAAATGAGTCCATATTTATTTATGAAAGAAGTTAGTCTATTTTTAAGTAGTTTTTCAAATATTTTAGAAATATGCGTGATTAGTGAGATGGGCCTATAATTGTTGACTTCTGCTTTATCTCCTTTTTATGTATCAGGGTCACTATTGTCATTTTGAAGCAATCGGGCCAGATACCGAGCGACATGCATTTGTTGATAATGTACACCAAAGGATTGAGAATATATTTTGAAATAGATTTCAGTAGATCAGCCCCAATTTAATCTATTCCAGCGGATTTTTTGCTTTTCAATTCACTTATCAGGCAACTAACTTCTTTTTCATCTGTGGGGATCAGAGCTAGTGAGTTGCCAAGAAAATATTCAGTCGAGATGTAATTGGGATCTTTTGTGATTTTTTAGCCAGGTTTTTACCTACATCGACAAATTTGTCATTGAAAGCGTTAGCAATGTCTTTGCCACTTGTTAATATTTCCCCGTGGATATTTTTATAGATCCGATACCTGACGTTTGTTTTGCACCGGTGAGCTCCTGTACAACATTCCACGGTTGTTTTGTATTTTGTTTGTGGTTTTCAATTTTATTTTTGTAGTAGTTGTTTTTGTTTTTTTGTATAAGATTAGTCACCATATTTTTGTATTCTTTGTAGCTGTCTTTCAGAATATTGTTGTCAGGGTATTGTAGTGAGATCTGAAACATGCGGTTCTTTTTGTTGATTTTGTCCAATAGAGAATTGGTCAACCAGGGTGCAATCCTGTTTCTTTTCCTAGATGTGTTCTTCAATTCGGTGTTTTCATTAATTAAATTCTGTATAATGGTTACGAAATTGTTCATTGCGATGTTAGGATCATCTTCGGTACAAATTGACTCCCAGGTTGTGTTCTGCATTTGTTTGCGTATTTTACTGTAGTTCAGATATTTAATATGATTGTTCCTAACTGACTTTTTGTTTCCTTCTTTAGTTACTATTTGCAATATTGTAGTTGAATGGTCTGTAATGTTACTGCCCACAATGAGAGGCATGATCATTTCTAGGATATTGTTTGATCTTGATTTTATGAAAACATGATCAAGGCATGACTTTGCCCTTGTGGGTTTATTAATAGTGGACACATAACCTTACTCACTCGAGACATTCAGGTATTCTATTCTATTTTCATCTTCTTGAAGTATATTAATGTTTATGTCACCTATAAACAAGCAGTAATCATTTATTTCCGTTTGGTGCTTCTCAAAATATACCTGGAGAATGCGGTTGAAGTCGTTTATACCGGTGGAAGGTGACCTGTAACAGGCTGTTATGAAAAATTTACTTCTTCCTATTTTTATTACGGTTTTTAGAAATTTTATATGTTCTATTTCAACTATGTCATACTCAAAATCGTGTTTGCTCTTTATATAGATCACGGTTCCATCGTTCTGATTGAATTCGCCTTTATTATAGATCAATGTGTAGCCAGGAATATTGTATAAGTTTGTATCACCTATTATTCGGGTTTCTGTTAATACTATACAATCAAAATTTGAGTCAACATCAAGGAGGAAAATTTTAAACTCGTCAATGTTTTTATCGATACTTCGTATATTGTTATGTATTATATTAAAGCTATTCTTAGAATTCACTTGTAAAACCTCTCTGCATTCTCGGCTATCATTAAGGGTGAAAGTTTCAACTGGACTTACATAGAAATCTCTAAGGTACTGATCCATCTTTCAAGTCTCTCCACACATAGTTACAAGAACACACAAAAACACCCACACACATGAGAGAGTTTTATTTCTTGGTATTCTGTCGGGTAACTACTCTACTAGTGCAGGATGGTGAAGAGTTTGATCCTGTCTTCGGTGTGTAAATTTTCTTCTTTTTGTCTTCAAGTTTTTTGCCTTGTAATATATTTCTTACTAAACTTCCCTCCTTTCCTTCATCCAGTCTCTGCTGTGCTTCTTCTTGGACCTTGTTAGCTTCCTCATTCAGCCCTTCCCTATGTTTCCTGTCCTGGATTATATTCTCAGGTGGTTCCTTGCAGTTTTCCACTGGAGTATTCAATGAAAATAAGTGTAGGCTATCTTCAAAATAAGCTTGTCCAGTACTTGGGGTGTGTGGAGCGCTTTTTGATTTAGGTCCCTTCAATGGGGAACCGATAAAGTCGCTTGGGTTGGAATTTTCTTCAGAGTCAAGGTCATTTAACTGTTCTATGGTATACTTTTCGTTGTTAACAATAAGAGTACGACCCTGTATCCTAGCGAAGTAATTTTTAGATCTTGCGATGTTGAGATGTCTTCTTAGTGTTCTTCTGTCTTGTCTGTCTTCGTAGCATAAATCCTGCACAAAGAAAATATTGGTTCCTTTGAGTTTGTGGCAATTTTCTAGAATAATTTTTTTTTTTCAGGCACGAAACGAATTCAATTTTGATCGCCTCTTTGTTTCCCGTTCTAATGGGGTATAAGTTATTTATTTCGCTCACATTTATGTCGACTTCAAGTAGTTGCCTAATTTTGTCTAGTACTACGCTGACCAGATCTGGGTACTCTTGAATATCTAAGCCATAAA
Source organism: Micraspis discolor (assembly GCA_030674115.1). Taxonomy (NCBI): domain Eukaryota; kingdom Metazoa; phylum Arthropoda; class Insecta; order Coleoptera; family Coccinellidae; genus Micraspis; species Micraspis discolor. The sequence continues at coordinate 1,035,955 of JARTUT010001749.1, read as the reverse complement.
TTAGAACATTATTTTTGCGAATATGCCTTTCAAAGCCTTTGCACCTGTTCTCTGCTTCCCTCTGTTTCTTTTCTAAGACGTCTAATTTAGCAAAGCATGATTCAACTCTCCCATATAATTTCAAATTTTCTCTGTGGATTTCCTCCTTCAGTTCAGCTCTGATCCGCTCAGACTCCTTCCCAATAACGTCTAGAAGTTTCCTCAAAAGTTCAGAGTTCGAAATGTCTTCAGAAACTTTTCCAGCTTCGGCCATCATAATACACTTACATAATTTATGATTTGGCTCAATGATCAATAATCAATAATTCAGATTATGAACTCCTGAATCAATGCCGATGATCCACTCTTTCCACAACTCGGCAGGAATAATCTAAGAACAAAATTCATGCACTCTCCCACAAAACCTTGCGGTCTGGCAACACCGTTGAGCAGAACAACCCGAAATGTTGGGAGATCCCACAGTGCAAAGTCCAATCTCGGACGGGTTCAAGTGGATTAACTATTTGTTTACAGCCTAGGAACATGCGATAAACTTGAAAAAACTCACAGGTATTCTACTTAGAGTTAAGGAGAATCGATTGTAGCACTTGTGATCAATTAAAAATTTGTAGTTGACTGTGATAATAAGTATTCAATGGCTCCCGAAGACTATCCGTGATCTCTCACTCTCCACCGACAGTGCAATAATGCGATAACCAGCAGAATGTTGTATTCGGCCGAGCTCTTCTCGATTCGAGCTGCCAACACACTCTCATCACTCGTGCTTGGGCCACCAAGCTTCGTCTGCACATTCACCCTGAAGTTGTTCATCTTCGCACCCTAAGTGACGCCGATCAGTTTCGCATCCAAGGATACGCTTACGTCAGTCTCTGTCACCAAGGGGATCCCCCTAATCTTATCATCAAGGCCCACGTCATTGACAACCCCATAGATCCTCTCCCTGTCCAAGCGTTTAACGGCCGATGGCCTGAGTTTCAGCAGTTCAGCCTTGCTGACCCACTCTTCTATCTGCCTCGTATCATAGGGATGTTGATTGTATCGGATGTGCACCCTTATCTTATTCTTCCTGACACGTTATGCCCAACGTCTGAATTTCCGGGGGCGCTGTCTACAACCTTAGGCTGGGTGCTTTATGGTCCCTACGCTCGCTATCGTAAGAAAACTAAACATGTTTCCTTCTCACCTGACACTGTCAATGGTCGCGCTCAGCATGTTTCTCGTTGTCGTCGCGTTTCAGAGCGGCACGCTTCTCCCTCGTCTTCTGCGTGGTCATCCTCTGCTGCGAGTGCTCCGTCCTCTTCGCAACCGGAATCCCCCTCTCATTGACTCACTCGCAATCCTCCTACGACAACACTTACTCTGAGGTGAAATCTCCTGCTACTGCCAACCTTCACACCTCGGTTACGAGCCCCTGGCAGCGGTCGGGCCAGGAACTTGTCAACATCGTTCGGCGCTTCTGGGAACTTGATAAAGTACCTGACGTGCTTCCGCTGACCCCTGCCTAGAGGGAGTGTGAGATGATATACTGTCGTCCGCGACTCCAATGGAAGGTACACTGTTGGTTTGCCCTTGGCATCGTCTCAACTGGGCACTTTTGTCAATGTGGCAACTAGACAGTTTATTCGGCTGGAACAGCGTCTGGACAAAAACCCTACTCTTCGTGTCGCTTATCATGAATTTATGCGCGATTATCTCGAAAGTGGCCATATAGAATTGGTCCCTGAGTCTTCTGATTGTCCTTGATATGAGCCATATTATATCCCTCATCATCCCGTACATCGTCCAGATGATCCCCCTGCCAAAATACGTGTGGTCTTCAACGCCTCTTGTGCATCCGCTAATGGCAAATCCCTCAATGATCTTCTGCTTACTGGTCCGAAGTTACAAGCAGACATTTCCACCCTCCTGCTTCGCTTTCGTCTATATCGCTTCGTCTTCACCGCCGATATTAGACAGATGTATCGACAGATCCTGATACTCCCTGAACAACGGGACTATCAACGTATAGTCTGGCGTTTCAACAAACACGAACCTCTCCAATATTATCGTCTGAACACCGTTACGTATGGCGTCTCTTCTGCTCTCTTCTTGGCCCTTAGGACCCTTCGGCAGCTGGCTTCGGATGACGGATCCAAGTTTCCTGCTGCTAGGCAAGTCTTACTGGATGAAATTTATGTTGATGACATCTTGACGGGCTGTTCATCCGAAGTTGAGGCTCTTGAGTTGCGACAGCAGGTACAGGATCTGCTCAAGGCGGGCGGCTTTGAGCTGCGCAAATGGGCTACCAATCATCTTCCTCTGCTAGACGATATTCCAGCTGATCATCGGCGAGAATCCTCGTCTACTGATCCTCTCCTTCTTGATCGTGAACCAGGTCTTAAGATTTTGGGACTTGGGTGGAATCCGTCGTCTGATCACTTCTTCTATTCTGTTCGTTCGACTTCAACGGCCGTCACCAAGCGAACTGTATTGAGTCAGATGGCTAGAATCTTCGACCCCCTGGGATGGTTAACTCCTGTTACCTTCTACGCTAAAATCTTCTTTCGTCAGCTTTGCCTGCTCCATCTGGAGTGGGACCAACCTCTTCCGAATGCGGTTCAGCCTCTCTGGCTGCAGTTTCAATCCCAGCTCCCCACTTTGGCAGAGCTATACATACCACGATTCATCCCTGACGTTTCTTCTTCTTCTGCGCATCGATTGGTTGGCTTCTGTGATGCCTCTGAATCGGGTTACGCTGCTGTCGTTTATCTTCGTACTTTGGCATCGTCTGGTCACTATCAGGTGTTCCTTCTAGCGGCCAAATCAAAAATTGCTCCTTGCAAGGCTATAACTTTGCCTCGTTTGGAGTTATGCGGTGCCCATCTTCTCGCAAAACTCATGCATCATCTGTCCACTCGCGTGTTGGAGCATCCCGGCGTTGAGTGCGTGGCCTTCTGTGATTCGTCTGTGGCCTTGTCGTGGATCCGTGGTGAGAGTCACAGGTGGAAGACATTTGTTGGCAATCGGGTTGCTGAAATACAAGATCTAATTTCTTCTGATCACTCAATTTTAGACCCTGAATGAAGAGTTGATTGTTTGGGTCTAAGTGATGTGTTTTATTTACCATCTTTGTTTCCCAATTATTTTCACTAATCTCAATTATCACGAACTTGAATTATTACGTAAACATAACGTAGAGTCCTACCCTTGCTAGACGATCACATTAAATGGCCAAGTCTTTGTATCTGAAGTTATTCAGACTCCAGTGTCGTAGTTAGTTTTAAAAATAATATTTGTCATTCTTTTCGAAAGAAAAAAGTGGCAAATGTTACAAGACATTAGTGTATTAGTGTTTATAGACAGCAATAGATTACGCTCGGGGTATTGTTTTCAGTAATTCATAATGTTCTCAAGCAATGACAACAGCTTCGAACTTTGTGAATTTTGATTTCAATATTATAATTCTAAGAAAACGTAATGTCCTCAATTGCGCACCCTAGGTCTGAAAGGGTTAATAATCTTACTGAGTTTAAAACCCTGCACAATCCCTAAAACACCAGAGGCTGAAATTTTTTATTGTAATTTCACATGATCAACACCTGGAATGGTTTATAGATCAAATAAATGCATCTCTCTCTCTCTTGGAGAAGAATTTCTTGAGATGCAGTAATGAAAATTGAAGGAGACCGTCTTTCACTGAAAATTCTGAGTTGTTCAGTTTGGCAGCCAGGCTATTGCACTCTGTATATTCAATAATTGCTTGGGATAACTGAAAAATGCGGTGTTAGTGGTCATTAATGAAAACTTGTTGATTCTTATAGTCTGATTGATCTTTATTTGATTTCAGATATTCTTTTTCCACACTGTCTAATAATAAAAGTTGTGACTACTATGTACATCAAATGACAAATACGTTGTTAGTTAACTTTATTCATTGGGATTTATGGAATTCAATTCCATGCAAGTTGGTGATATCAATCATATCAAATAAATTATCGTATTTAATCGATTTATTTTCAAATTCGGACATTCTTAATTATTATATACTTGCAATTTTACTTCCGAAAGAGCTTACATTTGAGCTGGAGCTACCTCAATATACTGAGATCAAGCTTGATTTATTAGATGATGATGTGTTAGACCAGAAAGAAAGTAATTTGAACGAAGAACTCTCTGATCCTGATAATTATTCTCTGAGGAACAAAGAAAAGAAGGATACAAAAAATGAAAAGGATTCAAGCCTTCAAAAATCACAGGTATTGTAAAATAAGCAATAAATAAAATAAAAATAAATAAGGAATATTTATATTTCACTCATGAATTTTAGGAGAACTGGGATACATTTGAGCTTGCTAAAGAAAATGAAGAAGTGAAGGTTTATGAACCTAGGAGTTCAAATGAGAAGTGGAATGAGACATTAGACTTGACATTTGTTACTTTGGGAGAAGATCCTCTAGAGGGTCCTAGCCAAATGAAGAATCTTACTGAAGCTGTAGATGTGTTGAGAGATCCCAACAATGAGGACATTTCCAAAGAGGACAAAGGTAAATTAATATCTCTGATGAAAAACTTGAAAGAAATTTTCAAGCAGACTTTTTAATGACGGTCTTCAATTGGATTTGTAGTTGTTCTCGATATGTAGATCATAAAGGCTACCTATCAAACATTACCACTTACTTTTTGGGCTTATGGCACTTCAGAGTTGTAGCTTCTCTACCTCTGAGGATTGCAATTTCATAAATAAAATTCAGAAAGCACTGACGTCAGGAGGTTTCGCGCTTTTGTTTTAGAGTTTTTTCCTGTACTCTGGAACAGTGTGATACTAATACGCCACGATGAATGAACAGACCTTAACCTTCACACTTCTCTGAAAACCAATCTGAGATACCGATATCAACTCCATTAAAAACAATTTAGAATATGTTTCTAAGCCCTTGTCCTTTAAAATACCATATGTATTCAAGTTCAAATTTGTAATATCTTGAATTAAAAATAACCAAACTTTTTTCATTTTAGCCATAACCCTGTTCCACTCAAAACTGTGCTTACTACTTCAAAATAGAATCACTTGAATCATTTTTGAACATAATCAGGAAAATGTATATATCCGTAAACAAGGTATTTTTTCATCAACATACTAGAATTTCGAATGGTAAAAATATAATAAAAATACTTAAATTATCAGGATACAGCCTAATACCGTCTACCCACCCTCTTTGTCAAGCTTCCCGATTCTGTGCTGGTTCCATTTTTAACTGTCTTTGCTTCATTGATCGGCGTATGCGCTTATGCAATGAGCTCCTCGGCCCTCCTTGTTTCCTTCTTCCTGGTGGCACTGATTTAAAAAACCGCCTTGGCCGTCAGGCATTCTCATTTAATGTCCAACCCACCTGAGACTTCTAAGTTGTATTCGGTCCAGTACAGTCTCTTTAGCATTCAATATACAGGGTGAGTTTTTGACCACTGCGTTAATTTTAACCATAGATTCTTGACGTCAAAAGAAACGCTTTCTTCCTATAACATTTTTCCAAATTTGGCCCCGTTCATAAGATATAGGGTGTTGAAATTTCATTAAAAAATTGCATTTTCACCTGTAATATTCAAACGACTATATCAATTGAAATGATCTCTTGTAGAAGGTTTTTGATAACAGTCATGCATATTTGGCATCAATAGATTTATTCCTTTTCTTGTGGGTTTCCACTACTACTCTACAGATTGGTTAAAGTGCGTGAAAAACAAATATCGCTTGAACTTGTAACATTTGCCACCTTTTTCTTTCGAAAAGAATGACAAATATCATTTTCAAAACTAACTACGGCACTGGAGTCTGAATGACTCCAGATACAAAGACTTGGCCATTTAATGTGATCGTCTAGCAAGGGTAGGACTCTACGTTATGTTTACGTAATAATTCAAGTTCGTGATAATTGAGATTAGTGAAAATAATTGAGAAACAAAGATGGTAAATAAAACACAACGGTTAGACCCAGACAATCAGCTATTTATTAAGGGTCTAAAAAATATAGGGGAAAGCCTCAGGCATAAAACCCCTTTAGGTGGTGTTAGGGCACTTGTTTAGAACTAAAAGATGAAATATTAACAGCTAGCAAAGGCGAGTCTAACAATCTACGAAAATAAACTATAACAATACAGCACACAGGATAATCAGAGCAACTTCCATAATATAAGAGTATAGTAACATGGTAAATATAGCAACTTCAATGGTACAGCAAGAATTAATAATCATAGCAAATGTATACTTCAATAATGCAACAGGATAATAATCATGGCAAATAAGTAAATGACTAATTATGACCATCGTCATGGTCACGGCCCCAGGGTATGTGAGCCATAACTATAATATTGTATGAGCTAAGGAATTGGGAACACGGGGAAGGTCATGGAGTTCCAGCGGCGGCTCTGAAAAAATGACAGAAAGTTTCGCGGTTGATTAAAAAGATATATTCTCTCATGCCTTATAGCACATGATGGTAACGGTCCCTACCTTAAGGCGTCTGGGACCGGCCCTTCAAGGCCTTCGATCCAGGAACCTAAGAAATCTCATACAACAGTATAGGAATGGTCCACAATCTCGAGACCCCTAAATGAAATATCATGTAATGCGAGCATATAGATAAATAAATAGCAGTACGGGATCATGGCATAAATAAACAACAAATCTTCATAGAATATCAATCACAAGTAAATAATAAGAACCAGAATGCATTATGGACATAAATAGCAGAGACAGGTATAGGTAAACGATCATAAGCAATATAAATAATGAAAGCAGAGAATCTACATAATCAACCGAAGGAAATATACATAACGACAACAAGATACATCACGACAGTAAGAAGAATAAGTTAACACAGTACCTACGAAATATACACAAATAATAACCATGACTACTAAGGCAAGTACATTACACAGTAAAATGACCAAGAATAACAGTACAAGACATACATAATGATAACATGAGATAGAGGTAACTTAACAACGTTAACTTTCGATATAACACCAGAGTGCTATGTACACTGGTTACATCCATTTTTCCATATTGACCATACTAGTACTACCACTAGTGGAGGTCTCCATACGTTCCTGCTTAATCACAGGCTCAGAACTACAGAGCGATGGGCAATTCCTATTGCACTATAGGGTACAGTAAATAAAGTTGATCGGTTACACTCCAGTAACACATTGTAGAAAGCTAAAAATAAGGCATTCATTGTTATTGTAGACACCTGAACTGCAAAGGCAATAATATCGAAAATGATGGAATCACATGCTATAAGGAGTTACATGAATCAAACAAAATATCAAGTGCATAAAGGAAATAGAGTTATATGAATCAGACAAAGCATTATGTGAACAAATGAAATAGAGTTATATGAATCAAACAAAGCATTGTATGAACAAAAGAAATAAGGTTATATGAAATTAGACAAAGCATTATGTGAACAAAGGAAATAGTTATATGAAGTTAAACAAAGCATTATGTGAACAAAGGAAATAGTTATATGAAGTTAAACAAAGCATTATGTGAACAAAGGAAATAGTTATATGAAATCAAACAAAGCATGATGTGAACAAAGGAATTACATTCACAAGACAACAGTATTAATGACAAATGCCCAAACACCACCTAATACATCATTGAATTAAACAATAATTAAGGTGTATAATTTAAAAACAAAATATTCTAAATTATATATCAATTGAGCGAAATGTATTGTAATACCATATAGGCCGCGTTACAAAATATACAAGTTGGTCAAACTTACTACGACAAAACTTACCACCATATAAGGATCTTCGAGAACTAGGGCACCTCTAACAACCAGTACTCCGCTTCTCTCCAATACCATTAGTGAGTTGAAGATTTGATTGTTTGACACTCACGAAATTCGACGTAGGAAAATTGTTCTTTCGAAAAGCGTCGTATCGTATCAAGCGTATTGATAATATCGAACATGCGACGTATAAGAGCGTACGTATATGACTGGTATTTCCACACGTTTTGTCGTGCATGAAAAATGACCAACATGTGTTTGTATTTATTTTATTAAAACTATTGGTCATTCGGACTATAAACTACCCTACCAAATTGAATACCGAACAATTCCAAAAACATTTTTTTAAATACTTTATAGCCCAAAACGTATGTCAGATTGAAACAAAAGCGGTGTATGTATGGACAGTATTCATATCTTACATATTCTCAAATTTCATTGTCGTTGATTTCTGTTACCAGCGGTGTTTTTTCATTTATTTCTGGAAAGGGAGTCCTAGAGTTATATTTAATTTAAGGTTGTCAGAATCTACAACCCCAAATGTTGGTCTAGAGAGTTTAATGTACTGCTACTGATGGCACTGATAACGTCTGACGATTCAATCCCGAAGAATAATCGCTTTTGAGTAATTTGGAATTGAGTATATACGGTATTCCAAAGACCAAGTGCAAACTTGAAGTAAAATATTCTAAATGTTTTTCGATGGAATAGATATATCTTTTTTTGATTGGTTCTTTAGAGACGGGAGGTTTAATTTCGAACAAAACTGAAGGAAAGCTGTGGGCGGTTATTTCTAATTTGAGATATACAGAGTGTCTCAAGTTCGAGTGCCTATTAGACGTTAAATTTGTAGGATCGTAGTGTTTTCCCTACTTATGCGTTCCGTCCCTGGCGCACACATTTTGGACTCATCAGTATGGCTTGTGTGCGCCATGCCATAGACGCAGGAGATGTTAGAAGTTTGAGGGAGCCGTCGGGAGTTGAACCCGGCACCTAGTCGGTGTGAAACTTGAGCGCTAACCTCTAGGCCACTGAAGCGCTGTGAATTAAGCTATGCGTGGCTATATAGAGTGCCGCCAAGAGATCCCTACACACTCTTCTGCTAGTGACGGAGTGCCGCTACAAATTTTCTTCATAAATGTAGTACCGCACTTTATTGTTCATCAAAAGAGCAAACACATTAAAACTAAATTTGTTCTGTGGGTTTCTTTGTCTTTTTCTATGAAGATTTTCACTTCTCCAAACGCGGCAATTCTTTCTATTAGATAGTCCTCCATTATTGAATTTAAGTTATCGCATGCATCGTGAACTGAACGCAGGTGTTTTCTCCTCAGTGTTCTCATTGTCTCCTCTTGCTGTTAAAGAGTGATATTAGTAATCAGCCACCGACTCCGGGCATAAAAACCCGGATTGATCGAGCTATTACTAAGTAAAATTCGAAAATCGCCCCAGAAAAGGAAATATAATTTCGACAATTCAAATATTTCCGCTAATTTGTTGATCAGAATTCAATTGAAATCGATAATAAAGTGATCCCTTATCAGTCCAGATGCGGTGGATGGAACTGATAAACACAGATAGCGTGAGATAAAATAAAAATATGAATTTGACACCAGATGCCGTAAATTCCCAGTTGACTGAAACAAATATGGATATACAGGATGGTACACATTCATCTAGCTACTACAGGATGTCCTCAACAAGTGAGGAAGAATTCGCTGGATTCACCGCTAGTGAAATAAATCAAGCAAACAAAAATCAACAAAGATGGCAAAGTATAGGACGTACAACGAAGAAAAGGAAAATTAATAATTCAAAAAATTATGAAATCCCAACACATAATAGGTTCAGCAGTCTGAATGAAGATAAAGAAGAGAGTAATAAACCAGATAAACCAATCACCAAGGTTCCTCGCCCTCCGCCCATTTTTGTTTACGGAGTTAATAATTACAATGAGATGATCTCCAACATGAATGAAATCCTTCAAATGGATCAATTCACCACAAAAACCTTAGCTGACAACACTGTGAAAGTGAATAGTCAAATTGTTGAAGGTTATAGAAAACTTATTCAGCACATGAGGAATAATAATATAATACACCACACGTATTAACCAAAGCAGGAAAGAGCATTCAGAGTTGTTATGAAAAATGTCCACCACACAACAAATGTAGAAGATATCAAGCTGGAACTCTCCAAAGAAGGACACACAGTAAGAAATATTCACAATGGAAAAAGTAGGATAACAAAAGAACCTCTGAATTTATTTTTCGTGGATCTCGAACCAGCCCTGAACAACAAAGAAATCTACAAGATACATGGCATACAGAACAGGTTAGCGACAATCGAACCACCAAAAAGGTGAGAGGACTAATTCAGTGCATGAGATGTCAACAATATGGACATACTAAGACCTATTGTAATAGGCCATATGCATGTGTGAAGTGTGGTGGGGAGCACAATACGGCACATTGCAAAAAAGCAACAATACCCCAGCTAAATGTGTATTATGTAATGGTCCGCATCCAGCAAACTATATAGGGTGTCAATTTTATCATGACCTAGTCAAGAAACCTGACAACGATAATAATAGGTTGAACATACAAAAAACATCATTCAACAACAAACATATAGATAATCAATTACCAACACAACAGCCACAGAAAATGAATTACGCTGAAGCTCTACGCAAAAATAACAAAACTACAACACAAAATGAAGAACACAGTTCAACAACACTAAGTACCTTTTAATAGAATTTAAAGGCATGTTTCAGCAATTAATGCAACAAAATAGCATGATCTTGAGCATGCTCTCAACGCTGATCAACAAAATTCATTAAACTAATTAGAATAGCACAATGGAATGCCAACGGACTCTTGCAACACAAGAATGAAGTGGAAACTTTTTTAAAACACAATTTTATTGACATCCTCCTCATAAGTGAATCACATTTCACTGATAGGTCATACTTCAACATACCAAATTACATCACCTACTCTACCAACCACCCAGATAACACTGCACACGGCGGAACAGCAATTCTAATTAAGAACACAATAAGCCACTATGCCATGCCAGAATACAAAGTTGATCACCTTCAAGCTACTTCGGTCAAAGTAAGAATGTTCTCCTATGAATTGACAATATCAGCTGTCTATTGTCCCCTAAGCACAATCTGAAAATTAACCACTATAGAGATTTCTTTACCACATTAGGCTCAAAATTCTTTGTCGGAGGAGATTTTAACAGTAAGAATACTCTCTGGGCTCACGATTAACCACTACCAAAGGACGAGAGCTGGCCAAATTGTTGCAGGAAAAAATTACTCCTTCTTGTCTACTGGAAGTCCTACATACTGGCCCAGTGATCCGAATAAAACACCTGATCTACTAGATTTTTTATAACAAATGGAATAGCTCCATCATATATGGATGTATGTCCAAGCTATGACCTATCATCAGATCATACTCCAGTAATAGCGTCACTGAGCACCTTAATAATCAATAGAAAGTCTCCACCAAAACTACATAATCGAAAAACCAACTGGGATGAATACCGCAAATTAATTCATGAGCGGGTCTCTCTATCCTTGAGGCTAAAGGAAAAAAAAAAAATCGAAGAAGCACTCGATACATTTACAACTATACTTAAGGATGCAGCCATCCAAAGTACTCCAAGAAGTTACAATGAAAACAAAGCATAACCAATACCATTAGAAATTAAAAAGCTCATTGCTGAAAAACGCAAAATAAGATCTAAATGGCAAAACACACATGCTCCTGCAGACAAAACAGCATTCAATAATATAAGCAATAAACTTAAAAATAGGTTATGAGAATTGAAGGAAGAATCATTCAATATATATCACCGGATTAAACCGATACGACAACTCAATATGGAGACCTATAAAATGCAAGGTAAAGCCAACAGAACAAAATGTCCCAGTGAAAAACTCAACTGAAACCAATGCTAGATGGTCTAGAAGCGAAAAAGAAAAGGCGAAATTGTTTGCACATCACCTGACAGAGGTATTCAAACCAAATGACCAGGTCATTGATGAAATTGTTGAGGAAAATATTTCTAACATCCCTACAGAAACTCAAAATATAAAGTTCTTAACACCTAAAGAAGTATACAAAGAAATCACTTATCTGAACCAGAAAAAGGCACCAGGTATTGATGGAATAACTGCAAAGATGATCAAAGAACTGCCTAGAAAAGGGATTGTCACGGTAACCTACATCTTTAATGCTATATTGAGACTCAGGCACTGGCCCAAATCACTGAAAACAGCAGAAGTACTCATAATACTGAAACCGGGCAAGAATCCACACGAAGTGACATCATATCGACCCATAAGCCTTTTGCCAATAACCTCGAAAATATTGGAAAGGTTATTACTTCAGAGAATAAACGCCGAAATTCCCATAGATCATTGGATTCCTTCACATCAATTCGGATTCAGACAAGGTCACTCAACTGTCCAACAAACGCATAGAATAACGCAAACCATAAACCAAGCGTTTGAAACGAAGCTATACTGCACTTCAGTCTTTCTGGATGTGAGTCAAGCGTTCGATAAAGTATGGCACTCAGGACTCCTATTCAAGATAAGAAATATTCTTCCTTTAAAATTCTTTAATTTACTGAATTCATACCTTACAAACAGATAGTTTAGAACTAGGGTAGGGCAAGAAGTATCAGATTATAGCCCCATTCAAGCTGGAGTTCCACAAGGAAGCGTGCTGGGCCCGTTCCTCTACCTACTTTTTACCTCAGATCTACCAATAACAGCTCATACTACAACAGGAACATTTGCTGATGACACAACAATAATGGCAGTACATGAAGACCCAGCAACAGCGACTAAGCTAGTATAAGAACACCTAGACAAACTACAAATCTGGATGAAAAAGTGGAAAATAAAAATAAATGAAACCAAATCTCAACAAGTAGACTTTACACTGAGAAAGCAACATTGTCCCCAATCAAATTGAACAACATAGTAATTCCAAAAGCTACATCAGCAAAATACCTTGGCTTTCATCTAGACACTAGGCTAACCTGGAGGAACATATAATCAAAAAAGAAAACAAATTGACCTGAAAGTCAGGGAAAATTAATTGGCTAATCGGAAGAAAATCCAAGTTACCACTTACAAACAAAATATTGTTATATAAGACGATCATCATCCCAATATGGACATATGGGATAGAAATCTGGGGATGCGCAAGCAAATCCAGCATAGCTCTGATCCAAAGAACGCAATCGAAAATACTTCGCATGATGGCCAACGCCCCATGGTATGTGTCCAACCAGACTTTACATGAAGACCTAAATATACCATATGTTGAAGAAGTCATCAAGCATAGAAGCAGAAACCACCACGCGAGAATGGAAAATCACTCGAATATTTTACTCCAACCCTTACTGACGAACACCTTAGCAAGAAGATTGAAGAGACATTGGCCAGCTGATTTAATGGAATAATGAGATTCTCTCACTGGAGATAATCTTTTCCCGCTCTATTCAAGTCACTTGACTACTTCTTAACATGTTAACTTGTAGAATGTTATTCTGATTGTTAATAATTTATTGAGATTAAAAAAAAATTATTGAATTTTGTTTCGTCTGTCCAAATGATCTTTAACCTTTTTATGTAGTCACCTGGTTCTAATGTATGAACTTTCTCATATTTGTAGTCATGCATGTTGTGTTTTTTCAAAATTCGGTGCACTGAATTTCTGTCTAAATCGATTTCATGAGCTGCACTTCGAACAGATGCATTTTAATTCGTTTCGAAATAAGTCAAAACACTTATTTCATTTTCCTCATCATCAACTACCCTTCTTTTGTATTCCTTAGGAGCTCTTACACATCCAAAACTTTGAAATATTATAAAAAAATAGACAGGGAGGAACTCTTTCGTCCTTGATGAGGACCAAATCTCCAATCTTTGGAGGGTTTTTATCAGAGGCAAACCATTTTGAACGTTGTTGCAAGGTGTGTAAGTATTCGCGATGCCAACGTTTCCAAAAATCTTGTTGCATGCGTTGAATAGTTTGCCATCGACTAAGGCGATTTAACGGAAGTTGGGTGACATTGGGATGGGATAAGGCAGTCAGTGGTTCGAGGGAGAAAAAATGCCCAGGTGAGAGGGCGGACACGTCTTCTGGGTCCGAAGACATTGCTTCAAGGGGTCTAGAGTTCAAAATTGCTTCAATCGAACATAAGATGGTGTAAAATTCCTCGTAAGTTAAGATTTGGGAGCCCATAACACGAGTCAAATGGGACTTAACAGATTTGACCCCTGCCTCCCACAGACCCCCATATGTGGAGCTGAAGGAGGATTGAAGTGCCATTGGATTTGTTCGCGTTCAGCTGAATCCTTCATGTATTTAGCTAACTCACGACTTGCACTAACAAAATTGGTGCCACAATCTGAGTACAAGTCACTCACTCTACCTCGTCGAGCAATAAAGCGTTGGAGCGCAGATAAGAAGGTTTCTGTCGATAGGTCTGTGGCTAATTCTAAATGGAACGCCTCTATGGCGATTCAGAGTTATTGAGAATGAACCTGCGAAATCCACTCCGCTATGGCTGAACGGCTTCACCTGAGAAACCCGCGTCGAGGGAAGAGAACCCATAGGGGTTGAAAGGATTTGGGTTTATTTTTGAAGCATACCAAACATTTGTTCAGTACAGAAGATATGGCGCCTCTAGCACTAAGAATCCAAAATCTCTGTGCTATTAGGAAGCGAAGAGTGCGAAGGCCAGCGTGTAAATATTTTTATGATACAGTTCGATGATGAGCGATGTGAGACGACCTTTCTTGGGCAAAAGTAAGGGATGTCTGGAATCAAACGAAAGAGAACATGAATTAATCCTTCCTCCTACTTTTAATAAACCCTTTTCATCTTGAAAGACATTCAGTTTTTTCATATATCGCGGGAATGACTTCCTCTTGAGTTCCGAAGAGAAGACCCGCTCTTGAGTGGATTTAACCAATAGGTGCCCTGGTGCGAACGCGAAATATATAATATGAAACAACAAAATTCATATGAAGAAATGCGGTCAACAATGATGACTTACCACAGCGGTGAACTACGATGATTTCAGGGCTCTGCTCCAATTATCAGCTCTTCACAGGACCCCTTGCTGCGGGATTTCTAGTTCAACTTTTGTTCAAATGCGGTGTTGAAAACACAATCAAAATGCGATGCGAAATTTCCAAATATGCGGGTGAAACCAAGCGTGTAATATATCCAAAAACAAATCAAAATTAGCGTGATTTTATAAACAATTTCGATAACAAACGTGATAGCGAGAGTTCTTCTATTCCAATTCACGTTCTAGATGCGTATGCGTATCCACAACATGTGCGAAGTCACCAGTGTTGACTTATAAAATTAGCGCGAAATTCAAATATTTAGCGATCGCCTCAGCTTCAAATTCATGCTATAACAAAAGGACCGAACAGGTTCTAATTTGAAAAACAGAAGCTATGGCCAAATCCAAAACATGCATGACCTTTTCACATCCTTCCTTACAGTTTTTTTTGGATATTTTGAAAACTATTCGATTTAATACAATGGTTTTAACAGAAATGTATTCCCGATTGAATACTCGATCATAGCAGGAATGGAAAACTTGAAAAAAAATTTTTTCGTCGAATTTATTTTCACTCCCTGTATAACCGGAAGTTTTTGGGCTTCGAAAATATTTTAGCTCTGTAGAGAACTTCGAACAATATCATAATCACAATTTTCAGATTTCAAATATGTCTAGTTCCCCAGACGTCTAATAGGCACTCGAACTTGAGACACCCTGTAGTTTTCTCCATTCCTTGTGGTGGTTGTATTAGCATCATACTGTTCCAGAGTACCTACGGAAAAACACTACTGAGCAAGCTCCTGATCTCACGTCAGTGGTTTTCTAAATTTTTAAATAAGAACCATGATTTCGATTATCACTGTTTGCCAGATTTGTATTTTTTGGAATAATCATGATTACTTCGTGCCTCACTTGGTCAAAAACCTGGTTGTAATCCATAAAACACACATAAAGTGGTTGATTCATACACTATCATCATCTATTTTGTTGAGGTAAATAACTCGAAGTTACTCGAATGATATGAAAGAACTCTGCAATGCTGTAACTATTGTGATGTATTGTAGGAGCGTGGACATCGACACGCTGTTCTTCTACATGTCGAGGACTACCGCATTGAATTTAAGACATTTTCCACATTTGACATTGTTATTATAGGTTAGACTTCTGATTTATTATTCTATTCAATTTTTTTATTTCCATAATAATTAGAGATTATTAAATTAGTGATTGCATTTCCATTGATTTCATTAACGCTAGATGTTAAGATTTCTTTTCGTTTGTTGAAACATATGAAGCAACAGGAAATAACAAAACAATATTGGAGGAGATGAAACATATGACTTCGATGGAGGGGTTCAAAAGTACAATGAAACCGTTCAGTAAGTGTATGGGTTAGTATACAAAATTATTATTCAGCATGAAACGGGTTGCTTTGGCAACTTGCATTTTTGCAAAAATAATAATATGGTAGCATTAAGTAGATGACAAGAAAATCTGTACAGCTTTGACATTGATGTTAGTTGCATTTACTAAACTACTCTTCATAGACACCAATATTTCTAATTCTCCACCGACTTGATATAGTTTACTTAACTCCATTTTATCTGTTCTTAGGAGTAGGTATTAGCAATCTGAGTGAACATTTAACAAATTATCGAATATGATAATATGAATATTATTTTTATTATTATATCTCTCTGGTGGAAGTATGTCCTCATGAGTTTGCTCTGATTGTTGTGTAAATTTTTTTTTGTTTATGCGACCTCTCCTCCTTCGCCCCTAGGGATTGTCATCCTTAAGGTGCTTGATTTGGGGTGGTGATTGCGTTCCTTAGTCAACTCTGTTCTAGTTTTCCCATGATGATGTTCTCGAGGTCTGTGTCGGTCCATGATATTACTCCGAAAGAGTAAGTCAACATAGGTATTACCAGGGTGTTGAGGGCTTTGAACAGATTTTTACTATTAAGTTCGGTATGACATATTTTTCTGACACTCGTGAGGTATTCTTTTGTGAGGGTTTCCTTGATCTCAGTGTGCTCTATAGATTTGGTTTGTTCATATCCCAGGTATTTATATGTATCTCCTTCATTCACGGACTCAATCAAGCCGCCACTATTCAGCTGAACGTCTCCTGCTCTGCATTTGTCCAGGTCGAATTTCATACTAATATCGTCAGAAAATTGCTCGACTATCCTAATGAGTTCCTTTAGTTTGTCGTTAGATGGGGCATATAATTTAAGGTCATCCATATATAACTGATGTGATATGGTATGTTTTACTCGATGATTGGTCAAGGTATACCCTATTCCTGTTCTATTCAGTTTTTGAAGTTCTTTAGCGGCGCTGAGCACTCTCTTGTATGGGTAAAAACATCCAAACTCGCGTCAGGGTCACGTGATGCCTGCGTGTGCTGTTTCGTTTAGGCGGTGCAGGGCGCTTGTGCGAATGTTTGTGTATGTTAATGTAATATAAATTAGGTTTGTTCGCGTGGCAGTTCGGAACTGTAATTTTTGGTAATTTGTGGTTCCCACCCGTTCATCTGGGACGGAACACTTGATTTCGGAACTGTTCGTTATTGTTCTTACGGTTCCTGATCTAGAGATGGTACAAGGTACAACAGAAGAAGCGGTAAATTCAAATCATCGGTGATTCAAATTTAGAGTAGTTCTAATTGGCAATTAAGTTATATATTTGGTGACTAGGATATTCCCATAGCTGTTTTTGAGTATATTTGATGTTGTTGGAGTATAAATTTTTGATCAATTCGTTATAATAGCTCCTCAAAATTTTTGTTATCTCAAAGAAGAGGAAGGATCATTTGCAATAGATGAATAAAACAATTGCATAATTGTTGATCAAAGTATGTAAGATAATTATTTTATATTATTTATATATACGATATTTCGTATTTATATACTATATATTTATTTTTGTTATTTCGTGATTGTAGTATCTTTATTTTTAACCACTCAAAATGTATTGAAAATTTAGGAAGGAAACGGAGGAATGACCTCTTTCAAGAACACAACGACTTGTTAAAACAATTCTTATCTAAAAATAATTACAAAGCTGTAACATTTGCCACTTTTTCTTTCGAAAAGAATGACAAATATCATCTTCAAAACTAACTACGGCCCTGGAGTCTGAATGACTCCAGATACAAAGACTTGGCCATTTAATGTGATCGTCTAGCAAGGGTAGGACTCTATGTTATGTTTACGTAATAATTCAAGTTCGTGATAATTGAGATTAGTGAAAATAATTGGGAAACAAAGATGGTAAATAAAACACAACGGTTAGACCCAGACAATCAGCTATTTATTAAGGGTCTAAAAAATATAGGGAAAGCCTCAGGCATAAAACCCTTTAGGTGGTGTTTGGTCACTTGTTTAAAACTAAATGATGAGACATTAACAGCTAGCAAAGGCGAGTATAACAATCTAGGAAAAGAAACTATAACAATACAGCACAGACGATAATCAGGATAATCAGAGCAACTTCCATAATACAAGAGTATAGTAACATGGTAAATATAGCAGCTTCAATGGTACAGCAAGAATTAATAATCATAGCAAATGTATACTTCAATAATGCAACAGGATAATAATCATGGCAAATAAGTAAATGACTAATTATGACCATCGTCATGGCCACGGCCCCAGGGTATGTGAGCCATAACTATAATATTGTATGAGCTAAGGAATTGGGAACACGGGGAAGGTCATGGAGGTCCAGCGGCGGCTCTGAAAAAATGACAGAAAGTTTCGCGGTTGATATAAAAGGTATATTCTCTCATGCCTTATAGCACATGATGGTAACGGTCCCTACCTTAAGGCGTCTGGGACCGGCCCTTCAAGGCCTTCGATCCAGGAACCTAAGAAATCTCATACAACAGTATAGGAATGGTCCACAATCTCGAGACCCTAAATGAAATATCATGTAATACGAGCATATAGATAAATAAATAGCAGTACGAGATCATGGCATAAATAAACAACAAATCTTCATAGAATATCAATCACAAGTAAATAATAAGAACCAGAATGCATTATGGACATAAATAGCAGAGACAGGTATAAGTAAACGATCATAAGCAATATAAATAATGAAAGCAGAAAATCTACATAATCAACCGAAGGAAATATACATAACGACAACAAGGTACATCACGACAGTAAGAAGAATAAGTTAACACAGTACGAAATATACACAACAATAACCATGGCTAGTAAAGCAAGTACATTACACAGTAAAATGACCAAGAACAACAGTACAAGACATACATAATGATAACATGACGTAGAGGTAACTTAACAACGTTAACCTTCGATATAACACCAGAGTGCTACGTACACTGGTTACATCCATTATTCCATATCGACCATACTAGTACTACCACTAGTGGAGGTCTCCATACGTTCCTGCTTAATCACAGGCTCAGAACTACAGAGAGATTGGCAATTCCTATGGTACCATAGGGTACAGTAAATAAAGCTGATCTGTTACACTCCAATAACACATTGTAGAAAGCTGTAAAATGAGGCATTCGTTGTTATGGTAGACACCTGAACTGCAAAGGCAATAATATCGAACATGATGGAATCACATGCTATAAGGAGTTACAAGAATCAAACAAAGTATTAAGTGCACAAAGGAAATAGAGTTATAGGAATCAGACAAAGCATTATGAGAACAAAGGAAATAGAATTATATGAATCAAACAAAGCATTATGTGAACAAAGGAATTAGTTATATGAAGTTAAACAAAGCATTATGTGAAACAAAGGAAATAGTTATATGAAATCAAACAAAGCATGATGTGAACAAAGCAATTACATTCATAAGACAACAGTATTAACGACAAATGCCCAAACACAACCTAATAATACATCATTGAATTAAACAATAATTAAGGAAACAATCTATAATAATGGCCTATATATGAAAACACTAAATTTCCTGAAACAATGAGGATACCAATGTTGTTTACCAACAAAAAGGTTAGTAAACGTTTAGTCGTTCATAATATTTAAATTAATCTGAATTCTACCTGAAAAATAGACTCGAGCGACACTCAATGTAGCAATGGCTTCGGTTTTGCACTCACACAAGCACTTCACTAAACACCTATGTTAAAACTTTCGAAAAAGGCACTTAATTCGCTCAGCAGTAAACTGATAATAATCCACCATCTTCCATTTCTTCTCTCTGCCGGTTCCCCTGACACGCAGTCGCGTAACGTGCTAACTTCACGCTGCTAAACATAGGATGTATTTTGACAATCCACTCTCTTTTCTCTTTCGAGGTACGTGAGGCCAGTGGCGTCTCAACATAGGGTGAAATGGGACTACGATTTTTTTTATGAAAGAAAACCTAGGATGTTACAGTCGCCCCTTTGAAGTTTGATCGCATGTGCTACCTAATGTGGGAGCGAACTTCAAGATCTTCTTATAACAAAGCATGAGATGTGTTCTCTCATTTATGTAGGTATCAGTTCGTAGGTAGCATTTCTAATAGTTCCAGGGAACCCTTTTGGTGGTTACTACTGGATGGGCCACGCTAACGCCCCTTTGAATTTGGGTACAGTAATCATTTTGAGGTGTATCAACCCTATTGTTTAGGGCAGTCTTAACAGTTCCTGCTCACCAAAGGTGTTTTGCTTCAAGGATTTACACAATGATATAATTTTAGATTACTAATATTATATCGGCCCACCACTTTACCTCCCTCTAAATCTACCAGCTGGTACACATTGGGATATGGGAGCGACTCGATAAAGTATGGTCCTGAATACAAAGGGTGGAATTTCGCTGTAGTCTTCTGGGCTGCATCGGATATCGGTTGCTCTCGTAGTAACACCCAATCACCCACCTTCAACTGGTCTCCCACTGGTCCTTGGCGAGACCGATAGTCTGCTTGTCGCCGCAGGTTCTGCCGGGCAATATTTCTGTACTCCTGAACAGTCTTTGGGGGCGGCGTCGGAAGATAGGCTCGTAGTGCCTCACTGACAAGCGGTATCTGGTGGGTGCCTTTTAATACCTGGTTAGGTGATAGCTTCGTGCTTAAATGTGGGGTATTATTGAACAGTCTCTCAATGGATGGAAGATGCTGGACCCAACCCACATGGGATGAGGAACAATACGACCTGAATAATCTCCCTAATTCCTTCATCACACGTTCACATGGGTTAGAGGCAGGGTGTCTTATGGACGAGTATGAAAAGGAGATGCCGTGTTCCTGGAGTATTCTCTTCCAAATTGTAGCAGTAAACTGGGGCCCATGATCTGAGAGCACCTTCTTTATCTTCATGTGCTTTTGATAGTCCTGCGTTATACACATGGCAGCAGGTTTGGCTTGAGCCCGTCGTAGAGGGTATAGCCGCACAAATTTTGTGAAGTTATCGATTGCGACTAGGATATGTGAAACTCTGCCTCGGCCTTGTGGTAATGGGCCATAAAAATCAACACATACTAAGTCACCTGGGTTACTACTACATATTGGGTTCCTGGCTCCAGTGAGGTACCTTGTAGGAAATTTGCTCTTTTGACATCGGTCACATGTCCTAATGACTCTATGTATTGTGTTCCGCATTTTCCGAAAGAACAGACATTCCTTCAGAACCTGGTATAACTTGTCTACCCCAT
This sequence comes from Micraspis discolor, assembly GCA_030674115.1. Taxonomy (NCBI): domain Eukaryota; kingdom Metazoa; phylum Arthropoda; class Insecta; order Coleoptera; family Coccinellidae; genus Micraspis; species Micraspis discolor. Next base: position 1,014,418 of record JARTUT010001749.1, on the reverse strand, counting down.
AGTGTCCATATAACTCATGGTGTGCCGTAATCAATTCTTTCAAAAGAGAATCGGGGACAATCAACAATGGTGGGTCCCCTCCTTGGTTTTGGTAAAGGAGTACCCCTTTAGGGCTGAGATGGCATCTGGGCAAATACCGTAATTGGTGGGAACTAAGCACAATGGGGGTCCCACACAAAAACGACCTTATCGGTCCCCAGAAGTGACAGGCCTTCTGCTGTGGATCTAGCGTTTCAAGGGACTTTTGTAACTCGGTTGCATGAGTCGATTCGAAAAAGTTAATCAGGAACTCTTCGGTTTCCGAGGGTAGGTTTTCATACCCCGATTGTAGGTTAGCCACCAATGGGCCTTCTGCTTGGAAGTCAGGTGAGGTTTGGGGGTGGTTCCTGGATAATGTATCAGCCACCACATTGTCTTTTCCAGGTACATGTTCGACTTCATAGTCAAACTGGTTGAGGTAGACTGACCACCTGGTTAGGCGTTCTGTCAGTAGTCGGCATTGCTTGAGGAATTTCAGTGAGTGGTGATCGGTCCGAATCACTACTTTATTCCCCATGATAGTGGTATGGTTCTTTTTCAAACCGAAAATTATGGCCAACAATTCTTTCTCTGTGACAGTGTAATAGAGTTCTGGGCCTCGTAGTACGCGACTTGCGAAACCCAAGACTAAATGCTCACCTTGTGAGTCCAATTGGTACAGCTCGGCGGCCACAGCTTGGCCTGAACTGTCACACTGTAGGTAAAACGGTTTCTGGTAATCTGGAAACCGTAGCATTACTGTTTCAATGAAAAGATTTTTCAAATTCTCGAAGGCATTCTCTTCAACCGTTGACCACTTCCATGTAACATCCTTCTGTAGCAGTTTTGTGAGTGGATACATCACTTCACTGTATCGTTGTGCAAATCTGCGATAGTAATTACATAGCCCCAAAAATCCACGAAGTTGTTTCTGATTCTTGGGTCGTGAATATTGTTGTATTGCAGCAGTCTTGGTGTTGTCTACCTTGACTCCCTGTGAAGTCAGTATGTGGCCTAGGAAAGTGACTTCCTCACGGAAGAAATGAGTCTTCTCTAAATTCAATGTCATCTTAGCGTCTGTGAGTCGGGTGAATACCCTCCTTAGATAGTCAAGGTGTTCTTGGAAAGTACCGGACACTACCAACAAGTCATCAATGTACTTCTTTAGGAAGGTGCAGACTTCTGGGCCTAAAATAACATCCATGGCCCTTGAAAAACTGGCTACCGCAGTCTTGAGACCAAATGGGAGCACCTGGAAGGTGTATGTGCGCCCATCATATAAAAAGGCAGTGTATTTGGTACTTTCTGGGTGGAGTGGTATCTGCCAATAGGATGCCCGCATGTCAAGAGTAGAAATATAGGCACACTCTTGGAAGCTGCGGAATATTTCTTCAGGGGTTGTTGGAGTTTCATGATCTGCTACCATCTTGGCATTGATCCAACGTGCATCTAAGCAAAGTCTCACTGACCCATCCTTTTTGGTAACAACCGTAATAGGGTTTACATATGGTGAAGGTTCCCTTTTTATGATCCCTAATGCCAGCATTTCTTGAAGAACAGCTTCTACTTGTGGGCGTTTGGCTACTGGTATGGGGTATGGTTTCCTTGCAAAGGGTTCGTTGTCATGCAAATGAATTTGGTGCTGATATAGAGGTGTACGGCCTGGATATTGGTTGAAGAGGTGCCTGAACTCCACTAATAACTCTAGAAACAGACCTCTTTCATTTTGGTCCAATCTAGGTATAGTGTCCACCTTGGCCGTCAGCTCTTCTAAGCTTACTACATGGTCGTTCAAATTGATTACCGGAAGGTCCGGGCCAGTATCTCTGAGTACACCCACCGGTATTGAGTCATCTGTCTTGACGAGCATTGTCTTCTCCAAAAAGGGCACTACACACAAACTTCCAGCTTGTGGGATCTTTAACGACTGGTCCTCAAAATCCAGGACACCCTTTACCATGGTCAGCCAATCGTTCCCTAAGATGACAGGTCTGATAAGTTTCGGAACCTCTAGAAAGGCATGTTCGAATTGCACCATTTCAACGCCAACCTGGAAAGGTAGCCAGACCTGCCTCTTGATTCGTACGCTGCGGTTTCCTAAAGCTCCTCGGAGGAAGGTATTCCTCACAGGTAACACGGGAGCTTCAGTTCCAGACCAAATCTCGTTCAACGTGGAGTTTATGCAGCTGGTCTCACACCCTGAGTCAAGTAGTGCCAGGAGTGATTTTCCTTTACAGGTAATATTTATATGGGGCAAGGGTCCATACGATTGCCCCATGGCATTTGCATTATGGTCAGTTTGTTTATACTTGGCTGGGTAGGTCATCAAAGGTTGGTTTGTTCGGGCATATATTGGGACTTGGATCGCCCCTAAGTGTTCAACCATTCTTATTCCTTTAGGGTAAAGCCGTTGTATTTGGTCTAAAGGGAGTGGGGCCCCTTCTCTCACAGCTGGCCAGGAACCAAAACATGCAGTGGAACAATCACATTTAGCACGACCTCCACTGCATTGCCAACAAGATATTCCCTCCTTAACAAACTCTACCTTCCCTTTTGTTTGTGGGGTCTTTTCTTCCTTGTGCAGGGATGGCTGCCCCTTGAGACCATCCCGTTCTAGTTTTCCGACCATCTAGACCCCTTTTGTTCTTTAGGCGGGTACGGATGTCGCCTACCATGAGTTGTTGTTTTGGTGGCTTTGGTCGGTTGTTTTACCCCTTTGTCCCTTCTCCGTTTCAGAATCTCATCTTCCCGCTCTAGGAATCGAGCGGTCTCAACCAGGGTAGGGTTTGGAAGTAGATTCCATCGTGCTTCCACCTCCATGGGAAATCCTTTCATAATCTCCCTCTGTATGGTATATTCTGTAACGGGTGGGGTGAACAGCTTGTATCGATTTGCTTGGCGCCAAAAATAGATAGCCTGACCCTCATCGCGCTTTGGGTCATATTGTTGCTGACTTAACCTCAATCTTTCCTCAAATTGTTGGTCTTCTGACCAGTAGGTTATCAAGAATGCCTTTCGGAAGTCTTCGTATGATCGCCAGTCTCTGCCATAAAAGGACCTCCATTCGGCCGCTTTTCCTCTCAAGGACCTGATGACAATTGGCAATCGTTCTTCCTTACTGGAATTTGCCATTTGGAAGTACTCTTCCAGGTCTTGTAAGAACCTGGCTGGTTGGCGGGTTTCAGGGTCTCTGAATGTGGGAGGTGGTCCTGCCTGGTTCTGGGGTCTCTGTAATAGTTTTACCAGAGCTTGTTGGAACTCTGCATTACCTGGATTCTGTGCTGCAGGTTCGGCATCCAAAGGGGTATGGTCTCTAGTGGCCCTGTTCACTGAGGATAGCCCAATAATTGGCGATGACGTGTTGGATCTTGGGGGTTCCTGCTCAGTTGGTGGTAATAGTGTGTCGGTTCGCCTGTCTGCGCAGGTCACAAGCGAGTCTAGGCGCTCCAACACTCGAGCTAGGCAACGACGTTGTTTCTCCATATCCTCTCGCAGGGCTTGCATTTCACTGGGCATCGTGGTGTTATGGCCTCCATCAGGTGACTGCATTTTGATCTCCCTTTTAGAATTATTGGTATAATCTGAAAAATAGACTCTCGGCAGTAAATGTGTATAACTCTAGGAAATCAGTGTTATGAAGCTCGTTCAGGACGCCCCTTAGTCATATATAACTGTGAGGCACCCCAGACAGTATTACACTTCACAAATTTACTAAGTTTGGTTCAATCTACCTCTCGATGTCTCCACATTTCACATCTCTCAATTATCCTGGTCACGGCACCACTGTAACATTTGCCACTTTTTCTTTCGAAAAGAATGACAAATATCATCTTCAAAACTAACTACGGCCCTGGAGTCTGAATGACTCCAGATACAAAGACTTGGCCATTTAATGTGATCGTCTAGCAAGGGTAGGACTCTATGTTATGTTTACGTAATAATTCAAGTTCGTGATAATTGAGATTAGTGAAAATAATTGGGAAACAAAGATGGTAAATAAAACACAACGGTTAGACCCAGACAATCAGCTATTTATTAAGGGTCTAAAAAATATAGGGGAAAGCCTCAGGCATAAAACCCCTTTAGGTGGTGTTTGGTCACTTGTTTAAAACTAAATGATGAGACATTAACAGCTAGCAAAGGCGAGTATAACAATCTAGGAAAAGAAACTATAACAATACAGCACAGACGATAATCAGGATAATCAGAGCAACTTCCATAATACAAGAGTATAGTAACATGGTAAATATAGCAGCTTCAATGGTACAGCAAGAATTAATAATCATAGCAAATGTATACTTCAATAATGCAACAGGATAATAATCATGGCAAATAAGTAAATGACTAATTATGACCATCGTCATGGCCACGGCCCCAGGGTATGTGAGCCATAACTATAATATTGTATGAGCTAAGGAATTGGGAACACGGGGAAGGTCATGGAGGTCCAGCGGCGGCTCTGAAAAAATGACAGAAAGTTTCGCGGTTGATATAAAAAGGTATATTCTCTCATGCCTTATAGCACATGATGGTAACGGTCCCTACCTTAAGGCGTCTGGGACCGGCCCTTCAAGGCCTTCGATCCAGGAACCTAAGAAATCTCATACAACAGTATAGGAATGGTCCACAATCTCGAGACCCCTAAATGAAATATCATGTAATACGAGCATATAGATAAATAAATAGCAGTACGAGATCATGGCATAAATAAACAACAAATCTTCATAGAATATCAATCACAAGTAAATAATAAGAACCAGAATGCATTATGGACATAAATAGCAGAGACAGGTATAAGTAAACGATCATAAGCAATATAAATAATGAAAGCAGAAAATCTACATAATCAACCGAAGGAAATATACATAACGACAACAAGGTACATCACGACAGTAAGAAGAATAAGTTAACACAGTACGAAATATACACAACAATAACCATGGCTAGTAAAGCAAGTACATTACACAGTAAAATGACCAAGAACAACAGTACAAGACATACATAATGATAACATGACGTAGAGGTAACTTAACAACGTTAACCTTCGATATAACACCAGAGTGCTACGTACACTGGTTACATCCATTATTCCATATCGACCATACTAGTACTACCACTAGTGGAGGTCTCCATACGTTCCTGCTTAATCACAGGCTCAGAACTACAGAGAGATTGGCAATTCCTATGGTACCATAGGGTACAGTAAATAAAGCTGATCTGTTACACTCCAATAACACATTGTAGACAGCTGTAAAATCAGGCATTCGTTGTTATGGTAGACACCTGAACTGCAAAGGCAATAATATCGAACATGATGGAATCACATGCTATAAGGAGTTACAAGAATCAAACAAAGTATTAAGTGCACAAAGGAAATAGAGTTATAGGAATCAGACAAAGCATTATGAGAACAAAGGAAATAGAATTATATGAATCAAACAAAGCATTATGTGAACAAAGGAATTAGTTATATGAAGTTAAACAAAGCATTATGTGAAACAAAGGAAATAGTTATATGAAATCAAACAAAGCATGATGTGAACAAAGGAATTACATTCATAAGACAACAGTATTAACGACAAATGCCCAAACACAACCTAATAATACATCATTGAATTAAACAATAATTAAGGAAACAATCTATAATAATGGCCTATATATGAAAACACTAAATTTCCTGAAACAATGAGAATACCAATGTTGTTTACCAACAAAAAAGGTTAGTAAACGTTTAGTCGTTCATAATATTTAAATTAATCTGAATTCTACCTGAAAAATAGACTCGAGCGACACTCAATGTAGCAATGGCTTCGGTTTTGCACTCACACAAGCACTTCACTAAACACCTATGTTAAAACTTTCGAAAAAGGCACTTAATTCGCTCAGCAGTAAACTGATAATGATCCACCATCTTCCATTTCTTCCCTCTGCCGGTTCCCCTGACACGCAGTCGCGTAACGTGCTAACTTCACGCTGCTAAACATAGGATGTATTTTGACAATCCACTCTCTTTTCTCTTTCGAGGTACGTGAGGCCAGTGGCGTCTCAACATAGGGTGAAATGGGACTACGATTTTTTTTTATGAAAGAAAACCTAGGATGTTACAAAGCTATGAAAATTGTTAGAAAATATTTTTATTTATTTCCCAAATGCCACCAGTTCCATATACAATTACCTAATTCTATTATATAAAATTTTCTGTACACAGTTTCCACCAAAATTAAAATGAAATTCACAGTTTATCCAGATATGAACTAACAAAAATAATTTCTCCACTGATGACCACTACTACATGTATTGAAATTTCAAATTATAATTAAATTAAATCATTTATTTGAATATTTTATTACATATAAATTATATTTACAGTTATTTATATGGATATGTTTATGTTTATTTATTTATGACAAAAAAATTGTTCAATTTTAATATTTGTAATTTATAAAGTATTTCCACCGTATTAATAACACAATAACTTATTCAATATCTTTTTAACACTATCCATGATATGATCCATGATCATTGAACTCTATATGAATACCTATATGGTATTTAGAGTTCAATGTCCATGATGTACAACATAACCTTACTTTCACTTATCTATGCACTTAACGAAATCGTTTTGAAATTATCTGTTCCCACCTGTTCTCACCCGTTCGTGTCATAGAACAACTTGCGACGATTCCAAGAGTTACAGAACCTGGTTCTCTGTGACCCCAGTACAACTGGGAACTGCCACCCGAACAAACCTATTGTCATTTTTGTGTACGATAGCGCAATAAATGAATATTGTATTCCACCACATAAATAATAGCACTTTTATACTGATAATGAAAGCAATTCATACAAAATTATTCTCTAACCATTCCAAAATATCAAAAATGCACAACGTTAATATTCAAGTTTTCACTTCTGCCGGCACTCCCGCAGTGCAACCCGTCTTTTTTTCGTGTGAGGGGAAAATCCTTTATGGGCGCCCAGATGGTCCGCACTCTGGGTAGTGTGAGACTCTAAGATCTTGTTTGGTTACTCACTAAAAACCCCTCACACATTCCATGGAGAAGTTCTTCGTCCGACCCTTGCAGCGTCCCTTAACAAAAGAGATGAGCTGCAAGTGGCATCTAAAGTTCATGGGATCTGATGATATGCAGTGACCCAAGCAACACCGCCTTCTGCATTCTGTGCGCTAGTATCTCGGCTTCAGATCTGCAGGCCGGAATAATTTTTAATTCTACCACGTAGTTGGCTCTCATTCCACCGAGACATCCTATGATTAGTATAACCAACCTTACTTTATGACCTGGGTACATAGTTCCAAGTTCGAAAACAAGATCTTTGTATTTTTGCCTTTTCTGTTCTTCTTTCATCACTAATTGTGTTCTGCAGGGGAGGAGAATTCCACGACGAATAATTCCTTCAGTTCTTTGTCTAAAAGAAGTATGTCTGGCTTTATTGCATTGATCTGACGTGTTGTTGGGACAGGATAGTTCCAGTATATTCGAGCTCTCTCGTTCTGGACTACCGCTTCAATCTCCAGAGGCACATATGGTAGCACCGGTTCTTTGTCTATCTCATATGCCGCTCTTAGATGGAAGTAGAGAGCTCGGAGTGCCACGTTATGTCTCTCTATATACCCTAATGGAACATGGACTCTGCAGGCAGAAAGAATGTGCATAATCGTTTCTTGTTGACTATGGCACGCTCTGCAAATTGTTGGGTTGTCCATTTTCATGATGTTCTTTTTATACCATCTGGTATTTATTACTCCATCCTGACACGCCATCACAAATCCCTCCGTCTCAGACTTCAGCAACGCACAGTTCATCGTGCTACGGAATTTGGAATCTTTTAATTCTACAAGGGGGCAATTCTGATTGAAGCGCGGGGTCACGAATTATTTCATTATATGGGGCTTATTGAATGAGTTAAAGTAGACCCATTTTGCAGAAAAATATTCAGCAACGGCCGTTTCCATCTAGTTTTTGCGATCGTCAGCTTTAGGGGTTGTTTCTGTCGTGCTTTGGGGAGATTACGGGGTCACAAATTATTTCATCCTATAGATTATATTCGACCTTATACAAAGATACTATTTTCATCGAAAAACCGCCAGCAACGCGCAGTTGCACTGTCCGCCGAAATTTTGAATTCGAGGGGCTATTCGGGGTAGGCGGAGGGTCACAAATTATTTCAACATATAGATGGTATTCAACGATATACAAGGATGCCATTTCCATCAAAAAATCGCCAGCAACGCACAGTTCCTCGTGCTACGGAATTTGGAATCTTTTAATTCTAAAGGGGGCAATTCTGATTGAAGCGCGGGGTCACAAATTATTTCATTATATGGGGCTTATTGAATGAGTTAAAGTAGACCCATTTTGCAGAAAAAATATCCAGCAACGGCCGTTTCCATCTAGTTTTTGCGATCGTCAGCTTTAGGGGTTGTTTCTGTCGTGCTTTGGGGAGATTACGGGGTCACAAATTATTTCATCCTATAGATTATATTCGACCTTATACAAAGATACTATTTTCATCGAAAAACCGTCAGCAACGCGCAGTTGCACTGTCCGCCGAATTTTTGAAATCGAGGGGCTATTCGGGGTAGGCGGAGGGTCACAAATTATTTCAACATATAGATGGTATTCAACGATATACAAGGATGCCATTTCCATCAAAAAATCGCCAGCAACGCATAGTTCCTCGTGCTACGGAATTTGAAATTTTTTAATTCTACAGGGGGCAATTCTGATTGAAGCGCGGGGTCACAAATTATTTCATTATATGGGGCTTATTGAATGAGTTAATGTAGACCCATTTTGCAGAAAAAATATCCAGCAACGGCCGTTTCCATCTAGTTTTTGCGATCGTCAGCTTTAGGGGGTTGTTTCTGTCGTGCTTTGGGGAGATTACGGGGGTCACAAATTATTTCATCCTATAGATTATATTCGACCTTATACAAAGATACTATTTTCATCGAAAAACCGCCAGCAACGCGCAGTTGCACTGTCCGCCGAATTTTTGAATTCAAGGGGCTATTCGGGGTAGGCGGAGGGTCACAAATTATTTCAACATATGGATGGTATTCAACGATATAAAAGGATGCCATTTCCATTAAAAATCGCCAGCAACGCACAGTTCATCGTGCTAAGGAATTTTAAACTTTTTAATTCTACATGGGGCAATTCTGATTGAAGCGCGGGGTCACAAATTATTTCATTATATGGGGCTTATTGAATGAGTTAAGGTAGACCCATTTTGCAGAAAAAATATCCAGCAACGGCCGTTTCCATCTAGTTTTTGCGATCATCAGCTTTAGGGGTTGTTTCTGTCGTGCTTTGGGGAGATTACGGGGGTCGCAAATTATTTCATCCTATAGATTATATTCGACCTTATACAAAGATACTATTTTCATCGAAAAACCGCCAGCAACGCGCAGTTGCACTGTCCGCCGAAGTTTTGAATTCAAGGGGCTATTCGGGGTAGGCGGAGGGTCACAAATTATTTCAACATATGGATGGTATTCAAAGATATAGAAGGATGCCATTTCCATTAAAAATCGCCAGCAACGCACAGTTCATCGTGCTAAGGAATTTGAAACTTTTTAATTCTACATGGGGCAATTCTGATTGAAGCGCGGGGTCACAAATTATTTTATTATATGGGGCTTATTGAATGAGTTAAGGTAGACCCATTTTGCAGAAAAAATATCCAGCAACGGCCGTTTCCATCTAGTTTTTGCGATCGTCAGCTTTAGGGGTTGTTTCTGTCGTGCTTTGGGAGATTACGGGGGTCACAAATTATTTCATCCTATAGATTATATTCGACCTTATACAAAGATACTATTTTCATCGAAAAACTGTCAGCAACGCGCAGTTGCACTGTCCGCCGAATTTTTGAATTCGAGGGGGCTATTCGGGGGTAGGCGGAGGGTCACAAATTATTTCAACATATAGATGGTATTCAACGATATACAAGGATGCCATTTCCATCAAAAAATCGCCAGCAACGCATAGTTCCTCGTGCTACGGAATTTGGAATCTTTTAATTCTACAGGGGGGCAATTCTGATTGAAGCGCGGGGTCACAAATTATTTCATTATATGGGGCTTATTGAATAAGTTAAGGTAGACCAATTTTGCAGAGAAAATATCCAGCAACGGCCGTTTCCATCTAGTTTTTGCGATCGTCAGCTTTAGGGGGCTGTTTCTGTCGTGCTCTGGGGAGATTACAGGGGGTCACAAATTATTTCGTCCTATAGATTATATTCGACCTTATACAAAGATACTATTTTCATCGAAAAATCGCCAGCAATGTGCAGTTTCACTGTCCGCCGAATTTTTGAATTCGAGGGGGCTATGCGGTGGTAAGCGGGGGGTCACAAATTATTTCAGTATATGTGCTGGATTGAGTAGTCTATATTTAATAAACCGACATTATTATAATGCAAAATAAATTGTTTTTTGATGTTGGAGGTTTCGTGGGGGGTTGTTGGGGGGTTTTTTTCATGTAGGTGGTTCCCCCCACTAATGAAGTACAAAAAATATAATACTTCCCGAAAAAAATCAGGTCATTTCATTCAACCGATTACAAATGACACGCAATCGTAAATATAATTCAGCTTTCGAAATCCGTTGCTGAAACGCGTTGCTGCAATGACACCCGTGGTTCCATACTCCATAATAGGCCGAATGTAGGCTGAAAAGATCTCCGCACAAACCTCAGGGTGGCACAAATGAAAAGCCTTGCTCATCAAGTAGGTGGATCGTCTTGCCTTTGATACCACATACTCAACATGCTTGGACCACGACAGATCCTGCGTCACTATCACTCCCAAGTCGTTATGGCTATCTGTTGTCTTTATATTAGTATTCTATCCATTACTACACATTTATCAACATTTAAGAGGAGCAAAATCGTCTCAAGATCTTTCTGCATGATGTAATGATGTAGAAGGGGATTGGCATACAATTTAAGATCGTCAGCATATTTAGAGCAGATCGAAGCTAGAAGAGAAAGGAAATGAGAAACATACAAGAGAAAAAGTAGATGACCCAAGACAGATCCCTTCGGCACACCACTATTGGTAGATCTAGGAGAGAACAACTGATCACGAATACGGACCTGAAATTCTAGGCCACCAAGAAAGGATATAGTGCAATGCAACAAATCACCACCCACACCAATGAATTCAAGTTTGTGGGCTGACGACTGAGTGGTACCCTGTCCAAGGCCCTAAAGAAATCAAGATAGGTTATATCGACTGGTATACCAGACTCCACAGACCTACTCCAGTCATCGACACACTTCATTTAACATGTCAACAATGATCTCCCCGGCAAAAACTCATGCTGGCAAGACGGCAAAATGTTATAAGTAAGGAGAAAATTATGCAGCTGATCAACCTTGGGGGCAACTGATGTCAGACTAAAAGGACGATAATTACTAGCAGAAAGCTTGTCACCTTTCTTGAAAATTGGTGTGATTATTGCCGTTTTTCATATTGTAGATACTCTCCTGGATTCGAGGGAATGCCCCGTAGTCAGCCCATCCAAACCAGGGGCAGAATTGCCACTGAGACCTCTGAGTTTCTCCTCGACAACATCAATAGGAAAAGAAATGCTGCTAAGTGTAACAGATGGCCCTGCTGATGCAATTCTAGGCGGGGCTCCCGATGGTTCGATTGTGAAAGCGTTAAAAAACTAATCTGCAAAAACTTCAGCACTTTCTAGACGACTCTGACAAATAGTACCCGAAGAGTTATTTATGACAGGAATGGAGACTTTCGTATCAAAAAAAGTTGAAAACGAAACGCTTGTGATCCCATGTTTTGTGGGACTCTTTCCCTTTAATTCACTTGAGGAATATCTCCTTTTCGCTATTCAGGTCCAAATAACATAAAAGCGATAAATCTTGGAAATTGAATCTTCTGAAATGTCTACATGACATTACAGTAACCTTTTTCTGGCCACGAATTTGGCTTATTAATTTTTGCTGTGATTGCTTGCCCATGAGTAAACGAAAAGAAAAAAAAAATTATATATTCTGGTGAAAGAAACATACGACAATGAGATTTGAGAAATATAAGAAATCAGTAAGGTCCATAGATGCATAAATTTTTGACTAAATACGACGGAATCTATTTTCATGACAGAATTGTACAAAGAAAAAATTTTCCGAAAAGTGTAGTTTGAAAAAATAAATCCGTTAATTTGAAACTACTGGGTAGCTTAGAATGATCGACGAACTTATATTTTGAGTTTGAGGTTGCAACGGCTTGCACCCCTTTTTCGTACGCCCCTGACTGGAAACGATTTCGCGATACCATGCATTACAGAAGATGTATGTGCTCTATGCTTATTTCTGTGTTCCGGAAGCTAACCTCTATGGGTGACCTTCAGCGATTCAGCGATTTCTGTTCACGTTCTGTTTCCACGTTCATATTCTGAAGAAATTAAACAGATCAATTTCTAAGAGTAACTTTTCTGAGTTAAATATCTGCGAGAAGTACGTGATCGTTCTCGCTCCTCCCTGGGGTTAAATTGCATCTTATGACGAGGCCAGGAACATCACAGTTTGATCTTGAGATGAGTTATGCCATAGGCTGTTGAGCTACGTCCTTTCACTGGATTAAGCACTGTTAATTTGAGCTTGTGGCATGGTCACCTTCTTCGACTGAGATGAGAATTGCATCGTATCAAGTAGCTGTCTGAATACGATAGAGAATTCGTGCAGAAACCATCTACATGCACTGATCCCTTGGCATAGAACATCTTCGTGGAATTCACCTTATATCTGGAAAATTGGAGGATGCGCTTGGAGGCTCGACAATTGTTAAGATAAGTCCCTAATGTGTATTGTACTTGGGAGATTGGACATTTGACACAATTTTGTAATTTAATATTGTATCTTTTATTGTACTCATTATATTTGTCAAAAACCGAGGGGAGTTTTGTTGCTGGGATAATCAAGCCCACCCTGAGAAAATTAAGAGTAGAGTCTCATGCTCACCATCACTACTTAACGTGGCAATTAGAACGTTACACATTGGCGCTCAAACGTGGGACTCGAGGAACCTGGCAACAAATTGATCTCACTTATAACGACAAAACCAGTCTCTCATAGTATTTCGTTATCTACATTTATATATTTTGCTATTGCATGTGTTGATGTTATCTACCTTTCTGTTTACTATTATCACGTGCCTTAACTGTTATCATTTTGTGCTTCTTTAACTCCAATTATTATCTTATATCTAAAAAAATTTTTGAAGTCATGAATCCGGACTCCTTAAAGAGTCATGAACTCTCTTATGAGGTTGCGATACGCTTGGGCAGGGATGACAGGAGAACCGTTGAATTTAATCGTAAGATTTTGAGAGGTCTTTTGGCACAAGCAGAGAGGGATGGAGGTCCTTCTGAGTATCGGAGTATTTTTTCTGTAGAGGATGACTTTCATGAGCTTTCTCTTTCGATTTCCGATTTAGAATCGAAGATATCTAAATTAACTCATAAGTCTGGCCTTGCCGATTTGGCCAAAATTGAGGATAGGTTATCTCACTGTGCTGGTCGCTTGAAACGCATTTCACTTGAGGACGATACCTTGGAGAGTCAAAAGCATGACCTTAGGCTTAAGATTATTGATTTAGAGGCAGATTTCCATGACCACAAGCTCTCGACTAAAACTGCTACCTCCGTTCTTTCGGATCCTGTCACTCTAACTTCTCACTCTTTCTCTTTTGTACAATCATCTAGTAGTAAAGTGCCTGTTTATAAATGGAACATCAAAAATTTTCTGGAAAAGAGCCACTCGTGCCATTTCTCGAACTTTTGGATACTTTAAAGATCTCTCGTGGCTGTTCTGATGAGGACCTATTTGCCTCGGCTTCAGATTTATTTGAGTCAGATGCCTGGACTTGGTGGCACAATCACTTCGTTAGAAAATCTTTCAGCACGTGGTCGGAAATGGTGGATGCGCTCAAGGATGCTTTTTTGCATGCAAATTATGATCAGGTTCTGCTCGATGAGATAAAGTCGAGAAAGCAGCGTTCACGGGAAAGTGTTGGTGTTTTTATATCCTCGATGGAAGCCCAATTTTATCGTTTAAATGTTAAGATTCCTGAGGTAGAGATGGTTAGGATTATTAGATCGAATTTGCTACCGGACTATGTGAGGGCATTGGTTTTGAGAGATATTGATACTCTGTCTGATCTGACCTCCTTGTGTAAAAGAGTGGAGGCTACTCTTGGGTTGAGCACCGTGAAGTCTCGTGAAGTTTCTCAGGTTAACTTGATTACATGCTGGAATTGCGACAAGACTGGACATAAATACTCATCATGCGTGAGGCGTCGGAATATATTTTGTTATGGCTGTGGAGCCAAAAATCTCATAACATCGAGGTGCCCTAAGTGTTCAAAAACGCAGATGCTGGTCACGTTATGGCAGAGGGCGTGATTCCGCATTTAGACCCTGCCAGAAGTCCAGGTCCAAGCGGCACAACATTGTAGGTACATTTGACCGTGAGGATTTTAATGATTGGTTGCTGAAAGTCAAAGCCTTCTGTTCAACTGAGAAAACACATCCCTTAACTTCCCAGCCAGAGCCTCTTACTCATTCTGTGTGTCCCTTGATAGAGAGAGTTTTTGATGATAATAGACCTTATCTTAGAGTGAAGATTTCTTCTGAAAGTATCTTAGCGTTATTGGATAGCGGTAGTAATGTGTCAATTATTGGTTCACCGTCGTTGTTTTTGCTGAAGAAGTTGAATTTACCTTTGAATTATGATGTTTCCTTGCATGTCACCACCGCTGATGGAACTTTGCAGAGTACTCTGGGTTATGTTACTCTGAGTATTGAATTGGATGGTGTCTCGAGACCTGTTAGGGTGTTAGTTATTCCTTCCATTTCTCAGGAAATGATTCTTGGGATGGATTTTATTCAGACTTTCAACCTTAGTCTGAACTTCACTGATTCCTCTTATAATTCTTCAGTGCTAGATTCATCTGCTGTTCATGTGATTAGACCTGCTGATGCCTTGACTCCGGCTCAGAGATGTAACTTGGAGGAAGTCATTGATCAATTTCGAATACTTGGACCGAAGGATAAAATAGGTAGAACTCATCTTCTAACACACTCCATTAAGACGGAGGGATCTCCGATACGTCAGCGTCAATATCCTCTCTCACCTGCTATGCAGTCTGTCCTCAATAGACAGATAGACGAGATGCTAGAACTCGATATCATTGCGCCTGTTACCACTGTTTCTCCTTGGTCGTCTCCTCTTTGGTTGGTGGGTAAGAAGGATGGATCATATAGAGTTTGCTTTGATGGCAGAAAGCTGAATTCTGTTACCCTCCTGATTCATATCCTATGCCTTTGATTGAAACTATAATTAGTAAGGTAAGCAATGCCTCCTTTTTGTCCTCAGTGGATCTGAAGTCTGCTTTCTTTCAAATTCCTCTTGATGATGAGTCCAAATTGAAGACTACATTTGCTGTTCAAGGTCGTGGTCTCTTTTGTTTTAACGTTCTTCCTTTTGGTCTGAATAATGCCTCCCAGGCTATGTGTCGTCTCATGGACATGGTCATAGGTTCATCACTGGAACCGTATGTGTTTTATTATCTGGATGATGTAATTATTGTCACCCCTGATTTCGAGACCCATGTTAGAGTGTTGAAAGATCTTGCCAACCGTCTTAGAGAAGCCAACCTTACTGTCAACTTTGAAAAATGGCAGTTCTGTCGTCCCTCACTCAAATTCCTGGGATTTTTGGTGGATGAGCATGGTCTAAGAACGGACCCTGATAAGGTTAGATCCATTTTGGAATATCCTGTCCCCGCTAACACCACTCAGATTAGGCGATTAATTGGTCTCATTGGATATTATAGGCGATTTCTGAAGGATTTTTCTAGTGTCTGTTCTCCTATTTTGGACCTTTTGAAGGGTCGTAGGAAGGGACAACCTGTGCAATGGACAGATGATGCTAACACTGCCTTCATAAAGATAAAGCAGTTGCTCACCACGACTCCCATTTTGGCCAGTCCGGATTTCTCCAAGCGCTTTATTCTTGCTTGTGATGCCTCAGATGTTGGTGTGGGAAGTGTACTCTTTCAGGAAACCGATGGAGTTGAACATCCTATAGCATATTTCAGCAAATCCTTGTCAAAGTCTCAGCGAAACTACACCACCACAGAGAAGGAGCTTCTCGCCGTTCTACTTTCTATCGATCGATTTCGCCCTTACATTGAGGGAACTGAGTTCACGGTGATAACAGACCACTCTTCCTTGCAGTGGCTACATTCAATGAAAAATCCCTCTCCCAGAATTGCTAGGTGGATGGTTCGATTATCTTGCCATCGCTTTAAGATAGTTCATCGGAGTGGCTCCTGAATACCGTTGCTGATTCCTTGTCGCGAATCCCTGAGGTGGCTGTTCTTGATCTTGGTACCTTGAAAACAGATAGTTGGTATCGTGACATGTGTGACAGAGTTGGAAGGAACCCTGAGTCCTTTCCTGATTTTAGGGTCTCTGAGGGTGTTTTATACAAGCATATTATGTGTAGGTCCAGGTTCTCGGATAACTCTCCGGAATGGAAAATTGTGGTTCCGACGGCGAACAGATTGGAGCTTTTAAAGAAATATCATGACGATCCCTTGGCTGGACATTTTGGTGTTTTTAAGACCCTCTCTAGATTGTCTCAATTGTACTATTGGCCTAAGATGAGAAACTCCGTGAAAGCTTACGTTCGTAAATGTGGGGTGTGTGCTTCCTGTAAGTCTGATAATTTGCCACTAGCTGGTTTGACGGGAAATTACCGAAACATCAATCATCCTTTTCAACTGATATCTGCGGATTTAATAGGTCCATATCCTAGGTCAAAAAGTGGGAACCAGTATGTTCTCGTGGTTACGGATTGGTTTACGAAATTTGTCTTGGTGCATCCTATGGCTAGAGCTACCGCTGGGGCTGTTGCCAGCTTTGTTGAGAATCAGGTTTTCCTTATCTTTGGGGTTCCTCAGATAGTAGTGGTGGACAATGGAGTTCAGTTTATTTCTAGGGAGTTCAAGAGCTTGATCGAGAGGTATAAAGTACAGAAGATATGGTACAATGCGAGGTATTTTCCTCAAATAAATCCTACTGAGCGAGTAAACAAAACGATAACAACTGCCATAAGATCCTTTATAGATGAGAATCATAACACCTGGGACCAAAACATTCACCAGATTGCTCAGGCTATTAGGTTGGCCAAACATGAGGTTACTGGTTATTCCCCTTCTTACTTGTGTTTTCATAGAAACGTCCCTACAGATGGCGCATTTTTGGATTGATTTCAGATAATGCTCGCAATCTGGTTGAAGTGGAGAACAAGCTTTTGGATCCATCTCTGCAGCTCAAAGAACTTCCGGAGATTTACAACACTGTCCAACATAGACTGTTAGATGCATATAAGAAAAATGCATGTCGATATAATCTAAGGAAGCGTGACGTTCGTTTTGCGGTAGGTGATAGGGTTTGGAAAAAGAACTTTGTCCTTTCGGATGCCTCCAACAAGTTTTCTGCGAAACTGGCTCCTAAGTATGTTCCTGTATTGTTGATAAAGTGGTGTCTCCATTGGTCTATGGCCTGAAGGATCAGAACGGGCACAAGTTGGGCAACTTTCATGTCAAACATCTTAAGCAGGACCTAACTCGTCGGGAGTCCACCAGCTCTGGCGGGGATGGTCATGAGTAGCACGATTATGACCTTTTGCCTCCTTAAACTCTTTCTTTCTGGTGCACCCCTTTTCGATTGGCAGTTGTTGCTTGCATTATCTTGTGTTTTTGTGGTTTAGCCATGTTTGATTTGAGCCTGTGGAGGTTCCTTTTGGCCTTTGGTGCTTGTATTTTCTTCAAATCTCGCAGGTTACGAATCTTCTTTGCGAGTGTGGCCGTTAATCTGTCTGGAGTACATTGCGGATATGCAGCTGTTAAGCCCTCTTTGGTGTAACCGCCGGTGTATTTTGGAGTTGTTTTTTTTGAATTTGACGTCGAGTGACACTCTGACGTTTTCTTATGTACCGGATTGAAAGAATTGAGGCTTACCTTATTTTGTCGTAGATATCTTGTCTGATCTTATCATACATGTCTTGTCTTATCTTGCCGCGAATATCTTACCTTGCCTTGTATCACGTATCTTACTTTGTCTTACCGTCGGTATCTTGCCTTATTTTATCGCATGTATCTTGCCTTGCCGCGAGGTACATATCTTACCTTATCGTGCACATCTTACCTTACCTTATCGTACATATCTTACCTTGCCTTATCGTATATGTATCTTACCTTACCTTATCGTACATATCTTGGTTTGCCTTGTCGTATGTATCTTTCCTATGATTCCTTATCTCGATTTTGTCTCTGTAAGCTTATGCTTGCTGGCGCCCAACAAATTAAGCTGTGGTACCCTGGTGACGGAGGGGTGTTTTGGATCCGCCATAGGCCTGGGAATGTGACCGTCGAACATCTGACGTGTTGATAACTATATATATATCTGATTTGACGTTTATCGATTTTGACATTTCCCGATTTTGACGTTAGTCTTTATCTTCTCTATATACCTACTTGTGTCTCTATGTATCCCGCTAGACTCGCGAAGAGTGTGACCTGTCGCTGGTCGTGCATCAAGCCGTAGCTTTTTGCCCACGAGGACCTTTGACTTTTACCAATGTTGCCTTTTATTCCGGATTTTGACATTTCCCAATTTTGACGCTACCGATTCGGACATCACCACTCTAGGATGTGATGGGGGTCGTGGAGGATGCGACCTTGGTTAAAAAAGTCCTTCTTGTCCAGCACCTTGTTCGAGACCTTCGATTCGGGTTTTGAAGAAGTTTCTCTTTTAGTTATAAAAAGGTAAAGAAAATCATAAAAATCTCGGCCCATTATTTAATATCCTTTGTTGAATCGGTTTATGTTTTATTTTATTTTTCTTTTTCCTTATATCTAAGCTGGACATGTCGGTACCTATTTGCCTTCAGCAGATAGGTATCTTTCACCTTCTTTTTTGTTGTGAAAACACCTTGGGGCGTTCTCTCTCGTCGAATCCCTTGCCTTGGCGTATCTTGGTATCTGGCCACCCTCAGTGACCACATATCTCATGACATTTGTTTAGTTTGACTTATATTTCGATTTTAATTGGAAAATTTCTCATTCTGAAAAATTTTCTTTCCTGGGAGGAGGTGTGTGCAACGGCTTGTACCCCTTTTTCGTACGCCCCTGACTGGAAACGATTTCGCGATACCATGCATTACAGAAGATGTATGTGCTCTATGCTTATTTCTGTGTTCCGGAAGCTAACCTCTATGGGTGACCTTCAGCGATTCAGCGATTTCTGTTCACGTTCTGTTTCACGTTCATATTCTGAAGAAATTAAACAGATCAATTTCTAAGAGTAACTTTTCTGAGTTAAATATCTGCGAGAAGTACGTGATCGTTCTCGCTCCTCCCTGGGGGTTAAATTGCATCTTATGACGAGGCCAGGAACATCACAGTTTGATCTTGAGATGAGTTATGCCATAGGCTGTTGAGCTACGTCCTTTCACTGGATTAAGCACTGTTAATTTGAGCTTGTGGCATGGTCACCTTCTTCGACTGAGATGAGAATTGCATCGTATCAAGTAGCTGTCTGAATACGATAGAGAATTCGTGCAGAAACCATCTACATGCACTGATCCCTTGGCATAGAACATCTTCGTGGGAATTCACCTTATATCTGGAAAATTGGAGGATGCGCTTGGAGGCTCGACAATTGTTAAGATAAGTCCCTAATGTGTATTGTACTTGGGAGATTGGACATTTGACACAATTTTGTAATTTAATATTGTATCTTTTATTGTACTCATTATATTTGTCAAAAACCGAGGGAGTTTTGTTGCTGGGATAATCAAGCCCACCCTGAGAAAATTAAGAGTAGAGTCTCATGCTCACCATCACTACTTAACGTGGCAAATAGAACGTTACAAGGTATTCATATCTCAAATCTGTCTACCTCATTCCGTTTGTTCTCACGGACAGACAGAATCGATTTTTAATAATTCTAAATCTATTTGGTCTACAGGGTGATTTGTCCGATTCGACCGATTTTCCTTTTATTCATAACTTTGGTATGGCTTGATCAATCTTGATGAAATTTTCAGTGTAGAACAATTTGATTACCTTCTTTCAATAATTCCAACACTTTCTCAAAAATACAAGGTGGGAATTATGATAACTGCAGATTAAGTTTTCAGGTTGAAAAAACACCCTGTACATTCTACATGCTTCAGATTCTATCATAAGTGTACATTACATTTTTTCAAAAATACAGAAAGGGAATTATGATAAGTTCAGATTAAGTATGCAGGTTGAAAAAACACCCTGTACATGCCGTTTTCAGAAATTTTCTACTTGCTTCAGATTCTACCATAAGTTTACATTACTGGAGAGTTTTTATTTTTTTGGCACACGTCCATTTTTCCTAGAAAAATTTTTCAAAGATGAACAATATCGTTTTTTCGCTCCAAGGCATTGAGAATATTCTGAACTAGATGGTAAAGCTGTATCGTCCAATAATACAAAGCTCTTCCTGAGTCCTAAAATAAATTTTCCAAATTCGAAATTCATTTTTGATCGCTCATATTCAGATGTATAAAATCATTTAATTCAAAAATTTCTTTATACGTACGTGAACCAAAAAAATCTACATACTACTACTACAAATACAGAATAAACATTCGAAACATATGAAAGGCAAAATTATGGATTAACATAAAATTGAGTCATTATTCAGGTGATTTTCGGCACACTTCCGGTTTTCTATGAAGCGAATATTCCCAAAACATTCGTTCAAAAATGTACTTACTTATGGCCTTATGGTATGTAAAATATTGAATCACGAATGTATGATAAATAGTTTTAATGAAATTGAAATTTCTCCATGAAAATTAAATCTCTATTTAAATCAAGTTCTTCAAGATCCATGCTTACCATCACAGTGAACCACAGAATGAGAATATTTAATAAATAATCTGTCACAAGAAGTGTATTTCAACATGCCTCAATTATTTACTCATGCGGATATGATTTTTGTTTATGGTTTTTGTAACGGAAATGGAAATGAAGCCAAAATGGAATACCATAGACTATTTCCCAACCGACGTCAACCAAATAAATGTACTTTCGGACGAGTATTCCATTATTCTAAAGAACATGGGCAATATCCTAGTAAGGCAGAGCACATTCATAAGCCTACTCAAAATAAAATTTCGATTCAAATTTGTTGAAAGGGTGGATTATTAGTACTCGTCAAATTAGTATCGAATTAGGCATTTCGCAGAGCAAAGTGAGCAAGACTCTGGAGAAAGAACAATTCCACCAATACCACTACCAAAAGGTGCAAGAACTGTTGCCACAAGATCTGCCCCAACGATTACAATTTTGTCACAAGGTTATTAGTCACCAACGAACTAATTTTCGTATTCTATTCAGCGACGAGGCTATGTTCACAAAGAATGGAATTTTTAATATCCACAATTCCCACGAATGGGCAAGAGACAACCAATACACAACACAGATTTTCTGCCAATATTTGGCTTGGAACAATAGACGGAAATTTAGTTGGCCCTCACATTTTTGCGGAAAGATGAAATGGTGAAATTTACCTAGATTTTTTGAAAAATATTTTACCAAATCTATTGGAAAATGTACATATCCGCTCTATATACTTTCAGCATGACGGAGCACCACCTCACTTTGCATTAAATGTGAGAAATCTCCTGGATGTAAATTATCCGAACAGATGGATTGGTCGTGGAGGCCCTATTGCATGGCCACAAAGATCGCCTGATTTGAACCCTTTAGACTATTTTGTGTGAGGATATCTGAAAACATAAGTTTATAAGGTTGAAATTAGAAGTAGAGAACACCTAGTTGAAAGGATTTTGGAGGAATGTAATATCTTGAAGCAAAATCAATCCCACATTAGAAGGTCAATTGGAAATTTAATAAAAAGGTCTCGAATATGTATTCAAAAAAGGGGAAATCATTTCGAACGTTCTATGTAAATTTTGTGTTAATCCTTAGTTTTGCCGCTCATGATATGTTTCGAATGTTTATTCTGTATAAGTTGTAGATTTTTTGGTTTAAGTAGGTAGGTATAAAGATATTTTCTGGATTGAATGATTTTATACATCAGAATATGAGTGATTAAATATGAATTTCGAATTTGGAAGAACTACTTTAGGACTCAGGAAGAGCTTTGTAACATTGGACGACACCGGTTTACATTCTAGTTCAGAATATCCTCACTGCCTTGGAGCGAAATAACGATATTGTTCATCTTTGAAAAATTTTTCTAGTAAAACTGCATGTGTGTCAAAAAAAATAAAAACGCTCCAGTAATGTAAACTTATGATAGAATCTGAAGCATGTAGAATGTACAGTGTGTTTTTTCAACCTGCAAACTTAATCTGAACTTATCATAATTCCCACCCTGTATTTTTGAGAAAGTGTTGGAATTATTGGAAGAAAATAATCATATTGTTCTACACTGAAAATTTCATCGAGATTGATCAAGCCATACCAAAGTTATGAATAAAAGAAATATCGGTCGAATCGGACAAATCACCCTATAGACTCTCATTAAAGGCCCCCAACCATAAACCAAACATTGTTTCGAAACTGCCTTGACTAGTGTATACTTCACCTAAAATCTGACGGTCTCCTCCAGAATCACCCTGTATAAATACAAAAGACTGATACTGAGTTTTCGTCAAAGTTCTGAAACCATCGTTCAGTTCTTACTTTGGCTTATAGTTCTCAAACTCGCGAAACTCGAGAACCAAAGTTAGCGTTTTAGTCAGAGTTAGCTTCTAGAGTTCGAGTTGGCGTCTAGAGTTCGAGTGTCCCTTCGATGGGACCATTCGATCACGAGTTCCTTTCGTCATTTTAAGATTACACCCCTAACTGTCTATTGGTCGACTTTAAACGAATGGGGTTAACATAGTTCCCACCACTACACTCAAGGTACTTCGTCATAACTCTTAACTCTTGAGATGCACATGTCAACGGTTTAACATTATCCTCCGAGTCGCACTTGGTCTAATAAATATTCGAAAACGTCATCTCGAACATATTCGTTCAATTGGCTCGTCTAGACCGCGTCTACTAAATAAACGGGAATAGTTTGTTATCTTAGACTGTCGATACATGAAGACGCACTAAGAAAAATATCTGATTTCACATTTTCCATTGCGAAGCACAGGTCCGCACTGGCACCCAACTCCGTCCAAAAATGCTAAATTCTACATACATATATGAAGAATGAAACGATATACAGATGTGGTGAAAACTAATTCAAAATTATTTATTTCAGCGCAATTCGCTAGATTATATAAAGAAGGTTCTCTTCTACCATATATTTGATATGAAGAATTCATTTGTGCCTTCAGAATTTTATTGATCTATTCTTTTCCTCAATTGAACCAATAATTCACTTCAAGATATTATTTGTGTCTTTCAAAATATTTTCTATGACATATCAAAAACCTACACACCTATTAACCTACAAACATAATATGCTGGACGTCATTTTGTCAATGTGGACAATTAGATGGTTGTAGATGATCCTTACTGATTTTTTCCAGGTGATGCTACTGTCAATACTCTCCGAGATATCAAGGACTTTCAGGAGAATACAGTTAGCACTGTTGTGAAGCCCGTTTCTCATGCAACATCTCAGGCTCTCCATAAAATCGGAGATTTTCAGGTGGGTTATTTGATCCACTAAATTTTCAACACTGAATATTTTTTTCTTTCAAAGGACGAGGCAGCAGGGGTGGTTGAAGGTTTATTCGATCTAGGAATGGCTGGTATCAGAAAAGGCTTGAAACTAACTGGCTTGCAAGAAAACTCTGCACAGGAAGGTGTGATATCGGAGAATAAAAGTAAGCATCCGCTGATTAGCCACAGCGTCACTAACAAAAAAGCAAAGGCACAATCTAACATCCAAGCTGCTGATGAGTGTGTGTGGATGAATCCTCTTCAACAAAATATTGAGGATGATGTGAGTTTCAATTTGAAAATTCAAAGCTGCTTTTTGACATACATAAGAACACCCACAGTATATATCAAATTCTGTGATTGATTTTTTTAAATTCATAACACTTGAACAGAATATCTGCTTTTAATAATATTCCTTAATATAGATTGAGCACATGCATCATTTAATTTATTAAAGGCTAATTTTCAAGCATCAAAAATCAATTTCTTCGAAAAACTTGCTTAATAATTAGATATTATTTTTGTTATTATTACTAGTAAGCCAGTAGATCCATGGGCCCGTTGATCTATAGGTCAGTAGATCCATATGCCATTAGTTCAATAAGCCCATAGATCAATATAGACCATAGATCAATGAAGCGCACAGAAACAGGAAACACAGCAAATAAACCCGTTTAAAGCAAAGAAACACGAAAGAAAACGAAAGAACGCGAAAAACACGAAATAACGCGAGAAAATGTGAAAAGACCCGAAGAAACATGAAAGAACGCATAAAGCCCAAAGGATTCCAAGAAAATCCGAAGGAACGTAAAAAAACCCGTTGAGAGCGAAAAAACATGAAAGAACTGGAAGAAACACGAAGAAACGCGAATTAACACGAAGAAACGTGAAAAAACACGAAGGAACGCGAAAGAACGCGAAAAAACACGAAAGAACCCGAAGAAACACGAAAGAACGCGAAGAAACCCGAAAGATCGCAAAGAGCCCAAACGAACTCAAAGAAACACAAAAAAACGGTCGAAAGCGAAAAAAACATGAAAGAACTGGAAGAAACCCGAAAGAACCCAATGAAACACGAAAGAACCGGAAGTAACACGAAATAATGCAAAAAATTCAAAGGAACCCAAAAAACCCCGAAGGAGTACAAAAAACCAAAAGCGCGCAAAAAATCCCGAAAAAACTTGTAAATTCCAAACCCTTTATATCAATCGATCGCAAATTCATTGTAAATTGCACACCCTGTATGATATTTTATTGAAAGTAGCTCCCGTACGCGGAAAAACACGAAAACTTGAGAAAAACTCTGGTGAAAGTCAGCGCTAGGAATGCGCAACTCATATGTGACATCCTGTATATGAATCGAAAATATTTTATCGAATTAAGAAGCCGTAAGCAGAAACAGCCGAAATAACTCGATCGAAGGTAACTGTTAGAAATAGGCAACGCATATGAGACACCCTGTATATAATTGATTCGCAGTGGGTGCTTTTTCCACCAAAAAAAAACCAAAAGAATATCGTTTCAACTCCATCGATTTGCGCTTGGTGAATGTTACAAAGGTAAAATAAATATTATTCGATAAAGGTCTAATGGTGTAACCATGAACAGAGTGCCTCGCCGATTACTTTGAATTTCGTTCCATTCGTACACGCATGAACTAAGTGTGTCCGATTTACGTCTAGAATATGACATAAGAATCTACATAAGATTAGAATGTCAACGACAATTGTCATTTAAGAGTAGGAATCGACAGGGGTGAAATGAATTGGCTAGGGATTGCAAAACTGTATCTTTACTGGGAAAATTTTTGAATTTTTTAAATACATATCGTAGACTGTTAAACTATAAGAGAATACCTCACCATGGCTCTTACGAATCCTATGAATTGAAGAAATTCCAAAATATTATACGAGATATGGGTTAATTGTGTAATTGGAATGATCTGACAAAGTTCTGTGAACTTCGGACGTGACTTATGATCTGGAAATTTGTGTTTGAGCCGAAGTAACCTACTTTCACCAATTAATTTAAAATATGAATAGCCCTACCCAAACGTCCGATTCTCGGGGAAGACTCATATGAAAATGGCCTTTCCTGATCGTGTCAGCGGAAAAAGCCTTTTCCAATTTTACCGGACCAACTTTCGCGAAAAACCGGGAAATCGGTGTTTTAGGTAAATTTTTTGGAAATGTTAGCGTGGCCGTTAAGGCATATGAAATACACCTAACGAAAAGCCGTCTTAAGAACTTTACGGTACTCGCTTCGGTCGCTAGATCGCCTTCCCCTTTCTACCTCGAAATATCGCATTTCTGAACCCCTCGCCAACCGAAAGTTTTTCGATCTCCTTCGGTGGTTACCTGTATCGAACCATCGATTACCACAGAAATATTCCTTATTGTTTTTAATACGTTGGGCCAATTTGAGAAGAGTTGAGAAATACATTCAATAAACTCACAAAAATAACTTTACAATAAATGAAATGTCACAGTACTTCTTCTTCTTGTGATTCCTATCCGTTACGGATGTTGGCAACCAGCATGGCAAGCCAAACTTTGTTCACGGCAATGCGTAAGAGCTCGGCTGATGTTTTTTCGGTCCATTTCCTAAGATTATGCAGCCAAGATATTCTTCTCCTTCCTGAACCTCTTCTTCCATCGATTTTCCCTGGATGTTTGTCTGGAGTAAAGAGTACCTGAAGTCGTTTTTCATGATGTGGCCCAGATACTGCAGTTTCTGGATCTTGATGGTGTTCATAATTTCTTTTCGTTTATTCATCATTCTTAGTACCCCCTCATTAGTACTAAATACAACAAAAGCAAAGAACAATTAACGAGAAACTTAACCCGCGAACCATCGATCCAGAGAATTCTTGAACCCATTCACCGACGTTGCGTTCACCACAACTTCTGGCAGAGCATTCCACGCAGCAAAAATCCTGTTTGACAAAAAGTGCTCCCACCAGCGGTGTTTAACTTCTCCTTCGCCAAATTCAGATTGTGACCTCGCAAGTGATTCAGTGGATTACGGCTGAATAGGTATAACAAATCCACACCGAATAAGCCATGGAGGGCTCTGTATGCCGTGATCAGGTTCCCCCGCAGACGGCGAGCCTCGAATGATGTGAGGTGCATCACGGATAGTCTTTCCTCGTAGGGAGGTCTCACAAATCCGTACGACATCCTAGTAGCCCCACGCTGGACCGATTCAAGTAAACGGGCATCTCTGCGCAGAACAGGTGCCCACGCAGGACCGGCGTATTCGAGGATTGGTCGAATGAAAGTATTATATAGAATTCTGCAGGTCTGACGATCGCTATTTATAAAACTCTTTCGGATCATGTAGAGCATTCGTTTGGCTTTGCTGGTAATAGCCACAATATGTTCTGACCACGACAGGTCCTCAATGGTAACTACTCCAAGACCACGGTGAGAGGATACAGATTCGATGACATGATTGGACAAATGGTGTATCTGTCGTGGGTTATTTTCACCCATGTGGAGAACTCTACACATGTATATATTGCGTGGAATCAACCACGTATTGGACCATCTCGTAATTGCATTGAGATCATCCTGTAAAACATGGGACTGGCTGAAGGGATTCCCGTAGATTTTGGCATCGTCGGTAAACAGCGATCAAGCCGACTTTACCACTGAAGGCAGGTCTGTTGTGTACAATAAAAGAGGAGCGGGCCCAGAACGGAACCCTGCGGGAGGCCACTCACCACCCTCAATGAGCTACCGACGCGGACCCGAAAAGTCCTAACGGAAAGAAAAGCCTCGATCCATCGGAGCAAATCACCACGAATCCCCAGGTTCTCAAGCTTGAAGAGAAGACTTCGGTGGGGCACACGGTCAAAGGCCTTTGAGAAGAAGTCGAGATACAGAACATCCACCGGGACACGAGCATCAAGCATCTTGCTCCAATCGTTAGTGCACGACAGCATGTTGGTGATCACGGACCGACCCGGCAGGAACCCATGATGGCAATCTGGTAATCTTTTCATGGATAATTTTCTCGCAGTTTTTCGATATTATCGGGACTAGGCTTATTGGTCTGTAGTTGTTTGGATCGAGCTTGTAACCTTTTTTGAAAATTGGAGTGACCAGAGCTTCCCTCCAGCTCTTCGGCATGGAACTCGTAGCAAACGATCTCGTGAAAATTATCGATAGTGGGAAAGACAGTGGTGCAGCACAGTTTTTTAGAATATGGGCAGAAACTCCATCAGAACCAGGAGCGCTAGAAACCTTCAAAGAAAGAAGAAACCTCTCCACATTTCTTAGATTTCTTAAGATTGAGTCCACCAATGGCATCGGATAAGCATCAGCCACGGTAACAGAATTCAATTTTCTAGAGTCTAAGATAACTCTGTATTCTCGAGACGACTTATTCACCAACCATATTTTTTTTCCTCTTTATTTATCAGCAATCAGAAATTTATGGGACAATTTGTTGTCTATAAGTAGAGTGGGTTATACATATACAACTTGAGAAATACCTCCACTGAGGAGCTCTCGTAAAAAAGAAAAAATCATATTATATTAAATCAGCTGGCCACTGCATTCGTAATCTTCTTGATTCGTGCTTCTCTAGCAGCGGCTGTAGCAGATCATTTGAATGCCCTTCCATCTTTGTATGGTGTTGTTGGGTTCTCCGCTTTATTACATCCACAATGTATGGGCTGAGAGATCATCATGTAGGGTTTGGTTGGTGACATACCATGGTGCGCTGGCTATCATCCTCAATATTTTGGACTGACATCTTTGTAACAGAGCAATATTGGATTTGCTTGCACAACCTCAAATTTCTATACCGTATGTCCATATCGGAGTGATAATTGTCTTGTAAAGGAGAATTTTGTTTTCCATAGATAATTTAGACTTTCTACCTATCAGCCACAGTAGTTCTCTGGTTTTCAATTCCATTTGCTTCCTTTTTTTTAATATGTGTTCTCTCCAGGTAAGCTTGGAGTCCAAGTGGAATTCAAGGTATTTTGCGCTTGTAGTTTGGGGTATTAATGTGTTGTTAATTCGAATTTGTGGACAACGTTCTTTCCTTAGTGTGAAGTCTACTTGCTTGGATTTGGTCTCGTTTATCTTGATCTTCCATTTGTTCATCCAGAGTTGTGCTTCGTCCAGGTGCTTCTGGGCGAGGTCTGTGGCAACTGATGGATCTTCATCTATGGCCAGAATAGTTGTATCGTCTGCAAATGTTCCTAGTATCGTTTTGGTGGATGTGGGCAGATCTGACGTGTATAATAGGTATAGTACAGGGCCCAGGACGCTACCTTGAGGAACTCCAGCACGGATAGGGTATTTTCCAGAGATTTCTTGTCCAACTCTAATTCTAAACATTCTATCCGTCAGATAGGATTTTAGAAGATGGAAGTACTTTGGGGGAGGATACTTTTTATTTTGTATAGTAGTCCTGCGTGCCAAACTTTGTCAAAAGCTTGACTTACATCGAGAAAGACTGAAGTACAGTATTTCTTCTCTTCGAAGGCTTGGTTGATGGCTTGTGTGATTCTGTGAGTTTGCTGGATTGTTGAGTGTCCTTGTCTGAATCCGAACTGGTGATCTGGAATCCATTGGTTGTTGGGGATATCGGTGTTGATTCTTTTCAGGATAAGTCTTTCAAGTACTTTGGAGGTTATGGGAAGCAGGTTTATTGGTCGGTATGATGGTGTATCGTTGGGATTTTTTCCTGGTTTTAATATCATGAGGATCTCTGCTGTTTTTAGTGTTTCGGGCCAGTGCTTCAATCTTAGTATGGCGTTGAATATGTTGGTTAAGAGGACTACTCCTTTTCTGGATAGTTCTTTTACCATTCTTGAAGTCATACAACCATATTGGATTACACCTGGGAGATTATGAAGGCTGAACAATACCCATCTTCAACATTTGATCTATTTCCTCATTGAGATATTTGTGCACGGCAGGAGAGAGGGGGTACTGCTTTTATCGAATAGGTGAAGCCGTGCAGGTATCGATATCATGTTGAAGAAGTGAGTTTTTCCTATTTTATCAGATGGTGATATCTCGAGGAATGTCTCTTCAACCACTCTCAACTTTTCTTTCTTCGTTTCATTCAAATCAGTATATGAATGAATAGTATTTACTATACAAATGTCATCTTCCTTCAAATCAAATGATATATGATTATAATAATCTCATTGAAAACTTCCTTATTAAAACTTTCTATGCGACTGAACATGTGAATAACTAAATACTTCGTTTCTAACAATACACTTACCTATAAAACGATAAATTGGGATTAAAATTCCTGTCTTTACTACAACCTTTACCATTTTTAGTGCGATGAAAAGTAATAAACAATAAAAAATATGAAAAATCTAATACTGACTCTCACAAATTTTCTTCAATTTGCGTATTTATTTTCGATACAGAGGTGGTAACGTGTGTCTTCTAAACATCATGTGACCTTCAAACTGTCAAACAGAGAATTCGGTAGCGTTGTCTTGGCTTTCATTCGAATTTCTTTCAATCTGCTGTCTCTAACATAAAATAGCAGAATCAACAAAAGTTTTTTTTTACATCTTGCTAACATATCCGATAAGACAGTTTCAATTCAAAATATAAAATTTTAACAATGTTTTGAATGCAAATTGGAGAAAAAGTTTTTATTCACAATTATAGGGGAATAGACAAACCTACTATTTGCTCAGTTTGGCAACATGAAAATTTTTTTATGACCTGAGTGGACCAGCTCAATACGTTACAATCGACCAGTTCTAAGTTTCAGATGCGACACTTTTCAATGTGAATAAAAGGGTCTTATACAGGGTGTTCGGCACATTCGTCAAATTTTTTTGGGGCGTTGGTAGGGTCATTTGCTACCTTTTCAGTCTTTTGGAACCTGGGTCCTTAGTATTACGGTTACGGAGGTATGATTTTTTTATTAGGTTTTTCTAAATTACCCAAAATGTACCCTTCGAAGCCCCATAACTTTTTTTACGTGTGTGCTTTTACATCCATTTTTTTATTGTATTAAGTCTACATGAGTGTGTGTTTAAAAAAAACGTATTTATTGTTACAGATAACACCACAAAATTAACACATGGGCCTCTCATTAAAAAAAAATTATGAAAGTATGAAAACATCTCTACTCCTATTGAAATTTAAAAAAAAGTTACAGCTATTACAAACTTAGTTTTATTTTAAAATGTTCTTTGGTTTATAACGTTGCTAACCATATGCTATTTACGTAAGTCAATAAAAAAATAATACTGCAAATAAGGTTTTAGTC
Source organism: Micraspis discolor (assembly GCA_030674115.1). Lineage (NCBI taxonomy): Eukaryota > Metazoa > Arthropoda > Insecta > Coleoptera > Coccinellidae > Micraspis > Micraspis discolor. The sequence goes on along the minus strand of JARTUT010001749.1, from coordinate 983,347 downwards.
AGAAGAGTGAAGAAAGTCGCACCTAAATAAAAGTACGGATTTCGACACAACACAGCGAGCAAGGAAATTTTACCTGCCCATTTTAGACGCGTGTGAATTATTATTACTATTTCTGTCCTTAGGTTGGATTGGGTTAGTCGCCGCTGACTTGACCCTACCGTCATTCGAGATTTAACTGTCTCTGCTGTTGGAAGTGTCTGTGCCGCGTTGTTCAGTTTTTCAAATTTGTATTTTTTTGTTTTTGTTACTTTTATCGACTTTTTGCTACTGTTGTTTTAATTTTGGTGGTTGATATGCCTAATTTCACCAACGCTGAGTATGCTGATATGGTGATGGCATATGGCCAGTAGCAAAAAGTCGATAAAAGTAACGAAAACAAAAAAATACAAATTTAAAAAACTGAACAACGCGGCACAGACACTTCCAACAGCAGAGACAGTTAAATCTCGAATGACGGTAGGGTCAAGTCAGCGGCGACTAACCCAATCCAACCTAAGGACAGAAATAGTAATAATAGATCACATGCGTTCAAAAAGGGGCAGGTAAATTTCCTTGCTCGCTGTGTTGTGTCGAAATCCGTACTTTTATTTAGGTGCGACTTTCTTCACTCTTCTGACTAAAACCTTATTTGCAGTATTATTTTTTTTATTGACTTACGTAAATAGCATATGGTTAGCAACGTTATAAACTATGGCGTCCTATACGACAAACTACAAAAAAAAAAAATAATAATAATCTAAAACTCACTAAAACAAAACAAATGGGAAAACGCTAGAATTATCCTCGGTTTCGAGGTCAGTGGAGACGGCGTTGGTTCTAGATGGTAAGATCGGGCGCCAACCTATTTTATCCTAGCAAGTCCCACAAAACAACAAAATAACGGCCAAACACTTAAACAACGAAATTGATTCAAGAATTTATCGCAAAATATAATACCTGAAAAAAAAATATCAAATGAAAGATCTAAGTGCACTTTACCCAATACATATATTATACAAATCCTCACAGTAACGATCAGATATATCAATTTATAGTTAAGAAAAGTTTTTATCCACCGCACTTGATCAAGCTTAGTTTCACAAAAGCACCCTGTATACAGGTTATCTTTATTTGGGCGTAATTTGAAATAATCAGAAGTATTACAAAAAAACATATGCACATATCATTTAGAAATAACTCGAAATTCTCTCTTGAATTACAAAAAAAAAGAAATAAATATCGGCAACCATCTACTCCAAGAATTTGAAATTCTACTATATCTCGTATTACTCTCGTGTCCCAAGGTTCGATGTGGGCTAGTGAATGCCGGTGCAAAATGAGAACGTCCTCCCGTGGTTATAAAAGATTTTCTACATACCAGGCAAACAGCATAAATTCTGAAGAATCACCAGTTCCAAACTACTTATGTTTCTCCAAGTTCACGAATATCACAAGAAGAAAAGACCTCATCAATATCTTGACCTTGACAGCAACGATGATAATGGATCTCCAGAGATGTTTTCAAGGTTACGAAATACAGCAAAACGTATTTACAGTCGACGGTAGATGAAAAATAAAAGGCACCAATAAAAGAAAATGAAAAAAAAAAGTCGAAAGAAAAAAAGGCCCTGTAAACAAAGAAAACTCATGACAAATCACGAAACATGAAATAATGGGGTAAAAAAACTTACTGAAGTTGTTGGACGGCCTTGAATGAAATCGTTTATGGACTAAGTACTTCTAATCCCCTAAAGGGTAATATTTCCATTCCAATCCAAAACTAACACAAATGGACAATATTCAGAATAATGTATTATCTCCTTATCCCAATACAATTGGATTTTCACACAGGAAAAATTTCAATTCAATAACACACTTGTACTTTTCAGTCCGATATTAAAAGAACGAATAAATCAGGTGTTGTTAAAATTCATAGATATCCGGCCATCTGTGCGCAATGATAATGAAATATTGCGATTAATTTTCATCGCGGAATAGGCAACTCAACTTACTTCAGCTGGGCGTTGTGTGTTGTAAACCTCTGGATTATCTAAACGTTACAAAACCAAAGAACATTTTAAAATAAAACTAAGTTTGTAATAGCTGTACCTTTTTTTAAATTTCAGTAGGAGTGGAGATGTTTTCATACTTTCATAATTTTTTTTTAATAAAAGGCCCACGTGTTAATTTTGTGGTGTTATCTGTAACAATAAGTACCTTTTTTTTTCAAACACACACTCATGTAGACTTAATACAATAAAAAAAATGCATGTAAAAACCCACGCAAAATAAGTTATGGGGCTTCGAAGGGTACATTTTGGGTAATTTAGAAAAACCTAATAAAAAAAAAATCATACCTCCGTAACCGTTATACTAAGGACCCAGGTTCCAAGACTGAAAAGGTAGCAAATGACCCTACCAACGCCCCAAAAAAAACACCCTGTATAGTCTAAGGGAATAACAAATACTTTTGAAATTTTTGTTTGTCCCTGTAAATTAACTGGGAACATTACATAACCAAGACATGATTGAGGTACGCCATCAGCTGTAGTAATCAACAAGGGATCATCATTTCTAATTCTTTTTTTTCTTCTCAATATTTATTGCTCAATATACAATATACACATATAGGTATTAAGTAATTGTGTTGGCTACAATGAAAAGGGAGACAACAAAAAAAAAAAAAAAAAATAAGTGAAAGGGAGAAGATGAGAGTGAAATGTCCAGTGACACTTCTACTCGATTGCTGATTCAGAGCGGGAGGTCTTCAGGCCACGTCTTTTTTAGTCGTCTGATTCTTGATCCATTATTATAGAGGTTCTCTATTAACTCATTCGAATGAGCTTGTAGTCTTTCCTGGTACTTGGTGGAGGTGGATTGTATGACTTCTGTTATGTAGGGTATTTGGAGGTCTTCATGAATTCTCTGGTTCGTGACATACCATGGAGCATTGGCTATCAACCGAAGAGTTTTGGACTGAAACCTTTGGATGGAGTTTCTTAATGATGGTTTTGCACAGCCCCACAGCTGTATACCGTAGGTCCAGACAGGTTTAAGTACCACCTTATACAGGAGCAGCTTGTTCTGAATGGTCAGCTTTGATCTCTTTCCAACAAGCCAGTGCATTTTCCGAACTTTCAAGTCTAGCTCTTTTCTTTTAGTTTCTATGTGTTTTTGCCACGTGAGTCTCTGGTCCAGGTGCAGTCCAAGGTATTTGACATTTTGCTTGGCGGGTATAGTAATGTCATCCAGTGTTAAACTGGAACAGGTGTTGTTGCGGTTGGTGAATACAACTTGTGTCGATTTGTTATGATTTAGTGTCATCCTCCAGGTTTTATACCAATTGTTCAGTTTGTCAAGGTGTTCTTGGACCTTTCTAGAGGAGATATCCGGATCTTCATCGGAAGCTAGTATTGCGACGTCATCTGCAAATGCTGCCATGGTTGTATCATGATCTTCTGGCATGTCAGCAGTATAAAGTAGAAACAGGTACGGTCCCAGTACACTTCCTTGTGGTACACCGGATTTAATGCATCTATAGGTTGAAAATGTGTAGTTGTATCTGACTTGGAAGTTTCTGTCAAGGAGGTATGATTTCAGGATCAGGTAGTACTTGTCGAATTTTTTTAATCTTGTATAATAATCCAGCGTGCCATACCCTGTCAAATGCCTGGGTAGTATCCAGAAAGACACCATTGCAGAAATGCTTTTTTCCATTGAAGTTGCAATTGCATTGACTATTCTATGAGTCTGGTGAAGTGTAGACATATGTTGGCGAAAACCAAATTGGTACTGGGGAATGATACTTGTTGATTCGTAATCTTCTTGAATTTTTTGAGGAGTATTCTCTCGAATATTTTCCCAGTGAGAGGGAGAAGACTTATTGGCCTATATGATGGTGGTTCATGTGGAGGTTTTCCGATTTTGTGTATCATTATGATATGTGCGAGTTCCATTGTATTGGAAAATAGCCCAAGGTCAACATACGGGTATACAAGGTAGTGAGAAAAGCTATTGCTTTTCTCGGCAGATTTTTCAGGATTTGCGCAGATATCAAGTCGTGTCCATGCGCTTTGTGGTTTTTGAGTCTGCGTATTTCCGCTTTTACTTCTTTGGGTGATACTGGCTCAAAAGGAAGTGACATTTGACAGGGGGCATCTAGGAATTCTTGTATGTCGTTTTCAAAGCCTGGTACTTCCATTGGCTCTTCAAATACTCCAGAAAGTTGTGATGCAAAGGCCTCAGCTTTTTCGTCGTTTGAGCGTGACCAGCATTTGGTGTCCTCATAGGTGTAACTGTTTGTATTGGCCTCCTAAGTTTTTTTGTAGCCTTCCATAAACTGTGATCCTCGGTGGTCAGTTGCTCGGTATGTTGTTCGAAGTAAGCGTTTTGGTTGTCTTTTAGTGTCTTTGTTAGGTTACGGGACAGTCTTCTGTATAGGTGAAGATCATTTAAGTTGCGTGACCGTTGCCACAATCTTCTAGCTCTCCTTTTTTCAGCTATCAGTTGTCTTATATGTAGGGGTGTACTGAAGGCTTTTGGAATTTCTTCTTTTATCCATGGAGTAGAGTGCCAGGCTGCTTGTTGTACTGTTTCCGTAAAGTGTTTGGTGGCTTCATCTATTTCTGTTGATTTTGTAATGACAATGTTGCAGTTGAGTTTTGCATTTATGTATTCTTGGAAGTGGTCCCAGTTAGTGTGTTTTGTGGCGAGTTTTGGTGGGGTGTCAACTTTGACAGGCGAGCTTTTCAGGTTCATGATGACAGGTGAATGGTCAGATGTTAGGTCGTAGTTTGACTCCAATGAGCAGTTTTGCATTGGGATGCCGTTCAGTATGAAGAAATCTAAAAGATCAGGTAGCTTTCTTGGATCTGTTGGCCAGTATGTGGGTTCACCGTTTGAGTAGGGTTTATAATTTTTGTCTCTTAAGGCCTGCAGCAAGTTACGACTCTTAGTTGTTGTTAATCTGGAACCCCAATATGTATGTTTGACATTCCAGTCTCCTCCACCAATGAACTTGTTTCCAAGGGTAGCAAAGAATTCCTTGTAGGTGTCGGTTGTAATTGTGTGACGTGGTGGACAATACACTGATGTTGTATGTATATGACCAGAATTCATTTTGATTTTTACTGTGCTTGCTTGAATAGCGTTTGTTTGAAAACTCTCTTCTTCTTGGTGACTTATTGAGTTTCTGATTATGATTGCAGAACCACCATGTGCTGTTCCATCGGGATGTATAGTGTGATAGACGGAGTAGTAGGGAATAGTAAACATTGTTCAGTTGGTGAAGTGGCTCTCAGAAATTAGGAGAATATCGATTTTATTCATATCTAGAAACCACAGGATTTCTTGTTTATGGTTTATCAAACCATTAGCGTTCCATGTCGCAATTCTAAGGATTTTGTTGTCCATTATGGAAGTTTTTTCAAGACAGTGGTAAGCAGATTCAAGATCATGCTGTTTTGATTCAGAAGCTGTGAAAACATGTTTTAAAATTCGTCAAGGAAGGTTATTAGCTGTTTGCTCAATTGTGATGAAGTGTCTTCTTGATTTACATTGCTCGTTACCTGTGCAAATGTTTGATAAGGCATGTTGTTTTGTTGTTGTGGCTCTGGAGCTGTTGAGTGAACTGTAGGTATTTTCATATTGACTGTTGGTGCGTGAATAGGAGTTTTAGGCTGGCTTCTCTGAATAAGGTCTTTATAGACTTGGCATCCCTTATAGTTGGCTGGGTGATTACCATCACATAGTGCACACTTTGCAGGAATATTCTTTGGTTTCCGACAGCTTTTGGAGTCATGTTGTTCTCCACACTTTACACAGTTGTAAGGTCGATAGTAGTAAGTCTTATGGTGACCATATTCCTGACATCTCATGCACTGAACAATACCTCTTTTTTTTTGGAGGTTCCATGGTGATTTTTGTGTTGCATATGTATTGCAGCTCATATACTGCTTTGTGGTTTGGTTTAGGAAGTGGCTCCTTGGTGACTCTTTGACGTACATTTATAATGTTGCGCACCTTATGCCCGTGGGTTGAGAGTTCGTTTGTTATTTCCTCTGTAGACACTGAGTGATGAAGGTTACGGATTACGATACGATGAGACCTCTCGTCCCTTATTTGATACGTGTGGTGAATAATATTTTCTTTCCTGAGGAATGAGGACAGCTTTCTATAAGCATCTACTGTGTGTGTGCTTATTTTGATTTTATCGTTTGCTAGTACTCTAGCATGAAAAGAATTTTTTTCAATTATTTCGTCAAACTTTTGATCATTGCCTGATAATCTGCCACGTCATAAATGAATATTGGGGGTGGTGTGGGTGTCTTGTTTTCTTTGGCTGTTGCATTTCTATTAGGTTCCAAAGATGTCGTCTGTAGAAGTGTGAACCTGTTTTCTGTGATAGTTGGACTAGGGGTCTGCACATGCGAACGTTTCCGTTTTTTTGCGATCTGCCATCTAAGTTGGTGGTCTTGTTCCATTGTTGTATCTTGGTCTTGATGTGGTGATGTGGTTTGATCGCTGGTTGTGGTGTCAATACTTAGATTTAATTTTTGCATGACGTGTTCTGATTTTTCTTTTGGAAATTCCAAGAATACTTTCTGATTTTCGTGGATTTTTATTTTATTATCATTAGTTTGGGTACTCATAACTGGTTGGCCATTTTGATCAAAGCCGAGGAGGCCCCCCGAGGGAAATATATTAATTAATTAATTTGTGAGATCCGAACCTGTGATACGCCACTGAAATGTCTGCAGGTCTTATCAACGACGCATAAAGATTCACGATTCCGTATGTTGATATGAATGTTTGTTTACACCTCACAATAATGTGTAATTACGCGATATATCGAGTCCTATCTCACTAATTTTCACTACAAGTTTGTCTAAATATGCTCCATTTGCACTTTATTGAAAAATTTGAAATTAAAGTTTGTTGTTTCCGTTAATTTTCGGCAGAGAAACAGTGTGAATATGACAGTCACTGGCAGAGTCGATGATAAGAATCATTTCTAATTCTAATATTCCATTTATTCAACAGAAATAATGCGTTGCAGCCTAATACTGAACAACAACTTCCAGAATTGATGAGAGACAATATTTCATCATCATATATTTTGAGCTTTAAGTAAGGACGGTCATCATTCGATCTCGAATTGAACATAGGATTGATTGAAGAGGTATTCGGGTTTTCTGATGTTGAAAAGGTTGATGGCAGTTTCAAAGGCAAACAAGAAGGAACTAGATTTCGATCCACTGTAACTAGTTCATTGAGGTCTGAGTTATGATTTAATTCTTCTTACCTTTCTCGGTTCTTTTTTTGGCTGTAGCCCTTGATTCTGGGGTTCCAGCGTCCAGACCCACTGAACAATCTTCGGCGGTTTTTGAATGACATCTATCACATCCTGACTTAGTCACTCCAACCCTTCCACAGCCATAACAAAACAAACTTCTTCTTTCTTGGCAATCTCTATAAGTATGACCACTTTGGGATCAATTCCAACAACGAAAACTTCTCTCGCGAAATGTCCTCTCACCTGTGATGAAACTTCTCCACCGGCGTGTGCCCCTGTGTTCATAAAAACTTGGACAACTCAGATCAGGTTCTAATATATTTGATATATATGACGAAGGTGGTTTATATCTTTCAGTCCACTCGCGTGATTTCTCCATGCTTTATTCAGGTCAGAAATAGTCGTGAAATCATGTAGAGATAAATGAGACACAAATAAGGCAAAAGATTTCTTCTCATAATGTTCATCATTTCAATTTCGGTTGGTTTAACCTTCCACCTGTTGAACAGTCCTTCCATGAAAGATATACAGAGTGAGTCTTTGACCACTGCGTTAATTTTAACCATAGATTCTTGACGTCAAAAAAACATTTTTCCAAATTTGGCCCAGTTCTTGTAGAAGGTTTTTGATAACAGTCATGCATATTTTGGCATCATTAGATTTATTCCATTTCTTGTGGGTTTCTCACTACTACTCTATAGATTGGTTAAATTGCATGAAAAACAAATATCGCTTGAACAAAAGGTCCGTATCTCGTACCTCCTGGAATCATTAGTCTTTTTGCAGATAAAATCATTCGTCATCTTTTCTCCTAAATTGCAAAATTCTTGAGATATTTGAAGTTGAAAGGAATTAAATCGATATAATTTTGTCCAAATTTTCTGATTATCCCAAATCCAACTCTATGCTGAAATGATTCAATAATCAGATTTGTTCAATGTTGCCATATTTTATGTCTTTATCCAATATTTCTACAAAAGATTGGGAAAATCTCTCCAGTCTATGGTTCCACCACTAAACATTATAGATGAAATTAACCACTGAACAATTTTTGTCTTTTATCAGCACATAATCTAAATTGCCATTTGCAGTATTGTCTAGCACCTTGTTTGATATTGAATCCATAGTCATATTCCATAATAAATAGGGAAAAAGTTTTCCATCACTCACATAGGTACTTCGGTATATTGTCGTAATAAGCGTTGAAATAGGTAATGTATTTTCTGTCAGGACCTGTTAAATTGAAGACTTGTCTTTATGAAGAGCTGGTTCTTTATAGCTTCAGACTTTCAGGGTTCATCAAATTATTTCTATTCTAATATAGGAATGCTTGAAATTAAGCTCATATGAGTTTTAAAAACTTCGAACCCAGTCTCCTAGATTTGTTTTGTACCTTTATAGAAGTTTTTTCACATCTTTATTTCATACACCGATTCAACCTGGTTCACAAACTTAGGAGATAATAGAATTTGACTTAGTTTTAATATTTCTGAATGTTTGTTATGATGCATGGTTAATTGAAATTCAATCAATATTTATTTATTTATTTATTCATTTATTCAACAGGGAAACATACACAGGTAAACAAATACCCAGAAGAATGTTCACTAATAAATTGAGTACTTACAGAGGTACAAAACAAATATTCTAACTAAACTAGTGTAAACTTAATACTATAGTGTCAAAAAAAAAAGAAAAAAAAACAAATACACTGCATTTTCCACTACATAATTTCACCCCCCCAAACCATTTGAAAATCTCATGTAGTAACGTCTTAAATATTTCCTAACTGCCCTCACATCAAGATGAAAGATATCTATTGTAGTTCTAAAATAGTTGCACCGTTCAAGTACTCTTATAATAGGGAATTTTTGGAGCTGTTAGTAGCCCTCAAGGGCAGGACGAAGGTGTCCAACTGTCTTAACCTCCTCAATGGAGCATGTAGGCAAAACTGCGATATTAGCCAAGGCGATTCCAACCGATTATTGAGCAACTTATGAGCAAATAATACATCACTCATCACTCGTCGGTTTTCCAAACTTATCATATTGAAATGTCTCAACCTTATAATATAATTTCCAGGATCACCCCTATTCAAACGTAAACCACACCTAAACGCCATAATACGGAGAAATTTCTTTTGGACTTTTTCAAGTCGCTCTATATAGGTTATATAGTGGGGATTCCATACAACCGAAGCAAAGTTCAACTTACTGAACACATATGAATAATAAAGGGCGATAACGGATCTATTGTTGGAAAACGATCTACTCTGTCTCAATATGTAGCCAAGCATCTGTGCTGAAGATGTTACAATATTGTCAATATGTAAATTGAATTTCAGTTGGTAATCAAATGTTACACCCAAATCTCGTACGTGATATAGACGCGTCAGTGGTGAATCCATAATTGAATAAGGGAAGATCACCGGATTTTTATTTCTGGTGAAACTAATTATGTGACATTTGCTAACATTTAGGAACAAATCAGCCCCCGCACAATACATCGAAAAGCTTTCAACGTCCTCCTGCAAAAGCTGGCAGTCATCTGAGTTACGAATCCTCATGAAAATCTTCAAGTCATCGGCAAACAACAATATTCTGCATATCTTGAAGCATTTTACTATGTCATTGATGTAAATAATGAACAATAAAGGTCCTAAATGAGATCCTGCGGCACCCCAGAGGATGCAGACATATACCGCGACTCAAATCCTCAACAGATACATACTGTGACCTATTGCTCAAGTAGGACTCAAACCATCTCAAGAGAGATCCGCACACTCCAACCCTGTATAATTTTGCGATAAGTACCTGAATAGATATTTTATCAAAAGCCTTACTAAAGTCTGTATAGACAACGTCCACTTGGGCTCCTCATTGAGGCTACCCAACAAAAACTCGGTAAAAGTCGCCAAATTAGTCTCCACGGAACGCCCTCTGAAGAAGCCATGTTGCTCAGGAATTATTTGAGATTTCACAAGATGGAACAAATGGGGATATATCAAAGATTCAAACAACTTTTCAAAGATAGATAGCTTACTTATTGGTCTATAGTTCTCAACGCACAGCTTACTACCCGATTTAAAAACTGGAACTATGCATGCCAATTTCCAGCGTTCCGGAAACACCCCCGATGTCAGAGATTTGTTAAATATAATACACAGCGGCTCCGCAATCGACACACAACAAGATCGAACGAATATCGCAGGTATACCGTCAGGGCCAGGACCCTTATTAACATCCAGGGACAGTACAGCGCGTACAACATCATCCGTAGTAATACTGATTGAATTTAAAATAAAAGAATCAGGAGGATAACACCCCTATCACCATCACCACTTCGAGTTGACGGGCCGTAGATGCCCTCAAAATAATCCGCGAATTATTCACAAACATCTTTACCACCCTCCGCAGATCGGTTGCCGTATGACACATAATCGGGACAGTTGAACACCCTATCCTTGACAGATACAAATTTAAAAATTTTCTTGGATTAGTTCTTAATTCACATTCAACAGATGTTCTGTATTTGACAAAATCTCGCCTGATCATCCTCTTGCACAATGTGCGCAAACTCTCGAACTCAAGTCGATATGATAAGTTCCTATAAGTTTTCCATTTTTTGTGTATTTTTTTCTTACGTTTAATCAACTTAATTAACTCTCTAGAATAATAAGGTGGATAATGCTTATTAACTCTGTATTTAGGTACTAAAAATCAATTATATCATAAATAATATCATAAAATATATCCACAATACAATCAATATTGTCGGAATCAAATAGGTCAGACCATGAGATTCCAGCAACTGCACGATTGATCGCATCATAATCAGCACGTCTGAAATTACGTCTGAGACGACATTCATTATTCCTCAAATATTTGCAATTCTGAACATCTAATAAAAATTCAATGGAGGGGTGATATTTATCCTCAGGCACAACCGGAGTGTTACATCTATTTATATTACAAACAATTTGAAAATTACACAAAATTAAATCAAGAATTCTATCATTACAATTATTAATAAAGTTAAATTGCAACAACCCCAAAATGAAAATGTATCAATAAGTTCTTCATATTTACTGTGGACATCGATGGCATCAAAGACACCCACACTGTCACCCTTAACCCATTGTAACTTCGACAAATTAAAATCACCCAATATGAGAACAGAATTATTCTTTATCTTAGCCATGATTTGAGATAATTTATTTCGAAAGAACGATACAGCATTGGAATCGGATGGAGGTAAATACACACAACATTGAAACTGGAAGCTATAAGCTCATAAACAAGAAAGATTATTATTATTACAATTAGAGTTGAGGATAACCTATATAACTCACAATAAAAAAAAATATATATAATAGGCTCATGCTTGTGAATTCGAAAAAATAGGTAAGATTAAATTGAATTAACGATATACTGTCCATATAAAAGAAAACTAAGTCCACCACTGAAAATGAAACACGCACTCCTAACTGGTCACAAGTATCTACCGGAGCTCCATTCGTCCCATCTGTTTTTGAAGCTGTTGACACTAGGGGCGTTGACGACACTGTGGGGCAACATATTCCATTCCCGAAATACCCTGTTACTCAAGAAATTCTGTCTGCTTCTAGTGAAAAATCGTTCCCTACTCAGCTTCTATATGTCTCCTCTTAGATTATCTCTGTTTAATGAAAATAGACCAGACATGTCAACACCGAAAAACCCCTTCAAAGCTCTGAACGTGGTCAGCATATCTCCCCTCATCCTACGACTTGAGAAAGTTTCCAATTCCATCATGGAGAGCCGAGTTTGGTAGTCAGGTCTTATGATACCGAATGGGATTAAAATATAATGCATTTTCTGACCATAATCATTGCAAACTGAATTAAATAATTTCAAACTGTCGAAATTATCCTTAAAATATTTTCCACATTTTTTTTAAAGAAAGCTACAAATAACTGATGACAGTTTCAAACAGAATCAAAACAACGAGGAACCACAGAACACTATTTTATTGGGAACTACCCACCACAAAGACGTTATAAGATTTAAATGTGATAATAATTCACTCTAGTTATTCTGAGGAAAATTATAAATAAAAATCAATAATGGTTACAGATATTATCTTTCATTTGAAAAAACTTTGCAATTGTTAATTTTTTCTCTCCTGGGGTTCAGTAGTAAATTAATATTCTATGGTAAGGTATTAAAATTTGACATAATCTATGAATAACCATTATTCAATATTCATGTTTTTGTTTACGTAATTAAAACAGATATTCTGATTATAAAAACCAAAAATTTACGCATGTTCAGTAATCAGTCATTATAGTCTAAACAGAATAGATTCATATCAATGATTCAACAAAAAATATTTCAGTAAAGAACACCTAGTTGATTTTTCAGAATCAAATTTACCTGATCAAAGTCAATTTCTTCAAGCAAGTATAATGGCACACCTAAATCTGGGAATACTTGTGATCTATTCAAGTAAATTGTTCTTGGGATTCAGTACAGAAAATAATCATCGAGCAAAGTAACATCACTTTAAAATAGTTATTCGTAGTGACATCATTCATTGTTGTTAAAGATTTTCATATTTTTAACAGTATGATATCAAGAGACCTCATAGACCTGTTCACTGGTCTCTTTCAAGGAGAAGAAACTTCAGAAATATCAGTGTTTGGAAAATCATAGATGATTTTTTCTGGCTTTGAGTGAAAAAAAAGCAATGTGACAACCTCTTGCCTTGGAAGATTTCATAGAAATGATGTTTATGTTTATGGTGTTGAATATTTTTTACCAGAAAATTAGTATTTTGTATCTTCCTTCTGGATATTGACCTCATCGGATGAAACATGATTGGGTGAATTATATTTTAAAGGGAAAATAATGTTTTTAAACAATTCAGTTTCATTAGTGGATGCTGTGGAAGGTATTTTTCATTTAAACTAAACTGGACTACAGAGGGGTATTTGCCCAATGTGAAAACTTAAAATGCTTATAACTTTTTAACTCAGCTGAATATGGAAAAACCGTAGTAGAAAAAGTGTTTCTTTTGATCTCAAGAACCTATGGTTAAAATTAACGCAGTGGTCATAGACTTCAACAATAATGAATGACGTCACTACGAATAGTTATTTTTAAAGTGATGTTACTTTGCTTGATGATTATATTCTGTACTGAATCCCAACAACAATTTACTTCGATCGATTACAAGTATTCCCAGATTTAGGTGTGCAATTATACTTGCTTGAAGAAATTGAGTTTGATCATCTGAATTTGATTCTGAAAAATCAATTAGGTGTTCCTTACTAAAAAATATTTTGTTAAATCATTAATATGAATCTATTCTGCTTAGACTATAATCAATTACTGAACATGCGTGAATTTTTGGTTTTTATAATCAGAATATTTGTTTTAATTATGTTAACGAAAACAGAAATATTGAATAATGGTTATTCATAGCTTATGTCAAATTTTAATACCTTACCATAGAATATTAATTTATTACCGAACCCCAAGAGAGAAAAAAATTTATAATTGCAAAGTTTTTTTAAATGAAAGATAATATCTGTAACCATTATTGATCTTTAGTTATAATTTTTCTCAGAATAACTAGAGTGAATTATTATCACATCAAAATATTATAACGTCTTAGTGGTGGGTAGTTCCCAATAAAATTGTTATTTGTACCTTAAAAAATGTGGAAAATATTATAATAAAATAATAATAATGATTTCGATAGTTTGAAATTATTCAATTCGGTATGAAATGATTATGGTCAGAAAATGCATTCTATTCTAATCTTTCTTATGTCTTATGAGCTTATAGCTTCCAGTTTCAATATTGATTGAATTTTAATTAACCATGCATATCATAACAATAATTCAGAAATATTAAAACTAAGTCAAATTCTTTTATCTTCTAAGTTTGTGAACCTGGTTGAATCGGTGTATGAAATAAAGATGTGAAAAAACTTCTATGAAGGTACAAAACAAATCTAGGAGACTGGGTTAGAAGTTTTTTAAACTCATATGAGCTTAATTTGAAGCATTCTTATGTTAGAATATACAGTGTGGAACAGCCAAATGGAATAAATTCGATAACTGATAAATAAGAGCGTGTTTGGAAAAACGCTTGGACACGGCGTTTTGTATTTTTAACTGAGCATTCTCTTCAAAGAAAAAAAATTATATAGGGTGCGTCATGTGATAGTGGCCAATATCCACTTTCTTATTTTAAATGCAAGCCCCTGTATATTATTAATTTTTTGGATTCTTCAGAGAATTCTAGACATAAATCATGTACAATGTCCTATACCTATCTTAAACTGTTTCAGAAATACTAAGTGTTTTCAGATTTATTACAAAAATTAACATCAAAAAAAGAAAATTATTTTATATTACAAATTCGCTACATTACACTAAAAACCTAATAATTAATACTGATTATTTCTCAATAATAAAAAAAAAAATAAAAAAATATTAATGTCAATGTAGTAAATGTTCAAAATGCTCGCCGAGAACGTCTTGGCAACATGCTAATCTGGTATAGAAATGACTTCTAACATTACTCAACATCTCAGGTGTAACTGTCTTTTTAAGTCATCTAAATTGAGGGGTTTGGTTTTGTATACAATACTTTCGACATATCCCCACAAAAAGTAGTCTAACAGCGACAGATCAGGAGATCGTGCTGGCCGTTCTATCGATCCGCGCCTCCCTATCCATCGATTTGGAAAAATTTGGTTCAGATACTGGACATTGATTTGGTAATGGGACGGTGCTCCATCTTGCTGCAACCATATTGTATTGGCAGGAACTTGTGGGTTTGCTGGATCAGGATATAAGATTGTCAAAGTTGGCACGAGATTATTTGGAGCAGTTCTAAATATTTATCTCCATTCAAGTTGCCATCAATGAAAAAGGGACCTTTTTTTTGGAAATTTTTCGTGAAATAAGCGAGAAACTTCCATTTGTGTCCTTTTTGTGCTTTTCTGTTAAATGAAACATTTTTCTTGTATTATTACGTACGGTTAACGAAATTTAAACGACAATAGCACTGACACTGACCACTACTGTCATGCAGGCAGACAAGTTGCTATGGCAATCAGTTTTATACGAAAATAAACAATGTTTTTATATTTTTTTCATTTCATATCAGTAAAAAGAAACGCAGGAATGGTTTTTGTTTACTTTCTCATTATCAAGAGCTAAATGGGAAATAAGTATTGAATGTAATGTAGCGAATTTGTGAAATCAAATAATTTTCTTTTTTTAATGTTAATTTTTGTAATAAATCTGAAAACACTTAATATTTCCAAAACAGTTGAAGATAGGTATAGGACATTGTACATGATTTATGTCTAGAATTCTCTGAAGAATCCAAAAAATTAATAATATACAGGGGCTTGCATTTAAAATAAGAAAGTGGGTATTGGCCACTGTCACATGACGCACCCTATATATATATTTTTTTTAAAAAATGCTCAGTTAAAAATACAAATCGCCGTGTCCAAGCGTTTTTCCAAACACGCACTCGTTTATTCGTTATCGAATGTATTCCATTTGGCTGTTCCACACTGTATATAATTTGATGAACCCTAAAAGTCTGAAGCTATAAAAAAACAGCTCTTCAATTCAAGAGGTCCTGACAGAAAACACATTACCCATTTCAACGGTCATGAGAATATACCTATGTGAGTGATGGAAATATTTTTCTCTATTTATTATGGAATATTACTCTGGATTAAATATTAAACAAGGTGCAAATTGTTCAGTGGTTAATTTCATCTATAGTGTTTAGTGGTGGAACCATAGACTGGAGAGATTTCCCCATCCTTTTCGTTTTGTAGAAATATTTTATGAAGAGAGACATAAAATATGGCAACATTGAACAAATCTGATTATTGAATCATTTCAGCACAGAGTTGGATTTGGGAAAATCAGAAAATTTTGACAAAATTATATGGATTTAATTCCTGTCAACTTCAAATATCTCAAGAATGGTGCAATTTAGGAGGAAAGATGCAAAAATGACTAACGATTCCAGGAATTACAAGATTACAAGAAGATACGGACCTTTCGTTCAAGCGATATTTGTTTTTCACGCAATTTAACCAATCTATAGAGTAGTAGTGAGAAACCCACAAGAAATGGAATAAATCTATTGATGCCAAAATATGCATAACTGTTATCAAAAATCTTCTACAGGAGATCAGTTCAATTGATATTGTCGTTTGAATATTACAGGTGAAAATGCAATTTTCTCATGAAATTTCAACACCCTATATCTTTTGAACGGGGCTGTTATAGGAAGAAAATGTTTTTTTTTTGACGTCAAGAATCTATGGTTGAAATTAACGCAGTGGTCAAAGACTCACCCTGTATATGTAGAGCACGTATGAGATGATAATTTAGCTTCATTCGTTTTGATTAGAACTATTCTATTTTCTTCGATTGTTCTACGATATTGTCCATTTTTTTAAAACATTATATTTATGTGTTTAAAGGCCACTGTTCCCCCTCAAAGTAATTTGAAAGAACTATTTCTTCAGACCATTAGCATGACTTCCGATGATTTTCATTGAATTGTTTCAGAAGATTTTTATGTAGTTTTTTTTTATGACATTCTACCTTTTTCGTTGAGCTTTATTCATAGCGGTTTTTACACTCGCTATTTTCAGTTAGGACCTTTTCTTAAAAGCTTACAATTACTTTTTTCTAACTGTTTTTTATACTGTTGATTTTGTTTTATATTATATAATTGACCTTCATAATTTAACTATTATTTTTTGTTAATTTTTTTGACATTTGTAAGCTTTCATTAGTTTGCTTTATCTTGTCGCTTATAACGCTTTTTTGGACGTTTTTTGCTCAGTATATTTTTCTTTACTTTGTCCTTGTTATCCAATGTAAAGGATTTTTGCGTTTTCTCCATGAATTTTTGTTGTTTTTCAGCTTCACTTGTGTGATTTTTATACTCCTGAAGATGAGCTGAATCAGCTCGAAACATGTAGAGTTACAAATTAAAATCACAAAAGACCTTATATTTGAATAGTGTTTCGATTTCATATCATGGATCTCCCAGATATTAGGACATTCCATTCTAAAGTTCTCCTACGCTTCCATCGATTCTAATATTTTCAAATGCACCCGGAATAAAATGCACAATATATATCGCATCGAATGCTAAGCAAAGTCATTAATGTATAATTATAATTCTATCTATAATTTGACTATCACATCGTTACAGACTTTCGAAAATTAAGTTAGTTTGAGACTTTTTGGTCAAATCAATTTCTGTAACTCCGTTTTGTGCATGTCAGTAATAATTATAAAATCATTTGATTGCGTGCCTTATTGTCATTTGTAATCAAAGAATAAATTCTTTTTGAAAACTGTTTTTACAAATTGTGCGCGTACAAAATTAGGAGTAATAATAATCACCCGCTTAATGGAGAGAAGCGCACTTCCTGAGTCGCTGGTTATACTCTAACAGTAGATTCAAAAATTATCTTTGGTAGAAAAAATGTCTGCAATGTGAATAAAACGAGTTTGTAATTGTAACAAAATTATGTATTCACAGATAAGAAGAATTAACAAGGTTCGGTACCACAGCTCTGCTTCAATCGTCGAGGGTAGATTTCTCAGAATAAGGTGCAGGTACTTCGGATGAGATTTTCACTAACAAATTGTGGCTTGTCGATATGCAATTGCTTCACAGATTCACAAATCACATCTTTGTTGTTTCACTTGGGAGAATTGCAGCTGAATAACTCAGATTCACAATAAACTAGGGTAACTAACTGACCCAACTGGAGAAAATGTATATGAGAGAGATTATGTTAATCGACGAGGAACTTTTAGAGTTTAGAGTGCTGTATTTACAGGTGAAAAGTAAAACTTACTGGTAAAGTGGAACTGACCAGAGTGGTGGTCAAACTCGAACTGTACTGTGAGAGGGTTCTTGAAGTTCTTGAGTGAGGTCGGACGTATCGAAAGTACAGGTAGCTGAGCTATGGAAAGTACCTCTTCAGCTTTAGGGATTCCCAAAATTCCGTCCGATAAAAAGCATTCTTGGAAGTAACAGCCGCTACCCTAAATTCCAAGAACTGTCCTTTGTTGCTAGAATATCGCAACACAAATCGAAAAACATAATTATATAACATAAACCTGAGTAAACCAAGAATAAGCGAAACAGTTGTTAAAATGAAGTTTTTCAAAAAATATATTTGAAATGAAATAAAAATGTAGAGATTCTATTGAACAATAGTTAAATTATTCGTATTTTGAATCAATAAAAAAAAAATTATTGTCTAAATTTTCTTTCAGGTGCTTGCTGATACAGATGAAATTGATCATGTTCCATCCATTTTGATGGATACTTCCGAATATGGCAGCCCAGACCCTGAATATGAAGAAGGAGCTGATTTTGCAACCACTATAGCAAAGCTTAGGTCTCTTCTCCAACAAAAATCATCAGAATCTATTTCAACAACCCCTGTTGCAAGTCCCATGTGTGCACTTTTTTTAGTTCCTTTTTCAGTGGAAGATCCCTATTGCTCAATTCCGAAAATTGAAATTATATATATATATATATATTGATCTAACAGTGTTCAGTCCCGGTATATTCGACTGGCTACCTGAGACCCGTGTGATCCAGATGGTTTTTGCATGTATATATGTGGAAAAACTGATTTCTAAAAAGTGATATACTTGATTCACGTTTTGAAGCCCGATACCCTAAACCGACTTTTTATTCCCACATATACGCTGACGGCATGTTCTGCAAACCTTTACAGTCCCTGTGGTGTTGTCAGATCGTCGGGACTGACCGCGGCGGCAAATTTTTTTTTCCTCTTTATTCATCAGCAATCAGAAATTTACAATTCTATGGGCCAATTTGTTGTCTATAAGTAGAGTGGGTTATACATATACAGCTTGAGATGGCTATCTCCACTGAGGAGCTCTCGTAAAAAAGAAAAAATCATATTATATTAAATCAGTTGGCCACTGCCTTCGTAATCTTCTTGATTCGTGCTTCTCTAGCAGCGGCTGTAGCAGATCATTTGAATGCCCTTCCAGCTTTGTATGGTGTTGTTGGGTTCTCCGCTTTATTACATCCACAATGTCTGGGACTGAGAGATCATCATGTAGGGTTTGGTTGGTGACATACCATGGTGCGCTGGCTATCATCCTCAATATTTTGGACTGACATCTTTGTAACAGAGCAATATTGGATTTGCTTGCACAACCCCAAATTTCTATACCATATGTCCATATCGGAGTGATAATTGTCTTGTAAAGGAGAATTTTGTTTTCCATAGATGATTTAGACTTTCTACCTATCAGCCACAGTAGTTCTCTGGTTTTCAATTCCATTTGCTTCCTTTTTTTTTTAATATGTGTTCTCTAGGTAAGCTTGGAGTCCAAGTGGAATCCAAGGTATTTTGCGCTTGTAGTTTGGGGATGTGTTGTTAATTCGAATTTGTGGACAACGTTCTTTCCTTAGTGTGAAGTCTACTTGCTTGGATTTGGTCTCGTTTATCTTGATCTTCCATTTGTTCATCCAGAGTTGTACTTCGTCCAGGTGCTTCTGGGCGAGGTCTGCGGCAATTGATGGATCTTCATCTATGGCCAGAATAGTTGTATCGTCTGCAAATGTTCCTAGTATCGTTTTGGTGGATGTGGGCAGATCTGACGTGTATAATAGGTATAGTGCGCTACCTTGAGGAGCTCCATCACGGATAGGGTATTTTCCAGAGATTTCTTGTCCAACTCTGATTCTAAACATTCTATCTGTCATATAGGATTTTAGAAGATGGAAGTACTTTGGGGGGAGGATACTTTTTACTTTGTATAGTAGTCCTGCGTGCCAAACTTTGTCAAAAGCTTGACTTACATCGAGAAAGACTGAAGTACAGTATTTCTTCTCTTCGAAGGCTTGGTTGATGGCTTGTGTGATTCTGTGATTTTGCTGGATTGTTGAGTGTCCTTGTCTGAATCCGAACTGGTGATCTGGAATCCATTGGTTGTTGGGGATATCGGTGTTGATTCATTTCAGGATAAGTCTTTCAAGTACTTTGGAGGTTATGGGAAGCAGGCTTATTGGTCGGTATGATGGTGTATCGTTGGGATTTTTTCCTGGTTTTAGTATCATGAGGATCTCTGCTGTTTTTAGTGCTTCGGGCCAGTGCTTCAATCTTAGTATGGCGTTGAATATGTTGGTTAAGAGGACTACTCCTTTTCTGGATAGTTCTTTTACCATTCTTGAAGTTATACCATCAAATCCAGAAGCTTTTTTAGTGTTCAGCAGTTTTATTTCCGCATATATCTCTTTTGGTGTTAAGTATTTTATTTTGGTATATCTTATGGTGTGTTTAAAATGCTGGCCTCTATGTCGCCATCTACCATTACATCGTTTGGAGTGAATACATCAGCAAGGTATTCTGCAAATAAGTTTGCCTTTTCCTGTTCGCTTCTGGCCCATTCAGCTTTGGGTAATACTGGGTTTTTGATTGGTTGGATGTGTTCTTTCGGTTTACTCTTGGATTTTATAGGCCTCCATATAGAATCATCAGATCTTTTCAACCCAGTTATGTATTGTTCAAATGATTTGTCTTGTAGTTCTCGAAGTCTACTCTTGAGCCTATTGCTATGGTAGTTCAGGTCAGTTTTGTCAGAAGGTGCATTGCCATCTGGATTTGGCTTTTCGTTTTGCGGCTATCCACTGTTTGATCTCTATGGGTATAGATCTAGATTTGTCTTCTTCTTTCCTAATCGGTGGGGTACTTTGAATGGCTGCCTGCTTCAAGATATTAGCGAAAGTTTCTACTGCTTCATCGACTTCTCTCGGTTCTTTCAATCTGATCGACAGATTTATTTGTTTGTCCAATAGTTTGCGATACTCGTCCCAATTGGTTCTGCTGTTATGAAGTTTTTGTGCGATTTTTCTGTTTATTGCGTATGTGCTTATTGTTGTTATTATAGGGGAGTGGTCTGAAGACAGGTCATAGCTCGGTGTCACATCCATATATGTGCCTGATATCCCATTTGTAATGAAGAAGTCTAATAGGTCAGGTGTTTTGTTGGGATCAGTGGGCCAGTATGTTGGACTTCCAGTGAATAGAAGCATGTAATTTTTTTCTTGCAGAAGTTTAGCCAGTTAGTTTATACCGCAAACAACTCTAATTGCATATCTTATGTTGAGTAGGGACTGACGAGGATTATTTACTTCCTTCACAACACATGAAATGTATCCACTGAATTGTCCCAAAATCTATCGCTTCTCACAACTTATACCATCCCAATAGAGAGAACCGTCGTCAAGAAGATTGCTTCATTCGATTCTTCGAAGCGGACCGACAATCAAATAACTCATCTTCAATGGTATTTAAATCTTCAACAGAATTATTATTGAAGTTCATAAAAATTAAGTACAATTGCTCATCGTCAGACAGATTGTATGTTAGAAATTTTCCGCATAAAAAAATTGTTTCCGATGACAACTGGCCTATGAATCATATTTGAAAAACTAATAGAAATTTCAATCTCCATTTAAAGGTTTTAGTTAAGGAAAATTTGACGAATGCCGATATGAAACTAGATCTTTAAGGTATCATTTCCGAAGAGAAAACATCAGAGAGATAACTTCTTCAGATTACTCATTTTTCTACCAGGATAACTTGAAGTGTTTAGGCTTCAAGAATATTCCTCGGGGTCTGTGTTAATGTCTTTTAATGTTCGATATTTCAAATAAGTTCTTCAGAAGTGCTTTATAGGCACTCCGATGCCCTATTCTTAAGCTGTATCGAAAAAAAATTGTTTTATTGGGATAAAATTGAATGACCTTATTTATATCTTGGCTAGCATTCCTATTGGCTCCATAAATATATCTCCTCTTTGTTAAGATGAAGAGAATCACTTCTCAATTATATAATACGAACCAGTTATTTGAAGAAAATGGTTGGAATGTTTTCTATGTTCAAAGTTTTCTTTTAATAATTTTGTTTTCAATCGTTTCATTTTATTATTTATGTTTACTGCTGTGCCTTGGTTAGGACATGAATTATTGTTTTACTTATTTATTATTTGGTTGAGGAATTTTCGTGTGATTGTAGCCATATTCTGAAAGTTCTATACAAGTTGATACTAAATGACACATATTCCTTGTTGAATAGTGTCACTGAATTGCTGCTGCAAAATGGAAAGAATGATGTCTCATTTTTGATCTGGTGATCTTGAAACCTTTTCTCTCAGATATGTTTTCGTCGAAGTTTTATATCTTTAATTGGAATTAAATTCCGGTTTGTTCTACTCAGAACAGAGTCTAGTGTGTAGAAAAAGGGGAAAATATTCTATTTCCCCTAACAATTTGCCTAAAATTTCCAAATTCGCGATTTAAGCATGTCATAAATCTTTCCATGTCCCTAAATGAAATTGTATCAAGACTGGTTTCATCAAGTTCCCTCAAATGTGTAATATATCTCATCAAGATTATCCTGTCAGTATTGGTTTAAAATTTTATCGCCGATTTTGAATTCGAAATCAAGTAGTCATCTGCATAAACACAACTTTAGTAAACAACTAGCTTCATTCGAATGAAAAAATGTTAAGAAGCACTTGCGTGACATCAGAAGCTTTTGCGCGCTTGTACTCAATTTTTAATCTGAAGTATTGGGTAGTTTGATGTAAAAACAACAAATATGACACAAGGAACGCAAATGGATCAATAAAACTTAGTTCTAATTAACAAAAACTCGCACATTCCGTTTGATGCAAAAGCTTTCTTCCCCTGAAATTCCATAAGGATAGCATGAATGGATACCTCAGTTTTGATCAAATATGTTCATTTTGATCGGTCATGTCGGTTCAAAGCATATGCAAATTAAATACGATTTGTCAAATTCGTGATAGAAATGTCAATCAATATTTTTTCTTTTTCTTGGAAGATATGGTGCCTTATGGTTATAAAAAAAAGGTTTAAAATTAAGACCTTCAATGTATTTCCTTTCTCCTCTGATAATAGGAATACTTCAAGTCCTCATTCGGGGTTGAGAGCAGGTAGCAATTGTGCTACTTCCACCCTTCCACATGTTGAACATCTCACGTAATTTATGGACGCCCCGCCCCCTTAAACAATTTTAGCAACAACTGAATATTCTTAATAAAATAAGTATCTATCCCGACATCAACACTCATTCCAATGAAAGTACAAATATTGTAATCTTGAGGATTGAGTAAAGTAATAAACAATGTTGATAAAATATTTAGTTCAAAGTCCGCAGGGAGATATTTTCAGAATAGGTTGATTGTCCATTGCCCAAATATCTGGGCTAAAATAGTCGGATAGTTCAGCATTAATAATGCATTTCGAATTTCGTTTCCTCAACCTTTCCTAACATATCCATCAGATAAACTTGTAACTAGGAAGATGTTCGGGTAGCGTTTAAACAAAGAAGTTGTCAAATTTCATTGAAACCGTTCCTAAATACTTGATATCTCATCAGATATTCATCAGCATCAGCTCCTGACCTCACGTCATTGCTTTTCTAATTTTTTTAAAGATCCATCCAATATTCTTGTACATTTCTCAAATAAAATTTTGTCCAGATTAATTTCATTTCGGCGAACATAAAAATAAATTCGGAAAAGTCAAATTCAGAAAAATATCGAAAATTTTCCGTAACGACTGCCTATAAAGGGTGATTAAAATTTCCATGACTTTCATGAATATGATAATGATAATAAAATTTTTATGCGAAAAATTTTCCAAGTAGTTTCCTTCTAACGACGAGCTATTGTACCCCATTTTTATAACTCTCAAATATACTCGTTTGACGAATAAAATATCAGTGAGATGAGATCATATTTTCAGTCTGCTTGGAAGAAATGAATGAACTATCTATTGGAGGACGGTCCCCTATATCGGGTTTGTATAAGTTGTAGAGAAGTGAGAATTTCGGGTTTATACACAAGGCACAGCGTTGCCAGATTTAGGGATTGAAGACGTTGATCGAGTATACCGTTCACATAAAGCAAGACGATATGTATATATATTTATATAATAAAATGTACATTCTGAACTGAACAATGTTTTCATACCATCACTGAATTAACATAATCAAAAAATTGACTTCTTCCTAATATTAATGCTTTAGACCTAAACTTGTCATCAATTCCGGCATTCTACTATCTATTCATTCCTTTTAGAGTTCACTGAAGCTATTATTATTTGGAAATAGGGATCATTCACTTGGAATTTAACCATTTTTTGAGATCTGCTTGAATTAGTTTCTCAGTGATTGTACTCCTTCCAAACAATTAACATTAGTTAATTTCAGGGTTCCTGACAATAATAGGTCCCCCCTGGATTTAGAAGAAGTTGATGGTTTCATTCCAAGTATTTATAAAGTGTGCGCCAAAACAGCTACAGGTGTTTTTAATAATACCTTGAATACAATAAAGACTGCCTTACCTGCAACAGATGAAGAAATTGTCTCCTACGGTATTGAGAAGTGGGAGTTTCAGAATATTGATGAAAAGGTAAGTCATTCCATATTGAAATTTTAAAGAATTCATTATGTCAACACTTGAACCAGTATTTTTTTTCCACAAGAAAAGTCTATTGTATACAGAATGCACAACTGAATTTCGTTTTGAGTATAAAGATTGGAGGTCATGAAAGTTAGTGTCAGAAACTTGGTATCATTTAAGCCAAATATTATAGTAATGTGACAAAACCGAATATGAACCTTTTAATGACTACTACGACAACAGAGGAGTTCCGCTTCATGCGCCGACAAAGGGATTAAGAACGCTATAAAGCGACCGCTCTCCATAAAGCTGTCACATAAAAAACGATTAATGGTGGCTTATTTATGGGACATAAAAGATGCCGCTACGATTGTTCTGGAATGTGAAGCATCTTTCTGGTAACTTCTAGAAAAAACAGCGCCGGATATAAATGACTGAAGCCGATTCATGGATTAATTCATGGATAGAACTTGCCGACGAATAAACAGGTGTTCCTAGTGAAATTCTGTAGATTAATTGTGTATATAAATTATTTATTATTTTAATGCTAGTCAATTCGGTTTCCGCAAGAATATGAGCACTCGTGAGGCTATTTTGAAGTTTTTCCTGTACCCTTTTCCTAGATGTCGCTAAGGCGTTCGACTGCGTTTCGCGCCCTCTTTTGTTTGGTAAGTTGCGGGCTTACGGACTTTCTGATGGCAGCTGTGACCTCATTAACTCTTACCTAAGTAATAGAATGCAGGCTGTTTTAGCGATGGTTCGTGGTCAGGTTTGCGTGAGGTAGATCTTGGAGTTCCCCAAGGATCCGTGTTGGGGCCTGTCCTATTTTTGGTATTCATCAATGACCTACCTTCCTATTTGAAAGATTATGAAGCCATTTTGTTTGCGGACGACACAACTATTTCTGTCAGATCTGATGACTTGCTGGCTGCCATTGAGGAGGGTGAAGTGGTGCGTGCGAGGGCCATGGATTGGTTCACCTCAAATGAATTGCTGGTGAATGAACAGAAGACCATCAAAATGGTGTTTTCGCTGAGGCATGCTGATGTTGTTGGCCTGGACGAATCGGTAACTTTTTTGGGTCTCGATTTAGATCCAACACTGAATTGGAATATTTACGCAGATCGCCTTGCTCAGAGACTCAGCCGAAATATCTTCCTTTTAAGGAATATGTCACATCGTCTATCCGCAAATGTGTTAAGGACTGCATATTTTGCAGTGGTTGAGTCCCTCCTGAGATATGCTGTGTTGGCGTGGGGTAACTCATCATCTCGCACAAGAATTTTTGCCTTGCAGAGGAGGGCGGTGAGGATTGTCGCTTCTCTTGCTTATCGCGCTGATTGTAGAAGGGCGTTTGTTACTCTGGACATTTTGACTTTTCCTTGCATTTTCCTGTTGGAATCATTGTTGTTTGTACACAGGAATAAAAGTGACATGACACTGAATGGTGATTATCATGATTATCCCACTCGAAGTAGATCATTAATCAGACCAGATTTCCGTCGTTTGGCCAAATCCCAGAAGGGCCCTTTTAATTTCTCGGTGAAGTTATATAATAGGTTGCCGCCCTCCTTTTCAATGATGCCTGTTAAATTGTTCAAGAAGACAATGAAGTCTTTTCTTTTGGAAGGTGCTTTCTATGATGTCGATGAGTTTTTACAGTGTGACTTCCGATTGGTTTCCCCTAACAACGCTTTTCCATTTTGTGAGCTTATTCTGGTTCTGTATGTATGATTGTGTGATATTTTACATTTTATTCAGATATATGTTTATATATTTATGGTTAACATAGCTTATATTTTCTTTTTAAAAGTTTTATATTGTGAGAATTTTTTTGACATGTGTAAGAAAGATGTATCTTTCCGAAATATATTACTATTACTATTGATAATTATTAGTTGAGTGTGAATATAAATTAGTTTAAAAAAGGACTTTTATTGTTTTTTTCTATTTCGCTGAGGAAAAACGTAACAGTAATATTAATTTTTTCATTAAAGAACACGTAGTTGGATTTTCAGAATGAAATTTAGGTGATCAAACTCAATTTCTTCCAGCAAGTATAATTGCACACCGAAATCTGGGAATACTTGTAATCTATCTAAGTAAATTGTTATTGGGATTCAGTAGAGAAAATAATCATCAAGCAAAGTAACATCACTTTAAAATAATTATTCGTAGTGACATCATTCATTGTTGTTGAAGATTTCGAAAAAGATTTTCATGTTTTTAACAGTATCATATCAAGAGACCTCATAGACCTGCTCACTAGTCTCTGTCAAGGAGAAGAAACTTCAGAAATATCAGTGTTTGGAAAATCATAGATGATTTTTTCTGGCTTTGAGTAAAAAAAAAGCAATGTGATAACCTCTTGCCTTGGAAGTTTTCATGGAAATGATGGTTTTCATGATTTGGAAATTTTAAGAAGAAAATTACAAATGTATGATGATGACATCCAATAGTTCTGAGGTTTTTTTGGAATTTCTCACTAGAAAGGGATGGTTTATAATCTTGAAGTAGAAAGAAATTATAGTAGAACAGCAAAAATCTGTTTATGGTGTTGAATTTTTTTTAACAGAAAATTAGTATTTTGTATCTTCCTTCTGGATATGGACCTCATCGGATGAAACATGAGTGAATGAATCATTTCTTAGAGGGAAAATAATATTTTCAAACAATTCAGATTCATTATTGGATGCTGTGGAAGGTATTTTTCATTCAAACTAAACTAGATTAAAAAGGGGTATTGGCCCAATGTGAAAACTAAAAATGCTTATAATTTTTTAACGCAGCTGAATATGGGAAAACCTCAATGGAAAAAGTGTTTCTTTTTATCTCAAGAACCTATGGTTAAAATAAACGCAATGGTCAAAGACTCACCCTGTATAACGGAAGTAATAAAAACGCCCCCTAAATCAAATATATAATTTCAAGAATAATAACGATAACCACAACTATAGCAAGATTCGTAGTGTCGAATATGTATTTTTATTCATTGAGTATGTGTGCCCTTAATTGCAATTTCTGTTATTAGACTTTTATTGACCTATCCTATATTGTACAAAATATTTTGATTTAAGATTTCTTTATTTACCTCTTCAGTGCAGGGATTAATTTGAGATTGGATATTTATTGCAACCTTATTGTATTTGCAAAAATGAGATTACCACATCTTTCTCAGTTAGGAAATGCTTTGCTTCAATTTTGAGAACCAGTCTGGAACAAGCCTGACGTCGCCATGTTGAGATACTTATTGATTGATTTATCCGAACTTCGTTACTGCCCCATATTTGATGGTCATTGTAATATCCAATGTTTATACAGTTCAGCCAGATGGGGATGAATCTCAAAATCTATGTGGTTTCCACAGCTGGCATTAAAAAGTGCAACTTCGAATGCAGTGATGCCAGTTTTCGCCTTAGAGCTCAGCCAAATGAGTTACACTGTCTACATTCATGATGTAGAGCAGATGTGAAACTTTTTTACTGGGACTTTACTGGGTTTGTATGACAGCTGCACAGTCACAAAAGATATTTCTTTCATTCCATCGAAACCTTGGATCAGTGGCAGAATCCTCAAGCTAATACGTCATAATAGGTCAATCTGGCAGAGGTATATTCGTGGCGGTAGGCGAGAAGATTATGATGCGCACTGAACATTTGCTGGTTACTTATCAACCACAATAAAAAATTCGAAAAGTGAGTAGGAACTTAAGATAGCGAGTTCAAAAGATCGCAAAAAATTTTTCAAATATGTTAAATCAACTTTGAGCTCTAAAGTCGATACACTTGTGGTCTAAGACCAGAATAACAAATTCTGTTCGAGCCCAGAAGAGACTGCTAATGTTTCAGCATCTTTCACTCACGAAACTGGCCATCCTTCTAGGATGATGAATCCTCACATGTCCCCTGAGCTCAGTGATGTAATTTTCTCTTCATCCATCGTGGAGACCTACTTATCTGCTTTCAAAGTTGACTCCTCACCGGGCTCTGACGGGATCTTATGTAGGCTTCTAAGATAATGTGCTCACTTAATTTCGCCGCCTCTTTCTCTTATATTTTCCCTCTCATTTGTGACTTCATCTCTGCCGTCTGTGTGGAGGAGTGAGCGGGTGACGCCAGAAGGGAAACAAGCGTTGCGCTGCTAACTATCGTCCTATCAGCCTGCTTCCAAATATTGCGAAGGTTTGCGAAAGAATTATCCATGGGCGGATTCTCCAGTTTGCGCTGGGTCATGGCCTGATCCCACAATGCCAGCATGGTTTTTTGCCGGGTCGCTCGGTAATTACCAATCTGCTCGAGTGTGTTGATGCCTGGTCGATGTCCCTCGACAGGGGTAACCCTGTTGATGTCATCTACCTCGATTTTTCTCGTGAATTCGACCGTATGCCCCACAGGCGCCTCCTTTACAAGCTTGAGCACCTTGGAATTCGTGGGCGCCTGCTTTCTTGGATTGAGGCATTTCTCTCAAACCGCGTTTTCCAGGGGTCTGTTTTGGGTCCACTTCTATTTCTACTCTATATATCTGGCTTAACCTCATGTGTTGTCTCGCATATCTCGCAATTTGCAGATGACACCAAAATATTTGGTAATCCCATCGGTGCCAACCTTATTCAGGACGATCTCAACTCCAATTGAGGTGGTGCGAGGACTGGCAGCTGCCACTCAACAGTGAGAAGTGTGTTGTTCTCCACATGGGTTCTCGGAATCCACGACAGCAGTACTTGCTTAATGGTATCCCCATTCCTGCTTCAAACAGCCATAGTGATCTTGGTGTGAAAGTGACGGATACTTTGAGTTGGTCTGAGCACATATCTCAAACTGTTAGCAGGGTCAAAAGATCCTTGTTCCTGCTGCAGAAATCCTTCGGCAGGTGTGATCCTCTTGTTTACCGAACTTATGTGCGACCCATCCTTGAGTTGGCTGGTCCTGTGTGGTGTCCGGTTCTGATTCGTGATCTGTCCCTCCTCGAAAACCTCCAGCGTCGTGCCACACGTCTTCCTTACGGAATTTCGCGCCCCTCGTATAACGAGAGACTATCTATAATGAAACAACTTTGCACGGTCTCTCTGGTGTTCACTTGTTCACCTGTCACCTGTTCACGATGAATACGGATTACCGTTTACGGGGTCACTGTTTGAAGCTGAAAACAGAGAACTTCAGAACCGTTCAGAGGCAGCACTTCTGGGCGGATCGGGTGTTTGGAACTCCTTGCCTTAATCTGTGATTGGGTCGACGTCTGTGAATACATTCAAGAACAACTACGATGGTTGGGTCCGTCGTGGGTGATTTGGAAGTACTGTCTGTTATGTATTTTTAAGTGTTATCTCGTACTGTATGATCAGGCGCTTTTTGTTGTTATATTTTATATTTTTTTGTGAGTTTATAGGCCTTACCTCAACTCTAATATGTTAAATAATAATAATAATAATTTATATTATTATAATATTCACATGCATCAGAAATGTTTTTTATTTCGATTGATCAACTCAAAATAATTGAAAATTTTAGGTATTTTTCATTATAATATTATTTTGACAATCAATTTCTTTTAAGGGAGTGTGCTTGATGACAAGAATGAACAAGTTGCTTCAGGAAAGAAAAGATTTTTGCATGATTGAAACAGCATTCGATGCGTTCGATTCCCAAGAACCAGAAGTGAGAAGTTCAGTACTTTTGGGTAATATATTCATTACATATCACTTCCTTTGTTTGTGACAAAACAAATTTTCAGATGAAACTGACGACTTTGAATCGAAGGTACCATTGGCTAGGACTATGATGGATATAATCTGTGAACTCATTGCTGATTCTGACACACTTATTTCTCAGGAGCCTTTCGTGAAATTCCTTTTATTAGTCTTTGGAAAATCGATAGATGAGATCATAATTTCGAATGTAAACGGCATATTCAATAATATTCGTCTGAGAGAAGTTCCAAAGAGCTCGGATCGCAAAGTATTGAGTATGGAATTCGATACTTACATCGATTATTTGATATCAGTATTACCGGGTGAGTATTCGTTGCTTTTTGATTGAATATTAATACTACACAACCTTTTCTGTTTTGCATTGTCATCCTGTCACTTGAAGTCGTTCTGCTGTTTAAAT
Organism: Micraspis discolor; assembly: GCA_030674115.1. Classification (NCBI taxonomy): domain Eukaryota; kingdom Metazoa; phylum Arthropoda; class Insecta; order Coleoptera; family Coccinellidae; genus Micraspis; species Micraspis discolor. The sequence continues at coordinate 952,431 of JARTUT010001749.1, read as the reverse complement.
AATTTTTTTTACTAAAACCTTCGAGACATTTTGAACGTTATTACAAGTAGGTAGTTGATGACGAGAAATTTTTTACGGTGGAACTCGTTTGGAATGATTTAGGTTCCTCCTACCAAAGTTTTCATCGCCATCTTCTATCTTTCTCAAGGTGAGTTAGCTTTCGAAAAACTACAAAATTACTACTCATCTGTGGCTAGATCGAACCATAGACAAAGTACCTTTATAGACTGCCAACGCACATGTTGAAGACTTGTCACGCTAATAAAGCGACACCATGCGTTTGGACGCTCGAACTAATTTCCTCATTTGGCGGGAAAGCGGCTCTTTTAAATTCATACCTTTTATGAACTATAATTTTCAAGCTAACTCAAGTCAAAATTGAAGTCGAGTAAATGATATTTGATTTGGATCATTTACTCAAGTCCAAATGGGTTCGAATTAACTTATGCTTATTTTATAGAGGAGGGAATTTGGTGGAGAAAAACAGAAACTTAACAAATTTTTATTTAAAGAACTAAAATTATTCAGGAGATGAATTCAGTAAAAATATCTGTAGATATTAGAGATAAATTATCCTATTCATCACATATAAAAATTAATCAGGGTCATTATCAATACTACTTACAGATTCGAGGTAAGCATAACCTACAGAAGATAAGATTGAATTAATTTCATTAAAATCGAACTAATAAACTACATCTTGAAAGCATACATACGTTCATTATATTCTAATGTCACATCTCACTGTGTTCTAATATTATTTGAGAAGGTGATTCATGAACATCGTGAAATGTCGAGGAGTTTGCTTCTGGATGCATTGAGAGGTTAGATTCCCCTAGTTCTGAAACTAAAGAATATTGTTGAAGAATATTTTAATAATGAGAAAATAAAGAAATTTAAGTGGTATGATTAATAATTTATATTTTACATTTTTCATCTGGGACCTCAAATCCAGATTGAGCTTCAGTCAGATCTACTCATTCCATATCCTCACTACCTTCAAAATAAATTGATAATAAGACTATTAAATAGTTAACATCTAACTTATTAATGTGGAATTCAGAATTTTATAGCATTTATTAAAAGTTTAAAAAAGAGAAATCACCACAAACCTGTTGCATCAGTCTCATTTCTAAGAAGAGTTGGTAATGCATTAGGCCAGTCCTACATTGGAAGCGGATTTGGTCTGGCCAGCCAACCCGACCCGATTTGATTCTCTTCAGAGCAGTCCAGACCAGATCAGATCGAACACTGTCTCCAATGTAGGAGGACAATACGTTTTCTTTGTTTTCGTTTCCTCCAGACCCAGCCAGACCCGTCCAGACCCTCCAGACTGTCTGGTCTGGGGATATTCCGCTTCCAATGTAGGACCGGCCTTAGGCGTCAGTCTTCTGGTACCAGGTAAGATGTATTTCTCATCAAGATAATAGTGGCAGACTCTTTTCTTATAAACGTCTTCCCATGACATGGCATTCAGTTCTAAACTCTGCAGTATATCTAGCCACTATGAAATCTGACCAATTATGTTTTAAAATTTGGTAAATGATGTTATCGGGCAGTGTTAATTTTGCATCCAGGTACTGCATATTTAGTAAGACCCATATTTGATGATTACCACTTATTGAAAATACGTTAACTCACGTCAAACTTAGCTCAACTTGCAACTAACACTAAACAACACGAAAAGAATTATTATACCTGTGCTGTTCTCTTATATTAGTGATTCCCAATCACGTGACGGATGTTGATGTTGAACGAAAATATTTTTTTTCAAACATAAAAATTAAGTTCCGTTGTCTCTATACTATAATAATTTACGACGACAAACAATTATTATAAAATATTATAATTTCTAGAGTTTTTTTTAGTTTGGTCGCTCGAACTAAAAGGACCGTGACCAGTATGTTCTATTAAGTTGACGGTCTAGATAAACAGCTTTATCTTTCTACAGGTTAAAAACCCAATTACAGAAAAATCAACAATAGTATACATATGTAAATAATAACTCACAAAAAAAATACAATATCATTATGCTAAACCATTGAGGTACGCCCGCTTAAAGGCACTTAAACTATCAAAGAAGATATCACAAGTCCCACACAAGCCGTTTACTAGGTTACACATATGCTGAACAGGCGTCCGAATCATGCAATTATTCCTAGGAGGGACCAGATAGAAGAGAGGCCTAGATCTCATGTTTGGCCTTGGAAAATAGAAACTAACCTTCCCCAGTAGGTAAGAGCAATCAACTCCGCCACGAACAAGCTTGTATAAAAAAATAATTGCTTGCAAACCTCTTCGATCTGTAAGCGAGACAGCACCGAACTCACCCAAGAGTACAGCGTGATCAGTACCTCTGGGGGGATAAACGCCCTCCTCTCTATATGAAAGATATTTATAAAATCTACGCTGAATTGACTCCAAATGCTGAATATGACATAAATAAATAGTATGACATAAATAAATAGGCTGCCAAATGAGCGAAGCATACTCAAGTTTAGTCCTCACAAGGGTGTTAAACAGGAGATTCAGTGTTCCGGAACTACGAAAATGTGGCGCTACGAACGATGTAACCATATAGCTTAGAGGCACCACTCAGCAAATCACTTATATGAGGGACCAATAACATCTGACTAGTCTTTAACATTATTCAACCACGACAACCTGAAATCTCCCAAAGAATAATCAAACAAAAGGGGTTCCAGCTTTCTCGTGAAAGAAACGACATTACATTTAGAAAAATTCAACTTTAGACCGTTGGTATCACACCATTTCAACATAGCTACTAAAGCACCCTGCAACCTGAAACAGTCCCGCACACTGAACACTCTTAAAAAAAGCTTGAAATCATCCGCAAATAATAGCCCCATCGTGTCGACAATACTAGTCAAATCATCGACAAACAACAAGAACAAGAGTGGGCCAAGATTAGAGCCCTGGGGCACACCAGAGCCAGACAAATATTCGGACGATCGAAATCCCTCAACAAAAACATACTGCCTGCGATGCAACAAATAGGACCCAAGGAGACAACACAACTGCGTACTAAATCCATATCTCAAGAAGTCTGTTGATCTGCCCACCTTGAAGATTTTTTATTATGCTGCTTTTCAGTCGAATTTGTCATATGGTATTGTTTGCTGGGGAAACAGTTCCTTCACGGACAGCCTTTTCGTAAAACAAAGGTATGCTTTAAGATTCATTATGAACATGAAATACAGGCAGTCGTGTAGGGGTGTTTTTCGGGCTGGCAATATTCATACCTTAACAGGATTGTACGTGTACACTTCCCTCAAGTTTCTAATTCAGCATCGGGTTATTTTTGAGCCATATCGAAATAAGAATGAAAAGACAAGGCAAATAGGCTGTTATCTCTATCCAGCTCATAAGTTCACTTTGACACAGCATAATGCTATGTACATGTGCATGAAAATGTTTAATGCATTGCCAAGGCAATTTCGTGATGTAAATACAGAGGAATTACTGCTGTGTAAGCTGAACTCTTTTATTTTGAGGTGTGAACCTTATAATATTAAAGAATACTTTGATTTTTGTAAGGCTGAAAGGTCGATTTCTCTTTAATGTATCTTTGTTTGACGTTTTTTTTCTTGTACATTTCGTCATGTACTTCGAACAAAATAAATTATCTATCTATCTATCTGTTTTCCCATTTATTCTGCGTACTAAATCCATATCTGTTTTCCAATTTATTGAGTAAAAATCGGTGATTCACTCTATCGAAGGCATTGTGAAAATCCGTATAGATGACATCAACCTGACCAGAATCATCCAAAGTTTCAAATAGAAACGAAGCCAAATTTGTCACACATGATCTCCCAGGCATAAAACCATGTTGCACCTGACTAATCTGGTTCTTTATATGAGGAAATATCTTATTATACAAGATTACTTCAAGAATCTTGGAGAAGTTTGACAACAACGCTATCGACGATAATTTTCTATCATAGCTTTATCTCCAGTTTTCATTATGGGTATAATCTCTGCAACCTTCCAGACAGACGGATACACAGAGGAATTCACAATCATATTGAACAGCAGTGCCAAAGGTTTGGCCAACCTGCCAATAGTGTCCTTAACGAAAAAAATAGGAACACCATCCGGACCCGCCGTCTGTCCACTCTTTAGCTTTTTACCGGCTTTTATAACATCGGCCTCAGTTATGTTGTCAACAGACAAGCAGGAAGATACCGACTGGGGAACATGTGATGGACCAACGACTTCAGATATTTCAAAAACTGAACTAAAATAATCGGCAAAAGCATCCACAATTTCTTGTGGACCCTCATAGGTATGCGAGTCACCACGCATCTGCGGCGGCAGTCTGGAGGTACCCCGTCTAGACCGAATAAACTGCCAGAAAGTCTTTGGATCCTCGCGTACTCTCTGCTCGGATTCCCGAAAAAATAGTGATAGGCTGCATTTATCTTCGACTTCACAATAGCACGCAAGGATTTGTAATTTCTATAGTAGAAATCAGTTTTGAATTTTTTATAATTTCTGAATGCCTTCTCTTTCAAATAAACATAATCGATTATCTCGCGTGTGAACCATAACGGAAATGGACGCCTCTTGAATAACTTTCGAGGAATACACCTATGAAAAATATCATCCAAAACTGAGTAGAACCTGTTACAAGCAACGTCCGGGTGATCAACTCCCAAAAAAATCGATTCCCAATCAGAGTCGAAAACCAATTGGTATAGCCGAGGGAAGTCAGCCTTCCTAAAATTAAATTCTTTGTTGCTTCTACCTATATTTGACCGCAAAAGGAACCTCCATCGGGCCCACACCACTGAGACTGAAATGAAGCGAAGATATATGAATATGATATATGAAGATATATGAATTAGGTATACCAGAAATTTTCAAAAATTTTGGACGTTATTGATAACTGAGACATTCTCCAATTTCATTGTCGTAGCCTTCTTCAATCAGAGGCTTTGATTACTTTTTCATTAACTCAAAGGAATGAGAAATGTCAGAAATATCAAGGCTCGATACGTTCGCAGATACACTAGTATGTGGCCAAATGATAGTGTTGATTCAAGATATCGCACTGCTCTACAGTTAGGAGAAAGACATCAAAGCAAGTGCGCATAAACTTTCCAATTTTTATGTTATGGACCAGAATTACATTTATCTGATTTGTATGCTTGAATTGCCATAGTAATAGTAATTTTCTACTCCTTTAAAAGTTAATTTGCCTTGGGAACGAAATAAGATATCTATCAAAATGTTGGTAGCAAGAACAATATGTCCATCTTGATTGACATTGATTCCATTTGCGATCCCATTTTTTCAAAAGCTTGTTTGAAACAAGCATCGCCTGATTCATTCTCGCTTGCTAGTTCCTAGTTCATGAAACTAATAGAATAACATGCTATTGTTTTGAACACATATGTAAATTTCAAATATCGTGCCGAAAATGGACTGAATCGATTGGACTTGACTTTCCGATAAAGATATATGACCCCACAGTCCATCTGGCTATATTCTATCTACCTGAAAATTTTTCATATTATCAAAATGATTAGTCGTCCAAATATCTCGGTCAAGTTTGTTATTGGACTGAATGTGTTTAATAATTCAGCAGTTATCAACATCTGACATTTGATTCCCTCAATAACTTCTATAATATGCATCCGATCGAATTGAAACTTGAAGATAAATAATGAAAAACCTGAAATATTCGTTAATTTTTTTCTCGGTTCCGAATTTGAATTTTATTTTAGGACGAAGTAATCCCTACGCATTTCGTTTCTGGCGCATACATTGGACTTATCAGTATAGCTTGTGTGTGCCATGCCATAGACGCTGGGGATTTGTTCTTTTTGTGATATTTTAGGAAAGGAAACCGCCGGGTGTCACGGTTATAAATTTTAATAACCATTTTTGCGTTCGAAGACGCTGCCACTGTGTCGTTCGCGATTCTCGTGTGTAGTGCATTGATTCGATTCTCTTTTAACGCCCGCGATAAGGAACACATGTGTGAGATTTTTCAAATATTCTTTCACTCTGCCTGAAATTACTTCTGAGGTCACTTTGTTGTTATTTCGTATGAAATCGTTTTAAAACGGATTACGATCCAGAGGTATTTGAAGTTACCTGAATTTTGGTTCTGAAATCACATAATCGTTTTGCTGTACCTTCCTGTGATTTCTCACGACTGATTTGTCATGTAAGTTTGATAGTACACATTTTAACAAAACATTTTCATTAAAGAATTAACAGAAAGTCTCACTCTGTGTTGTTTATTCGCAAAGGCCTTCTTCCTTTTCTTCTTCGTCGTCTCTTTTATACATTTAAAACAACTTGAAGTCTTCGTCGACCGATTTTTATTCGTGCTTTGTGAGTTTATGAAGATCAAGAACTAATTCTGGAGTGTTGAATGATTATTTGGGCTATTACCATCATTTATTGTGGATTTAATGTTTTCCGACGTTTCGATAGACATCTTCTATCTTTATCAAGGAGGAAAAGTAAAAACCTTTGAAAATGATCAATTTTCAAAAGTCAATATGACAGAAGTCATGAAAGAAAAATGAACCATGTTATATACTCATCTGTGATATGATGATCTTTTTAAGTTGAATCGAACTATCGGCGTCCAAACTTCTGGCAGATCTATACATGGAGCACTTATGGAATCAGGTGTTATTTTCATAAATGCTGCTTCTTTGATTTTTCTTCTTGCAAGTTTTTCTTCTTTGGATATTATTGATGCTTCATCCCATTTTATACGATGATTCTCATCTACAGCATGTTGGACTAACCTGGATTTGTCGCTGTCTAGTACTCGTAGAAGCTTCTGATGTTCTTTTATTCGTACATTCAGAGGGCGTTTAGTTTCTCCGATGTAAGATCTTCCGCACTCGCAAGGTATATATGAATTACCTTGCGAGTGCTACTACTAGCTACTAGACAGCGACAAATCCAGGTTAGTCCAACATGCTGTAGATGAGAATCATCGTATAAAATGGGATGAAGCATCAATAATATCCAAAGAAGAAAACTTGCAAGAAGAAAAAATCAAAGAAGCAGCATTTATGAAAATAACACCTGATTCCATAAGTGCTCCATCTATAGATCTGCCACAAGTTTGGACGCCGATAGTTCGATCCAACTTAAAAAGATCATCATATCACAGATGAGTATATAACATTGTTCATTTTTCTTTCATGACTTCTGTCATATTGACTTTTTGAAAATTGATAATTTTCAAAGGTTTTTTACTTTTCCTCCTTGATAAAGATAGAAGATGTCTATCGAAACGTCGGAAAACATTACATCCACAATAGATGATGGTAATAGCCCAAATAATCATTCAACACGAGCTCCATCATCAACAATATCTCGTCACCAACTAATTCTGGAGTATCCAGCTGCAAGATTTGTTCAGACGACCCTACAAGAACCGACCAAATTGCTACCAGTTCCGATTATCCAGGTCAGATCTTTCCAAATTTATAACGTTGTTTGACGAAATTATCCAGCCATTGCCGAACTACCACCGGATATATCCATTAATTAGCCTGAATATTAATAACATCATCATATTTCTTTTATGTACATTATTAATTTATATCATTAAGTGACAACTCATTAAATTCATTTGAGATTTATATGTACCAAGAGGTGTAAACTGATGTAAACTGATTATGACGTCATAAAAGGTACCTTTCACTCATGAAAAAACATTTCATAGTGGAAATCGAGATTTTAATTTGGGAGAATTGTTAAATATAGGAATTCATAAAGATTTTGTGATTTTTTTTTTTCATTTATTGTTTAAAATATCATCTAGGATATAGAAGACTTCAAATCACGTGGCGCCCTTTAATAAATATATTGTAATTTTTACTTATTTCAAATTAACCCCGACCCTCTCTCCGAGAACAGCCGTCTCCTAGAAACAAGATTCCTAGTTTTAAACAATTAAAATCCGAGCTCCGTAGCACGGGATTTGAGAACCCGGCTTCGGTCGATGCAAATTTCTTCCTTTAAATGAAAGTTAATGTTCAACTTGGATAAAAATAGATGTTAACTTTTTAAATTTTTTAATTTGAATGTAGGTATTGTCTCTGTTCCAGATGCTGTGAATCTACTAGCAAGTCATTCAGCTCTCAAGGAGGCCGTGAAAACGTTAGTTTTGTCCATCCAAATAAAGAAGTATAATAAAGATGTAATTTTACAAATATTTGAATTTCTAGTTCTTCGTTTAATCGAAGATAATACAAAAAATACACATCACATCTAATAACTGAAAATATCTGGTCATGCTTATGGATGTTAGAAATTATTATACGCTTTATCCACAGTGCTACTTGTATTATCCAAAAAACTAACATTCATGGAATTGGGTTCAATTCCAAGCTACTGACTTTTCAGTGACATCTTAAGGAAAATTCGCTTGGAGAATAAGTATATTCAGTTTTTCTAGTCAATCTATTTTATATAAATTTAACATTTTCTTCGCCATTCCTGATACAGAAAATATGTCAGATTTGGTCCCAAGGAGTTACTGAAAATAAATCTATTTTGTTGTAGACATATTTCGCCTAAAGACATTTTTTTTAATCGCTAAGAATTGTGTATAGTTTTAAAAAATCTTATTGAAATGTTGAATGATATTTATCAGTCATTACAAGAATTATGTATACTATAATTTATGTTTCTTTCTATTTTTTCGTTATAAATAAATTGTTGGCAGAAAACTGTCGTTATCAATTATTTTCTCAACCAATTATTTTAACTCTTCAAATGCCATCAATGCACTAATTGACTATGTTTATTATAATTGTCCATCTCATATCTGAGTTATTTTATCTGCGTGAGAGATAACGTTCGAATTTTCATTCTAAGGCATCCATACATTAAAGAATTTGTACGATTCAGCTCATTTTGTTAACAATGCCTAATTGCTTGAGTTGCTCTAAATCAACTTCGAAATGTGGTGAAATTATAACATGTAGCTCGTGCTCTAGTGGATTTCATTTACAATGTGATAATTTAACTGTCAATAATGCGAAGGCCATTGAGAGAAGAGATAGGAAGGCAGAAAACTTATCCGTGGACACCGTTTCGGCTCAGCATTCGTCATCAGATGCTGATAGCGCTCCAATAACTATGCGTGAGCTCAAGCTGATGATGAATAAACTTGATTCTGTTTCTGGGGCAATATCTGCGGCGGTTAGTGACATCGCGGCGATGGACGCAAAGATTGATTAAAATTCTGGTGATATACGAAAACATGACGAAGTCATCAATGAGTACACCGAGGAGTTGAGTGGTCATGCGAGATCTCTGAATTTGTTATCGGGAGAAATTTTTGCTGCTAAACGGGACATCATGAACCTTGGAGCTCGCCCTGATCGGCTTAAGATGCGTCCTTCCACCACATCTGCTGATCCATCTGAGATAATGGAACGTGTCCGCTGATCACACAATATTCTAGTACATCATTTGCCTGAGTTACCCGATGGGGTTAATATTTTGAGTGTAATGAGGGATGCACCTGATCACGTATCGCCAGTAGTTCGAGTTATATCGTTTCAGACCTATTCTTGTGTGTTTTCAAATACTGCAACTGTTCGGGATATTCTAAGAAATAGAAAGCATCTGTGCACTTCAGATAGGTTCAGGAAAGTTGGCATTACGGATGTTTTAGCACCATTGCAGGCAAGGTTGCTGCAGTATGCCAGGGAGAAGTTGAAACGGAGACAGGCCAGTGGTGAACCGAACCTAACTATAAAATATATAAGGGATAAACCTACTGTTATCGATAGTAAACCGGTGACATCTCCAAAAAACTAGCAAGATATTTCGAACAGTGCTCACTTCTATATACTAACTTATGCTCAATTAAAAATAAATTTCAGGAGTTTTGTGCCGCTGTTATGGATTCAAAACAAGTCTTTGTATGTGTTGCTGAGACCTGGTTGCATGCAGACATTCCGGATCATTTGATAAATATTCCGGGTTATGTTGTTTCTCGATGTGATAGCACTTCAAACGTGGGCTATGATGAAGTATGTATATGGGTGAAGAAAACTATTTCTAATTCCTTCCGAATAAACGAAATAAAACATAGTATCCCGGGTATTGACAACTTGCTTCTTGAGATTACTTCTGCAGGGTTTTCAGTTGTGATAGGTTGCGTATATCGATCTCACCTCTCGCCTAGCGGTCGCCTACTGTTCGAGATATTGGTTTCTATTTCTCATCGTGGCTAGAATATCTTGATCGCGGGTGACTTCAACTTTCGGGGGATACGTTGGCCTGCTACTGCGCCTTCATCGGATGTCTCTTGTGACATCCCAATTCTTGGTGGCTTCGGATGAGGCAGGACTGTCTCAGGTGATTGACCGACCCACTAGATTTGTAACGAAGTAGTTTTGTTCACGTGGCGTAAACCTGTTGACCTCGATCGAATCCAGCGAGATCACGCTGAACAGTGGTCATTCCCACCTCCATCTGCAGTGCGCAAGGCGCATGTTGGTGGGGAGGCCGAGAATGGTACTTATAGGGGAGTGGAGCACCGGGAACGGCAGTTCCTCGGTCGGCGAGACGCGAAAAAGAAGAGCTTCCACCGTTCGGTTCCAGCTGGTGTTAGTGAGTGCAGTGGTAGGCAGACATAGCAAGGTAGGAAAGGGGTATAGAGAGGGGACCGGAGGACCACTGGTGGAGGACGAGATTCCAGGAGGTGAGTGTGAGGTTCGATCGTTGAGACCGAACGACGGCCGCAGGAGGGCGTTCAGGGCATCACGTCCTTTACGAGTCCTTTAGCCGGTATTGCGGAACCGACATCTGGGTGCCGAGATGAGCAAGCTCAATCGTCCCTAGATTGTGGGCCGTTTTACCTCGGCGGACTCCTGCTGTCCATCTGTCGGAGCTGACGTTGAGGTACGAGATGAGCAAGCTCAATGGTGCTTAGACCGAAGTTTTCTGTGACGTGGGCTGTTGCGCGGTGAGGGTCGTGTTGTGCCCCCCCCCCCTGTTGTCGTTTGTCAACTCGACCCCTTAGAGGCACGGGTTTGTCACGGGTGTCGGCTGGGTCCTTTAGCTGGTATTGCGGATCCGACATCTGGGTGCCGAGATGAGCAAGCTCAATCGTCCCTAGGTGGTGGGCCGTTTTACCTCGGCGGACTCCTGCTGTCCATCTCGCGGAGCTGACGTTGATGTACGAGATGAGCAAGCTCAATCGTGCTTAGACCGAAGTTTTCCGTGACGTGGGCTGTTGCGCGGCAGGCACTGGGTTGGTCCGGTCTTTGGGGGTGCGGGATTCGTCACGGGTGTCGGCTGGGTCCTGAAGCCGGTATTGCGAACCCGATATCTGGGTGCCGAGATGAGTAAACTCAATCGTCCCTAGGTGGTGGGCCGTTTTACCGCGGCGGATCCCTGCTGTCCATTTCTCGGGGCTGACGTTGAGGTGCGAGATGAGCAAGCTCAATCGTGCTTAGACCGAAGTACCGTGGTGTGGGCTGCTGTGCGGCAGGCGCTTGGTTCGACCTCGGTCCTGTCATCATCGCGGGTAGACGCGCGGTGGTTTGCGCATGCGCACACCATACCGCCGGTCACTCCGATTCGGGCTGGGCTTTGGTAGTTCTCTTCGAGGGGTTCTGTTGCGCGCGGACACTTGTTGCGGAACCGTGCCCCACAGTCCCCCTTCCGCTTGGATGGTCCATGTTGGCCTGAGTGAGGCTTTGGTTCCCCCCCCCCCCTCTCGCTTTAACCCCGAGACATTCTCATTTTTATCACACGGCCCTAGTCATTTTCATGCCTGAGTCATTTTTCATCTTCATCTCACGGCCGTGTTCGACTTTCATGCACGAGCAATTTCCTGTTGAGCGAGTGCCTTATCCGTTCTCTGCCTGATTTCTGGGTATGCCTAACCCATTTTTATGCCTGAGTCATTTCGCTTGCCTAATTCCTTCTGATGCCTAATACATCGAGTAACTCGCCACTGTAATCGCTTTGTGTGCACTCTAACCCCTTCACGGAATGTTACTGGACTTTAGGTGATGGACAAGTGGATTTGGGGTTTGGGTTTTTAGAGGTTAAGGACTATGAAGATTTTGTGATTTAGATTTAGGACTGTTGTACCTGATATGAACTGCTGATTTGTTTTAAGGACTGTGAGACGTATTATTTTGGAAAGTTTGTTTATTTGGTATGAATAGAGAGTAATTTTTTAGTTAATCAAGTGTGACACCTCCACCTCCAACAGCTACCCACTTCATTCTCCACTGGAGTCTGCCTAGGCTCGAGCTTCTGGACATTCCGGAGGAGCTCGATAGGTGAGGGTGACGCCCTCAGAAGCAAATAGTCTGCCGCCCGAGCTTACTAATAAAGGAACTGCACGTAAGGGCGTTACAATTCTGGCGCCCGAGCAGGGACGTAGGTTGTTGGAGTTTGAGGTTGTGGGATATCCTGAGGAAGTAAGGATGGATTTCGGAGTGACGAACTCGGATGGGAGTTGCGTGCCCGGAGGTTGGAAGTTGGATCCACTGAGGATGCGGATAGGGTGTTACTGAGGAGAGCGCTGTCGAGGATGTGGAGCTGGATACCCCAGTGGAGCTGGCGATCTGTGGTACGAAACTGAGCGAATTGTTGGAAGATGTTCCGAAGGTTGACACTGGAAATGCAAGAAACGTATATAGGAGGATGTTCAGCCGTCTGGAGCATGTTGAGCATAGATTGAGGTTGATGAGGCCAGGCACCATGGAGGAAGGACTGACGAGAGATAGATTGATGGAAGTTTTGGAGGACGCTCGAATAGCGTTAGAGGATGCACGTAGCATCGCTGGATTGGCCACGGAGGCGACTGAGACGCCGTCTTTAATTGATGCGCCGATACCTGTAGATAATATGCCGGTGTTGATACCGATGACCGATCGGACTTACCGAGCAAGAGAAGTTAGAGACCAGAGGCTGTCATTTGACATCGACGGCAGAGACGAGGAATTTCGAACGATTGGGACAAACACGCGACCTTGTGGGATACGAACGACGACCGGTTTCAGCAATCGCCGGATTTTTGAGTCATTACGGAGCCAGGTGCGCAGAGAGGCTGTGCCAACGACGACAGAGATACCAAGACGCGGATTTACTGAATCAACGAGGAGAGCATCAGTACAGAATGCAAACATAGTAGGGGAGACAATAGAGTCAGTGGAGTCTGTGGTTACCCCACTACCGGTACAGACAAGAAGACAAGAGAGAGAAACACCAGTTCCCCCACAACGGGAGGACGAGAGGAGTATGTACCACATCTGCCCCACTCGTGCCCCCACAGTCCCATTGTACATGTGGAACGTACATTATGACGGCTCGGGAAGTATCAAGCGTTTCTGGACGAGATCGAACAACTAGCCGAGTCGAGAAACCTGGCACACGGAGAATTATTTAAGTCAATTTACGAGATATTAAGGGGTGATGCACGAGATTGGTATGTGCCACGAAAAGCAGACTTAGAGAGCTGGGAAGATTTTAAGACCAAAATCAAAGAAGCCTTCTTGCCACCAAATTACGAAGAGTTGCTTATCGAAGATATTAAAAAGAGAACGCAAGGCAAAGATGAAAAACTTGTACTGTACGTGACTCGAATGCAAAACCTATTTCGAAGGCTGGTACATAATTGTGTAACTGAGACCGAGCAAGTCACAATTATCCGACGAGGCTTGTTGCCAAATCTTCAGAGAGCACTCGTATACAGCATACCGATACAATTGAGGAACTACTGAATAAAGGCAAGATGTTTGAGTTGGTACATTGGCGGGCACAACAGTATAAACCACCTCCAGTACAGAATGCCATAGTAACACCAGAGTTTCATCTCCTGTACCAGAGTCCGCAAACCAGACCGAATGTATCGGACATGAATAGATCTGAAGTACCGACTAGAACGCCGATGGAGTTACTACACGGGAATAGTGAGACGGTCATTAGAACGAACGTTGTCACCCAGGAACCACGGCCTAGTCCCAACCGAAGAACTGTGAGATTCAAAGAGGACACGATGGTATGTTTTAGATGTGGAGAGACAGGACATATGCGAATAAACTGCCGAACCCCACCCAAGATTTCCTGTCCACGGTGTGGGAGAGATGGCGCTTCTGCCAGAGAATGTGGTTGTTCGGAAAACTAAGTGAGGATTGCGCGAGGACGAGGCATCCGCAATCCTCTGGAAGACTAGCCTCAAAGTTAAATACCATTCAGAGACATCCGCCAGATAACCGACCTATAATTTATGTCAGTGTAGAAGGGAGAAACTTTCGAGCGTTACTGGACACTGGTGCTACGAAATCATTCCTGGGAAGAACTGTGACTGATTACTGCGATCGAATGAACATACCATCTTTCACACACCAGGCTACGGCGAAGATAGCTGATGGACAGTCAGTATCAATCCCAAGATACTATACACTTCGATTGCGGTTGCACGACGACTATATCACGGTGGATATGCTGTATATGGAGAGTTTACCGGTAGACATAGTGGTTGGGATGGACGTGCTGAGTGAATACGATTTTAGCATTGACCTAAGAACTGTGTCCTGCTACTACAGAGGTAGATTACTGAGACCTGTCGAAGAGGAATCACTGTCCTGCTCGGAAGCCGATTACGACCATGGAGAACTGGAACTTCCTGAGGAAGAACGACGAGAGCTCAACCCCTTTCTGGACAGGCCCCAGTTTTGGCATGTCCTGATTTTGAGCAGCCGTTCGTACTGCAGACTGATGCTTCGGATCAAGGATTGGGCATAGCGCTGACCCAGAGTGTCGATGAGGTCGAAAGAGTTATAGCCTATGCAAGTAGAACGTTGTCACCGGCTGAACGAAATTACTCGACAACAGAGAAAGAGTGTCTGGCTATAGTATGGGGTGTGGAGAAGATGCGACCCTACCTTGAGGGATACCACTTTACAGTATTGACAGACCATCAGTCGCTCCGATGGCCGAATTCAGTTAAGAGCCCTGCAGGACGTATTGCCAGATGGATAGTCTATTTGGAATAGTTCGATTTCGACATAAAATACCGAAAAGGATCTCTCAATAGAGTGGCCGATGGGCTGTCAAGAAGTCCATTACCTGGCCCAACCGAGGGAGAGATTTGCTTGTCTGAGGAGACCAAATGCAAGTGGTATACGAAGAAGTTGGCCTAAGTCGAAAATAATCCCGAGGCGTTGCCCGACTATTGCGTGAGCGATGGCAAATTATATCGACATTTCTTCGAGTCGAACGACTTGACTGAACCCGATATGTCCCGACCCTGGAAGATGTGTGTGCCCGCCAACCAAAGAGAGGCTCTTATGCGGGAAAATCATGATGCTCTAACCGCCGGACATATGGAAATAGCGAAAACTATTTGCAGGATGGCTAACCTATATTACTGGCCAGGAATGTTTATGGACATAGCTAAATTCGTGAGATCCTGTCAATTCTGCCAAAGATATAAAGTTTCGCAGCAACAGACTCCTGGAAAGAGCCAAGCATAGGAAAAGACCCCTGGGATAAAGTCTGCGTTGACCTGATTGGTCCATTACCTCGCTCTACCCGAGGCAATACGTTCGTATTTGTGGCTCAGGATAAATTCACCAAGTGGGTGGAATTTCGTGCTCTACGTAAGGCGACAGCACCAGCAGTAACGAAGGCTCTCTTCGAGCAGGTGATTGCTAAGTTTTGTTGTCCTCGCACGGTGATATGCGACAACGGCAAACAGTTTGTTAGTCGAGAATTTCGGAGCTTACTGAGGCAATTGGGAGTTCGAGTACGGTTCACACCGGTATACAGCCCTCAAGCGAATGCGGCCGAGCGGGCGAATCGTACGTTGAAGATGATGATAGCGCAATTTTGTGAAGGCGACCATCGTAAATGGGACGAGAGACTACCCGAGCTGGCGATGGCGACGAATTCGGCGAGACACGAGTCGACGGGATTTACTCCGTCGTTCCTCAACTTCGGCCGTGAAATGAACATACCAAGAGTGGTTGTTGATGACGATGGTCCCAGAGAGGAGCCAGAAGACTCCGAAGTGGATGAAGAGGAGGTTCAGGATGCCGGTCGTGAGGAGGTCCGAAGTCGCGTGAGTCGGGTAAAACGGCTACGCGAAGTGTTTGACTTGGTACGGGTGCAGTTGGGTCGGGCATTTACCCAGCAAAGCCGCTATTATGATCTCCGGCGACGGGAATGGAGATGTAGAGTGGGAGATGAAGTCTGGCGCCGGGAACGACCGCTGTCTTCAGCTGCGAACCAGTTTTCGGGCAAACTGGCGCCGAAATTTTCTGGACCATATATTGTGACCAAAGTAGTTTCACCGGTGGTCTACGACTTGCGAGACGGATCCGGCAAGAGATTAAGGCATATTCATATAAAAGACCTGAAGCCCGCTAATGCTTCCTATGTTTCAGATGCCCAGAAATAGGTTGCCAGGGGAGCCCCCGAGGGGTGCAGCGGTACCCCCAGTAGTGAATTTAATAGAGGTAGCAGATAGCCATCGCCAGGCCGTACGCGAGCGAAGGAGACGGCTGCGAGAGACAGCAGAGAAACACCGTCGGCGCGTGACGATTATCGATTGGGCGAACTCCTTGGAGAAGGGGCATACGGCCGGGTTTGGGCGGCTGTAAGGAAAGGTCCCCTGGAAGCCGTGGCCATCAAGGAGGTGAAGGGGCCGATGTGGTTGAGGGCTCACGAACAAGGTATCCTGCAGGAGCTGGAGCACCCAAATGTGCTCGGACTGCTGGACGTGGTTGAGGACCTAGACAGGTCCTACTTCGTGATGTCGAGGATGGAGGAGGACCTGGATCGTTACCTGACGAGACATGGTAAGTGTGACGCGGTGACCCTCTTGCATTTTACCTGCGGGCTGGCCGGGGCGGTGAGATACCTCTACGGGGTGGCTAGGATAGTACACCGCGATATTAAGTTAGAGAACGTGCTGGTCGGACGAGACGCAGTGAGACTGGCGGATTTCGGTGTGGCCTTCAAAATGAGCGGAGCCCTGGTGAAAACCAATGAGAGGGCAGGAACCCCAGCATATATGGCTCCCGAAATGTGGCGAGGGGCCTATTACGGTAAGGCCGTGGATATGTGGGCGCTGGGCCTTGTGATCCTGCAGGCCCTAGGATTTCCCAACCCCTTCGAGAGAGAGGCAGCCCAACTCCTCAAGTATTCTCGGGGCGAGTTCAGGGGGAAACTGCCCCCGAATCTCCTGAAGCAAATACCTCCCCCCTGGGAGACGATCGTTGGCAGACTTTTGCGCCTTTATGGCGGGGCGAGGATGGAGGCAGAAACCTTGGTGAGGCGACCACCGTAACGGCCTCCACAGTGGAACAACCCGAGATGCCAGGTCCTGTGCCATCCCATAAACGTGAGATCCTGACAGCGAGTGTCAGCGTGCAGCGTTATCTGGAAGAACATAGACCCCAAGAGTGGTCGGCGGAATTTGCGAGGCGCATCCAGGTGTATCGACCACGAGATCGGCGACCAGACCAGAAGTGCCGAGTGCGCATTAGCATGCCCCTGGGCGGCGCAGTGAAGCGGATCTTCACACCGGCGCGAGACCAACAATGGTCGGTACGCTCACCGCGCGCGTCACAGCACTCCCAAATGAACGCATAGTGCGCGTCATTCCTCGCGTGACCGTAGTGCGCGATGACAGCCTTCCCAAATGAACGCATAGTGTGCGTCCTTTTTCCCCACATGACAGTAGTGCGCGATGATAACCCTCCCAAACGAACGCATAGGGCGCGTCCATTTTCCACCGTATGACAGTAGTGCGCGTCACCGCCCTCCCAAAGGAACGCAGGGTGCGCGTCACAAACGTCGACAAACAGTAGAGAGACTTGCTAATTGAGGCTAAGATTTTCTCTTATGTTGTTGATTTAGGCTAAGATTTTCTCTTATATTGTTGATTGAGGCTAAGATTTTCTCTTATGTTGTTGATTTAGGCTAAGATTTTCTCTTATGTTGTTGATTTAGGCTGAGATTTTCTCTTATATTGTTGATTTAGACTAAGATTTTCTCTTGGGTTTTATTAGGCTAAGGTCTTTTCTTCTTCTTTTTTGGTCAGGAAGGAAAAAGAAAAAAAAATCTTTTTTTTATGGAAGTAAGGGGAGAGTGTAACGAAGAAGTTTTGTTTACGTGGCCTAAACCTGTTGACCCCGATCGAATCCAGCGAGATCACGCTGAACAGTGGTCATTCCCACCTCCATCTGCAGTGCGCACGGCGCATGCTGGTGGGGAGGCAGAGAATGGTACTTATAGGCGAGTCGAGCACCGGGAACGGCAGTTCCTCGGTCGGCGAGACGCGAAACAGAAGAGCTTCCACCGTTCGGTTCCAGCTGGTGTTAGTGAGTGCAGTGGTAGGCAGACATAGCAAGGTAGAAAAGGGGTATAGAGAGGGGACCGGAATACCACTAGTGGAGGACGAGATTCCAGGAGGTGAGTGTGAGGTTCGATCGTTGAGACCGAACGACGGCCGCAGGAGGGCGTTCAGGGCATCACGTCCGTTACGAGTCCTTTAGCCGGTATTGCGAACCCGACATCTGGGTGCCGAGATGAGCAAGCTCAATCGTCCCTAGGTGGTGGGCCGTTTTACCGCGGCGGACCCCTTCTGTCCATTTCTCGGGGCTGACGTTGAGGTTCGTGATGAGCAAGCTCAATCGTGCTTAGACCGAAGTACCGTGGTGTGGGCTGCTGTGCGGCAGGCGCTTGGTTCGACCTCGGTCCTGTCGTCATCGCGGGTGGACGCGCGGTGGTTTGCGCTTGCGCACACCATACCGCCGGTCACTCCGATTCGGGCTGGGCCTTGGTAGTTCTCTTCGAGGGGTTCTGTTGCGCGCGGACACTTGTTGCGCCGTGCGGAACCGTGCCCCACAGTCCCCCTTCCGCTTGGATGGTCCATGTTGGCCTGAGTGAGGCTTTGGTTCCCCCCCCCCCTCTCGCTTCAACCCCGAGACATTCTCATTTTTATCACACGGCCTTAGTCATTTTCATGCCTGAGTCATTTTTCATCTTCATCTCACGGCCGTGTTCGGCTTTCATGCACGAGCAATTTCCTGTTGAGCGAGTGCCTTATCCGTTCTCTGCCTGATTTCTGGGTATGCCTAACCCATTTTTATGCCTGAGTCATTTCGCTTGCCTAATTCCTTCTGATGCCTAATACATCGAGTAACTCGCCACTGTAATCGCTTTGTGTGCACTCTAACCCCTTCACGGAATGTTACAGGACTTTTTGTGATGGACAGGTAGATTTGGGGTTTGGGTTTTTAGAGGTTAAGGACTATGAAGATTTTGTGATTTAGATTTAGGACTGTTGTACCTGATATGAACTGTTGATTTGTTTTAAGGACTGTGAGACGTATTATTTTGGAAAGTTTGTTTATTTGGTATGAATAGAGAGTAATTTTTTAGTTAATCAAGTGTGACACCTCCACCTCCAACAGCTACCCACTTCATTCTCCACTGGAGTCTGCCTAGGCTCGAGCTTCTGGACATTCCGGAGGAGCTCGATAGGTGAGGGTGACGCCCTCAGAAGCAAATAGTCTGGCGCCCGAGTTTACTAATAAAGGAACTGCACGTAAGGGCGTTACAGATTTGCTCCGGGCCATGATCCCTCGTTGCTGGATTTGCTTTTAATTAGCGACCCTAAACTAACTTCTGAAATTCGCCATTTTAATCCTGTGGGTAGGTGTGATCATTCGGTACTTGTTGCCACTCTTCACCACTCGATTTGCGTTAGCTGCCAACTCAAAAACTGGGATAGACTACGATTCCCTTAGAACTAGTCTTAGCAGTATAGATTGGAAGTTCCTTCTGGACTCCACTGATGATGTCAATGTTGCCTGGCATCGATTTCACAATAAATTAATTCAGGAGATCTTGCCTTGATCACAAAACATAATTGTAAGAACTGTTCCTGGAAGACCTTGGCTCACAGGAAATATTATGGATATGCTTAGAAGGAAACGAGGGCTTTGGCAGCGCTATCTCCGTCATAGGTCGGGTGGAAACTATGCTGCCCACCGTTGCTTTCTCAACAGACTCTCTGTCACCATTCGAGATGCCAGGAAGGCATATGAGGAGTCACTGGTGTCTTCAGAAAACCGTAAACGGTTTTACAAGCATGTGTGGTCGGTGCTCAGCTCTAAAGTGTGCACTCCTGTCGTTAAAAAACCTGACAGGTTGTTGTGTGGGGATGATGACGAGACGGCAGCAACTCTTGGTGATGCGTTATCGAGTGTTTTCAGTACCCAGTGTGATGATGTCCTGCCAAAAATTAACATCCTCCGTTCTGCTATAAGCTTAGAAAATGTAGATATCATTGAGGAAGAGGTGACTTTTCATCTAGATGCATCTACTGCTCCCGGTCCGGATGGTTCTGCTGCTGAAGTGCTCCTGAGGTATTCAGATTACCTTGCTTCTCCATTGACAAAGATCACGAAATTATCATTGAGGACTTCTCCGGTGCCTTGACCCTGGATGTTAGCGCATGTAACTCCGATTTTGAAGAAGGGTGATAGAACTCTCTCTGACAACTACAAACCTATTAGTGTATTGCCCATTAACTCTAGAATAGCCGAAAGAAGAGCCGAGAAGGCGTCACGCTTCTTCTCCGACAATGGAGCCATACGTGGCGAGCAGCATGGCTTTCAGAGAGGTAGATCTGTTATCACTTGTCTGCTGCAATGTGTGAACGAGTGGACCAAACGAATTGATGACAAAATGCCAGTTGATGTAGTTTATCTGTATTTTGCCAGTGCTTTTGACCGTGTTCGGGAGAAACGTATGCTATTCAAGCTGGAGCATTACGGAGTTCGAGGGAATATATTCAAATGGATCAAATCATTTCTAAGCTCCCGTCAGTTCTCTGTCAAAGTTGGAAGTTCCCTATTTGATGTAGCCAGTGGTGTTCCCCAGGGGTCTGTGCTTGGACCACTGCTGTTGTATGTGACTGATCTTCCGTCATCTCTGAGGAGTGCATGCTCTTATTTAGCCGATGACATCAAATTCTATTCTGACTCTTCGAACGCGGAGCTTTTGCAGAATTATCTCGACACTGTGTATAAATGGTCATGTGAGTGGTTACTACCTTTGAACATAGAAGTGTAAGGTGCTTCATCTTGGCGGAATCAACTCGCGCCATCAGTCTTTCCTGAACGTGTCGAGTCTGTCAGTCATTATTATGATCTCGGTGTGACTATTTCGCATGACTTGAGCTGGTCGGCTCATGTTCGGAATGTCTGTGCGTGAGCAAATAGAACAATATACCTCATACGGTAGACATTTCCGCGTTGTTCGGTTTGAACCTGTAAGATGCTATACACAACGTATATTCGACCTCATGTATAGTAGAGTATGCTGGACCTGTTTGGTGTCCATCCTTGGTTCTAGATCGTTAACTTCTGGAGGGTGTTCAACGTAGGGCTACCAGAATACCATATGGCTTCGTCGCCCTTCTTATGAGGACAGATTGAGACTTTTCGACCCCGCCTCTTTCGTGAAACTTCGCGAACGTGTTGATCCAATAGTGACATTCCGGGTGATGCGCAATTTCTTCGGCAGTGATCTCAGTGATCAGTTCACTCTTAACAGCAACAACTTGTGTCAGAGACAACCGAGACGGTCAACTCCATGCCAATTTTTGTCCGATGTTAAGGATTATGTTGTGTCACTGTCTCTTCCATCTCAACTATCATAAGTCTATCTTGGTCCTACTTTTGGAACCTATTTTCAGATGTCGCTGTATACATTGACTGGATGATTGAAAATATTTATGCGCAATATGATAACAAAAAAGAAAATTTTCGCATAGACCTAACCTACAAATATTTAAACTTGTATTGAAAACATTTGGCATGGTTCTTTTAATTTCAACCTCCAACGTCTACAGTTGTAATTTGAGAAAAAGTGAGTTAATATTTACTCAAAAAGATGGGTGATAATCATTGTATTATATGCGGTGCTTTAGAGGACGAAGTCAATAATTCATTTTGTTTTCCTTCCAATCCTGAGCGGTAAGAATAAAAGTTATATTTATTTCATCTGATGCTTGCTTTGGATGGAAAGTATATTATTTAAGTTAAAAATTTATTTTGTAGGATGAATTTTTGGAAGAATGCTCTTGGTCTTCGTTCTAGTACAGTGATAAGTAAACGTCAGAGAATTTGTGATGGACATTTTAGTGAAAATTCTTTTACAAATTCAAATCGCAACAAGTTAAAAAGACATGTTATTCCTATGGCTTGGGTCAACCCTTCATCAGGCATTGAAGTAATTGAAGTAACGGAGGAATCACATGCAGTAATTGAGGAATCACATGAAGTAATGGAGAAATCACGGGCTGTAGGATCTATTGAATCATTCAGGTATTGTTTATTAGTTGTTTGTATCTTCAATATAATTATTTTGTTGTCTTTCATCTTTTCACTTGCGTAATATTTGATTTTTGCATGTGAGAACATTTGAATTCAATAAGTTACATGATTCCTTAAATGTTCAAACCTTGATCATTGTTTTAGGTAACATATCAGGCAGTGAGAGGTCCCAAATAGCTGAGGAACAACAAAGTGCAAGTACTATAACAACTACAGGTATTACATTCTTTCAATCAAAGTAGGTTTTTTTGGCGTCAGTTTCGAACTGCGAGATGAACAAACCTATTATATCAAATGCATTATCCTATTACAGTATTGTTGATTAACTGAAGCTTTATGAAATAATATTTCATTATTATTATCATTACTTGCAGCTGATGGTGAAGTACATAATATATTGCAGGAGTCGCATGCTAGTGGATCCATTGGAAGTTTAAAAACTCAACATGTAAAGTCCACTTATTGTTGAAAGTTGATCATTGATAATTACTCCAGGCATATCTCAAATTTGTATTGCTAGTTTTTCCCCAACGTCTTCATTCTTAATTATTTCTTATCTCAAGCACCCTTGTTATTTTTTGCATCATTTTATGTTCATTTTCTGTACAATATTGCCATCAATTTGATAGCATAGAATAAGTGATAAAATATTCATATTTTTCAATACAAAGAGCTGTAATCAATACTGTGTTATAAATATTTTTAATTTTCAAGATAAAAATATCGATTTGTAACTTTAAAAATGTATTTTGTGAACATAATGAAAAAATTTTCATCTTTGATATTGCTAATGTTTGCCTAAATCATACATTGCATATCGAGGATCAAAGGTTTTTCATTATTTTCGCAAAATTCAGTGATCCTCTGCTATCGATTCAAATTTCCCGCCATTCTTTCACCGGCACTGATGTCTACGCCATCTGACAACAGACCCATTTTTCGGAGAGAGATAGGAAATCAAATCGGACACGAATTTAGTTCGGAGTTGACCGTCTCGGTTGTCTCTGACTTGCGTAGTCATCAGTTTGAACTGAGGCATGAGGTGTTCCGGTCGAAATGCAGGCAGGAGTTTCTGTGCAACCGCGTTTTCGATGAGTGGAACTCTCTTCCCGCCTAAGTTGTTGATTCTGCGTCGGTCAACGTATTCAAGAACCGATTAGATGGATGTATGTGCGGGTGATATGTGGACATTTTGTGGGCCTGATGTTACATAAACTCTGTTTGAAGACTGATTTATTTGAGTTGATTGGGTGTTCACACAATTGTTGTTTTTTGTACTTTGAAATTTTATAGGTTTCGTGTGTCCTTTCTTCTCAAAATGAATAATAATAATATTAATAATAAAACATTAACATGTCATCATCTAAAAGCCACCAGGTTTCGATTTACCACGTTAAACAATGTACACGCTTTACATAATCAGAACTCAACATGGCTGATGTGCATACTCTTCACAGAAATGGGGCAAGAAATTATTTTCTTGCGGAGACATTCGAACCGTTAGACATATTACAGAGGAATGTACCATACGATCATATAATGATGGACCAAAAAACTTCCTGATTGCTACCCAAAGGTCGATAGACTACATAAATTAACTAGATATTTATTTATAACTGTGATAATGCTTATGAAATTTTCTTTTATTGTGTTTGATAACCATAAGATGAATGAATAAATCTTACTTTCTGATTAATGAAATATCCGCACATCTGCAGGAAAAGTTTAAAACTGGAATTGAAATACAGGGTGTTTCGAGTTTGAGTGCCTATAAGAAGTTTCTGGAGAACTACACATATTTGAAATTTGAAAATTGGGATTGTGATATTGTTGGAAGTTCTCTACAGAGCTAAAATATTTTCGAAGTCCGAAATTTTCCGGTTAAACAGGGAGTGAAAATAAATTCGACGAAAATTTTTTTTTTCAAGTTTTCCATTCCTGGTATGATAGAGTATTCAATAGTGAATACATTTCTGTTGAAACTATTGTATTAAATCGAATAGTTTTCAAAATATAAAAAAAAAAACTGGAAAAAAGTCAAATATGTTCAGTCAGTAATATGTTCATTATTCTTATTTTAAATATCCTAAGCTTAAACCATTTTACAACATCGAAGAGGAAGGATGTGAAAAGGTAATGCATCTTTTGGATTTCAAAAATATCATCACAGGGTGTTTCAAATTTTGTGTTGAAAATTGTGATCTTAAATTGGTCATAACTTCTGTTTTTGAAATTAGAACCCTTTTTTTATAATTGTGTTAGATTCTGCGGTAAAAAATAATGATAATTTTCGCATGATTATGCTCCTAAATTCAGTAATTTCTGAGTTATTTGAGATTTTCTGGATTTATGTAGTACGTAGAGTCAAATTCTTGTAATCTGATTCATAAGGATATTCTGTGAGCATAGAAGATAAATCAACCCATTTATAATTCACAAGTGTCAGACAGGTCTTATTGTTAGTCGTTATGAAATTTTTTTATTTCATAAAATGAATCGTTGCTATTCTAATAATGAGATTTTGGATTTATTTCTTCTATTAGATTTTTTCAATTGTATACGCAATACACATTCGAATGCACTTAATGAAATTGTTTATTTCAAATCCATGGTGGATGACACAAAATGTTGAGTATCAAATGAGAAATATCCCCATTTTTTTTTACAATTTCTGAAAAGATGTTGCAAACTTTCCAAATTTTGGAATGTAAGAGCCCCTAAAGAATACAAAAAAGGGCAGTTGATGAAATTAGTATTTCGACTTATTTCGAAGCAAATGAGAATTCATCTCTTCAATAGGAGCCACATTAAATAGATTCGCTACTTCAGACCACCGAATTATGATTATAAATAAATTATGATAATAAAAATACGTTTCAAAACTCAAATTTACGAAATAAATGATCAGGTAAGAGTTTCAATATGGTAACCATTTTGTTCCGCACACTTTCGAATACGTCTTGAAACACCTCGGTTAGTCGCTCGCTCAATTTCCTTCCCCTTCAATGAGTGGAAAGCATCCTCCACATTCTGTTTCAAATATTCTTTGCTTTCAATAGGAGATTCATGGACTTTGTTTTTTATTCTACCCCATAAATAAAAATCTAAGGGAGTAAGATCGGGAGATCGTGGAGGCCAAAACAGTGAAGAACGGCGTCCGATCCACCGAATACAAAATATTGCATTCAGTTCTTCAGACACCTCGTGTGAACTATGTGCCGGAGCCCTATCCAATTGTTAATATGCAGTAGTCGACATACTCAACGGCAGCTCATACAAAAACTCAGGATTTCCAAAAATTTTTCTGTATTTAAATTTTCTTCACAAATGTAGTACCACCGCACTTTATTATTCATCGAAAGAGCAAACACATTAAAACTAAATTTGTTCTAGGGGTTTCTTTGTCTTTTTCTATGAGGATTTTCAATTCTCCAAATGAGGCAATTTTTTCTATTA
Source organism: Micraspis discolor (assembly GCA_030674115.1). NCBI lineage: Eukaryota > Metazoa > Arthropoda > Insecta > Coleoptera > Coccinellidae > Micraspis > Micraspis discolor. The sequence goes on along the minus strand of JARTUT010001749.1, from coordinate 926,578 downwards.
AATAGCCCTTCATTATTGAATTTTGCTTCGTCTGTCCAAATTTTTGTCAAAAAATTTTCATCATTTTCAAGTTTCTCTAATATTCCTCTACAAAAATTTAACCTTTTAATGTAGTCACCTGGTTCTACTGCATGAACTTTCTCATATTTGTAGTCATGCATATCGTGTTCTTTCAAAATTGGGTGCACTGAATTTCTGTCTAAATCGATTTCATGAGCTGCACTTCGATTAGATCCATTTTCTTTAGCTTCGAAATAAGTCAAAACACTAATTTCATTTTCTTCATCATCAACTACCCTTCTTTTGTATTCTTTACGGGCTCTTACACATCCAAAACTTTGAAAGTTTGAAACATATTTTCTAAAGATCTTCTTCGTCATGGAAGGTAAATGGGGATACTTCTCGTCGAATGCCCGGCAGATCCCACTAATAATTCTGTCACATTCACCATGTATATAAAATAGATCCAGAATTGCGTAATTAGAATAACGGTTCATTTTGTTAAATCGAGAAATGAAGATAACGAATAAAAATAACACCTGACACTTGTGAATTATTAACAGATATTTCATCTCCTATGGGTACAGAGTGTTCCCATGGTTTCGAAAGAATATTCATTGAATTTTTTTAAGATGCAATCAATTTGATTCTACGTACACCATAAATCCAGAAAATCTCAAAAATCTCAGAAATTATTGATTTAGGAGCATAATCATGTCAGGAAACTATCATTATATTTGACCGCAGAATCCAACACAATTATAAAAAAAATAGGTTTCTAATTTGAAAACAGAAGTTATGGCCAATTTAAGATCACAATTTTCAACACAAAATTTGAAACACCCTGTGATGATATTTTTGAAATCCAAAAGATGCATGACCTTTTCACATCCTTCCTCTTCGATGTTGTATAAACGGTTTAAGCTCAGAATATTTAAAATAAGAATAATGAACATATTACTGACTGAACATATCTGACTTTTTTTCCAGTTCTTTTTGGATATTTTGAAAACTATTCGATTTAATACAATAGTTTTAACAGAGATGTATTCACTATTGAATACTCGATCATACCAGGAATGGAAAACTTGGAATAAAATTTTTTCGTCGAATTTATTTTCACTCCCTGTATAACCGAGAGTTTTTGAACTTCGAAAATATTTTAGCTCTGTAGAGAACTTCGAACAATATCATAATCCCAATTTTCAGATTTCAAATATGTCTAGTTCTCCAGAAACGTCTAATAGGCACTCGAACTTGAGACAACCTGTATACGATTCACTTGAATGGAGAAAACGTTCTCAAAATACATTGTTGCGATATTCTCGCAACAAAGGACAGTTCTTGGAATTTGGGGCAGCGGCCGTTACTTCCAAGAATACCTTCTGTCGGACGTAATTTTGGAAATCCCTAAAGCTACCTGAACTTTTGTACACGTCCGACCTCTTTCAATTATTCAAATTCATTCTGTTAGGGACTTTTACACTGAAACACTTTTCTGATTTAATTGTTTATTGACATCGAAAAGATTCGTACAAATTTAGAAATGGACGACGTGACGTGCCGCTTGAGCTTTCTCGGGGACTGCCCGTGTTCGGGCGGTTCGGCTTTTAAGTACCTGCCGAACTTACCCTGTTGCCACTGTCGCCTTGTTTATATTCTTAAATCTGGGGAGAAATACTGCTACACTACTCTCTCCTCAGTAGCGGCTAACTTAAAAATTTTACAATTTCATCCGCTACGATACGAATTATTATTATGCAACTAATGATAAAAATTATTATTTCTAGAAAAAATCTGAACATAAGATTAGTTAAATACACAAGTTCTTGATGATTTAACATGTTTTGTTGTGCATTCAATAGTTAGTACAATACATATAAACAATTGGTACATATTAGGTACTTATTATTATTATTATTAATATTACATCAAGAGTTGGGGCAAATGCCCATAAACTCAATAAAACTAAATTAATAGATTATTATGTGCTCAATAAATCCTAGCAGAAACATAAAACTAAAAGAAAAAAATTGTACATATATAGCACTCCGACACATCAGTCATCACAAAAAGAAAAAACCTTAAACACCATCACTAAACTGATTCTGATTCCCGACTATGCCGATCCAGTCTGTTTTTGAAGGCATTCACGCTAGGAGCGCTCACCACACTCGACGGGAGACTGTTCCATCTATCAAAGACTCTGTTGGGTAGGAAAGACTGGCGCTGCGTGGTTCTGAAATTCTCCTTACCCAACTTGAATTCGTGTCCTCGTAGGTGAGTAGTGCATCTTCTGAATAAACTATCCATATTTATGCCAAAAAAACCCCCTCAACGCCCGGTAGGTTACAATGAGATCTCCTCTGTTCCGCCGATCCTCGAACGTCTGCAGATTCATCATCCTTAGACGACTCGAATAATTCGGTCTGTTAGTACCAAATGGAATTCTCGTGTTCCACCGCTGCACTGACTCCAGGAGAAGTTGGTCACCCTTGAGAAATGGACACCATACAGGTCCAGCGTACTCCATTAGAGGACGGACATAGCTACAATAAAGCAGCTTACATGTTTCTAAACTGCATTGTCTGAAGGCACTCTGTATCATATAGGTCAATCTCCTTGCCCTAGCAGAAATACTCGCAACGTGTCGTGTCCAACCCAGATTTTTATCTACAACAACACCCAAATCGTTCATATAGTCAACAGAAACGAGGGGGGTATTATCGATCTTATACAGATATTCTGGATTTTTCCTGCCGAGATGCAGCACACAACACTTGTTGACGTTTACGGGCAACAGCCACTTCCTACACCAATCACTCACCATACATAGATCTTCGTACAAGTCTCTCGAGTTGGAAGCAGAGTTGTAAATTTTAAATCATCAGCGTACATGGCACACTGAGATTTCAACAATCTTGGCAGGTCTGACGTATATAGCAGGAAGAGAGCAGGACCCAGCACGGATCCCTGCGGTACACCACTTGACAATAAGCCCTCCAGAGATGAATGAACACTCCCACACGAACACGGAATGTTCTGTTCCTAAGGAACCCCTCAATCCAAGAAAGTAGGCCACCCCTATTCCCAGATGATTCAACTTAGACAAAAGACGGCGGTGTGGGACTCGGTCAAAAGCCTTAGAGAAATCTAGGTATAGAACGTCCACAGGTATATTGTGATCTAAAGAAATGGTCCAGTCATTTAGACATGTTAATAGGTTGGTCAAAGTAGAACGACCTGGAACGAAGCCATGCTGTTCGACGGGTATGATATTATGCGTTATCCCGAAGTTTATGAGTTGCTCACAAATAATTTTCTCAACACCTTAGAAACGGAGGATGTCAAACTTATTGGGCGATAATTTAGCGGAGAAAACTTATCTCCCTTCTTGAATATGGGCGTTACCGACGCCTTCAACCAATCATCAGGTAGACTGGACGTGTCCAGTGATCTCTTGAACATGATAGCTAGAGGAAGGGCAAGAGCTGATGCACACTTTTTCAGTGAGAACGGTGAAAGCCCATCCGGACCAGGAGAGGATGATGTTTTGATGTCTAAAAGATGTTTGAGTACCAAATCCTCGTCTATAGAAACCTGGTTCAACTCTGCTGCCACTTTTGGCATCTCTACTTCTGGAATTGGACCTTTGGGCTCCAAGCCGTACACACCCGCGAAAGCCCCTGCCAAGACATCCGCCGACTTCTGTCACCAGATAACTCACCGTTGGACATCCTGACGCGTGGAATGGATACCTTTGAGTTCATTGTAGATCTGATGTATTTGAAAAATTTTTTCTTGTTTTTACTGGAGGCTAGGTGTGATTCATAGGTCTCTCTTGCTTGGGCGATGGTGGAAGAAAGAAAATTTGAATAGGACCGATGATTACGGAAATCAGACTCAGACCTACCGCGAAGATATCTCTGCCACAAAGATTTCTTACACCTGATCATATTCAATATGCTATCGTTTATCCAAGGCTTCAGCGGATTATGTTTTGTTGTGATAACCCTTGTGTATCTTGACAGTGTTTCTCTCACCAGATCGAGAAAAATCTTCCACATACCATTGACACCTTCACAGCCGTCAAACAATTCTTCCCAGTTTTTTCTTTTAAATTCAGCATTCGCTGAATTGTAGTCCACTCTACTGAAAGTTCGGGCAGCCTTCCTAGAACTGCAAGATGGAGTCATCTGGATCTTGGTAGACAAAACGGCATGATCGGATTTTCCGAAAGGTGGTAAATATTCTATTTCAGAGGTCAGGTTGGCATCCGACACTATTATCCAGTCCAGAAGAGAGGGATTTTGACCATTCCTAAACCGAGTTGGTTCAAGAACTAGCTGCTGTAATCCTGTTTGCATAAATAGTTCCACGTATGGAAGAGAAGACGAAGAATTGGCAGGAGTCTGCAGCAATGGCCAGTGCACGTCAGGACAATTAAAATCCCCAGCAACAATCAAATTCTTCCTAGAAGACGATGATAGATGTCTCAAGTAATTCGAGAGATCGAGGTCAGCAGCACATGGGCGTGGTCGGTACACACATCCGATGGTTAAAGAAATACTTTCATCAGTGATGTCCACGAATATGTTATCAATTCCCTTCCAATCATTATGGGATACTGTTATAGAGAATTTGTCACAGATATAATCGCAAACATACATGCAGACTCCCCTGTAGCCAACAGCGTCGCTGCTGTCCGAACGATAAAGTGAGTAGGTTGGAATGTTACAAAAACTGTCATCTATCGAATCTTTCAGCCAAGTTTCTGACAACATAATTATATAAGGACGATGAAGCTGTACAAAAGACAATAACTCAGAAAACTTTGATTTTAAGGATTGTATGTTCGTATATAATATGGGCCAGGATGAAATTATTGTCGGTTTTTTGAATCATTCAAGGATAGTTTTGGGGAAGTGGCGACGATTTTTGGTGATCCATTTATATATTTAATCGTGAGGTCTTTTTCACCATTAGACTGCCTCGACTTTAGCTCACGTCGTAAAGATGACAACTCCTGAATCTGCATCCTAGTCTGGTCATCTCGAATAAACACATTCCTATATTTCTGATGTCCACGCAATGAAAGCTTGTTTCTTAAAATCTTCTGTACAATGTCCGGATTAGAGAATGAGACTCTCAGCCAGCGAGGTCGCGAAGAATTCCCAGCAGGCAGACGCTCAACACTTGTTAAACTAGAACTAGAAGTTTTATGGACGTGCTCAATTATTTCCTTAGTACAAAGAGTATCCCGGGATGAATCTTCCCCCTCAGGTACATTAACCAAGATAATATTGTGTGATTTCTTCACACGCTCCAAAATCTCGGGAAAGTTAGCTCCCGACGAAGACTGCGCGCAAGAAAGTTCTGAAACCTTTTCACCAACAGCAGCTAGTTCACTAGACATGGCTGCGTGAGATTGCCCCATCGTCTCCATATCATCAAAACACTTTTCCAGTAAGGTCTGGTGCTCAGTTAAGATTTTGGCGTGATCATTCAACGTAGAAGTGCACACTGCTAGCTGAGTAAATAAGTCATTTTGACGCTTTTCTACGCGATCGACACTGGCAATTACGTGTTTGATCTGCTCCATTAGCAAATTAAAATGTTCCAAAGTAACGGGAGATTGATCATCAGGAACCGGGGTTGATCCAGAACCTGAGCCCGAAGCGCTATTAGAGCGACTGCGCAAGGATCGCTCACCTGTAGTGCAAACCGCGCAATCCCACCTACAGTTTTGACTGCTCCTTAGAAGAGACAACTCCCTATCTGACAAATTAACACAAGAAGCATGGAAAACTTTATTGCATTTTGAGCAAGATATTGAAGGCTGTGAGCCCGAGATCACTTTTGCGCAGATAGTACAAGCGGGTGCCATAGTGGCAAATAATAAGAAATGCAATAGCAGGCTACAGAAGGTACAAAGGATGAACAACCAAACGCTTCACTTCCTTGGGCCCGTAAGGAAGACTTAAACACAGGCTGGGAAGGCCACGATCAGAAACAGGATGAAGGAATTGGGTAAAAAGAAGTTCAGGATTGAAAAATAAAATATATATATATATATATATATTCTGCAATGTTAGTATTATGGGCGCAGCGAAAATATGTGGTGTCACCTCCAATAGTTCACCTCTCCTGAGACGAGTACAGCAATTCAAAGGAGTGATGCCAAAGGTGATATAAATATATTAGAAATAAAAAGTTGTTCACCACTATAATAGTCGCTTCCGACGCAGAACCGGCTGTGCAGTTCCGGATAGCCAAATTTTATTCCACGATGTTGTACCTACGCAACGCAATAACGTCGCCCCACCTCAGGCAACTGAACGTCCAGCAGGCGGGTACTGAGTTCGAATAAGCGATCGCACTGCTATAAATAATATATTGGGAATATATTCGCACCGCGCAATCGACTCCCTACCACTATAAGAATCTCCCAGTGCGTGTTGGATACCTCAAGGTCATCCGCCGGTGATGAAATACGCTGCAAAGTATCTCGTGAAATAAACAAAATAAACAATAAATTAATTCACAACCCCCAACCCAGAAAAATCTAAGAAAAAACAAAATAAACTCTCACCCCACCAGTATACCAGCAAACCACATTTTCAACAAAAAGAATATCAGAATAATGGATTTAAATTTAAATTTCACAGAGCACTTTCAAACAATGTTTCTCCAGAACGAGCACGAATGTCGATTGTTGTACGGGTTTGAAACAGTTCATGTTGGTCATGATCGTCTATATTGTTTTTTCTTTACTAGCGAGACACTCACTTTTTACCGCACTGTGTCTAGGAAATCGCACTTGTTTTGGTTTTACCGCACTATCAGCTGGAAAAAACCGCACTTGTCCTTAGATTTACCGAACCATCACGAAAGATATTTGCTGGGAAACCGCACTTTCCTACCCACTCTTGTCCTTGTTTCTTTATCGTGAGTTGTCGGATTATTAGCACTAACGGTATCGTCTGTAGTGGTGCTAGTTGCTGGTGTCTCGTTACTAAGAATATAGGCGGGTTTGAGTCTATCGATAGATATATTGACTTGTTTTCCTCTAATATTGATTGTGAAATACTTCTCGAATCGTTGGAGAACTTTGAATGGTCCTTCATATGGTGGCTCCAAAGATTTCTTGACTCGGTCGGTCCGCAAAAATATGTGAGTGCAGGTACTTAGGTCTTTATGCACATAAACTATCCTAGAGGTATTTTCTTTTGTGGCAACGGGTTTAAGTTGTGCCATATGTTGGCGCAATTCTGCTGCAAAATCCTCTGTATTAATGGGTACGGTTGGTGGATTGAAAAATTCACCTGGGAGACGTATTGTTCGTCCATATAGCATTTCTGCAATTGAATGGTCAGCATCTTCTCTTACTGCTGTTCTAAGTCCCAACAAAACTGTTGGCAAGGATTCAGTCCAACTTGGATTGTTATGGGCTCTAATCGCTGCTTTCAAAGTTCTATGCAGTCTTTCGATTTTACCATTTGCTTGGGGATGATATGGCGTTGTATGTTTCAGTGATGTTCCACAGAGTGCCGCCAGATTTCTGAAAAGTTGGCTTTCGAACTGTCTGCCTTGGTCGGTAACGATTGTCGCCGGTGTCCCTAATCTGGCAATCCAGTTTTTATAAAACGATTTCGCGACTACCTCTGCGGTCATATTTGTCATTGGTATGACTTCCATCCATCCTGTGAAGCGGTCGATACATGTTAGACAATATGTTTTGTCTCGGGAAGGTGGTAATGGTCCAATAATATCCAAATGCACTGCGCTGAATCTATCGTCGACTTTCTGAAACTTGCTTAGTTCTGACTTTGTATGTCTTGTGACTTTGTTTTTTTGACAGTCAATACAGGTTTGTGCCCATTTTCGGATATCCTTCTTCATTCCTGACCAAATTATTTTAGAGGAAATTTGTTTAACGCTACTTTTTATTCCAGGATGTGCAAAATTATGAAAATGCTTGAATGTTTGTAATCGCAACGGTTTGGGGATATATGGTCGAATATTTTCTGTTGATATATCACACCAAATATTTTTTCCAGAGTCTATTTGATATTTTCTGAACTGTAATCGTGGGTTTGCACGTAATTCTTCCAGTTCTGGATCATTTTGCTGTTGCTTTTCAATTTCTGCATAATCAATCACGTTGATTTCGTCTATCCTAGATAAAGCGTCAGCAATAATGTTGTCTTTTCCTTTTATGTGCCTTATATCTGTAGAAAATTGGGAAATATATTGTAACTGGCGAAGTTGGCGTGGCGAAGCTTTCTCGTTTTTTTGTTTGAATGCAAAAGTAATTGGTTTGTGATCTGTAAATATTGTGAATTGTCTCGGTTCCAAATAATGTTTAAATTGTTTCACAGCTAGGTAGATTGCTAAAAGTCCTTTTCGTAAGTACTGTAGTTTTTTTGTGGTGAATTAAGCTTTCTTGAAAAAATGCAATAGGCCTCCAACCTGATGGCTCGAATTGCTGTAATACTGCCCCTATCGATTTGTCTGATGCATCTGTAAATAATGCTATTTGGGCATCAGGATGTGGAAATGTTAATGCTGTGGCATCTACTAAACTCTTTTCACAATTATTGAATTGGGTTTCAGCTTCAGGTGTCCAATCAATTAAACGATGATCATTTTCTTGGAACCTTTTATATAATCATGTAGAATGGCTTGCATTTCAGCTGCATTTTTATGTATCTGCGATAGAAATTAATTATTCCTAAGAAGGTTCGTAATTCACGCACCGTCCGTGGTTTTTTGTACTCTTTGATTGCTTCCACTTTCTCTTATAGTGGTGTTGATCCACTTGCAGTGATTCTGTAACCCAAGAAATCTACTTCTGATGCTGCTATAACTGATTTGGACAAATTTATCCGAAGTCCATATTGTCTCAATCGTTCGAAAACAAGCTTCAAGTGTTCACGATGTTCTTCTTCTGACGAGAAAGAGATCAGAATATCGTCTATATAAGCAAAAACAAAATCTAATCCATAAAAACCTGATGTAGAAATCTTTGAAATGTTGCACCTGCGTTGCGTAAACCAAAACTCATGCAATTAAACTCAAAAAGACCAAAAGGTGTTATAATGGCTGTTTTACATTTGTCTTCTTCTGCAATTGGTATTTGGAAATATGCTTTGAATAAATCTATTTTAGCGAATATTTTTGAGTTGGATAGTATGTGGTGAAAATTTTCTATTCTTGGAATAGGATATCTGTCAGGTAACGTCTGTGCGTTTAATCTTCTATAATCTCCACATGCTCTGATAGATCCATCTTTTTTGGTACTATATGTAGTGGGCTAGACCAGTTTGACTTTGAAGGTCTTATTATATTATGATCTAGCATAAATTGAAATTCTTCTCTTGCTTGTCGGATTCTTTGAGGATCCAATGGTCTCGCTTTACCATATACTGGAGGACCTTCAGTATGTATTTCGTGTTTCACATCATGCATTATTTCAATTGGCACTGGACTTGGGGATGTAATATCGGAAAACGCAGCAAGAATGTCAGCGAATTCGCCGGTATTACTCACGGTCTGAATTATGTTTTGGCAGTTCACAACGGCAATATTTCCGGTGACGTCCAATTTCGTGTGTCCATCTATTAATTTTCTACCTCGTATGTCAATCAACAAATTGAAACAATTCAAGAAATCAGCTCCTATGATAGCTTTACTAGTTTGAGCTATTATGAAAGGCCATTGAATTGTCTTCTCAGTCCTAAATTTAAGGTTAAAATTTTTGTACCAAACGTTGGGATGGTTGTTCCATTTGCAGCATATAACTTGAATTCGGAGTCGGTTGTTGTTTTTAATTTATTTTTATTTGCTGGAAAAATGGATACATCAGCGCCACTATCTATCAGAAATTGCCAACCTGTTTTTTTGTCCCTAACAAATAAGCGGAATTGGCGGTTTTCTTGTGTGGCAGCAGTGCTTTCCGCTTGCTCTACTGCCGATTGGAGTTTTCCGACGTCTTCCATGCACAAGGTGGTGTGCACTTTTCTGACAAGCATCTTTTTCCGTAACGAAAATGTCCATAACAGAATCTTCCATTAGGATTATATCTTCTACGATTTCTACGATCTGTGCTAGGAGATCTGCTCCTGCTACTATCTCGAGATCGGGAATCTCGTCTCCTCGATTGAATCGCGTCTATTTTCGCTTCTAAACTCGCGAATCTTGCATTTAAATCGTCTATAGGAGAACTGTTCTGATTTAAACTACTGACTGAAAATATTTCTTTCCGAGGATTTATTTCTAATATTTTATCTGCCATTACAGCTTATTTATCCAAAGATTCATCACTGACTATTATGATGTTCTTTATTGGGTCCGGCAGTTTGTCTAACCACAGCGTCTTCAGAGCTTTGTCGGTAATTTCGGAGCCTGCGAGTGCCTGCATTTTCCTCATTAATTGACTAGGTTTCATATCTCCTAGTTCGATACCCGTCAACAAAACTTTCAACTGCTTATCGTCGCTGACCTTATAAATGTCGATGAGGCGAGCTTTGGCTAGAGAAAATTTATCAGGAGAGTTACCTTTAATAATGTCCCATATGTTTTCCAAATATTTCGGTTCGATTTGTCCCACCAAGTAATTGAACTTGGTTTCCTCTCGGGTAATCCTAGAAGTAACAAACTGTGCCTCTATTTGTGTGAACCATATTTCGGGCTTTTCAACCCAAAATGGTGGAATTCGTATGCTGATTCCTGCTTCTTCGAGTGGTTGCGTCATGGCGGTCTGTTGAGCGTTGTTTTCATTCATGTTGATAATTACTGTTCATTATTCACTCACTCACGTGTCCGTATTTCACTATTCGTAACGTTATTTTAGTCGAGGGTCACCAATTGTTAGGGACTTTTACACTGAAACACTTTTCTGATTTAATTGTTTATTGACATCGAAAAGATTCGTACAAATTTAGAAAGGGACGACGTGACGTGCCGCTTGAGCTTTCTCGGGGGACTGCCCGTGTTCGGGCGGTTCGGCTTTTTAGTACCTGCCGAACTTACCCTGTTGCCACTGTCGTCTTGTTTATATTCTTAAATCTGGGGAGAAATACTGCTACAATTCTCTCCACACTTCTCAAGGTGGTCACTTCTTCAAGTAAGTTCTCTTTTATCAATTTACTTTTCACGAGTCTATAACGGCACTCAGAACTACAAGTTCCTCTAAAAATCTCTCGAAATAATCTGTTTTCGGGTCAGTTAGCTACTCTAGTTCATTGTGTATGTGAATTACTCAATTGAAATTCTCTACGTAAAAAAAAAAGGTTGTGAATTGTGAACCTGTGACGCAATTACATATCGCCAAGGCACAATTCATCAGTGGAAGTTTGTGAAGCTTTATCCAAAGTGCCTGCACCTTATTCTGAGAAATCTACCCTCGACGATTGAAACAGAGCTGTAGTGAACTCCAAACAACAAATAAGGTCAGATCTCTTTATCATTTAATATTACCAGAAGTACCCAAGATTGAGCAGAGAAGTTCAAATCCTTGGTTATTATAGACACCTAAAAACTCTTTCTGTGAGTGTAAACTCAAGTGCCGAACATTGTGTAACTATTCTTATCTGTGAATACATAATTCTATTATAACTACAAACTTGTTTTTATTCACCTTGCAAACATCTTTTCTACCAAAGATAATTTTTGGATCTACTGTTATAGTATAACCAGCGACTCAGAAAGTGCGCTGCCCTTCATTAAGCGGGTGATTATTATTATTTATAATTTTGTACCCGCACATACATTGTTTTATTCCCTCATATTGAGGATTCTTATTTTTCACCTGATTCAAAAAAACATTTTGGGAGTGAATATTGAAAAGGAAATCAATATCAATAAAACGCAAATTTCAAGATTTGAATTTGGTTTAATCAAGAATGATGACAAATTAGAAAAAAAAAATGGGAAAATACTCTAGTTGTGCCATTTCATCATCCATAATTGCCTCGATCAACAGGATCATTGGGATATGTGCATTTCAAATATAAAAGCATTCAAGAGAAGATTTCATTCACAAATGTTTAAATTTTGTCATTATAAGTTTTTGTAGAATAATATGATTGTTTTCATTGCATTCCACTCGAATGTAATTATTTATAATTATTGTCAATTCATTGTATAAAATGATATTTGTCTTCGTTGTTATATAATATCTGGGTGAGCTTAAGGTGAAAGTAATTTATTATCTCAAAATCCTCAAAACTGCGAATAGGTATTTTTCACTTGGTATTGCATTTTATGTACAAGTTTTTTGATTACCTAGAAACGAATCAAATAGTATATAACTTATGAATGTAAGGTATCAATAAATCTTTTGTTCACTAAGTTAACATATTAATTTCATATAAATGTTCAAAATGAAATATCAGATAGAAAACTAACGATATTTCTAGTTATAATTCATCTCAAGTCACACAAGGTTACAAAAAACAAGAAGCTATGGTTTTTTAATCCATACAGTTCAAATGCAAGATGAATTACTGGCATGGGTAACTTCAGGTATATCTACTACAACGTGAAAAAGACAAAGCAGAGATATGAGGGACTATATTCTGATTCGGCTATGAAAAAAGTTCCTCTTTTCCACAATTCTGGGTACTATCATAATGTACCTGACAAATTTACAGTGTACGTAAATATTCGTCTACTCTTCTAATTCAGGGGAAATATGTACCTTCCTCAGTCATAATAGCCAAATATCTCATAAAAATTCAAGTGAAAACTTAATACTACAATTGTTGATAATGACTCATTATTGTCTCATGTCAAAGTAATTTACAATATATTGTAAATTTTCAAATTATTGTCGTATTCTGTGTACATCATTTCACAATATTCATCTTAAATTTACATATACATATAAATGACGGTTTTATCTTAATGAAATATTATTGTCAGAGTAATTAAAATTGACTTTACACTTTTATCATCAATAGATAAACATTAAAAATAAAGATATCAAAAACCTTACGAATAACAACATGATATAGTGAAAAAACTGACAAAAGTATTGAGTTGTTCAGACTACAGAGAAAGTTCTATCGTTATATTTGTATGATATGTACATATTCACTGAATGGAAATGAATAAATAGACTACAGAAAAACTATTGTTCAGAATGAATTTGGTTTCTACAAATCTTAGCAGAAGGATCAGTTAATTCCTTTTACATTTCATTGCAATCTAGTTGGACTAACCCAAGATTAAAATATATTCTGTTCATTTTTCTCGGATACGAAACGCCCGAACAACTTTTTTCTGAGATCTTATTTTGTTGAACTTTTTCAACGACTCAGACATTTAATTATTGTCAAATTCATACCAAAGTCAGTCAACACATCAAATATGATATCCTTAACATCTTGTATAAAAACAATAATATTTCTTGTACATTATATTAGAAAATAGAACTTTTTTGGCTAACGATTGCCATTATTGTCAGAAAACTCATGGCCAATGTGATTATGCGTATATTATTGTCATGAAGGTCACCCGTCCCATCCTTGGCGTTATGCTGGGAATTGTATCCTGGATCCACCACTTTTATTCTCCATCCTAAGTTGTTGTGAGTATAACACTGAAAAATATTTATATTTAAATGTGTTTGTCTAAATAATATAGCAGTAAGAAACAAACCAGAGAAGATTATTTCGAAACTCGATGGGGGGGACCGGGGAAACGAGGCTTCCGGAGAGGCCCGAAGGGCCGACCCAGGGGCAATCTTAATACAGATCGAAAGGGCGTATCCTCTTCTAGGAGAAGAGTGTTTTTTCGCGTTTCTTCGTGTTTTTTCCAGTTGTTCATGTTTTTTCGCTTTCAACATTTTTTTTGCGTTCCCTCGGGTTTTTGGGCTTCTTTGGGTTTTTTCGCGTTCTTTCGTGTTTCTTCGTTTTCTTTCGTGTTTCTTCGCGTTCTTTTAAGTTTCTTTGCTTTCAACTGGTTTCTTTGCCGTGTTTCGTGTTTCTGTGCGCTTCATTTATCTATGGGCTTCAGTGATCTATGGTCTATATTGATCTATGAGCTTATTGAACTACTGGCTTACGGATATACTGACCTATATTGATCTACGGGCTTATTGATCTATGGGCCTATGGATCTACCCGCTTACTAGTCTAAAGAATATAGCAGTAAGAAACGAACCAGAGAAGATTATTTCGAAACTCGACGGGGGTTACCGGAGAAACGTGGCATCCGGGGAGGCCCGAAGGGGCAATCTTAATACAGATCGAAAGATCCTCTTCTAGAAGAGGCGACCGCGCTCTTAAAACGCCCGAAATTTGAAACGAAAACTGCCGGTTTTCGTCGATATCGCCCAAAGGTGAAAAACGGGCGGAAATACTCCTCCGAAGCCGGAGGAGCGTCTTTTCGAAACGAAGAACGTCCCCGTGTCTGGCTAGGAGCTGAAATCTGTACGAAAATAACGTATGTAAAACGGTAATTTTTGGATTCGCCAACTCCGCGAAACGTCAAAAACCCCTATTATGCTTTCGCTTCGTGCGGGTGGTACGAGCCCCGAAACGGCCCATCTTTGCCTGAAATAGAATCTACGGTAAATTTCCTACATCTTGGTACCAATATTTTTTATCTGAGTAGCGAGATAACACATTGAAATTCACATCTGAAAATGCCCATTTTCTGACTACATTTCGTCCATCTCGACGTAATTTATTTCGATGTCCGAGAACGGATTCGGCCTCGAAGAGCAAAATGTGTGGCCAGTTCATGATTGAAAATCATGAACAGTATAAACGGATGGAACTGTTCACGGTTACAAGTTCAGAACTTCATCCAATAATTTTCATTTTACCTTTGTAAAATTAACCGATTGCGAATCGATCGAGTAGAAACGATAATATTCCATTAGTTTTTTTTTTATGGAAAAAACACCCACTGCGAATCAATTATATACAGGTGTCCCATATACGTTGCCTCTCATTAACAAATACCTTCCATCAAGTTATTTCGGCTGTTTCTGCTTACGGCTTCTTAATTCGATAAAATATTTTCGATTCATATACAGGGTGTCACATATGAGTTACGCATTCCTAGCGCCGGCTTTCACCAGAGTTTTTCCTCAAGTTTTCGTGTTTTTCCGCATACAGGAGTTAATTTCAATAAAATGTCATACAGGGTGTGCAATTTACAATGAATTTGCGATCGATGGATATACAGGGTGTGCAATTTACAAGTTCATTCGGTATTTTTTGCGCGCATTCGGTTTTTTGTGCTCTTTGGTGTTACTTCGGGTTCTTTCGTGTTTCTTCCAGTTCTTTCATGTGTTTTCGCTCTCAACGGGGTTTTATATATTCCTTCGGGTTTTTTCTGGTGCCTTTGGGCTTTTTGCGATCCTTCGTGTTTCTTTGCGTTCTTCCATGTTTCTTCGGGTTCTTTTGTATTTCTTCGGGTCCTATCGTGTCTTTTAGCGTTCTTTCGTGTTTTTTTGCGTTCTTTCGCGTTTCTTCGTGTTTTTTCACGTTTCTTCCTGTTTTTGCGTTCCTTCGAGTTTTTCTAAATTCCTTTGGTCATTTTGCGTTCTTTCGTGTTTCTTCCGGTCTTTCAATGTTTTCTTGCGTTCTTTCATGTTTCTTCATATTTTTCGTGTTTTTCTTCGTTTTCTTCCGTGTTTCTTCTCGTTCTTTCAAGTTCGAGTGCCTATATGATCGAGTATTCAATAGTGAATACATTTCTGTTAAAACCATTGTATTAAATCGAATAGTTTTCAAATTATCCAAAAAAGAACTGGAAAAAAAGTGAAATATGTTCAGTCAGTAATATGTTCATTATTCTTATTTTAAATATCCTGAGCGTAAACCGTTTTTACAAAAACAAAGAAATAGGATATGGAAAGGTCATGCATCTTTTGGATTTCAAAAATATCATCATAGGGTGTTTCAAATTTTGTGTTGAAAATTGAGATCTTAAATTGGCTATAACTTCTGTTTTTCAAATTAGAACTCTATTTTTTTATAATTCTGTTGGATTCTGCGGTCAAAAATAATGATAGTTTTCTCACATGATTATGCTTCTAAATTCATTAATTTCTGAGTTATTTGAGATTTTCTGGATTTATGGTGTACGTAGAGTCAAATTGATTGCATCTAAAAAAATTCAATGAATATTCTTTCGAAACCATAGGAACACTCTGTACCCATAGAAGATAAATTATCTGTTAATAATTCACAAGTGTCAGGTGTTATTGTTATTCGTTATCTTCATTTCTCGATTTAACAAAATGAACCGTTATTCTAATTACGAAATTCTGGATCTATTTTATATACATGGTGAATGTGACAGAATTGTTAGTAGAACCTGCTGGGCCTTCAACGAGAAGTATCCCCATTTACCTTCCATGACGGAGAAGATCTTTAGAAAATATGTTTTAAACTTTCAAAGTTTTGGATATGTAAGAGCTCCTAAAGAATACAAAAGAAGGATAGTTGATGATGAGGAAAATGAAATTAGTGTTTTGACTTATTTCGAACCGAATGAAAATGGATCTATTCGAATTGCAGCTCATGAAATCGATTTAGACAGAAATTCTGTGCACCGAATTTTGAAAAACACAACATGCATGACTACAAATATGAGAAAGTTCATGCATTAGAACCAGGTGACTACATAAAAAGGTTAAATTTTTGTAGAGGAATATTAGAAAACCTTGAAAATGATGAAAATTTTTTGAAAAAGATCATTTGGACAAACGAAGCAAAATTCAATAATGAAGGACTATTTAAAAGAAAGAATTGCTACATTTGGAAAAGTGAAAATCCTCATAGAAAAAGACAAAGAAACCCCCAGAACAAAGTTTTGATGTGTTTGCTCTTTTGATGAACAATAAAGTGCGGTACTACATTTGTGAAGAAAATTTAAAAACAGAGAAATTTTTGGAAATCCTGAGAAATTTTGTTACTGAGTTTTTGGATAAACTGCCATTGAGTATGTCGAACACTGCATATTATCAATTGGATGGGGCTCAGGCACATAGTTCGCACGAGGTGTCTGAAGAACTGAATGCAATGTTTGGTAATCAGTGGATCGGACGCCGTTCTTCACTGTTTTGGCCCCCACAATCTCCTGATCTTACTCCCTTAGGTTTTTATTTATGGGGTAGAATCAAAAACAAAGTCCATGAATCTCCTATTGAAAGCAAAGAATATTTGGAACAGCATGTGGAGGATGCTTTCCACTCACTAAAGGGAAAGGAAATTGAGCGAGCGACTAACCGAGGTGTTTCAAGAAATGGTTACCATTTTGAAACTCTTACCTGATCATTTATTTTGTTAATTTGAGTTTTGAAACGTATTTTTATTTTTATTATCATAATTTATTTATAATCATAATTCGGTGTACTGAAGTAGCGAATCTTATTGAAGAGATAAATTCTCATTAGCTTCGAAATAAGTCTACATACCAATTTTATCAACTGCCCTTTTTTTGTATTCTTTAGGGGCTCTTACATTCCAAAATTTGGA
This sequence comes from Micraspis discolor, assembly GCA_030674115.1. Lineage (NCBI taxonomy): Eukaryota > Metazoa > Arthropoda > Insecta > Coleoptera > Coccinellidae > Micraspis > Micraspis discolor. The sequence continues at coordinate 909,077 of JARTUT010001749.1, read as the reverse complement.
AAGTTTGAAACATCTTTTCAGAAATGGTAAAAAAAATGGGGATACTTCTCATTGGATACTCAACATTTTGTGTCATCCACCATGGATTTGAAATAAACAATATCATTAAGTGCATTTGAATGTGTATTGCTTATACAAATGAGAAAATACAATAATAAGGAATAAATCCAAAATCTCATTATTAGAATAGCAACGATTCATTTTGTGAAATCAAAAAATTTCATAACGACTAACAATAAGACCTGTCTGACACTTGTGAATTATAAATGGTATGATTTATCTTTTATGCTCACAGAATATCCTTATAAATCAGATTCGAAGAATGTGACTACGTACACCATAAATCCAGAAAATCTCAAATAACTCAGAAATTATTGAATTTAGGAGCATAATCATGTGAGAAAACTATCATTATTTTTGACCGAAGAATCCTAAACAATTATAAAAAAATAGGGTTCTAATTTGAAAAACAGAAGTTATGGCCAATTTAAGATCACAATTTTCAACACAAAATTTGAAACACCCTATGATGATATTTTTGAAATCCAAAAAATGCATGACCTTTTCACATCCTTCCTCTTCGATGTTGTAAAAACGGTTTATTCTCAGGATATTTAAAATAAGAATAATGAACATATCATTGACTGAACATATTTGACTTTTTTTCCAGTTTTTTCTAGATATTTTGAAAACTATTCGATTTAATACAATGGTCTTAACAGAAATATTGATTATTGAATACTCGATCATACCAGGAATGGAAAACTTGAAAAAAATTTTTTAGCTCTGTAGAGAACTACGAACAATATCATAATCCCAATTTTCAGATTTCAAATATGTCTAGTTCTCCAGAGACGTCTAATAGGCGCTCGAACTTGAGACACCCTGTATACTATACCTACATAAGGACAAACGGCTAAGTAAACTACTCGCCAGTGTTCCTTCGATGAATACTTAGGCATTCGATGACCACATTGATTCTCTGAAACATCTTACGTCAATCGTAGGTTGCTCGCACCATCGAACGATAATTCTTCGGGGTTATCGTTTCTTTTCAGTGGTTTACTTAGCCTTGGGGTGGCAAATATGCACTTAAAGATTACACCCTTTCGTGTAAATAATTTCAATTCATATCAACACCAATATGAATTCTTATTGAAGCCAGATAAGTAGGTAATTTATCCATGCTCACTCGACTTGTCTCCCGATAGCTTTAGGAATATAATTGACAAGCTCCTATTTGAAAAGTGTACGAATTCTACCTGTATTCCCGTGGGTATAAAGGAATCGTAAAACAATGTATTCAAATCGTTTCGGGAAACTGTCGTCCGACGTTTTGATTCGAAACCCGTGGAGGGGTCGTCAGATGATGTTCCTCGCGCAATTAAACTTCCTACCTGATAATAGAGGTTGTTCGGTGCATCTATGGGTACTGTCCAGTTGAAGAACGCTGGTTCGCCTTCCTCGCATTCCAGATTCAATGTTTTGAAATATTCCTCGAATGTTTCACTTTCATCAGACATGTCGATTGATTTGTGAACATATTCACAGTATCTTCCCGCAGCAGTGGGGAAAGGAACATCCTTGCTGTCATAACTCACACCAGCAAATATCTGAAAGTGGATAAATTCTTGTATTTTCTACATCTACTCATAAATTTCGCTCCCAGTAGGAGCTATCATTTTGTAATTTCCTTTAAAAAAATCCTTTACAACATGGCAGGTGTTGAGAACGTTGCTAAAGAGCTCGATCGGCTGAAAAAGCAAGAATTAATCGATATAATAATTAAAAAAAGGTGCCAACTGACACAAAAGTGAGTGAAGTAGTTCGCAAATATATAGACAATTGGAAAGTTTCAAAATTTTCCGACACTGCCTGTGATGTGGATTCTGAAGACATTGGGTTAGAAGTTCCAGCAGACTCAAAATATGAGTTGAAATGTGCAAGTACTGAAATTCAATACCTTAAGAAGCTCAATAGTGAACTTGAAAGGACAATTTTGGACAAAGAACTCATTATTAAATTAATCGGTAAATTTCAAAACATAAACAATGGTGAACCAGATGGATGTGCTGTTGCGATTTGACAAATTTTTCAGCTACAATAAGAAAACGAACCAACGAAAAGACTATGAATGCTGCGAGGGAAGTGTTTAAGAAAGATGTTTCATATTCAACTATTACGAAATCTGTAATGCAGACTGGAAACAAACAATTAAGCAGTGAATGCATGAATTATGCTGAGCCCAAACGTAAGAATTCTAAAGAACGGAAGCTTTTTAACAGTTTAAATGGCTCAAAACAAATTATTGGGCTCTCATGAAACAAACTATTCTGATAAATTAAAAAAACCGAAATATAATTCCAATGTATTAGTAGGAACAGGTGTGAAAAATAGCACTTCACAAACAATAAAAGGTGTTCCGAAATTATTGGAATTACATGTTTATCGAATAGAGCCACAAAACAAAGGAGGAGGAACTGATGGAAATGTTGAAACCTAATTTTCCCAAGGTTACATGCCGAAAGCTATCTTCTAAACACCCAGATTTGTACTCTTCCTTCAAGGTGTGTATTTATCAATCTAATTTCAAAGTTGCTATGGATCCTTCTGTATGGCCGGAGAATGCTTGTATTAGACGTTTTTTTCAATCGAGGATGAAGGAAAACCCGCAGACTTTATATTCGATCCAAGGTTGGTGTCTTTGAACATTCAGGGCTTGGACTTCGCAAAGATAGATGAACTCTGTATTGATACTTCTGATTTTGAGAATTTAAATGTTTTATGTTTTGTAGAAACGTGGTGTACCAGAGAATCTGTAAATAGTTATATTATTGACGGCTATGATTTAGCACATTTTTATTGTAGATCTGACTATAGGCGGGGTGGAATAAGTATTTATCTGAGAAATGGACTGTCTTATTCAGTTGTCAATCTTGAGGAGTTTCGTGTTGAGAAAGATGTGGAGGTTTGTGGATTAAGTTATAAGCCCATTAAGGGCGGTGAAAAATATGACGAAATTTTCATTCTTGCTGTTTATCGTTCACCTTCGGGTAACATTTAATTATTTTTCAACAGAATTTTAGAAGTATTGGATATTCTGCATAGACCTGGTAGGAACATTTTAGTATGTGGTGACTTCAATTTTGATTCACGTAAAGAGAGCACAGAATTTAAGGATCTTTGCGAGCTGATGTATGCTTTTGGTTTGATTTCTAGAGTGCAGTGGCCGACCCGGGTGACTGACGCCAGTATGTCTACTTTGGATCACATTTTTGATAATTTTAAGAAGAAGCAGTATTGTTTGTGTTTTGGATATCTAATAATGTTTCAGATCACCGAACAGTATTTTATGAGATGAATATTTCTGAGTCAATGGTTTCGTGTACATCAAGCTATAGAAGATTATTCTCTAGGGAGAATGTTGAGAATTTCCAAAAAGATCTTTCTTCGCAGAATTGGTTTGAAGTGTATTCAATGCATGACCTCAATGCGGCTTTTGAAATATTTTATGATATATTTATTAACCATTTCAATGCGAATTTTCCCCTGAAAAGGCATTTCATCGGTAAAGATCGGAAAGGTTGGGTGAATCGGGAGGTCCGAAGTTCAAGTTCACAGCTGAGAAGCCTTAATTCGTTGAAGTTTAGATTTCCTGAACTGAAGCAGCGTTATCTAAGCGCAAAGAGAGATCATAATAAACTTATCGAACGAACAAAACGAGAATTCTATCGGAACAGAGTAGAAAATAGTTTGGATAAAAATAAAACAACTTGGAATATTATCTCTGAATTGACTGAGAATAGAAAGAATAAGAGAAATCTATCGGTAAAACAGAATGATATTAGTGTAATGGATCCTTTTTTAATTTCCAATTCATTCAATGATTATTTCAAGAATATTTCTCATGATATTCTGAATAAAATACCCCAGAATGATGGAGTGGATATGTCTGTTATACCACCTGTAGGATGCACATTTTCCCTGTGTCCATTTAATGAAGAAGAACTTTACAATTTGTTATTAAACAAACTCAAAATTAAACATTCATCGGGTGCGGATGATGTGCCAAGTTTCCTAGTTAGGAGGGTTTTGTGCTGTATTATTAAGCCTCTAACATTTTTGATCAATCTTTCATTTTGTTCGGGAACATTTCTTTCTACCTTAAAAACAGCTAAAGTGACACCTTTATACAAAAAAGGTGATGTTATGAATATGTCCAATTATAGGCCAGTTACTGCTTCGATGAGTTTATCTAAAGTTTTTGAGTATGCATTTTTAGAAAGATTAAATAGTTTTTTACACATAAACAAAATTCTGAATTTGGACCAACATGGTTTCATAGAACAGAAATCAACTATCACAGCCATAAATTTATTTTATCATAGAATGATAAAACAGATCGAGGCAGGGGATTGTCTTGTTGGGATTTTTTGTGATCTCAGCAGGGCGTTCGATTGTGTGGATCACAATAAATTATTGGCAAAATTATCGAGATATGGGATTAGTGATTTTGCTTTGAGTTGGATTAGGACCTTCCTGGAGAACAGAAAACAATATGTCAGTATTTTTTATAGCAATGAAAAAACTGAACGTCGAATAAATTCCAGATTTGCAAATATAAGCATAGGTGTTCCGCAAGGCTCCATATTGGGTCCTATTTTGTTTGTTCTTTATCTGAATGACATTGCCTGTATTTCCGCAGATTCAATGACTATTTACGCAGACGATGCCTCCTTTTTGGTATCTGATAAATTAGATGGTAGTTTGGAACGCAAATGTGACGAGGTGTTTGATGCAGCAAACAGATGGTTCACTAGCAATTCTTTATTTCTGAACACCGATAAGACAACTCTTGTGAGGTTCCATAACTATCAAAGGAAGTGCTCTAAAATTAAGGTCTGTGCAGGGGAGGATTTGCTTAAGCAGAGTGGTCATGTAAGGTTTCTGGGTATTCTTGTGGATGAATGTCTGAGTTTCAGGGACCACTGTGAGTATGTTTCGGGAAAACTAAATAGTGTGGTTTATATGTTCAGAAACTTGCGCACTGTTTTGGACGAAAAGCTACTAGTGTCGCTCTATTATGTCCACGCAGAGACGCGAAAAAACGACCACATCGCGTTCTGGCTGTCTTCGAACGCACAGAACGCGTTTTGGTTGTTTTTAAACGCTCGCAACGCCTTTGTCTAACGGCAATTGGTTCAAATGTAAGATCCTGTAGTTTTTACATTTTTAGAATAATAAAAATAAGTTGTGTCCGAACATGTTTGGTACTTGTGGTCTAGCATTTCTTTATGAGCACTGAGCACATACAAAACTATTGCATATTCGTCGACTCTGTACCTATTGGAATCAACATGTGATACATTTTGGAATCAGCTCAGCTAGAGTAATCCGAAAATGGAGACAAAATAGTTCAATTAAAAAAACATGACGGTGATGTCATTACTCAAAAATAAATCACGCTGTATATTAGATTATTATTTTAAAATAAGGTAAATTAAAATAAAAATCGATGTGTTTCAGGATTATTTCTTAAAATGGTCTGATTAGCTAAAAATGAATTTGTTCCATACTTCACGGATACAATTTAAATGTACTATGTAATTCGAAATGTCATTCAAACAGTTCTTGTAAAAATAAGTAACGTACCTATGTAAAGTACACAAAAGTTCGGAAAAACCCGTCGTTTGTATTTAATTGTAGTTTTCAATAGTTGAATTGTTTCGAATAAAGTAATTAAAAGAGTTATAAATTCAAGTTTGTTTTGTTCTCCACAATAAGTTGGATTTGTAGAAAATAAATTGAAATTCATTTGTTCAATAAAGAACTTTTCGCTTTTTAATTCATGCATTTATATATTATATGCTCGACAATATAAGTTTATTAGTGTAACTTTCTTCCTAGAACTGAAAAACAATTGTAAGAAATATAATATTGTTGAAATGATTCGGCAAGAAAAACCGAAGCCATCTTTGGTATCAATTGTAGTTGTCAATAATTGAATTGTATTTCAACTTTCAATTTTGTTTCATGAGGACAATATAAATTTTATCCTACGCAGGTAGAAAGCGGCAAATAATACAAGTCGAACATTAAGAACGCGTTGTGAGAGTTGAACAATTGACAAAACGCGTTCCGGCTGTTTAACAATTACCAGAACGCGTTGCGAGCGTTTAAAAACAGCCAAAACGCGTTCTGTGCGTTCGAAGGCAGCCAGAACGCGATGTGGCCGTATTTTCCGGCCACTGAGCGTTTTCGGTCTTCGGTCCTAACACATATAAGGTGTTTATATCACAGAAAAGATTGATTAGATGTATGGCTCGTGTTCCCAGTACATATTCTTGTAAGAATCTTTTCAAAAAGTTTGGGATACTAACACTTTCAAGTCTTTTTGTGTTGGAAATATGTGTTTATGTTTTTAAAAATAGACAAAATTTCAATTTGGTGAAGGACAAACATGCTGTCAATACTCGTCAGCAAAATAATTTGTATGTTCCTTTCAATAAGTATAAGACAGGATGTAAGTCACCTGATTCTTTGGGGCCACAATTCTTTAACAAATTGCCGAAAAATGTAATCGAATCACCAAGTTTGAGGGTATTCAAAAATAGATTGAAAAGCATATTAATTGAAAAATGTTTGTATTCGGTTGACACATTTTTGCAGGTTATGTAATCGAACTTATTTAAATTGTTTTATATCGACTATTCCTATACAAAATTGTTTTTGTCAGAAAGGAAAATAAAGATTATTATTATTATTTTTTACATTTATTTTTCTCCTTCTTTTGGGTAAAGGCTTCTCTATATCGGGTAAAAATTACCAAGATATAGAATGCCTATGAACATGTAAAGACGTCTACTATATATCTGTGTCAAGGAATTTTCTAACCATGTGGCATGTGTTGAGTATGGTGGCTTTTTGTAAGGTCTTATAAATGTTTTGTTCTATATGGATTGTTTTCAAGCTCTGATGTAGACTATGTGGAATAACACCTGTGCAAGACAGAATAAATGGCACCACTATTACTTTCTCCATCCTCCACAAGCGTTTTATTTCATATTTCAAATCTGTATATTTATTGATTTTTTCTGAGTATGTTCTTTCAATATTGTTAGTGTTTGGAATTGCCACATCTATAATGTATGTTGTCTTGTGTATTTTGTCAACTAGTGTAATATCTGGCCTATTATGGTGTATTGTTTTGTCTGTTATTATGGATCTATCATAGTATAGCTTGCATGTGCTATTTTCCATAATTGTTCGAGGGTGTGTATTTGTAATAAGGTGTATACATGTCCAGGAGCTTGTGTTTGACTGCAAGTGTTTGGTGTATTATGTTGGCTACCTGATTATGTCTATGTAAATAATCTGTTTGTGCGAGGAGCTTGCACCCGGCTGTAATATGTTGTATGGTTTCCTTTGCTGTGTGACATCTTCGGCAAGAATCATCTGTGAGAGTTAAGTCCTTTATAATGTATTTTCTGTAGTTTCTCGTGTGAATGACCTGGTCCTGAATCGCAACCATGAACCCTTCGGTTTCCCTGAACAGTGTTCCCGTTGTCAACCACATGTTGGACGCCTCTTTATCGACATATGATTGGTCCAGATCACAAGGGTGTCTACCATGAAGTGCTTTCTGTGCCCAGGACTGCTTTTTTGTTTGAATGCTTGTAATATGAGCATCCATGTCTGTGTTGACGTGGCTTAAATTCAGAGGTGTGATTTTCCTATCTGCTAATACTATGGCCTTGTGGAGTGGTGATGTTTGTTGTTTCGTGTAGAAGAAGTTTCTTAATGTATGTATCTGTTTGTAGTGTAATGCATTTATGTCTATGAGGCCTCTTCCACCCTCCTTGCGTGGTAGGGTTATTCTTTCTATAGCGGACCTTGGATGGTGTGAGTTAAATTTCGTGAGTAGGGTACGGGTTTTTCTTTGTACCTCTTCCAATTCCGTGTGTGTCCAATGTATGATTCCAAAGGAATACGTAAGTATTGGTATAGCGTATGTATTTAAGGCCTTTGATGTGTTCTTTGCATTAAGTTTCGTTTTGAGTATACTTGTCCTTGTCCTTGTGAAGAATTCTTTTGTGAGTGCTTGTTTTATTATTTTATGTTCTGTAAGTTTTGATTGTTGGTATCCCAAATACTTGTATTGCTCACCCTCTTCCATAGATTGTATAGTACCACTATCGATGGTGAACTCCCCAGGGCCTAGCACTCCATTTTCAACGTGTATGGTCTTACATTTGTCTAGGCCAAACTCCATATGTATATCTTGTGAGAACGTGTGTGTGATATTCAACAGATGATGCAAGTTAGTTGATGTGTTTGCATATAGTTTTATGTCGTCCATATACATTAAGTGTGAGAGTGTGTTCTGCGTTTTTCTGTTGTGTCTGATGTGGAATCCATAATTTGTACTATTGAGAATGTTGGAAAGTGGATTTAGTGCTAGACAAAACCAGATAGGACTCAATGAGTCTCCCTGGAATAAGCCTCGTCTTATGTATATGTCCTGTGTGGTGATACGAGTGTTACCTGCTGTAAGGTGCAATGTGGTTCTCCAGTGTTCCATAATATTCTTCAGGAATGAGATGAGTGTAGGGTGTATTTTATATATTTGTAGGACTTGTATCAGCCATGAGTGTGGCGTGCTGTCGTATGCTTTTTTGTAGTCTATGTATGCGGCGTGTAGATGTCTATGTTGTTTGTGGGCTTGCCCAAGGATTACAGAGTCAATCAACAACTGTTCTTTGCTTCCCATATGGCCTCTTCGGCAGCCCTTCTGTTGTTCTGTGATAATGTCGTGTTGATCTATGTGGTTGTGAATCTTTTGTGTGATGCATGATGTTATGATCTTGTAAAGTGTTGGCAAGCATGTGATCGGTCTATATTTTGTAGGGTTTTTGGTGTCCGTTGATTTGGGTTTCATGTATGTAATGCCCCTAGTCAAAAACATTGGTGTGTCTTGTGGGTTGTAAATAATGTGAGTAATGTTTTTTGCTAAATTCGTATGGAGGCATGAAAACCTTTTATACCAGAAGTGGTTATTATTATTATTATTATTATTATTATTATTATTATTATTATTACTATTATTAATTCTCGACTTCCTAGCCGAAAACGTTCTCAAACGATTTGGTTCAACTTTGCGATAAAAGATTAGTGTGTTCAGTCGAAAATGGTGTGATTTAAGGAAAATGATATGGAATAATTTTATCTGCTTAAATTACAAACGATTCTCGGAAGTAAAAGATATTAACTTCTAGTTGAAGTGATATCAGTTTTTTATGCGATTCAACCAATCCATTCAGTAACCAGTAAACCAGGGCAAATGGAATAAATCTGTTGATTCCAAAATATAGATGACTGTTATCGAAAAACCTCCTACAATAGATCATTTCAATCGATACTGTCTTTTGAATAAGTATTGCTGCAAGTTTTTATATGGAATTGCATTATGATTATATCTTTTGAACGGGACCATTTTTGAAAAATGGTATAGGAAGATAATGTTGCTTCTGACCTCAAAAATCTATGGCTAATACTAACGCAGTGGTCAAAGACTCACCCTGTATAATTCATGAAACATAGTACACAAAATTGCAAAGCAATAAAATATGATTACTTCAAAAGGAAGAAAATCTTACATTTTGTTTAGCTCGTTCCTCCGGCTTCTTTTGTCCGAAGCCACCCTCTGGAGAGTCACTGATGTAGAAGGGATGATATTTCGAAGGGTTCGTTTTATCGTTACCTCCTTCAACTATGAATGTGTACGTTTGGCCCCTTTCAACGGTAATTTCAGGAATGAGGAGATCATTGATGTACCATGCGATTCCCCATGAGGGGAAATGGGTTATTGCTGTGTAACCCCTTTTGCCGCCCGTTGGACCAATTTTGGCGTACAGGGTGTTTTCTCCTGAAAGATTCATTCATTTCAGATAGTAGTAGAAACAAGAGAAAAAAATGTTTTGACCAAAATATTCATGTAGAGCGTGAAAAGTAGTTGAAAGTGTTCCAACACTCAGATTGCGAATAATGAAGGAATGTTGTGTGCGGATATAATAAATTTACACAGGATTCACAAGTTATTTCATTCAAAAACAAAATAGGACACTCTCCTACAAGAACAACGATACATATTTTTTCAAACAAAAAAAAAACAGACTTCACAATGTTGACAGACCACGTAAAGTGTCTAACATAATTCTTTTACTTACTTAGATTTCCTAATAAACTACAATATCCCCCTTTTCATAAATTCAACTCATCTGGTGGTTTAATATTGTGTTTATGCTTTAAATTCATCCCTTGCTCACCATTATAACTCAATTTGTTGTAGATCTAGTACTCAACAAAACATTACCATCTTTCAAATCTCAAGTTCCATTTTGTGAAAATCGCAATACCTTGATATTAAATACAAGAACATATTGACGTTCTGAATAACTTTCATTCCTTCATTCAATTTAAAATCCGATAATTCAATCCTTTTTTGTACACCAATATTCTCAGAGATGGTAACATTCTACTAGTAGAATGGTACCGAAAATGAAATTCAGCGAAAGCGAAATTACTCCATATCATCCAATGAAAATGCAAATTAACATCATAAAAAATTTGAAAAAAAAAAAGAATTTTCAAAATCTCCAACAATAAATTTAGGGATAAATAGGGAAATAATTTACGGGAGTAATCTTAGCTACAACCACAAAACCGATAAAGGTCGCACACACGATTCGACTTATATATGTCAGGATGCGAATATATAACAAATCGAGTCGAAATGTTACTTGAATTAAAGTTAATGACTGTGGAACTAATGTGGAATATGCTTTCAATATACCAGAAAGCTTATTGAATGAAATAAAGAGAGGAAACTTGGAAATTCAACTATCTAGAGATACTGAATGTCGAAGATATAACGAGCTCAAATTATATTTTCAGTAGTGCGACAAGACGGAGTGAGAAAAAATGGACATCCGTCAGTGACGTGCTACGGGGGGTGGCAAATAGTTTAATGAATATTCAAAAAGTCCAAAATTTTCGATGCAATCGATTTTGTCAGGCAGAAATAGCAATTGGATTATGTTTGATGACGAGATATTGTTGATGATGGAGCTCGTGTTGAATGATTGTTTGGGCTATTACCATCATCTATTGTGGATGTAATGATTTCCGACGTTTCGATAGACATCTTCTATCTTTATCAAGGAGAAAAGTAAGAAACCTTTTGAAAATTATCAATTTTCAAAAAGTCAATTGACAGAAGTCATGAAAGAAAATGAACGATGTTATATACTCATCTGTGATATGATGATCTTTTTAAGTTGGATCGAACTATCGGCGTCCAAACTTCTGGCAGATCTATAGATGGAGCACTTATGGAATCAGGTGTTATTTAAATAAATGCTGCTTCTTTGATTTTTCTTCTCGCAAGTTTTTTCTTCTTTGGATATTATTGATGCTTCATCCCACTTTATACGATGATTCTCATCTACAGCATGTTGGACTAACCTGGATTTGTCGCTGTCTAGTACTCGTAAAAGCTTCTGATGTTCTTTTATTCGTACATTCAGAGGGCGTTTAGTTTCTCCGCACTCGCAAGGTAATTCATATATGCAGTTCTTTGTCCTTTGTGTCTCATTATTAGGCTTAACTTTTGTAAGTTTAGCTCTGATAGTGTCTTGAGTTTTGAATGCAGTCGTTATGTTGTATCTATTTCCAATTCTTCCCATTTTCTCCGACAAACCTTTTACATAAGGAATTACGGTTTTAATGGTCTGATTTATATCTGTTGGTTCTGGTTGGCTTTCTCTTGTTCGTCTAGCTTTTTCTAATATCTTTTTGGGGTAGCCATTGCTTCTAAGAGTTTTCGAGATGTTATTTATTTCTTCATTTTGGTCTTCTTCAGTGCAACAAATATTTATTGCTCTATCAAATAAACATTTTGCTACTCCCAATTTAGTGTTTAGTTTAGTTTAGGTTGGTCCAACATGCTGTAGATGAGAATCATCGTATAAAGTGGGATGAAGCATCAATAATATCCAAAGAAGAAAAAACTTGCAAGAAGAAAAATCAAAAAAGCAGCATTTATGAAAATAACACCTGATTCCATAAGTGCTCCATCTATAGATCTGCCAGAAGTTTGGACGCCGATAATTCGATCCAACTTAAAAAGATCATCATATCACAGATGAGTATATAACATCGTTCATTTTCTTTCATGACTTCTGTCAATTGACTTTTTGAAAATTGATAATTTTCAAAAGGTTTCTTACTTTTCTCCTTGATAAAGATAGAAGATGTCTATCGAAACGTCGGAAATCATTACATCCACAATAGATGATGGTAATGGATTATGTTTCTATCATATATACGATCTCACAGACGAAATAAGAAAAAATGGACATCCGTCAGTGACGTGCTACAGGGGTCGAAATTACTATTATGAATATTCAAAAAGATCGAAATTTTCGATGAAACCGGTTTTGTCAGGCAGAAACCGCACTTGAATTATGTTTCTATCTTCGAAACAAGCTGACAGACGAAATTAGAAAAACTGGCCATCCGTCAGTGACGTGCTACGGGGGAAGCAAGTGGTGTTAAGAATATTCTAAATATTCGAAATTTTCGATGAAATCGGTTTTGTCAGGCAAAAGTCGCAGATGGATTATGTTTCTATCGTTGAAACAAGCTAACAGACGGATTTAGAAAAGATGAACATCCGTCAGTGACGTGCTACGGGGGTAGTAAGTGGTGTTATGAATATTCAAAAAGTTAAAAATTTTCGATGAAATCGGTTTTGTCAGGCAAAACACGCAATTGGATTATGTTTCTATGGTTCAAACAAGCAAACAGACGGAATTTCGAACTTTTTGAATACTATTAACAGTAATTTCGACCCCTGTAGCATGTCACTGACGGTTGTCCATTTTTGTAATTCCCACCAATTGGCTAAATTTCTGCTGAAAATTATATCACCATTAAAAAGTAATTCAACGTCGATGATGAAAAACACTTCATAGAAATAATGAAACATCAAGAAATCATGGTAGAAGACGTTATGGTCAGCTTCGACATCACCAGTTTGTTCACTAATATTCCGACAGATAAAACACTTATCATAGTTAGGAAAAAGCTTGAAGAAGATCAAACCCTTAGTGAAAGAACTACACTAAGCGTGAATGCAATTATGGAAATGCTTTCGATTTGTATTGAAACAACATATTTCCAATTTGAAGACATCTTTTATCAACAAGAATTCGGAATGGCCATGGGTTCACCACTATCACCAATTTTAGCTGATTTATTTATGGAAATTTTCGAACAAAAGGCATTAGAAAAATATGTACTTAAACCCAAACTGTGGAAAAGATATGTAGATGATACTTTCATTACTTGGCAACATGGAAGAGACGCTATATATGGATTCCTTCAATATCTAAACAATCAAGAGGAATCAATTAAATTCACAATTGAAATCGAGAAGAACAGACAACTTCCATTCTTAGATGTACTCGTACATAAACAGAATGGAATCCCAAGAACCACTGTGTATAAAAAGCCAATGAACACAGGACAATATCTACATTTTGATTCAAACCATCAACTAAACACTAAATTGCGTGTAGCAAAATGTTTATTTGATAGAGCAATAAATATTTGTTGCACTGAAGAAGACCAAAATGAAGAAATAAATAACATCTCGAAAACTCTTAGAAGCAATGGCTACCCCAAAAAGATATTAGAAAAAGCTAAACGAACAAGAGAAAGTCAACCTGAACCAACAGATATAAATCAGACCATTAAAACCATAATTCCTTATGTAAAAGGTCTGTCGGAGAAAATGAGAAGAATTGGAAATAGATACAACATAACGACTGCATTCAGAACTCAAGACACTATCAGAGCTAAACTTACAAAAGTTAAGTCTAATAATGAGACACAAAGGACAAAGAACTGCATATATGAATTACCTTGCGAGTGCGGAAGATCTTACATCGGAGAAACTAAACGCCCTCTGAATGTACGAATAAAAGAACATCAGGCGCTTCTACGAGTACTAGACAGCGACAAATCCAGGTTGGTCCAACATGCTGTAGATGAGAATCATCTTATAAAGTGGGATGAAGCATCAATAATATCCAAAGAAGAAAAACTTGCAAGAAGAAAAATCAAAGAAGCAGCATTTATGAAAATTACACCTGATTCCATAAGTGCTCCATCTATAGATCTGCCAGAAGTTTGGACGCCGATAGTTCGATCCAACTTAAAAACATCATCATATCACAGATGAGTATATAACATCGTTCATTTTTCTTTCATGACTTCTGTCAATTGACTTTTTGAAAATTGATAATTTTCAAAAGGTTTCTCACTTTTCTCCTTGATAAAGATAGAAGATGTCTATCGAAACGTCGGAAAACATTACATCCACAATAGATGATGGTAATAGCCCAAACAATCATTCAACATGAGCTCCATCATCTACAATATCTCGTCATCAATTGTTTCAGCATATTCCACTTTTATCTTCACTTACCTATGATCGATGCAGGTGGCCAAGGTTTGGGACCTGACACATCTGCTAAATCTACCAAGCTCACAGAGCAATCATTATCATCCATCGTGCTGAAATCTATTCTGTGATCATCCTTCGTCTTATCAGTCATGGAATGAGCATTGGCTTCTTTCCGTTTATTCAAAGGACCGAACGCTGCAATAACACTTACTTCCCCACTGGGTGGAATTGGCCTAAAAAACAAAAATTATTACCATGGGATATGCATATAGAGGTGCACATTGTAAATGCAGTCAAATATGTTTAAGATAATAATAATAATAATAACACATTTATTGATCCTCTCAGACACATTAATGTGTATAAGACAAGTCAATTATCTATACATTTAATTCTCACTAACAAGTTGTGGGCACTCCCCAATAAATTCGTTTACAGAATAATAACAATTGTGTAAAAGTATGAGTCAGATCTTTCTATTGTCTAGTCTTACCAGAAGTGCCCAAGATTGAGCAAAGAAGTTCAAATCCTTGGATTTTGTAGAAATATAAAAACTCTTCTCTGTGAATAAAAATCTCAAGTGCCGAACCTTGTTAATTCTTTTTATCTGTGAATACATAATTTTGTTACAACTACAAACATGTTTTATTCACATTCCTGACAATTTTTTCTACTAAAGATAATTTTTGGATCTACTCTTAGAGTATAAACAGCGACTCAGGAAGTGCGCTTCTCTCCATGAAGCGGGTGATTATTATTACTCCTAATTTTGTACCCGCACACAACTTACTGATCGGCCTGATGTGGTGACCCAACTTAATTGGTTAGGCTACCTCACAAATGTTGAATTATGGTGGTTTCTCAGTTTCTTTCCCCATATAGACTGAGAGATTTTTCATGGTGGGATCTTTAAGCTGATGTACAGAATTATGGAGGAATTCTGGAGAGTTTCGATAGTCAATGAAAAATGGATTAATGGATACGTTATGTAATTTCATTCTTAACTTTCATGAAAGATTTAAGTCGAAAGTTACTGCAGGTCCGCTATATAAATAATTGTTGGAACTGTTTGACTTAACTGAACGTTTTCTCGGTGCTAATCCATTTTGATTGATCTCAATTTAGATAAAGGTAAAAAGACTGTTGTTTCAAATAACATCAACTTAGATGAAAAGATAGGTGATTCATTATTTGATGTACAACTTTCATATAGTGTTCTTAAGGTTGTTATTCTGCTTTTCATCGATAAGCTACAGATCTGTTGCATATGACTGAGCTGTAAGTAGCAGCAGTGACGGTCGCTTAGAGGAGGCAGAGGAGGCCGGGCCTCCCCTAATTTTACTGCATTATATTCAATTTTGAATTCAAGTTCAAGTAGAGAATAATCACATTTCAATATCTGCATATTTTCTATGATTCTATCTATTAATATAAATACACTCATATTCATACATTCTCCGCAACTCACGGTACAGCGTAGCGAATTAACCGCTGCACAAAGGGCGCGTAGGCTCATCTCCACAAGTCCAGATTCATTAGAATGTAAAATTTCAAACTTCTTCAAATGAATGATGCATCGACCACTCAAAATACAGCCCGTAAACCACATGCCGGAAGCCCAGCTCCGATGACCCGAATGAACCCCGGTTATCGCCGATCGAGATCGACATCAGCTGTAGTTTGGATTCTTTTTCCCTTATTCCCCCTTTTATGAGCACCAGTATTATTTAATACTTTCAGCGTGCGATTTGTGGTTTTGTGGTAACATTTTTCGGAAAAGTTTGTAGGTAAGGCTGTTCAGATTTATATATTTAAGGAAGAAAAATGGAAAGGGAAACGAGAAGCGAAAATTATAATGAAAGAAGTGAACTTAAAGTAACGCAAGATCTTGTAGATTTTGTTTTGAATACAAAATTCAGCGAAATGCCTTACGATGACAAATTTTTTATAACTAAAATATAAAAGATACCTCGGCCAGCTTTGCCAAATTTAATTGTTAATTCTATTCAAAATCGTTCGTTCTGTGTACAATGGTACAATAAATGCGAGTGGTTGACAGGAAGCAGAGTTCGAAGTAAATCATTTTGTTGGTTTTGCTTACTGTTCTCTGATGATTCAGAAAACATCGTTTGGTCAAAATTAGGTTTTTCAGATTTAAAAAATTCACCCAGGTCTATTGAAAGACATACAAGTTCTAAAGCTCACTTAGGGGCATCAATTTAATTTAAATTATTCGGAAAACTCAATATTGTGAATTCTCTTGATCAGGGTCATAAACAAACCATTAAAGATCATAACGAAAAGGTCATAGAAAATAGGGATATTCTGAAAAAACTACTTGACGCAGTAATGTTTCTTTGTTTTCAAGAACTGACTTTCAGAGATCATGATGAAAGTTCTGATTCGAATAATAGAGCAAAATTTAAGGAGTTATTGTCATTTGTTAGCCGTTATGATGTAAAACTAGAGTATTTTTAAATGATGCATCTGTTTTTTCTGGGACGTCAAAAACTGTTCAAAATGATCTAATCGAAGCTATAAGTTTTGTTGTTTCAAGTAAAATTGAGTCAGAATTAGAAAATGCCTTGTTTTTTGCTTGTAGATCGCAGATATCTATTATTTTTAGGTATGTTAATAACAAGGGGCAAATAGTTGAAAGATTTTCAGGATTTTTTGCGAACACAGGCCGAACTGCAGATTCATTATTCAAGTTTTTAACGGAAACTTTCGGCAAATTGGATTTAAAAAGAAAATTAATAGCTCAAACATATGATGGCACATCTGTTATGGCAGGTCACTTAAATGGACTATAGGCAAAAATTAAAAGCATCGCCCCTCAGGCACATTTAATGCATTGCTTTGCTCACGCCCTGAATTTAGTTTTAAGTAAAGCCTGCTCAGGTGGTATCAAAGAATGTAATTTTTTTTTTGCAAATTTATCTGGTTTTTCTGCTTTTTTCAAAATCTTCTAAAAGAACAGAGGTTGTCATTGCAGTAGGGTCCAATCGATTACCATCAAATGCGGCAACAAGGTGGAATTTTACATCTAGGATAGTTTTTACAGTATCTTCAAATAGAGATGAGCTGATAGAAGTTTTCGATCATTTTATAAATCACGAAGATTTCCACAATGATCAGAAGACAATCAGAGAAGCTATTGGTTTGAAGAATTATCTGAATGATCCAGAGTTTCTTTTCCTTTTATATACCTTCAAATTCATTTTCGAACACACGTACGTAGTATTTTCAATTTTACAGAATAAAATGACTGATATTTCATATGCCAAAAAACGCTTACTCACATTATTGAACACCTTGCAAGATTTGAGAAATAATGAAAATAATTTAAATCAAATTTACGATAGTATTTTTATATAATACTTATAGAATACTTCCACAACGATGAACCGCAATCAAAAAGAAGAAAAACTACCTTTATTATTCCAAATTTAAAACAGAATTATCTTCAGATATTCATTGAAATTTCAATAGGAAAACGGTTCATTAAACAACTTACACAAAAACCTGCTTTTTATGAGGAAGTAATAGATGTCTTTGCCAGTCAAAAGAATAGAAGAATACCATTACATTATACAGAAATCTAGTCAATATGCTGATCAGTCACAATAACTATGTCTACGTACGCTATCTGTTTATTAATCGTTTTTATGTCAGTTCGGTATACCACAAATTCATGATAACATTCAATAATTCTGAGGTTTTTTTGGAATTTCTCACTAGAAAGGGATGGTTTTTAATCTTCAAGTACAAAGAAATTATAGTACAACAGCAAAAATCTATGTTTATGGTGTTGAATTTTTTTAACAGAAAATTAGTATTTTGTATCTTCCTTCTGGATATGGACCTCATCGGATGAAACATGAGTGAGTGAATAATTTCTTAGAGGTATTCTTCATTCAAACTAAACTTGACTACAGAGGGATATTTGCCCAATGTGAAAACTAAAAATGCTTATAACTTTTAAACGCAGCTGAATTTGGAAAAACCGTAATGGAAAAAGTGTTTCTTTTGATCTCAAGAACCTATGGTTGAAATTAACGCAGACTTCAGACGGTTCATCAAATTATATTCATTTCAACATAGGAATGCTTCAAATTAAGCTCATATGAGTTTTAAAAACTTCGAACCCAGTCTCCTAGATTTGTTTTGTGGCTTTAAAGATCTTTTTTCACATCTTTATTTCATACATCGATTCAACCTGGTTCACAAACTTAGGAGATAATAGAATTTGACTTGATTTTAATATTTCTGAATGTTTGTTATGATGCATGATTAATTAAAATTCCATCAATATTGAAACTGGAAGCTATAGGCTCATAAACAAGAAAGATTGAAATAGAATTCATTGTCTAACCATAATCATTTCATACTGAATTGAATTATTTCAAACTATCGAAATTATCCCTAGAATATTTTCCACTTTTTTCTTGAAGATACAAATAACTGTTGACAGTTTCAAACAGAATCAAAACAACAGGGAACCACAGAACACTATTTTATTGGAAACTACCCACCACAGAGACGTTATAACATTTTAATGTGATAATAATGCACCCTAGTTATTCTGAGAAAAATTATAACTAAAGATCAATAATGGTTACAGATATTATCTTTCATTTAAAAAAACTTTGCAATTATTAATTTTATTCTCTTCTGGGGTTCGGTAAAATTTGATATTCTATGGTTAGGTATTAAAATTTGATATAATCTATGAATAACCTTTATTCAATATTTATGTTTTTGTTTACATGATTAAAACAGATACTCTGATTATAAAATCCAAAAATTTACGCATGTTCAGTAATTAATTATATTCTAAACAGAATAGATTCATACTAATGATCTAACAAACATTTTTTCAAGCAAGAATAATTGCACATCTAAATCTGGGAATACTTGTAATCTATCCAAGTAAATTGTTATTGGGATTCAGTACAGAAAACAATCATTAAGCAAAGTAACATCACTTTAAAATAATTATTCGTAGTGACATCATTGTTGTTGAAGATTTCGAAAAAGATTTTCATATTTTTATCAAAAAAATCAAGAGACTTCATAGACCTGTTCACCGGTCTCTGTCAAGGAGAAGAAACTTCAGTAATATCAGTGTTTGGAAAATCATAGATGATTTTTTCTGGCTTTGAGTGAAAAAAAAAGCAAAGTGACAACCTGTTGCCTTGGAAGTTTTCATAGAAATGATGGTTTTCATGATTTGGAAATTTTAAGAAGAAAATTACAAATGTATGATGATAACATCCAATAATTCTGAGGTTTTTTTGGAATTTCTCACTAGAAAGGGATGGTTTATAATCTTGAAGTAGAAAGAAATGATAGTAGAACAACAAAAATCTATGTTTATGGTGTTGAATTTTTTTTACCAAAAAATTAGTATTTTGTATCTTCCTTCTGGATATGGACCTCATCGGATGAAACATGAGTGAGTGACTAATTTTTTAGAGGGAAAATAATGTTTTTAAACAATTCAGACTCATAAGTGGATGCTGTGGAAGGTATTTTTCATTCAAACTAAACTGGACTACAGAGGGGTATTTGCCCAATGTGAAAATTTAAAATGCTCATAACTTATTGACGCAGCTGAATATGGAAAAACCGTAATGGAAAAAGTGTTTATTTTGATCTCAAGAACCTACGGTTAAAATTAATGCAGTGGTCAAAGACTCACCCTGTATAAAAAACTGAAATCACCAAAAAACAGCAGCACTATAAAGCTGCGGATGACAGCTAATATAATTCAATAATTTAAGACATCAACGTACTAATTTTCAACTCAAAATTTCGTTATCTTTCCTATAAACGTTTAATAAGCCATTGCTTGAATCACTCTGCATTCAGTTATGAAGAAAGTGACGTACGTAGTGCTACTTATAACACTTCCTGAAGGAATCATCTGAGTTATCATTTTCCATTTGGAGAAATTTCAACTCAACATGAACTTGTCAAGCTATCATAAGTTTCCGAGCAAGATTATCGCAAGGAGAGACTCTCCTTGAATAATTAGGAATGACGAATTCTCATTGCTGAAAGTTATATTCATCTAACACAACTCAAACTTACAATTTGTGTGCAAGATATTTGATTATGGCAAATTATAATTCCGTACACCTCAAAGGAAATATACAGGGAGTGAAAATAAATTCGACGAAAAAGTTTTTTCCAGTTTTCCATTCCTGGTATGATCGAGTATTCAATAGTGAATTCATTTCTGTCGAAACCATTGTATTGAATCGAATAGTTTTCAAAATATCAAGAAAAAAAAACTGGAGAAAAAGTCAAATATGTTCAGTCAGTTATATCTTCATTATTCTTATTTTAAATATCCTGAGCGTAAACCGTTTTCACAACATCGAAGAGGAAGGATGTGAAAAGGTCATGCATTTTTGGATTTCAAAAATATCATCACAAGGTTTTCAAATTAGAACTCTATTTTTTTATAATTGTGTTGGATTCTTCGGTCGAAAATAATGATAGAATTCTTACATGATTATGCTCCTAAATTCAATAATTTCTGAGTTATTTGAGATTTTCTGGATTAATGTAGTACGTAGAGTCAAATTCTTCGAATCTGATTCATAAGGATATTCTGTGAGCATAGAAGATAAATCATCCCATTTATAATTCACAAGTGTCAGACAGGTCTTATTGTTAGTCGTTATGAAATTTTTTGATTTCACAAAATGAATCGTTGCTATTCTAATAATGAGATTTTGGATTTTTTCAATTGTATACGCAATACAGATTCAAATACACTTAATGATATTGTTTATTTCAAATTCATGGTGGATGACACAAAATGTTGAGTATCCAATGAGAAGTATCCCCATTTGTTTTTTGGAATGTAAGAGTCCCTAAAGAATACAAAAAAATTTAGAAAGCACTGACGTGAGGTCAGATTGCTTTGGCGCTCTTGTTGAGCTACTTGCAAGTAAATATTCAAACCTTAACAAATCTATAAGCTCTCTGATCGGGTGAACAATAGTCTTTTTCCGTACTATGGGACAATGTGATGTAAATATGAAAGCCTAATGAATAAACAAACCTTTATGTCAATTTGAAAATAACTACTCATAATTTTCACCAAATTTTGTTCTATGCTTCTCCTAAAAACTTACGTCATTGCTTTTCTGAGTTTTGACAACGCCATCAAATTCTTTCTCTATGATAAATAATTTTTTGATTAATATTACGTCTGTGCTTTTCTGAATTTTGACAACGTCATCGACATCGAATTCTACCTCTATGAATTCTACAAATAATTCTATAGATATAATTTGATCCTTGAAATAAATCGTGAAGCATCTAGTAGGCTGTGCCGTGCCCTTTGAGAAGTTCTGCTCATGCGCGACGAAGGGGAAATTGCTTAGAGAAGGGAATCGAGGAGAATACAGTGTTTCGTTCAAATAGTAATTCTGTCGTTTATTTTGAATTATGTCACATTCAGTAACTATGGTAACAAAATCACAAACCCCTTCTAACAAGCGTAAGCGTTCGTGGCGCATGCGCATTACACCTTGAAGGGAACGGGTCAATGTTACACGTTTGAGTACTTATTTTCCACGATGCACGCATTCTATATATTTATATTTCTATGGAATTCTATGAAAATTTTGATTGATATTACGCCAACTGACACTGATATCTAGGTCCGCAAGTTGTCAAACGAATATCGATCTGTGATGGCAAATCTTTCAATGACAAAGCTCGGACTTCATGACATTTCTATTTTTCTCTTGAGTAAATGAAAAAAATCATATCTCCAGAACTATTAGCTTGTCGAAGTCGAGAGTGGTATTTTTGTATACGTCTGATAAAACTGCACCATAAAAAAATTTTTATTTGAACAGTGTTATTTGAAAAAAAATTTTTTTTTTGTTACTCCGAACCTATTCGGCCGATTTGACCGAATAACGAACTTAGCCGAGATATTTATACCTCAAACCTATTCTGAAAGTTTCAACTCTCTAACTTCATCCGTTCAAGAGTTATCGTGTTCACGGAACGGACGGACGGACGGACAGAATCGATTTTGCCCACGGATTATTCATCAGTAGGTCCAAACAAAACGATTGATACCACTTTTGCCCAAAAATTCGAAAGTCACAGACATTTGGGCAAATTGATAAGCACTCTGTTCAGGTGAACAAGAGCGCCAAAAAGGGCAGTTGATGAAACTAGTATTTCGACTTATTTCGAAGCGAATGAGAATTCATCTCTTCAATAGGAAACACATTAAATAGATTCGCTACTTCAGTACACCGAATTATGATTATAAATAAATATAGGTTTCAAAACTCAAATTTATAAAATAAATGATCATGTGAGAGTTTCAATATGATGAACATTTTGTTCCATACACTTTCGAATACGTCTTGACACACCTCAGTTAGTCGCTCACTCAATTTCCTCCCCCTTTAGTGTGTGGAAAGCATCCTCCACACGCCGTTTCGAATCTTCTTTGCTGTCAATAGGAGATTCGTAGACTATGTTTTTTATTCTACCACATAAATAAAAATCTAAAGGAGTAAGATCGGGAGATCGTGGGGACCAAAACAGTAAAGAACGGCGTCCGATCCACCGATCACCAAACATTGCATTCAGTTCTTCAGACACCTCGTGCGATCTATGTGCCGGAGCCCCATCCAATTGATAACATGCGGTGGTCGATATACTCAACGGCAGTTCATCCAAAAACTCAGAAACAAAATTTCTCAGGATTTCCAAATATTTTTTTGTATTTAAATTTTCTTCATAAATGTAGTACCGCACTTAATTGTTCATCAAAAAAGCAAACACATTAAAACTAAATTTGTTCTGGGGGTTTCTTTGTCTTTTTCTTTGAGGATTTTCACTTCTTCAAATAAGACAATTTTTTCTATTAACTAGTCCTTCATTATTGAATTATGTTTCGTCTGTCCAAATGAACTTTTCCAAAAAATTTTCATCATCTTCAACTTTTTCTAATATTCCTCTACAAAAATTTAACCTTTTTATGTAGTCA
Organism: Micraspis discolor; assembly: GCA_030674115.1. NCBI lineage: Eukaryota > Metazoa > Arthropoda > Insecta > Coleoptera > Coccinellidae > Micraspis > Micraspis discolor. The sequence goes on along the minus strand of JARTUT010001749.1, from coordinate 885,510 downwards.
CCTTGTTCTAATGCATGAACTTTCTCATATTTGTAGTCATGCATGTTGTGTGTTTTCAAAATTCGGTGCCCTGAATTTCTGTCTGAATCGATTTCATGAGCTGCAGTTCGAATAGATACATTTTCATTCGCTTCAAAATAGGTCAAAACACTAATTTCATTTTCCTCATCATCAACTACCCCCTTCGTATTCTTTAGGGGCTTTTACACATCTAAAACTTTGAAAGTTTGAAACATATTTTCTAAAGATCTTCTCCGTCATGGAAGGTAAATGGGGATACTTCTCAGAAATTATTGAATTTAGGACCATAAACATGTGAGAAAACTATCATTAGTTTTGACCGCAGTATCCAACACAACTATAAAAAAATAGAGTTCTAATTTGAAAAACAGAAGTTATGGCCAATTTAAGATGATAATTTTCAACACAAAATTTGAAACACCCTGTGATGATATTTTCGAAATCCAAAAGATGCATGACCTTTTTACATCCCTCCTCTTCGATGTTGTAAAAACGGTTTACGCTCAGGATATTTAAAATAAGAATAATGAACATATTACTTACTGAACTTATTTGACTTTTTTTCCAGTTTTTTTTGGATATTTTGAAAACTATTCGATTTAATACAATGGTTTCAACAGAAATGTATTCACTATTGAATGATCGATCATACTAGGAATGGAAAACTTAAAAAAAAATTTTTCGTCGAATTTACTTTCACTCTCTGTATAACCGGAAGTTTTTGGGCTTCGAAAATATTTTAGCTCTGTAGAGAACTTCGAACAATATCATAATCCCAATTTTCAGATTTCAAATATGTCTAGTTCTCCAGAAACGTCTAATAGGCACTGGAACTTGAGAAACCATGTATATGTTTACTATCCCAAAGAAAATAAATTTTTCTGAAGAAAGAAAGAACAGGAAGACACTAGTTCTAGTTCTTGTCATCCATCGACGCCATCTTGCCCACGAACTGCCATATTTTGACGTCTCGAAGATTTTGTTCACTGAGATCAATTGTGTAAAGCGAATAATAGATTTCATTGTAATAACAATTAGGTAAGAATAAATTGTGAAAATATCAAGTTCACTCATTTCTTGGGAGAATCAGTCAATGTGAAAAAGATATTCAGGTTCGAGCCCATATTGAAATATAAGAACATAACAGTGGGCATACTCTTCGACAATTTTCTATCACCGTTTCATGTATGTGATATGTATTATATTTTATTATTATTATTATTATTATAAAAGGATACAGAGAAGAGGCTGTTGCCTATAAATCTCAAACAAAAATTGAAAATTAAGTGGCAATTCAGAAATAACAAAGAAAAGAAAAAGAGTATTTATGGTACTCATAAGTGATATGCCTTGGCTTGATGCTTCATAAGAAATTAGCGTATGGTTTGGGGAGACCCTGTAACATCCTAGGTTTTTTCAATACAAAAAAATCGTAGTCTCATTTCACCCTATGTTGAGACGCCACTAGAACCTCACGTACCTCGAAGGAGAGTTCATGGTCAGAATAAATTCTATGGTTAGAATCGGAGAAAGAAAAGGAGAACGTGTCGCACTGTCAAGTGCTCTCGTCGACCTGTGCGAGTGCGTGAGAGAACAAAAGAACGAAAGAATGCAAGATGGAGGGACCATAACCGGTGGAGTTGTGAGAGAAGTAACAGAGACCCAAAAAAGTGTTAGTGCCTTTTGTGTGAGTTCGAAAACGAAGCCATCATACGTTGAGTGACTCTAGATCATATTTTGAAAGTATAATTCAGACTACTTTAAATTTTATTAGTTGCTTGTTCCTTTTATTAACCTTTGTTGATGGATGGCATTGAGAACTGGATTGGCTCAGTAAATTTATTATTTTTCTATTATGTTTGTAAATTAATACTGTTATTATGCAAATTATTAGGTTTCATGATGTATTAGGTGATGTTTGGGCCGTTGTCATTGATTCTGATTTTTTTGTGAATGTGATACTTTGTTGCTTTGGATAACCCTACTTTCTTTGTGAATGTCATGCTTTGTTTATTTGGATAACCTGCTTCCTTTGTGTATGTAATGCTTCGTTCAAGTTGTATTACACTGCTTTATTACCTAGGACATTAATTATATTGCCTAGCCATGTAGTTTCACCAAGTCAGGCTACAAATCTTGAGGTTCGCATGTCAACTATAACAAAAGAGGGTCTACCTTCAGCTTACCGCAAAATTTACATAATTGTACCTAAAGCAATTGTATTCATCGTACTCTATTTTGTAGCATAACTTGCCAGGGCCTTTATGGGCCAGGATCTGTGGTTGAACTACAGGAACGTATGATAACTTCTGAGATCATCGACTAGTAGTGTTACTAGGATGTTTGATACAAAGTAGTGGACGTAACCCTTTGAATGTACCATCATAGTGTTGTATCGAGTGGTGTGGAAGCTTTTGTTCAATTACTTCTGTTTTCTTGTTACCATTATGTATATTTCTTATTGCTGATTATGTGTATTTCTTACTGTCGATTATGTATGGTTCTTAGTATCATGTTGTGCTCATGTTCCTTACAGTTATTCTGATTTTAATCACTTATGGATATTATTCTATCAAGTGATGAGAGATCCTTTGTTTATGTAATTGTATTTTTCTTGTAAAATTTGTAGAAATTGTCTTATTATTATTTATGTTGTTCTCTTGCTGCTATTTATGTCTATGTTTCCTTTCTGTTGATTTATATGTTTTATATTTATGTTTTACTGGTTTATTAAGTGTTGAGAGCACTTTCATTTATTTATTTCTATGACCTCGTTCTGCTATCTATTTATCTATATGCTCGTATTACATGATATTTCATTTAGGGGTCTCGAGACTGTGGACCATTTCTATACTGTTGTATGAGATTTCCTAGGTACCTGGATCGAAGGCCTTGAAGGACCGGTTCCAACGCCTTAAGGCAGGGACCGGTACCATCATGTGCTATGAGGCATGGGAGAATATACTGTTTTAATCAACCGCGAAACTTTCTGTTATTTTTTCAGAGCCGCCGCTGAAACTCCATGACCTTCCCCGTGTTCCCAATTCCTTAGCTGTTATAGTTATGGCTCACATTCCCTGGGGCCGTGACCATGACGATGGTAATAACTAGTCGTTTACATATTTGCCATGATTATTATCCTGTTGCATTATTGAAGTATATATTTGCCATGATTATTATCCTTTTTGTATTATTGAAGTTTACATCGCCTTCACAAGCACAACATCAAGCAGTGTCTACAAATTTAGCTCCTGGAAGTCACCAGCAATTTGCTAAAAAGAGTTCGAATAAACGAAAAAGTGAATTAATTTATACGTTGGATGGTAACAGTCGTGGTTCACTCTCGACATTTATAGATAGTCAACAACAGAATGTGGAATCTGAATGGAGGCAACAAAAACAACCAAAGAAAAGAATAGTGAATAAAAATAAAAGCTTAATTGGTCAGAAAAATACCAATGACAGTAAGCTTATTATAGCACCTAAAAAGGCATTCTTTCATGTGTCACGTTTTTCTCCAGAAACAACAATAGATGATATCACAAATTATCTACATGGCGATTTTCCAGAGGTGAAGTGTGAAAAACTGTTATCCAAATATCCAGATGAGTACAGTTCGTTCAAGATAATGATTGATCTAGTAAACTTGGAAAAAGCTATGGATCCTACCATTTGGCCAAGGGGTGTATATGTCTCGAGGATTTTTCAGAAACATCAGAGACTCGACAACGAAAAGACTTAGCCCTAACGAAAAGGAGTGAAGAATTAAGTGTCGTGCATTTTAACGCTCAGGGTGTTCGAAATAAATCAAACAATATAGAATCTATTGTACTTAATAATTGTGACATTTTGTGTATGAGTGAGCACTGGCTTAATGAGATGGAGTCGTCAGTTTTCAAACTGGAAGGGTGGAACACAGTGACTTATTTTTCCAGAGCGAATTTCAAAAATGGAGGAGTGATGTTGTTGTGTATATATATATATTCTTTTGAACTTTTGGCTGACAATATTTAATTAGCAAACAATAAAGCATATATTATGTTGTTGTGTAAGAGTTTTCTATATAAAAATTGTACTCCTATACGGAATTTAGTTTGTATAGAGAAAGATATTGAAATTACTGCTTGTTGCTTTACGGCGATTGATGTAAGGGTAGCAGTCATTTATCGTTCCCCATCAGGGAATATATCTGTTTTTCTTGACCAGTTGGAAAAAAATTTAAATATACTCACTAATTTGGGAAAAAAGTGTATTTTGACCGGGGATTTCAACGTAAACTCCGATGATCCGAAAGAGTAGGAAGCTCTTCTGTGTTTATTTTCCAGTTTTGGCTTCGAACGAAGAATTTTTAAACCAACAAGGTTGAAAAGAAATATTGATAATATTTTCATAAATTTCAATTTTGGAAACTTTGAATCCGTTATAGTGGACGTTGACTTTTCGGATCATAGAGGTCAACGGATAAGAGTGGAGATTAAACATTCACACCAGACTACCCTCAGTATCAGTAGACCTTTTACGCAGATGAAATTCAGTAGAATGTATGATATCTTGTCAGATATGAGTTGAGATTTTGTGGATCATATAAACGACTCGAATGAATGTTTTCATATGTTTCACCAATGCTTTATTATTATATTCAATGCCTCGTTTCCTGAAAAAACAATTAAACATAGTTCAAGGGGTGGGTTATGTTGAAGCTGGAGATATTCTCAGCAGCATTTGTTTATTTTGTTTCTATGATTATTGTTCTTTTAATAAGATCAGTATGCATTAGAGATGTCTAAATAAAGAAAGGTGTCAATCAATTTATGAATAAATATTAGTTCCTTATTCTGAATAAAACTAACTTCAACATGGTAGAAGAACGTGGTTAGGTTGAAGAAACAGAATAAACGAGAAGATATTAGAAGATATTACAAATTGAAAGAGAGTTAAAATCAGAAGATGGATACAAGCAAAATACAAATTGGTTTGCTAGAGGGGAAGTCAAACTGGTCAACCTGGAAATATGAATTGTGCATTTTGTTAAGAGGAATTAAAGGCGGTCTAGAGGTTATCGAAGGAAAATTAAAAGCCCCTAAATCCTTACCAGAAGATGCTACAACTGTTGATAAAACCAGGTACGAGAAAGACTTATCAGATTTCAATCAAGCCGATAATAATGCTTTACTAATTCTGACTCTAAATATGACACAAGAAACTTTAGAAAAAGTAATGATCTTGAATGGTTGAGGTCCTCACTTGATGGAAATCCATTTTCATTTAGTTTGAATATGATTAAATAAAAACTTATTTAATAAAATTTCCACATTTATTGTGTTTTAACAATATGTAACACTACATTTGCAACAATTGTTTCGCCAAATTCTTGTTCTTCAGGCGAGTTCGATGTTTAACATCGAACTCGCCTAAGCCAAGTTTGGCGAAACAATTGTTGCAAATGTAGTGTTACATATTGTTAAAACACAATAAATGTGGAAATTTTATTAAATAAGTTTTTATTTAATCATATTCAAACTAAATAAAAAGTAATGAGTTTAACATCCGCTAGAGAAGTTTGGTTAGAATTGCACAGGCTTTATGATGGCAATGTCGAGGACAAGACCTATGACCTATGCATGCAATTCTTCAGCTATGTAAAACAAGCAGATGATGATATAGCCACACATACATCAAAACTGAAGAATCTTTGGGACAAACTTCAGAAAGATATTTTGAAGGACAAAATGACTGGTGGAAATGAGTGTAAATGTGATTTACCTGAAATTTTACTTATCTGTAAAATACTAGAAACTCTACCTCCTGATTACTTCTCGTTCAAGTCAAGTTGAATACTCATATCAAACAAAGAAAGAATAATAGATAACTTGACAAATCAATTGGTTGCTTATGAAAAAGCATTATCAAGCAAAATTGAGACTAAACAGGAAGTTTTGTATACAGTAAACAAAAGAAGTAATCTATTTTGTAAATATTGTAAATCACGAGGACATAAAATAAGACAGTGTCTGAAATGGAAGGCAGATGGTAAGCCACCAAAACCTGACAAAACTAATAGAGCAAGTGATACGAAGAACAATGTTTCATTATTAGCCGTTTCCAATGTTGTATTGTTGTGTGAACAAGATGAAGAAAATTGGTACGTTGACAATGGTGCAACTAATCACATTACCAACCAAAATAATGTGTTTGAGAGCTATGTACCATTTGACAATCATCACCAAATAACTACAGCGAACGGAGAGTCAGTACCGGCATTAGGAAAAGGTACAATTAGAGTAAAAACAAACGTGAATGGTAGAATTCAAGTTTTTCCTCTGACTAAAGTATGGTATGTTCCTGGTATCAAGAAAAACTTGTCAAAACATTGTCAGCACAAGATAAAAATCCAGACAGTGAATTTGTTTCAACAACAGAAGAGTGTTATTTCAAGTTATCAGGAGAAGTAATACTTGTTGGATCAAGAAATTTTTCAGGAGGATTGTATAAACTTAAAATGAAATCCTTAAAGCCAGAAAATTCGAAAGAAATTAATTCAGTTCATAATGATAATGTTTTGCAGTTATATCATGAAAGATTTGGACATCAAAATAAGAGATATGTAAAAACAATATTGAAAAGAGAACTGGGATTAGATGTCAATCTCGATAGTGAAATGTGTGAAGGTTGTATCTATGGGAAAGCTCATGTACTCAAATTTGGTACAAGATGTCGAGCCAAAGCACCTGGTGAACTCTTACATACAGATGTATGTGGTCCATCCAAATCCGGCTATCGATATTATGTCTTATTCAAGGATGATTATAGCAGATTATATATTTCATGAAACACAAATCAGAAGTGATAGATAATTTGAACATTGTCCTAGAAGGAATTAAAGCTGCAGGTTATGGTGTGATGTACCCTGCTGGGGTACAGGTTCGGCCAATCGTTTACACAGTTGAGGGATGACGAATAACACTCAGCACACTAACTGAAGGGTGTTTATTGTACAGGAGATATTAATTACAATCATTGAAGCGGAATGATGCAAGCTCCGATGATGATTCCTCTCATCCAGACAAATGCTTTCTATTTATACTACATTGTTTATCTGGTGGTCATAACACGTAATGTGTTGACAAAATATGATTGACATTGTATATAAATAAATAAAACAATTATTGTTTTAACTCTGAGACATGTCTAGTGAATCTAGTAAGGTCTAAAAGACACGCATTAAAATATACAGGATGTTCATACTACAATGGTGTGAAAGAAGTTTTATCAGATAATGGTGGTGAGTTCGACAATAATAGAGTCAGAAAAACGCTAAACCATTATGGGATACGACAAAAACTAATCATGCCATATACACAAAACAGAACGGGTGTGCAGAAAGAGAAAACCGAACTGTTGTTGAAACAGCAAGAGCCTTAATGCATGCTAGAGAAGGAATATTTGATCAGAGTTTTTGGGCAGAATTAGTCAACACAGCCACATACATTCTGAATCGCACTAGTAAATCAGGTGTTGAAGGATTATCTCCTTATGAAATATGGTTCAATAAGAAACCAAAATTGAGTCATTTGAAAATCATAGGTAGTAGTTGCTATGCTCATATTCCTAAGATGCATCGGAAGAAAATGGAAAAGAAAGCTACTAAAGGTATTCTTATGCGTTATGAAAATGAAGACGGTTATCGGATATGGTCTATAGACCAAAAGAGATTAGTAAGATCAAGGGATGTCATTATTGATGAATGTGAAATTTTGCCAATAACAAATAGTCAACAGACTGAAAGTCAAAATGGTGGACTTCAAAATAGTTTTGATTACTTGAGAGTTGTTGACAAAGGGGAAAACTTCCTTGAATCATCAAATTCTGACAATGAACATGATCAAGAGTCAATTGAAGAAGATAATCAAAATCTCGAACGAAGAGATTTACCTACAGAAATAGTTGAAGAAAGTGAGCAGAGTACTGAAGAAATCAGACAGGCGTTAAGGGACAGAATGACCATTAGAAAACCATCACGTTTTGATGATTATGTTATGACAGTTGCTGCAGAAATATGTGAATCAATGAACCTTTAAATTACATGGATGCCATAACTTGTAATGAAAAAGAACACTGGATTACAGCAATGAAGCAGGAGTTACAATCTTTGAAGGAAAATAATACTTGGATTTTGAAAGAATTACCACCTGGAAAAAAGGCGATTCCTTGCAAATGGGTATTCAAGCTAAAAACAAATCCTGATGGCTCTGTTTAAAGTACAAACCAAGACTGGTTATAAAAGAATACTCTCAGAAAAAGGTGGTTGATTATGACCAAACGTATAGTCCAGAGGCAAAAGGAGGAACAATAAGGTCACTCTTAAGCATAGCTGCGAGTAAAAATATGTCTTTTACACAGTTTGACGTATGTACTGCTTTTCTCTATGGTAATTTAGACGAAGAAGTGTACATGAAACAACCTGAAGGTTTCATAGATACAAGCGGCATGGTTTGTAAACTCCAACGGGGTTTGTCTGGATTAAAACAAGCTCCAAGATGTTGAAATAAACGTTTCAGTGATTTTCTTGAAAAACGAGGATTTAGACGATCTGATGCAGACCCATGTTTATTTATCAAAAAACAAAGAACTGACATGTTATTGTTAGCTCTCTATGTTGACGATGAATTACTAACTTGCAGCAATGATATCATGAAAAATGAGTTTTTGAATAGTTTAGAAGAAGAATTCAAGATAACAATAAAACCGTCATCCTATTTTCTTGGGCTCCAGATTCAGAAAGAAGAGAACGGTACCATTCAAGTGAATCAATCTTCTCATACAAAGAAAATTCTTGAAAGATATGGCATGTCAAACTGCAAACCAGTAACAACTCCAATTGTAAAAGAAGTTTCTTAATTAGGGAAGGAAGATGGAGAATTGAACAAAAATTTTCCTTATCGAGAGGCAGTTGGTGCTTTACTTTACCTAATGACGAGGCTAAGTACGAGGCCAGACATAGCTTATGCAGTCAGTGTCGCCTCAAGAAAGCTAGAAAATCCAACAAACGCAGATTGTGTTAAGGTTAAAAGGATATTTCGTTATCTGAAGGGCACAATGGATCTTGGACTTAGCTACAAGTCGAAGGAAAGAGATGAGTTAGTGGCCTACAGTGATGCAGACCACGGAGGAGATTGTGAAACAGGACGCTCAACTTCTGGCGTTTTATGCATGTATGCAGGTGGAGCTATATCTTGGATCAGTCAGCGTCAAACATCTGTTGCAATTTCCACAACAGAGGCTGAAATAGTGGCTGCTAGTGAAGCTGCACGGGAAATAGAATGGCTAAAGCGATTGTTCAAAGAAATACTCAGTTTTCAGTCAGTTCCAACATTGATGGTAGACAATGAAGCTGCTATTAAGCTGAGTCAAAATCCAGAATTTCACAGACGCAATAAACATATACATATAAGACATTTCTTTGTGCGTGAACTAGTTTTAGATCGGGAAATGAAAGTAGAAAAAGTTTCAACAGAGGACCAATTAGCAGACTTAATGACAAAACCTTTGTTCAAACCTCGACTTCAAATGCTAAGGAACAAAATGGGATTAACCAAAATATTCCAATGAGGGAAGGTGTTGAAGCTGGAGATATTCTCAGCAGCATTAGTTTATTTTGTTTCTATGATTATTGTTCTTTTAATAAGATCAGTATACATTAGAGATGTCTAAATAAATAAAGGTGTCAATCAATTTATGAATAAATATTAGTTCCTTATTCTGAATAAAACTAACTTCAACAGGTTAGGCATCAATTGGTTCACGAATGATCTTAGGAAAATGAGGGGTCACCTACAATTTCTTCAAGAATTATACCTTGATTTTAAAGAAGTTAAATAAAAAATTTGAGAAATGAATTCAAGAAACAATATCAGATTGCTTTGGTATCTGCAAAGGAAAGTGCAGCAGAAGATTTCATAAAAAATTCAGATAATAAAATAAGAGCCAGCTGGAAACTCATAAATAATTACAGGAAAATGAAATTATCTGCAAAGTCATATATTTCACCTGATGATTTCAAAACGAACTTCTCCAGTATAGCATCGAGAATTGTGAGAGATATCCCAAATTTTGGTGAGATTGTTCCTGAATGTAAAAATTTCGTATTTAGCATGTTCGAGTTTGAGGAGGTCATTTTTGCTGAAATCAGGGATGTTGTCAAATCTCTTAAAAACTCAAAATCCAGAGATATTTCTGGGCTCTCAGTACAGATTTTGAAGCGTAATATTAACACGATATGTATACCTCTCACAAAAATGTTGAACAAATGTATCAAAGCTGGAATATTTCCCTCTGACTTGAAGGTGGCGAAAGTATTGCCCCTTTTCAAGGATGGTGATAGGGACGATGTTTCAAGTTACAGGCAAATTTCAGTGTTACCGATTTTTTCTAAGGTATTCGAGAAAGTTTTGAACTTACAAATAGTGAATTACTTTGAACGAAATAAATTTTTTGCGATAATCAATTTGGCTATAGAAAGGATAGGAGCACTGCTTCGGCTATTTTGAGACATATTACTCATATAATGCAGGGATTTGAAGAGGGTGATTATACAGTGGTATCATTCTCAGATTTAAGCTCGGATTCTTCTGGCTAAACTCAGAAATTATGGATTTTCGGATAACAGCATTGAACTACTCCAATCTTATCCCTATGATAGGTATCAAAAGGCCGTTGAAGAGGGTAAGGAATCGCATATGGAAAATAACAAACTGGGTGTACCTCAAGGTCCTATTCTTGGACCGATCTTGTTTTCAATTTACATAAATGACTTTCCAACTAGTCTCTCAGACACAATTGAGTCTATTTTATTTGCAGATGATGCTTCACTTCTTTTGAGGGGGAGATTGGTTCGGTGGGAACGGTCTAATGCTTAATCAGAACAAAACAAATGTTTTAGTGTGTACCTTGAAACCACTGAACGCTGAATTGAAACATAGTTTTAAGTTTTTGGGCTTACATTTGGATAACAAACTAACATGGGATGTTCACTGTGAAGAACTTTCGAAAAAGTTGAGCAAGAATATTTTTGTAATTCGTACTCTATCATTTAAAGTTTCAGTGGAAACATTGCTGACAGCCTACTATGCTCTATGCCACTCTATTATAAAGTATGGAATTTTAGTGTGGGGCCACAATCCACACGCCGCTAAGATTTTCTCACTTCAGAGAAAAGTAGTCAGAATTATAGATAATCTGGATTACAGAGTATTTTCATTTTTGAATGCTTGAAATTTATGAACGATAAGCACACACATTCCCTCAATGCAGATATTCACGATCACTATACAAGAGCAAGGCTGGATGTCAGAAATGAGTTCTGCAGGTTATCTTAAACACAAAATGGTCCAAATTTATGGGCTTACAAATTATACAGTGTGGAACAGCCAAATGGAATAAATTCGATAACGAATAAATGAGAGCGTGTTTGGAAAAACGCTTGGACACGTTGATTTGTATTTTTAACTGAGCATTTTTTTAAAAAAAAAAAATATATATAGGGTGCGTCATGTGACAGTGGCCAATACCCACTTTCTTATTTTAAATGCAAGCCCCTGTATATTATTAATTTTTTGGATTCTTCAGAGAATTTTAGACATAAATCATGTACAATGTCCTATACTTATCTTCAACTGTTTCGGAAATATTAAGCCAGCACGATCTCCTGATCTGTCGCTGTTAGACTAATTTTTGTGGGGATATGTCAAAAGTATTGTATACAAAACTAAACCCCTCAACTTAGATGACTTAAAAAGACGAATCACGCTTGCGATTAGATCAGTTACACCTGTGATGTAGAGTAATGTTAGAAGACATTTCTATACCAGATTAGCATGTTGCCAAGACGTTCGCGGCGATCATTTTGAACATTTACTACATTGACATTAATATTTTTTGTTTTTTTTTTTAAATTATTAATAAATAATCAGTAATAATTATTGGGTTTATAGTGTAATGTAGCGAATTTGTGAAATAAAATAATTTTTTTTTAATGTTAATTTTTGTAATAAATCTGAAAACACTTAATATTTCCGAAACAGTTGAAGATGAGTATAGGACATTGTACATGATTTATGTCTAGAATTCTCTGAAAAATCCAAAAAATTAATAATATACAGTGGCTTGCATTCAAAATAAGAAAGTGGGTATTGGCCACTGTCACATGGCGCACCCTATATAATTTTTTTTTTGAAAAAAATGCTCAGTTGAAAATACAAATCGCCGTGTCCAAGCGTTTTTCCAAACGAGCTCTCATTTATCCGTTATCGAATTTATTCTATTTGGCTGTTCCACACTGTATAATAGGATTCCTCATTCAGTGAGAAACATGAAGGATCAATTCAGCAGTGTTATCAAAAAATATCTCTCTGAAAATGCATTCTATTATATAGAAGAAGTTCTTGTGAAGAAGATGATGTAAATTCCAGATTTTTGTAGTGACGTATGTAAATCGAAAGATGTTGGTATAAATAAACGTTTTTTTTTTCCTCACCGCCTCTGTGGCGGGCTTATTCGGATTTTCTGCCGGGCGCTTGCGCACCAAGGCAAAGTCTTACGACGGTCCTTGTAAGAATGACCTTACTATTCGTGTTGTGCCCAGTATAACCTGCTTCTGAGCAGCTGAAATGATGGAGCGGTCTAGTCCTAGTTTTTCGGTGTTCTGAACTAGGTGCTCTTCCACCAGGCCATTTACCGACATCACCAGGGGTAAAATACGAATAGATTTCAGTTTGTGAAGCTCTTTTAACTGAAAGGCCAGGTCTTCATACTTCGTGATTTTTTCCGTGTACGCCCTGGAGATATTTTCATCTGCCGGGATGGTAAAGTCGAGCAAAGTACATGACTCCTTTTCCTTGTCGAAGATGACTACGTCAGGTCGGTTGTGAGCGACTCGTCTTTCTGTTGTCATTGTTACATCCCAGTACAGCTTGTATGCGTCGTTCTGCAGCAGACTCTTCGGTAGGTATAGATGCTGTTCCACTTCATTCTTGAGAAGACCCAGGTTGAGGGCTACCTGCTGATGGTAAATTCTAGCCATTGAGTTATGCCTTTCCAAGTAATATCTAGGTGCCAACATGGGGCATGCTGATGTGATATGCTGAATACTTTCAGCTGCTACTGAGCATTTTCTGCAGCGATCAGAAGGGATGTCCATCTTCGCAATATGCCGTAAGTACATACGGGTAGGCATAACCTGATCTTGTATGGCGATAAGTCGCCCTTCAGTTTCCGGAAAAAGGTAGCCAGATTGAAGGTAAGTAAGTGACTCAGGCTTATTCACCTCTTTCCTTTCTAGGTTGCTCGGATATCGCCCATGAAGAGCTTTGCCCTTCCACTCTTCGAGGAGATCATTGTTCGAAGGCCGTTCCTCTCCCCGGCTCTGATCCGCCAACCTCAGGGCAGAAAGACCAACATTCGCCTCCCGCAGCGCCAGGAATAAAGGTGAATAAACGTTATTATTATTATTATTATTATTACATATTTGCCATGATTATTATCCTGTTGCATTATTGAAGTATACATTTACCTAATTCTTGTTGTATCATTGTAGTTGCCATATTTACCATGTTTATTATTCTCTTTGTATTATGGAAGTTGCTCTGATTATTATGATTACTATCTGTTTGTATTGTTATAGTTTTCTCAGAATTGTTATACTTGCCTTCGCTAGCTGTTAATGTTTAACCATTCAGTTTTAAACAAGTGGCCTAACATCACCTAACATAAGAGGTTTTCTGCCTGAGGCTTTCCCCTATATTTTTTAGGACCCTGAAGAAAGAGTTGATTGTTTGGGTCTAAGTGTTGTGTTTTATTTACCATGTTTGTTCCCCAATTATTTTCACTAATCTCAATTATCACGAACTTGAATTATTACGTGAACATAACGTAGAGTCCTACCCTTGCTAGACGATCACATTAAATGGCCAAGTCTTTGTATCTGGAGTTATTCAGACTCCAGTGTCGTAGTTAGTTTTAAAAATATTATTTGTCATTCTTTTCGAAAGAAAAAGTGGCAAATGTTACAACCCTGTATGAGATAATTTTGTACAATAGATGAGGACTCACTTGTCATTTACAGCTTCATTTGTTTGCAGCAACCTTCTATATTTTATGGTAGTTACCCCATTATCCCTGCTTCCAGAAATAAGAGTCACATCATTTCGGCCACCTATCCTATCATCAGGACACACTCCTGTTTTTCCATCGCATTGTGCAGTGTTAGTCATATAATAGTCGATCGCTTTGAACGTTCTGCTTTCTGAATCGTAAAAGGCTACGGTAACATCACCTCCAACCTGTGGGTCATCCAAAACTTATACAGTTATATGCGGTTTTTCGATTAATGAAAACTCACCATCTCAGCTCGTCCTTCAGCTCCTGAAAGTCCAAATGCTACATACTGATCCTCTCTCATTTTTGCGGAAAGTGTTATCTGAATGGAATCACCAATGATTTCCCATTTGACCTGCAGTCTCTTATCCAAAAACTCCCTGCAGTTTGTTGCGCCGTTGGGTTTTGGACTGGTACTGGTCTTCAATGAGAAAAATATTACAACAATTATAAATTGTTAAACACTCGTGTGAAGGTTTATTTGAATAGTCGTCATCAAGACTCAATGAAATTTGTATTACGAACACATGTTTCGATAGAATAATCTCTATTTTTAATAAGACAACAACATTTTCTCTTCATTTTTATTTAGTAACCTGGGGTGGCATCGAAATTTGACACATTTCACTATGTATATCAACAAGTTTGTTATTTTTATATCATATTAATCCGCACTGTTGCTTATATCACAAAAAGGTTATGTTAATAATCATCATCAATTCACTTTTTCAAAAATGGTGAGAATATGTTGAAGAATCAAAATTACTCAAGTTGTTTCCGGAAAAATATGATAATGGAGCATATAACTCTGGTTACCTCCAGAGATGGAACTATGGACATAAAATATAATTAATATTACTGGAAGGCTGAGGAACTATTTCGATTTTCTTAATAAAGAATATCCCAGTGGAATTAGGGTTGATATTTCGTATGTGGCGATCGGTGGAAATAGATTACGAATAATCGAGAAGGGCAACTTTAATGAATGTGATAAATATTGCATATTTGATTTGAAAGAAATAGGGAATTTTCAGTTGTCAGCAAGATAAAGCTTTGGTTGTAATCAATATAAGAAGCAAATGATGGATTTCTAGATATGAAAAACCTGTCATAGAATTTGGTTAGCAAGTATAATATATACAGGGTGAGTCTTTGACCACTGCGTTAATTTTAACCATAGGTTCTTGAGATCAAAAGAAACACTTTTTCCATTACGGTTTTTCCATATTTAGCTGCGTTAAAAAGTAATAAGTTTTTATTTAGTTCTCATTGGGCAAATACCCCTCTGTAGTCCAGTTTAGTTTGAATGAAAAATGCCTTCCACAGCATCCACTAATGAATCTGAATTGTTTAAAAATATTATTTTCCTCAAAAAATAATTCACTCACTCATGTTTCATCCGATGAGGTCAATATCCAGAAGGAAGATACAAAATACTAATTTTCTGGTAAAAAAATTCAACACCATAAACATAGATTTTTGTTGTTCTACTATAATTTCTTTCTAGTTTAAGATTGTGAACCATCCCTTTCTCGTGAGAAATTCCAAAAAAATCTCAGAATTATTGGATGTTATCATCATACATCTGTAATTTTCTTTTTAAAATTTCCGAATCATGAAAACCATCATTTCTACGAAAACTTCCAAGGCAAGAGGTTGTCACTTTGCTTTTTTTTTCACTCAAAGCCAGAAAAAATCATCTATGATTTTCCAAACACTGATATTTCTGAAGTTTCTTCTCCTTGACAGAGATCAATGAACAGGTCTATGAGGTCTCTTGATACCATACTGTTGAAAACATGAAAATCTTTCTCGAAATCTTCAACAATGATATAAAATATTTATTTTAAAGTGATGTTACTTCGCTGATTATTATTTTCTCTACTGAATCCTAATAACAATTCACTTGGATAGATCACAAGTATTCCCAGATTTAGGTGTGCAATTATACTTGCTTGAAGAAATTGAGTTTGATCACCTAAATTTGATTTTGAAAAATCAACAAGGTGTTCGTTACTTAAAAAATTTTTTGTTAAATGATTAATATGAATCTAATCTGTTCAGACTATAATTAATTACTGAACATGCGTAAATTTTTGGTTTTTATAATCAGAATATATGTTTTAATTATGTAAGCAAAAACAGAAATATTGAATAATGGTTATTCATAGATTATGTCAAATTTTAATACCTTACCATAGAATATTAATTCATTACCGAACCTCAGGAGAGAAAAAAATTAATAATTGCAATGTTTTTTTAAATGAAAGATAATATCTGTAACCATTATTGATCTTTAGTTATAATTTTCCTCAGAATAATTAGAGTGAATTATTATCACATTAAAATATTATTCCGTCTCTGTGGTGGGTAGTTCCAAATAAAAAAGTATTCTGTGATCTAGTATTTCTCAGAATAACTAGGTTGAATGAATTATCATCACATTAAAATGTTATTATAACGTCTCTGTTGTGGGTAGTTCCCAATAAAATAGTGTTCTGTGGTTCCTTGTTGTTTTGATTATGTTTGAAACTGTCAACAGTTATTTGTACCTTAAAAAAATGTGGAAAATATTATAATAAAATTATAATAATTATTTCGATAGTTTGAAATTATTCAATTCAGTATAAAATGATTATGGTCAGAAAATACATTTCTATTCTAATCTTTCTTGTTTATGAGCCTATAGCTTCCAGTTTCAATATCGATTGAATTTTAATTAACTATGCATCATAACAAACATTCAGAAATATTGAAACTAAGTCAAATTCTATTATCTCCTAAGTTTGTGAACCAGGTTGAATCGGTGTATGAAATAAAGATGTGAAAAAACTTCTATAAAGGTACAAAACAAATCTAGGAGGCTGGGTTCGAAGTTTTCAAAACTCATATGAGCTTAATTTGAAGCATTCTTATGTTAAATTAGATATAATTTGATGAACCCTGAAAGTCTGAAGCTGTAAAGAAACAGCTTTTCATAAAGACAAATCTTCAATTTAACAGGTCCTGACAGAAAATACATTACCTATTTCAACGGTCATGAGAATATACCGAAGTACCTATGTGAGTGATTGAAAACTTTTTCTCTATTTATTATGGAATATTACTCTGGATTAAATATTAAACAAGGTGCTAGAAATCATTAATAATGAATACAGCAAATGGCAATTTAGATTTTGTAGTGAATGTATGACAAAAATTGTTCAGTGGTTAATTTCATCTATAGTGTTTAGTGGTGGAACTATATACTGGAGAGATTTCCCAACCTTTTGTAGAAATATTCCATAAAGACATAAAATATGGCATTATTGAACAAATCTTATCATTGAATCATTTCAGCACAGAGTTGGATTAGGGAAAATAAAAAATTTGGACAAAATTATATCGATTTAATTCCTTTCAACTTCAAATATCTTGAGAATGGTGCAATTTAGGAGGAAAGATGAAGAATGATTTCATCTGCAAAAAAGATTAATGATTCCAGGAATTGCAAGATACGGACCTTTAGTTCAAGCGATATTTGTTTTTCAAGCAATTTAACCAATCTGTAGAGTAGTAGTGAGAAACCCACAAGAAATGGAATAAATCTAATGATGCCAAAATATGCATGACTGTTATCGAAAATCATCTACAGGAGATCATTTCAATTGATATTGTCGTTTGAATATTACAGGTGAAAATGAAGGTTTTTTATGAAATTTCAACACCTTTTGAACATCTTTTGAACGGGTCAAATTTAGGAAAATGTTTTAGGATGAAAATGTTTCTTTTGACGTCAAGAATCTACGGTTAAAATCAACGCAGTGGTCAAAGACTCACCCTGTATAAGTAGATATATAATTACACAAATTGTGAACTCATAAATATCATAATGAGTAGATTTCATAACAAGATAATATATTGTGATCCTGAGTACCTGGTCGTTTTCTAGAGAAGGTATTCCCAAATTCCCGACGAGAGATGAATTGTTGGGTTATTTTCTTCCAAGGTAATGAAATGATACATGACAAACGGCAATCGACAGGAATGGTGGAAAGCAAAGGTGCCAACGCAAGAATCAAGACATGGCTTACTGAGTGACTAAATAAAAATGAATAGAGTATACTGGAATCATACAAACAATCAGAAACTAAAAATTGTCATTTTTCGTCACATATAAATTTTCTGAATCTATCTAAATTCAATAAATCATATTTAAATTCAATATTCCATCAAATGACGTGAATATTGAAGATATGGAGTAAATCTGTTTTCAAATCCATTTCGAAACCTACACTTCATATGGCGAATCACTGCCTAATAAATTCATGTATTCGCCAAATTGATAATAAAAATATTGAACTCAGAGAAACGACCAAGCCTAAGGTTCTTAGAGGTCACACTGGAATCAGATTTTTTTTTTCTACAGGGTGTTCGACACATGGACCGTCAAATTTTTTTGGGGCGTTGGTAGGGTCATTCGCTATCTTTTCAGTCTTGGAACCTGGGCCTCAGTATTACGGTTACGGAGGTATGACTTTTTTATTAGATTTTTCTAAATTACCCTAAATGTACCCTCGAAGCCCCATAACTTTTTTGGCGTAGTCTTTTACATGCATTTTTTTTTCTTGTATTAAGTCTACATGAGTGTGTGTTTGAAAAAAAACGTATTTATTGTTACAGATAATACCACAAAATTAACACGAGGGCCTTTTATTAAAAAAAAAAAAATATGAAAGTATGAAAACATCTCCACTCCTATTGCAATTAAAAAAAGTTACAGCTATTACAAACTTAGTTTTATTTTAAAATGTTCTTTGGTTTATAACGTTGCTAACCATATGCTATTTACGTAAGTCAATAAAAAAAATAATACTGCAAATAAGGTTTTAGTCAGAAGAGTGAAGAAAGTCGCACCTAAATGAAAGTACTTATTTCGACACAACACAGCGAGCAAGGAAATTTTACCTGCCCGTTTTAGACGCGTGTGAATTATTATTACTATTTCTGTCCTTAGGTTGGATTGGGTTAGTCGCCGCTGACTTGACCCTACCGTCATTCGAGATTTAACTGTCTCTGCAGTTGGAAGTGTCTGTGCCGCGTTGTTCAGTTTTTAAATTTGTATTTTTTGTTTTTGTTACTTTTATCGACTTTTTGCAACTGTTGTTTTAATTTTGGTTGTTGATATGCCTAATTTCACCAACGCTGAGTCTGCTGATATGGTGATGGCATATGGCAAGGCCGATGGTGTTGCTCGTGCAGCTCAAAGGATTTATCAAGCCAAATTTCCTGATCGAAGATTACCCAACCATGAAACATTCTCGACGACTTATCGACGATTAAGAGAGACTGGAAACTTAAATTTTCAAGAGCCTCGGGTCAATGTGAGGCAACACCATGTAGCAGTTGACGATCAAATACTTCAAGCCTTTGAAGAAGATCTAACTACAAGCATTCGTGTCGTTGCTCAAAGACTCAAATTAACGATTTGGAAAGTTTGGTCAGTACTTCGGGATAAAAATCAACACGCTTTTCATTACATCTCGGTACTAGGTGAATGAACTTTTTCATTGATAAATTTGTCCTTTTGACTGCGAAAAAATTGTCACAGACTAATGAATTTTATTAATTGTTACAGATCTTCATGAAGGCGATCCTGCCAGACGGTTAGAATTCTGTAGATTTTTGCTGCACACAGATGTCGATGACAACTTGTTTCCAAAACGAATTTTGTGGACAGACGAATCCTGTTTTAACCGAGAAGGAATAACAAATCTACACAATTTACATCACTGGGCACCTAAAGATGAGAATCCCAACGTGAAAAGGCAAATGAGTTTTCAACAAAAATTTAGTGTTAACGTTTGGACTGGTGTGATCGGAAGACATCTCATCGGGCCACACAATTTACCGGCTCGACTAAGTTGGCCTGCTTATTTGCATTTTTTGCAGAATGCTCTGCCGGAGCTACGAGCCGATGTTCCGGCCTTCGATGAAGACGTGCCGATTGTGTTCTAGCATGACGGTTGCCCGGCACATTTCCTGAGAAAAGTTCGAGATCACCTCGACAACTCTTTTCATGGATTGCCAGAGCCGGCCCCATCCCTTGACCCGCAAGATCTCCAGACATAAGACCTTTATATTACCATGTCTGGGGTAGAGCCACAGAATTGGTTTATTTCACAGAGGTACCTACAAGAGAGGTGTTGATTGAACGCATAAACGCGGCATTTGTGGTAATGAAAGAAGAAATGTTGTAGAAATTTGTAGTATTTTTTATTTATTGACTAACGTAAATAGCATACTTTTAGAACCGCGATAAACCAAAGAACGTTTTAAAATAAAATTAAGTTCGCAATAACTGCAACTTTTTTTTAATTTCTTTTAGAAGTAGAGATGTTTTCATACTTTCATATTTTTATTTTAAAAAAAGGCCCTCGTGTTAATTTTGTGGTGTTATCTGTAACAATAAATACGTTTTTTTTCAATTACACTGTTACTGCAACTTATTATTTTTATTAAATTTGTTAGTTTCATTCATTTTTGTTCCGAGTTGCTTGCTCGATTCAATAGTGATACACTCTGTATATGTTCACTTCATTTTCCGATTAACGCGTAACATATGTTGGAGCATATGACCTATGTCGAACAGACGAGTTCGAAATCGGCGTTCATCCATGAAGTACAACACTTTTCTCCGCAATAAATGAATTTCTCGTTAATTCTACAAATTCGAACTCTAGTGAAAAAGTGACTATTCTCGCTCGTGAGTGCCTGGACAAAATTCATTCAGTCGTACTGTAAAACCAGGTAGGCAGCAGTCGATACTCCAGCATTCGCCTTTCTTTCGAGTCATTTTTCATATTGTTTTCGAATTTCATTATTAATTTTCTATTTCGTTTTCGTTTAACTTTCAAAGGCCCTTGTCGTGCCATTTTGGTCCTTCTTGAGCCGCATATTTTCGAACCGCGTTTTCAAAATTATTGCGATCAAGCATTTTGGAATTTTTTCATTTAGTTTTTTTTTCATTTGCATTTATTTCATTCGGTCGATATTCACCTAACCTCAAAACTTGACAAGATATCGAACACATTCATAAATTCTTTAATCACGGATAAATTTCTGCGCATGTTATAGAATTTAGCTTTCATTACCTGAGAACATAGACAACTCTTCATTTGTTTTTTCTGATCTATGTTCATAACCTTTATTCAAAACATAAACAAAGATAGACATTCTTGTTTTTGTTTATTTTCATCATCTCATTATTCTCAACTCTATTTTCAATTCAATAAATTCAATCTTAATCATTAACTTTATTAATTAATTTAGTTCTTTTCAATCGGTTAGTCTATTTACTCTTTTTTCAAAATTACTCAAAACAAAATTCATATTGTTTTCTGCAGTATACCTTGAATAATAATAATGACGACAAAATTGAGACAACTCAAAGCTCGTCGTCAAATTGTTATTGATGATCTCGAGGGAATTCTGAATGTAGCACAATTCGCTGTCACTGATGAAAGTCTCCACGTAAGATTCAAATTAAGATTTGAAAAACTTGAGGATATTTTCGAAGAATTTCAAAATTTACACACTTCAATTGTCTCTATGATTGTATCTTCCGAAGAACCGGAATTGAACACTGAGAAGGTTATTCGAACAGCCTTTATGGATAATTATTACACCATCAGAACGACTTATGTTAATTTATTTCCTGTAGTAAACAACCCAATAAAAAACCAAAATAGTTGCTCTATCAGTTCGCCAAATGTTGAACTTCCAAAGATAGTATTGCCCATTTTCAATGGGAATTATAAAGAGTGGCCTACTTTTTTCGATATGTTCCAAAGCTTGGTACATGAAAATTCTAACTTGAGTCAGATAGAAAAGTTTCAATACCTCATAGGTTCACTTTCTTCTCATGCTTTAAGTTTAGTTAAAGGGTTTCCATTGACTGCTGAAAATTATGAAAGCGCTTTTCAGACATTGGCGGAAAGATATCAGAATAAAACACTTCTCGCTAATACATGTTGGAAGGAAATCTGTAATGTTCCAAAGCTACAGGGTGATTCAGCTAAAGACCTTAGGCGAATTCTAGAGGTTTTTGAGGAGAACTTATCGGTATTAAAAAATTTAGGTTTACTCGTTGACCAGTGGGACTTTGTTTTATTTCACATTCTCATTCAGAAATTAGATTCAGCAACGATCAAACGTTTTGAATTACAAGAATGTTCAACAGATATTCCGTCATTTGTCAATTTACGAACTTTCCTGACAAATCAGTGTATAGCCTTGGAGGCAGCAGCTCTTTCTCTTCCGTCGAAAACTCATTCAGTTTCGAATTCTCAAGTTTTAAAATCTAGTTCTCTCTCAATGAATAAAAGAAATTCGACTCTTCTCGTTCAAACGGAAACTGAATCATTCAAGAAACGTATAACCTGTAATTATTGCAAGTTAGCTCATAATATTTACAAATGTCCATCATTTTTGGAACAAACTGTTCAAGATCGGTTCAAGACTGTGAAGAACAAAAATTGGTGTATCAATTGCCTCCATTCTGGACATAAGATTAACAATTGTTCTTCAAAGTCAAATTGTCGTGTTTGCAACGGAAAGCATCATACCCTGTTACACATGCGCAATAATACGGATAATGATTCTTCAACAGAGACGTTTCATTTCAATGCTGCAAATTCATCGGATTCAGGCTCAGCTCAGGTTTTAACGAATGTTTCTTCAAATTCTACCGTTCTCTTAGCAACCGCTGAGGTCGAAATTCGTGATGCTTGGGGTAGATATCAGAAGGTCCGAGTTCTGTTAGATGGAGGCTCTCAAATAAATATTATAACTCAATCGTGTGTGAATAGATTAGGCTTGAAAATTTGTGATGCTTCATTTTCGATAAATGGAATTTGTGAAAGCTCATCTTCTGCTAATTGCAGCACTGAATGTACTATTCGTCCATCAGGTCAAATAAATCCATCTTTTACATTCGATGCCGTCGTGATTCCGAAGATTTGTGCGGAAATGCCGAGTTCTTTCGTAAATCATTCGTTTTGGAATTGTGTCTATAACAAGAAGTTAGCAGATCCGATCTTTTCTATTCCGAAATCAATAGACCTTCTTCTGGGAGCGGATATATTCTCTTTAATAATTCGACCGGGTCGTATCGAGGGTAACGGTTTGGAACCAACAGCACTTGAGACAGTATTTGGTTGGGTTTTCATGGGAAAGATTCAATCTCCTAATATATTAGTTAACAATTTTCATTTGTCATTATCTGAATCAGGTTTGAACTCCTCGTTGAAAAGATTCTGGGAACTTGAAGAAGTTTCAGAGAATGTCATTGTATCACCAGAAGATCAATTTTGTGAGAACTTATACACTCAGAACTATTCTAGAAATGCATCTGGACGGTACACTGTGGCGTTACCATTTAAACTTGATCAGTCAACACTTTCATTCGGTGACACATATTCTCTCGCACTACGTCGTTTTTTATCCCTTGAACGTAAACTTATTAAAAACCAGAATATATACAAGGAATACTCTACTTTCATGAAGGAATATTTAGAAAAAGATCATATGTCATTGATTTCTACGAGTTCGGATTATGAAAATACTTTTTATATCCCTCACCATTGTATAATCAAACCAAACAGTCCATCCACAAAGTTGAGGGTTGTTTTCGATGCGTCAGCTCATGTACCCGGTCATTTATCTTTAAATGATACTCTATTGATAGGTCCTAAATTACAAAAGGATATTATTGTCATTTTGATGAACTTTCGTGTTCATCGGTTCGTTTTCACAGCTGATATCAAACAAATGTATCGTCAAATATTAGTTCAAAATTCACATCGAAACTTTCAAAGAATATTGTGGCGGTTTTCCATCGGAACCCATAAAAACATATCAGCTGAATACCGTTACGTACGGAGTCGCACCAGCACCTTTTCTTGCCCTTCGAACTTTGGCACAGTTGGCCAAGGATGAGGAAGCTCGTTTTACGAAAGCATCCAAAATTTTGCTCATGACATTTATGTCGATGATGTCGTTACAGGTTGTGATGATTTGGAAGAGGCAAAAACGTTGCAAAAACGTTGAGCTCAAAATGAGGAACTGATTTCCAGAGCTGTGCCATTTAGAAAGCACTCTAAGCACTTGTGCGGTGGTTTTAGAGCTCCGAAAAAATGGAGTAGTAACAGTTCTCAATTTGAAGTAGGGTCAATATAAGCTACAATTTTTTTATGTGAGCACGTTAGTTATTAGCATTCAAAATTTGATTTTCGCCTAGAATATTCATCTGTACAATTTAAAATTTAGAAGGTGTTTTAATGATGTTAAATTAAATGGTTTTCCAAATTTCGAGATAATCGCCACTCTAGAAAATTTATTAAAATTCCCAAAAAATCTTTTATTAGAACCGATTCTTTATAAGATATTCGTCAGATATCTATGATGTTTCTATGGACGTTATTGATTTCCTGAATATAATTAAATTTCATCAATCCTGAAAATATATTATAATTTTATGGAACCGAAAGCGAATAGATTGGAAATTTTGAATTCTCATTCCTTGTTACTATAAGCCTTCGTGTCTCATCACAAAAAAGGGATCCAAAATAGGAAAATTTCTATAAACAATCTGATTATCAGCTACATTTAATTTCATAACGATTTCTGGATGAAACTATATGGTATTCATCAAAATGTGTTTTGTGCATTGTGGGTCAAATGCTTATTTTTCAATAATTTATGTTTCCATTGATGACACTTCATGAGTCTGAAGTTGTTTAAGGGCTAAATTGTGTTCGTATAAATGCATGTTTATATCGTATCACTTATAGAACAAACGCGTTGAGACTGCTTTGCAGCATTTTCAGATTTTTCACTTATATGCTCCATCCACACTAAAACGAACAATGCATCACATCAGTAGTCTCAAACGTCAGAGAGCGAAAACGGTGGAAATACTTTGAGCAAATCTGTAGATTCCAACTGAAAAATGGTAAACGAAGAAAACCATATTCTTAAATAAACTTCATTCATTACTGGTTCAAATGGTGGGAATTCGAATAGATGTGAAATAAAACGAAAATTCGAACTAGACTAGAATGATTTATTGCACAAAATTTTCTGTACTCTTTTTCACAACATCATATCACTGATTCAAATGGATAGAATATCTAAAGCATTAAAAAGCATTGGCGTGTCAAGATTTTTTTACTAATAAGGAATAATGCATAATTTTGGTGCTCCAGAAAAACTGAAAACTTCATATTTCTTGGGCACAGAAAGCACTTCTAGAGAAGTAAAATTCATTTGCCAGGACATTTTGACATTTTCAAGCAAAAAGCTCACCCAAATTATCTTCTGAGAAACCATACTTCTGGGTAATATTCCACTGGACTAATAAATAATATTGAACAAGCACTCAAGGAAAAGATCATAATTGAATGCAATTTGAACACTCTGTGATAAAGAAAATTTCATCCTAAAATGTTTTGCAATCAATTTTGTTCAGTACCAAAGAATACCGAATGCTGAAAATAAAGTTTCAATATGTTAGTCTGTGATTAAAGACCTCAAAATAAGTAAGACATTTCAGAAAGTGGTTTTGAAGATGAAGCGATATTCTGTAGTCTAGTTAACTACTAGCGTAACCAAATACAAACTTCGATTTGATTTAATTTGCCAGATGTCCTATCAACATACAATTCAAATATTCCTCAATCAGTTCACTGAAAGAAATCTCAGCTGGTCACAGACAACATATCCCTTGTTTATTATGAGGGACCTAGAGTTTTCATTTTTTCAGAATAGGTCGAGTGTCCAAATATCTCGGTCAAGTTCGTTATTGGGCCAAATCCATCGAATAGTTTAGCAGTTAATAACATTAATTTCTTGAATATTCATCCTATCAATTCGTAACTTAGAGAATGTCTAGATAGCGTTAAAGGAAGGAGTGTGCCAAATTTCGAGAAAATCGTCACGAGAGAAAATTTTTAAAAATTCCCAAAATGTTTTTTTTTTCAATACACGATATCTCATAAGTTATTCGTCAGATCACAACAATTTAGGGCATTTATGCAGGGTATAGGTACCTAAAATATTTTAAAATTTCATCATCATAGCGTACAATCTCCAGAAGATATAAGAGTTTTTCTGAAAATGAAGTCACAGATTATATTTCTATCTATGAATTCACATCACATCAACTATAAATCTCTTTGATGGTGGTTTTAATTTTATGACAAGTTGTCATAATGAGTGAATGTTGAGCCGAAAATTAAACTAATTCTGTGGGTTCATTTTTATGACAAACATGTCTAAAATACTGGTGTGTGCAGTTGTCATATTTTGAATGGAAATGTCATTATGAATTTTACGACAAGAGGACTATTTTTTCCCAAATGTCTGTAATTTCTGAATATCGAGCTGAAAATGATCGCCATCGGTTGGATTTGACTCGTGATGAAGAAACGGTGGTCCAATTTGAAAATGTTTGGCTGAATATTCTCTATCTTCCGAAAGAGATGAGATAGAGATTCCATATTATTAGAATTAGTTTATTATCCAAATATAAGTCAAGTTAGTTATTGGGCCAGACCTGTCCGATAGCTCAGCAATTATGAATCTGAAATTCGGTTATAATTGATGACACTCAACTACAACAACTTATATATGGTATAGAAATGTGGAAAGAATGCCAGATCGTAGAATTTGCTGAACTGTAAGTTCACTCAACTTCCATTTAATTTTCAAAATTACTCAAAACAAAATTCATATTGTTTTCTGCAGTATACCTTGAATAATAATAATGACGACAAAATTGAGACAACTCAAAGCTCGTCGTCAAATTGTTATTGATGATCTCGAGGGAATTCTGAATGTAGCACAATTCGCTGTCACTGATGAAAGTCTCCACGTAAGATTCAAATTAAGATTTGAAAAACTTGAGGATATTTTCGAAGAATTTCAAAATTTACACACTTCAATTGTCTCTATGATTGTATCTTCCGAAGAACCGGAATTGAACACTGAGAAGGTTATTCGAACAGCCTTTATGGATAATTATTACACCATCAGAACGACTTATGTTAATTTATTTCCTGTAGTAAACAACCCAATAAAAACCAAAATAGTTGCTCTATCAGTTCGCCAAATGTTGAACTTCCAAAGATAGTATTGCCCATTTTCAATGGGAATTATAAAGAGTGGCCTACTTTTTCGATATGTTCCAAAGCTTGGTACATGAAAATTCTAACTTGAGTCAGATAGAAAAGTTTCAATACCTCATAGGTTCACTTTCTTCTCATGCTTTAAGTTTAGTTAAAGGGTTTCCATTGACTGCTGAAAATTATGAAAGCGCTTTTCAGACATTGGCGGAAAGATATCAGAATAAAACACTTCTCGCTAATACATGTTGGAAGGAAATCTGTAATGTTCCAAAGCTACAGGGTGATTCAGCTAAAGACCTTAGGCGAATTCTAGAGGTTTTGAGGAGAACTTATCGGTATTAAAAATTTAGGTTTACTCGTTGACCAGTGGGACTTTGTTTTATTTCACATTCTCATTCAGAAATTAGATTCAGCAACGATCAAACGTTTTGAATTACAAGAATGTTCAACAGATATTCCGTCATTTGTCAATTTACGAACTTTCCTGACAAATCAGTGTATAGCCTTGAGGCAGCAGCTCTTTCTTTCCGTCGAAAACTCATTCAGTTTCGAATTCTCAAGTTTTAAAATCTAGTTCTCTCTCAATGAATAAAAGAAATTCGACTCTTCTCGTTCAAACGGAAACTGAATCATTCAAGAAACGTATAACCTGTAATTATTGCAAGTTAGCTCATAATATTTACAAATGTCCATCATTTTTGAACAAACTGTTCAAGATCGGTTCAAGACTGTGAAGAACAAAAATTGGTGTATCAATTGCCTCCATTCTGGACATAAGATTAACAATTGTTCTTCAAAGTCAAATTGTCGTGTTTGCAACGGAAAGCATCATACCCTGTTACACATGCGCAATAATACGGATAATGATTCTTCAACAGAGACGTTTCATTTCAATGCTGCAAATTCATCGGATTCAGGCTCAGCTCAGGTTTTAACGAATGTTTCTTCAAATTCTACCGTTCTCTTAGCAACCGCTGAGGTCGAAATTCGTGATGCTTGGGGTAGATATCAGAAGGTCCGAGTTCTGTTAGATGGAGGCTCTCAAATAAATATTATAACTCAATCGTGTGTGAATAGATTAGGCTTGAAAATTTGTGATGCTTCATTTTCGATAAATGGAATTTGTGAAAGCTCATCTTCTGCTAATTGCAGCACTGAATGTACTATTCGTCCATCAGGTCAAATAAATCCATCTTTTACATTCGATGCCGTCGTGATTCCGAAGATTTGTGCGGAAATGCCGAGTTCTTTCGTAAATCATTCGTTTTGGAATTGTGTCTATAACAAGAAGTTAGCAGATCCGAACTTTTCTATTCCGAAATCAATAGACCTTCTTCTGGGAGCGGATATATTCTCTTTAATAATTCGACCGGGTCGTATCGAGGGTAACGGTTTGGAACCAACAGCACTTGAGACAGTATTTGGTTGGGTTTTCATGGGAAAGATTCAATCTCCTAATATATTAGTTAACAATTTTCATTTGTCATTATCTGAATCAGGTTTGAACTCCTCGTTGAAAAGATTTTGGGAACTTGAAGAAGTTTCAGAGAATGTCATTGTATCACCAGAAGATCAATTTTGTGAGAACTTATACACTCAGAACTATTCTAGAAATGCATCTGGACGGTACACTGTGGCATTACCATTTAAACCTGATCAGTCAACACTTTCATTCGGTGACACATATTCTCTCGCACTACGTCGTTTTTTATCCCTTGAACGAAAACTTATTAAAAACCAGAATATATACAAGAAATACTCTACTTTCATAAAGGAATATTTAGAAAAAGATCATATGTCATTGATTTCTACGAGTTCGGATTATGAAAATACTTTTTATATCCCTCACCATTGTATAATCAAACCAAACAGTCCATCCACAAAGTTGAGGGTTGTTTTCGATGCGTCAGCTCATGTACCCGGTCATTTATCTTTAAATGATACTCTATTGATAGGTCCTAAATTACAAAAGGATATTATTGTCATTTTGATGAACTTTCGTGTTCATCGGTTCGTTTTCACAGCTGATATCAAACAAATGTATCGTCAAATATTAGTTCAAAATTCACATCGAAACTTTCAAAGAATATTGTGGCGGTTTTCTCCATCGGAACCCATAAAAACATATCAGCTGAATACCGTTACGTACGGAGTCGCACCAGCACCTTTTCTTGCCCTTCGAACTTTGGCACAGTTGGCCAAGGATGAGGAAGCTCGTTTTACGAAAGCATCCAAAATTTTGCTCATGACATTTATGTCGATGATGTCGTTACAGGTTGTGATGATTTGGAAGAGGCAAAAACGTTGCAAGAGGAACTGATTTCCTATTGAATTGCGGTGGTTTTGAGCTCCGAAAATGGAGTAGTAACAGTTCTCAATTACTCTCAACCATACCTCTGAATCATCAATATCACCATTCTTTGGATTTTGATATAGATCCGATAGTCAAAATTCTCGGTTTGAGGTGGTTTCCTTCGTCGGACGAATTTTCTAATCTTGCAGAAACTACTGTGCAGGTATGTACCAAACGTACCATACTTTCCGAACTTTCTCGAATTTTCGACCTTTTGGGGTTCCTTTCTCCATTTACTTTTCTTGCTAAACATTTGATCCAGCATCTTTGGACATTAGGTTTGCAGTGGGATGATACACTTCCAGATGATGTCAGCCGTCGCTGGAATCAGTGTAAATCCGAATTAACCGAATTGGGTAAATTAAAGATACCTCGGAAACTTGCATCGAAACCATTTTATCGTTGCGAACTTCATGGTTTCGGAGATAGTAGTTAGCGTGGTTACGCAGCCGTGGTATATTTCAGGTTTTTCAATTCTGACGGCTCCATTGACATCTCTTTCGTATGTGGTAAATCAAAGGTCTCCCCATTGAAGAG
Organism: Micraspis discolor; assembly: GCA_030674115.1. Classification (NCBI taxonomy): domain Eukaryota; kingdom Metazoa; phylum Arthropoda; class Insecta; order Coleoptera; family Coccinellidae; genus Micraspis; species Micraspis discolor. Next base: position 855,282 of record JARTUT010001749.1, on the reverse strand, counting down.
AATTTCACTTCCACGACTGGAATTGTGTGCTTGTCTCTTATTATCAAAACTCATTAATGTGGTTTCCTCTGTTTACCAATCAGCCTTTACAATAGATGACATTTTTGCTTGGTCTGATTCAATGGTAGCTCTAACATGGATTAAGTCTTCTCCTCATCGATGGAAGACATTTGTAAGCAATCGGACAACTCAAATGCAGGACTTAGTTTCAACAGAGAATTGGTATCATGTCCAATCGAAAGACAACCCAGCTGATTGTGCTTCACGCGGCTTAACGCCAACCGAACTGTTGAACTGCTCTTTGTGGTGGACAGGCCCTGACTGGCTTCGTTCCAAACATCTCACCTTCGCAAATGATGAAATAGAGAATTCTCTTCATCTTGTACAAACTGAAGAGCGTCACCTCTCTTTGTCAGCTTTCATTTCTCCGTCGTTTGTTGATGATTTGCTCTCCAGGTATTCATCTCTGTCCAAGGTTCAAAGGGTGGTAGCTTACATTTTCAGATTTGTTCACTTCATGAAGAACTCTAAAGCTCCTAGGATATATAGATTTTCCGCAGTTCATCTCAAAGATGCACTTTTCTTAATTATAAAACAGGTTCAGAGGGTTGTGTTCAAGGAACAGATCGATAATCTCATCTCGGGAAATCCCATATCTAAATCACTTCGAAAATTGAATCCATTTGTTGGAGAAGATGGTGTTCTCAGGGTGGGCGGTAGTCTGGAAGATGGAATTTAGAATATCTGAACACACTGCAACAACGAAAAAAGTGGTTCAATAGTGACTCGCCTCCTTATTCAATAGGTGCACTAGTCTTGATAAAAGATGATCAACTCCCTCCATTGCGCTGGCGACTTGGACGCATTGAGAAACTGCATCCTGGCGCTGATAAAATAGCTAGAGTAGCTATTATTCGGACTACTCAAGGTGTACTGCAGAGATCAGTGGTTAAATTATGTCCATTACCTCTTCAGTAATTATGACGTATGTTGATGCATATATGTATATATTTTTTTTGCTTTATGTTCGATATCTTTTCAATTTTGTATTTGCTTTGTTTCATAAAATATTCTATTTTAGGTGGGCGGTTATGTTACTGCAACTTATTATTTTTATTAAATTTGTTAGTTTCATTCATTTTTGTTCCGAGTTGCTTGCTCGATTCAATAGTGATACACTCTGTATATGTTCACTTTATTTTCCGATTAACGCGTAACATATGTTGGAGAATATGACCTATGTCGAACAGACGAGTACGAAATCGGCGTTCATCCATGAAGTACAACACTTTTCTCCGCAAAGAATGAATTTCTCGATAAATCTACAAATTAGAACTCTAGTGAAAAAGTGACTATTCTCGCTCGCGAGTGCCTGGACAGGTGAATTCAGCCGCACTGTGAAACCAGGTAGGCAGAAGTTAGTGCTCCAGCATTCGATTTTCTTTCTAGTCATTTTTTTCTTATTGTCGGAATTTCATTGTTACTTTTCTTTCGTTTTCGTTTAATTTTCAAAGGCCCTTGTCGTGCCACACACACTCATGTAGACTTAATACAATAAAAAAAATGCATGAAAAAGCACACGCAAAAAAAGTTATGGGGCTTCGAAGGGTACATTTTGGGTAATTTAGAAAAACCTAATAAAAAAACCATACCTCCGTAACAGTAATACAAAGGACCCAGGTTCCAAGACTGAAAAGGTAGCAAATGACCCTACCAACGCCCCAACAAAATTTGGCGGTCCATGTGCCGAACACCCTGTATAATGTAGTCAATGAGTGCTTTCCATGACAAGGTATTCCTTGAAATTAATTATTGAGTTCTAGATAGGCATGTGGATTGTTCTATAGAACAATCAAGGGCCACACACAAAATTTGCAACAATTGAAAATGTTTGTGCTGTAAAGAGAAAAATTGTGTCTGGTTGTTCCAATCTCATCAAAGAAAATCAAATACTCGAAAAATTTTGACGCTTACAAGTTGAATCAATTGTTTGATTGCGATTTTTTTAATTATTGATTTCAGATTTTCTCAAAGTCTGAATTTTAGCTTATTTCGAAGGTTTCTGAAGAGATTTATACTGAACTATTTTAAGAAATATGTGGATGGCCTCTTTATTAACAAAAATTCCTCAAAAATTTTTTCAAAAATTCATGAACTCTAATTTAAATTTTATAGACGTTCCCCATTTCGGAGAGCTTTGAAGAAGCAACAAATAAAGTTGCGAAACGTCGCTTGAAGGACAGTTTTAACGTCTTTTTAAAAAGATTCCATACCCACGAAATGAAAAATCATTATTTTAGTAAGTTTCAAGTGAGGATATCGGATTCTACAAAATATTCATGAAATAAGGATTATACCTTTCATAAGAAAACGGAATTGGGAAATGCGGAAATTATGAATACAAATTATTTTATAAAAATAATGCCGAATATTGACAACAAAATATTTCTAAAACAAGTGTTTATTACCTATTACAACGTGTTTTTTTTTCAGTGCGAACAGAATTCAGTATATTTCGCAGTTCTCAACATGAATGGTTCAGTTTTGTTGTCATGTTGTGCCAGATATCAAAGAAAACAATGGACTAGTTATCATTCCTGAACCATCTAACCTATCACCTTCATCAATTTCGGTATTCTTCCATGTAATCCAATTTATAGGTACAATGATTTTGAACGGTATAGTTAGCTAGTGTTATTACCACACAATACCTTGACTATTAATTCTCATAAGAGTCTTCCTGAGGATTATAAGAAAATAAATTAGCAAAAACACACAAAAGACCAAACTCATATATTCCCTTACCCAAGCAACACACACTCGTCTCAGTCACATAAAGTAAACGTCTATTGAGATCTAAAAACATCTTAGTCTAATAAAAAGCGTACAGAATATGTCATTTCCTAGACATGATTTAGATTGATATCCATTCTATGTTTTTAAGAGTGTTTTATGGGACATAAATTGAGAGTTAATAATTTTGTGCCTATTCGACGTTGAAAAACTCTTTTCAATGTCGAAAAATGCCCATGGAATAAACAACTTGCTACAGAATTTTGAATGAGTTCAGAAAAAATTCTAAAATGAGCAATGAATTGAAACTAATCAATTTTCCATGAAGCTCAAGTCGTGATAACATTCGGAATGTCAAACACGAAAAAATTAAATCCATCCTTCACGATTGTGTTAAGATGGAGCAATGCATTCGTGGGCATCACACTAACATTTTCATGGAAAACTTTTACGTTCTTTTTAGCAAGATTCATTTTTAATCCCCGGCGAGTCCGCCATGTTTATTTTAGACTTATAATGGCCTAGGGAGTCTATATTCATTCATTGTATCATCGTGTTCTCATGTCTTCAGATCTTCACATGGTTAAATTAAAAACAATTTTAATTATGATATTGATCATCTTCGGCGTTGATCGATAAATAATATATACAGCTGCTGATAGCGCTTGCGCCTTTTGCTTCACTGGAAGCGGAAAAGCGTGAAGTCTTGTCACGTCAGGAAGTCATTTCGTCATTATTCGGCTTTCCATTTTAATCGGCGAAAGATCAACTGACTATACTTTCGTGATCCGCCATCTTGCTGAAGTTAGATTTCATCAATCAAGTGAATTAAGTGAAAGTTCAAAACTATAACAATACGGTAAGTGAAAAATTTTCGTAATATACTGTTTTGACAATTTTAAGTTCCAACAATTTTTTGAAGCTTTTTCCATTATAATTCAAAGTGAATGAAATAGTCTAGTATTGTCTAAAAAGTCTCTTCGATAGACGAGATGTTGAAAATGCATTAGCATGCTTCTGCACAAAAAACAAAAGGGGTATTTGGGTAGCAACTTGATAGCTTATAGTTTTCAAGCAATTCGCACGTATTTTTTTCTTTTCATATTTTCTGGTATTGATTACGTTACTTGATTTTTCCAGTAACGTTGATTTTTACGCCAATTCTAGGATAATGACGAGATATTGTTGATGATGGAGCTCGTGTTGAATGATTGTTTGGGCTATTACCATCATCTATTGTGGATGTAATGATTTCCGACGTTTCGATAGACATCTTCTATCTTTATTCATAATATTATTATTATTATTATTATTTATCTTTATTTTTATTTTTTTATACTTTCATTATTCGGCAACATGGAAGAGACACTATAGATGAATTCCTTCAATATCTAAACAATCAAGAGGAATCAATTAAATTCACAATTGAAATCGAGAAAGACAGACAACTTCCATTCTTAGATGTACTCGTACATAAACAAAATGGAATCCCAAGAACCACTGTGTATAAAAAGCCAACGAACACAGGACAATATCTACATTTTGATTCAAACCACCAACTAAACACTAAATTGGGAGTAGCAAAATGTTTATTTGATAGAGCAATAAATATTTGTTGCACTGAAGAAGACCAAAATGAAGAAATAAATAACATCTCGAAAACTCTTAGAAGCAATGGCTACCCCAAAAAGATATTAGAAAAAGCTAAACGAACAAGAGAAAGTCAACCAGAACCAACAGATATAAATCAGACCATTAAAACCGTAATTCCTTATGTAAAAGGATTGTCGGAGAAAATGAGAAGAATTGGAAATAGATACAACATAATGACTGCATTCCAAACTCAAGACACTATAAGAGCTAAACTTACAAAAGTTAAGCCTAATAATGAGACACAAAGGACAAAGAACTGCATATATGAATTACCTTGCGAGTGCGGAAGATCTTACATCGGAGAAACTAAACGCTCTCTGAATGTACGAATAAAAGAACATCAGAAGCTTCTACGAGTACTAGACAGCGACAAATCCAGGTTGGTCCAACATGCTGTAGATGAGAATCATCGTATAAAATGGGATGAAGCGTCAATAATATCCAAAGAAGAAAAACTTGCAAGAAGAAAAATCAAAGAAGCAGCATTTATGAAAATAACACCAGATTCCATAAGTGCTCCATCTATAGATCTGCCAGAAGTTTGGACGCCGATAGCTCAATCCAACTTAAAAAGATCATCATATCACAGATGAGTATATAACATTGTTCATTTTTCTTTCATGACTTCTGTCATATTGACTTTTTGAAAATTGATAATTCTCAAAAGGTTTCTTACTTTTCTCCTTGATAAAGATAGAAGATGTCTATCGAAACGTCGGAAATCATTACATCCACAATAGATGATGGTAATAGCCCAAACAATCATTCAACAATTCTAGGATAATTGAAACTTTCATGCTCATAAATGAATATCCTTTTCAACTTAATTTTCAATAAAAATATTACATCGCAAATGTAGATACATTAGTCAGTACAAAAAAAAAAATGAGAATATGTATTTCAAAGTTAATCGGCAACGTCTATTATTATCTAATTAACATCTAACTAGATGGATATTTCCGTATCGAAATTATTTATAGTAGGTACCTATAATTCAGAATTTCTGAATCGATACCAATGAATAGATTAGCGACCTCATTTAGAATTCATTTGAATTTGCCAAATCACAAATTTTTTTCATGTAATCGGTACCTAACCTTTTTCGATTTTGAGATTTTTTTCAAAATTTGTTCAATATTCGAATGATTTTTATTGATTTTTCTACATCATTCAACCCCTTGAAATTCAGAAAATATGTTTTTCTGTTACATATATTACCCCAATTCACCCCAAATTCGTTGAAAAACCTGCCTAAACGATCTTTCAATTCAATGAAAAATGACTGTAAATGGTTCTCCCTACAATACCAACAACATCAAAAATGAGAATAGGTGTAAAACTGCAAAATAAAAATTTAATTAATCAAATATTGAACTTGAATTTTCCAAAGGTCCTCCAATTCCAATTACTGAAGAAAGAAAGCAGTTGTAAGGTACATCACTAAAAGTGTGCATTTAATTTTTATTATTTCATTTGTATGTTCTGATGTCTCAAATAAATATTCCTATTTATTATAAGGGTTCGTCGACTCACAGTTGAGAATAGGTGAATGAATACTATTTATTCTACGCCAAGCTTTCGCAATTTTATTCAATGCATCCTCAGGGCTTCTATAAAAGTACAATAATAATAATAATACAATAAAAATTTTTCTTTTTCGTTTCATAACTTACTGAATGAAAGATTTCTCAAATTATAGAAAATACATATATTATAATATGACGAATCTCTTGTTGCCAAATGCCAATAATTTGAAAAATCTAACATTCATTAAGTTATGAAAAAAAAATTTATATTTTGTGTTATTACTATTGTACTCTTAAAGAAGCCCTGAGGATGCAATAAATAAAAACGCGAAAGCTTGGCGTTACAATAAGTAGTATTCATTCATTTATCCCCCAACTGTGAGTGGACAAACCCTTATTTAATTCATATATAAAAAAATATACCTGGAACTTCATACAAAATTTTTCAGATACCGTATATTTTCATTTTCAAATGAAAATGTTACAGAGGTCACCATAATCAAGGCGATCCAAGATTGGCTGAGATTAGCTAACCAGAGGTATCTTTAAAATAAAAAATAAAGATGTGATTTTTATTGTTGAATGTAAATTTCATTTTAATAAATAGAATATGACACATACTTTTATCTTGTAAATCCTCCCTAAATTGACACTACTACTTCATTGATTTTTTTTGGAAAGTCCTTGAGAGGACATGATAAATACAAAATTTCGTTGAAAATGTCCTGAAATTGTTTTGAAATCAATCAATTATGTTTTATGGTCATGAAAATTTATTTGTCTTTATGAAATCATTTCACTGACTCTGGAAAAAGAAAAGGTTATTAACGTAAGAAAATATTCAATAAAGATTTACGTCAAATGTTGAGATCTAGTTGAAACAAGGATAAGGAGAATATAGCCTTAATTTGACATGTATAGAAAATGTTTAAAATTAATTTGATCATGATATAAATTGAGTTTTAAAGAATTGTATTTCATTCATACATTATGACAATGAATATATCCACTCGTTTAGATAGATCTATAGAGACAGATTAAAAAACGTTTCTTCATTACATAAACTAGGGTGTTTATAAAACGCATTTTCGACATAAATTTTATCAAGGAATTTTATCTCTATTAGATATCTATAAAAACTGATGAAAAAACGTTTCCCCATTACATAAATAAGAGTACTAAAAACACGTATATCAGATATTCATTATACCAATGATTAAACATAAATATTCATCATAATTTTAGATTCCCTCTATCAAATGACCCCTATCTAGCATCTGAAAAAATTATGAGAAATACATAGATTAGATGGACAAGTAGATATCGTTTTGATAAAACGAATCTTTTGAAATATGACTGTCATTAGATGATCTGGTGAACATCTATTATACATCTCAATTATGTATGTGTGTTACTTGGGTAGGAAGAAGTTGGGATGGATCTTAATAATAAAACTGATCGTATCAATTTTCATGACTTAAGGATAATGGATGGGAGAACTGAATCAGGTGGTTTTAGTATTTGAAAAAACTATAAACAATATTACAACTCATGAAAGAATTTTCCCAAATAAATTATGAAAAACCCCAAAGATCAGAAAAAATGAGTGAAAATATTGATGTACCAAAAATATCAAAATGCTGACCATTTTCTGATTTGAAATATTTAACTTTTTATTTAGATAATATTTCCTTTCTTATTTCATACAACTTTGTTTATACACAATAAAAAGTATCTTGTTTTAGATATTTATATACACCTACCTTTTGAACAACGTAATGACAAGCATCGCTAAAGGAAATTCCTTTATGAAATTCACGAAATAATTCAACCGTGTAATGAAATGATTTAAATTTCAATAAGAAATAATGCATTTCTAACCAACCATCAATACTTACAGGATTATACCACCAAGGCGGCTGCAAAAATACAAGATTTGTCATGAAAGGCAAAAGCATTTGGTCTAAAATAATCAAGGATGTGCATTACATTGTTGTGAGGGTGGAATTCTCTAAAATGTTCAACAACTGATAAAAAATAAAATTCATTACCATATGGATTGATCAATTCTAATAGTATATTTTAAAACAAGTTGCAGAATGGGCACCTATTCCAACACAAATGCGAAATTCGAAAACGACCGACGAAGGAGCGAGTTTTTGAACGCATGAGTGTTGGAATTGCCTTCTGCAACGAGTATTAGACGATATTTTCTCTATTTCAGTCAAGAATTGTGAGAAATTTATTGAAATTCAATGAGAAATCAGATTATACACCTAGTGCCTTTTGTATTTTATTTTCGCAGTTGGTGTGACTGATACGAAAATTGACAGATTATGAAGAATTTGAATTTGAAAAGTGCGTTCAAATCTCTACATGGTTTAATATTAGCAATTGACATGCAATAGACGCGTGTTGACGTTCGAAAGGATCCTAAGCAACACACACTCGTCTAAGTCACATAAAGTGAACGTCTATTGAGATCTAAAAACATCTTAATCTAATGAAAAGCATACACAATATGTAATTTCCTAGACATGATTTAGATTGATATCCATTCTATGTTTTTAAGAGTGTTTTATGGGACGTTAATTGAGAGTTAATATTTTTGTGCCTATTCGACGTTGAAAACGCAACTTTCTTCAATGTCAAAAATGATCATGAAATAAACAACTGAAATGAACAATGAATTGAAACTAATCATTTTTCCATGAAGCTCAAGTCTTGATAAAATTCGGAACACGAAACTTCAAGGAATTGAAGTCAACCATTCATTCACGATCGTGTTGAGGTGGAGCAATGCATTGGTGGGCATCACACTAACATTTTCATGGAAAACTTTTACGTTCTTTTTAGCAAGATTCATTTTCAATCCCCGGCGAGTCTGCAATGTTTAATTTAGACTCATAATGGCCTAGGGAGTCTATATTCATTCATTGTATCATCGTGTTTTCATGTCTTCAGATCTTCACATGGTTAAATTTTAAAAAATCTTAATTATGTTATCGTTCATCTTCGGCGTTGATCGGTATTATATTATATTATATATATTATATTATATGCAGCTGCTGATAGCGCTTGCGCCTTCTGCTTCACTGAAAGCGAGAAAGCGTGAAGTCGTGTCACGTCAGGAAGTCATTTCGTCATTATTCGGCTTTCCATTTCAATAGGCAAAGGGTGAAGACAAAAGATCAAGTGCCTATACTTTCATGATCCGCCATCTTGCTGAAGTTTGATTTCATCAATCAATTCAATTAAGTGAAAGTTCAAACCTATAACAATACGGTAAGTGAAAAATTTTCGTAATATACTGTTTTGACAATTTCAAGTTCCAACAATATAATACTAGAAATCTACAAACGATGATGTTCCCTAAACATAAAACTTCCAAATTTGAATACTCTCTCTTATATCGAGGTATAAAGTTTTTTAACCATTTGCCTTCATCTCTGAAATCCTTGAATTTGAGAAGGTTTAAGATAGAGGTCAAGAAGCTTCTGCTGAGAAAGGGTTTCTATTCAGCAGATGAATACTTTGTTGACTCATTGTCAATTTAATTGTTTTCACCTTTTCTTTATCATATTCATTGTTTTGTCCTATACAAAATATACTGTCTTAAAGGATTAATAAAAATTATTATTATTATTATTATTATTATTATTATTATAAAACGCATTTTATCAAGGAATATTCTCTTTATTAGACATCTATGAAAACTGATGAAAAATCGTTTCGCCATTACATAAATAAGAGTATTAAAAACACGTATATCAGACATTCATTATACCAATGATTAAATGTTTATTAAACATAAATATTCGTCATAATTTTAGATTCTCTCTATCAAATGACCTCTATCTAGCATCTGAAAAAATTATGAGAAATACATAAATTTAGGACATTTAGATATCGTTTTGATGAAACGAATCTTTTGAAATATGACATCTTAATTATGTATGTGTGTTACTTGGGATAGGATCTCATTGTTGCCAATCACAAAACGAAAAATATAACCAAAAACAATGCTGTAATGAGTTCATTACAGTACTGTTTTTAGTACTGTAAAGAACTCATTACGACACTGAAATAGAGAAAATGAGTTTTCGACTGTTATATCAATTACATTACTTAATTTCCACAGAACTCCATTCAGCCACCTGAAGAAGGTTTCATCAAAGGGTGATTCCTTATTCTATTTCTAGGGTAAACTTACATCCTCTTAGCTAAGCATGTGTTTTATTGACAAATCAATAATTAAATAAACAAATAGTTCAATAAACCCTTTACGGAAAGCGAAATATAATGAATAACCAATTCCCTCGTTCATCTTGTTATCCCAAAGCTTGAAGATGTGGGAAATTTTTAGGGGCATCTCAAATATAACACCCTCAACCTTAAAATGCCGAACATAAAATTATTTTTGCCGCTCACGAAACACCCTCATGGACATAAATAGCAGAGAAACAATTTTAGAATTTGCAGATGATATTCTTTGTTATCAAAATGGCAAGAGAGAAAATAGTAAAAAAGAATTTGGGACTTAGATGTTGTGGTTTTGATCGAACAGAATAACTATATAGGGTGATTGTTTTACTACTACAACCATAGATTTTTCACATGAAAAGAAACACTTTCTTTTTCGATACCAATGTTGAAATTCAGTTCCGTTCAAGAGTTACAGGGTGTTGAAATTTCATTGAAATAATTGATTTTTGCTTATATCTTCGAACTAGATAGTTCTTTCAATTCAAATTTTGTTGGTTATTTTTAATAACTAGATCACAATCACAAATCGATTGTTTTACTGGGCTTGTCCCTGAACGGTTACAATCACTGAGCCGAAATTATGCGACTTCACGTTCAACACCAACATTTTCAAATTACCTCGAAATTAATATAGCAATATTTACCGCCTAATTGGTGCCTTTCAGTGCTTCTGCTACCAATGGAAAAAATCAACCGTTTCACAATGTCAGAGAATATTTCCCTTGCGCTGACATCACGCTCAGCACCACTATACAGGGTGTAACGAAATAAGTGTAAAATATTTAAGGAGGTGATTTCTCATCGAAAAAAAGATCTTTCATATAAAGAAACTTCATTGGAGCATCCCTTGTTGAGATACAGCCCCTCAAAGGGAGTACATAAAATTTGTATAACAATTTTTTTCACAAGCACCAAAAAAGTTACAATATGATTGTTTGCTTTGAAGTCAATTGAATTGAATGAAATATCAGCATAAATAATCCTTCGTAGATTCAAGTTGAATTGCATATAATTCGATGTCCCTAACCCTTGTGAAGTGTTTATTTTCATGTTTGAGCAAGAATAATAACAAATCAGGAAGATGTATCAATAACTTACTCTCTACTGATCCCTGTTGAACGGATTAAAACAAAATACAGTACATACATTTCTCATCACATCACCTGGTATTGAATGATTGTGATATACTCTGCAAAGCCTTAAAATAGTATTTAGTATATCGATATTGTGACTTAATCCGCTTACTTCTTCGGTGAATTAACATTCAAACCGCAAATGCAGAGTATATTACTCAAATAACACAAAGCTCTTATTGAAAAATGGTAAAAATCAGTGAATAAAATCAGTGAAAGACTTGAACAGAGAGGATTGGAGAGACAGAGAAAAGTGGCCATTAGGCATCAGAAAACGTCGAGTGATGTTCTTAACTAACTTGTATATATATATATATATATAAATATGTATTTTCTTGTGCTTTATATTATATATTATTTAGAAATAGTCTTTTTTTTCTTAGAGCACTTTCAGAAATTAGGACTTCATCTATTTTTTCTAAAAACATAACATTAATATAACTAACATCATCTTTCAAACTAAGTGACTCGCATCACATTCAAGTAAGTAACAATTCGTCTTAAAAGTAAAGTTTAAACTTATCTTATGTTCATTTACATTGTCAACCATCAAGTTGACCTTCCTTCCTCTTCTCTGGTTGTATGTAACAGGTAACTGTAAATATTGCTCAACTTCTGTGTATCGGATTTCTTATTTATTGTATTTTCTTTTTGTTTATTTGAATCATCTCATGAATTAGTCGTTTGTGATGATTATTTCCAGTTTTTAATATTTTTACATTTTCAAAATCAACCTGATGACCTAAGTCATGCGCATGCGTTGCTAGTGCGCATCTATTTTCGTTTTTGACTATGTCAGATTTATGGAGAGCAATTCTGCTTTTTACTGTTTTTGATTATATGTTGTTAATAGTACCTTCTCGTTTTGAATATAAACTTTAATTTACTTGACAGTTTGTTGACATTAGGAAAGATGCGTAGAGTTTTTCTCCTTCGCCTGGATCATTATTTCTTTTAAGTTGGTTATCTCTTTCTTGTATTGGTCTTATGTCAGAGTCTCTTATATTCCTCTGACATAAGACCAGTACAAAGAAAGAGATAACCAACTTCAAAGAAATAATGATCCAGGCGAAGGGGAAAAACTCTACGCATCTTTCCCTAATGTCAACAAACTGTCAAGTAAATTAAAGTTTATATTCAAAAACGAGAAGGTACTATTAACAACATATAATCAAAAAACAGTAAGATCACTATATAGCCAACTGAAAGATCCAATACCAACAGTATTAAAAAGTAATGTAATATACCATCTTAGCTGCCTAGACTGCAGAGATACATATATTGGACAAACCTCCCAATGGGTAAAAGCAGAATTGTTTCTCATAAATCTAAAATGTAAAAAATCTTAAAACTGAAAATAATTATCACAGGCGACTAATTCATGAGATGATTCAAATAAACAAAAAGAAAATAAATAAATAAGAAACTCCGATACACAGAAGTTGAGCAATATTTACAGCTACCTGTTACATAGAACCAGAGAAGAGGAGTATTATGAAGGTCAACTTGATGGTTGTCACAGAATGATTCTAGTTGACAGCGTTCACAAAACACAATGAACATGATTTTAATTTTCTGATTTTTAAGACGAATTGTTGGACAGATGTGATTGTCACTATGTTTTGTAGCACGTAAACCTGAAAAAAATGGCTTAGTATACGCGAAAAAGATATAATTGTGTTCATGTTTTAAACCCTGTTAATTAATAAACTAATTGAGGAAAAATAGATGAAGTCTCTAATTTCTGATCCCGTGTCTCTAATCCCAAAAAGACTATTTCTAAATAATATATATATATGTATATCTATTTACATAAAATATTTTTATGAATGGAAAAATTATTTTTTCATGATCAGAAATACATATTCGATGATTCCGGCAATTCCTGTCATAATACCTATTTACTTCTAAATCATATCTCACATGAGATATTGTTGTGCGCTTGTTCCTGGAGCCGTTGGACCTTCCTTATTCCATAAAATTTGATAGTTCATTTATTCATGTCCCATATACAGGGTCTTTCACGAGGAACCTCACCCATATTTATACGGGAAACTACTGAATGTATTTTCACGAAATTCATCACTTATAAGTATTTCATGATTCTGATGAAATCTAAAATATTTTCAAGGCATGAGCACCTCCGGTTTTTCCAGAAATGACGTCAACTTCCGTTTTTCAAATTACAACGCCATTTTTTTATTGCAGGAATAGATTTCTTAGAAAATTTCAAGTTATTTTCATGTAACATTTTTCAGTTTTGGTTGGAAAATTCTCTAGCAGCCCCTTCACAGTGAATTTCAGTTGAAATTTCATTTACCTCAGTTATTGTTGTGAGATTAATATTTTTCACCATTATCATAGCTCCTTCATGAATTGAGTTAGTCCTAGTAGAAGCAGAGCTCATTGTCCATCCCTCCAGTTTGAAAATAATCTTTCTCCAGCCAATGCTCAGTAACACAGAATAGGTCAAATTTGGATTTTTAGATTTATTCCTTATATTCTGTACATTGCAATGTCGTAAAATGTGATCTTTTGGATTGCTGAGTCAATTTTCATTTAATACCTCGGTCAAGTTTCAGACATTCACTATCCTAGTCTTCTGTATTTAGGCTACTTCTAAGGATGAATTCTAGGAATTAGTAATAAAAACAGGGTGATTGAATTCTCTATTTAAAGCGAATAATATATACTTAATGAAGAGTCAACCTTCAATCGCTCTTGCACTTATAGTCCTCACAATATTTCACAATTGCCACATTATACAGGGTGAGTCTTTGATCACTGCGTTAATTATAGGTAACAGTAGGTTCTTGAGATCAAAAGAAACACTTTTTTCATATTCAGCTGCGTTAAAAAGTTATAAGCATTTTAAGTTTTCACATTGGGCAAATACCCCTCTGTAGTCCAATTTAGTTTGAATGAAAAATACCTTCCACAGCATCCACTATTGAATCTGAATTGTATAAAAACATTATTTTCCCTCTAAGAAATGTTTCATCTGATGAGGTCCATATCCAGAAGGAAGATACAAAATACTAATTATCTGGTAAAAAAATTCAACACCATAAACATAGATTTTTGTTGTTCTACCATAATTTCTTTCTACTTCAAGATTATAAACCATCCATTTCTAGTGAGAAATTCCAAAAATACCTCAGAATTATTGGATGTTATCATCATACATTTGTAATTTTCTTCTTAAATTTCCAAATCATGAAAACCATCATTTCTATGAAAACTTTCAAGGCGAGAGGTTGTCACTTTGCTTTTTTTCACTCAAAGCCTGAAAAAATTATCTATGATCTTCCAAACACTGATATTTCTGAAGTTTCTTCTCCTTGGCAGACTTTCTTGAGTATTGACAAGTGAAGAGGTCTATGAGGTCTCTTGATATCATACTGTTAAAAATATGAAAATCTATTTCGAGATCTTCAACAACAACGAATTATTCATCATATGGTATCCGAAGAGTAAACACGTTCAACATACTGCTCCTTCATAAACAACAAAGTTATAACATTTGTTCGTTCTAAAGTGAATTTTGTCATAATTGAAATCATTCTGAATCTTGATCATTAATTGAAAATGGGTCCAAAAATCAATACTGATATTAAAACTGCTGTGAAAGAAGCCCTCCGAGACTTACTCAATGAGGATGATTTCCTCGATAAATTATTATCGAAGGTCAGTGAAAAACTCAATATTATGCAGAAGACTATTGAAGATCAGTCCAATAAAATAAAAGAGTTGGAGATTCAAATGGATAAACAAAGTCAAACAAATAATGTATTAATTCAAGAACAATCTAATAAGATCAAACAAATGGAATTTCAAATCGACAATGTGCATCAAGCTGATAAGATAAACAATGTATGTATATATAACCTTCCAGAAGAAGATAATGAAAAATTAAAGGATAAATTCCTGAATTTCTGTAAAGAGAAACTTCAAATAGATGTAACAAATAAGGATGTCGTCGGATGCTACAGGGTTGGTTTGAAAAAGGAGGCAAATCGTCCGGTTATCGTCAAGTTCGAAAACCATCAAAAGAAGAGATTAGTACTCAAAAATGTACAAAAGCTGAAGGGAACTAAAATTGGGATCACGGAGGATTTGACAAAAAGTCGACTCAAGCTTCTCCATTCTGCCAGGGAAATGTTCAACAGGAAAAATGTCTTTACACAGCATGGTAGTGTTTTTGTCCACAATGGTGATAATGTGAAAAAGGTTAGTGATTTCGCTTCACTGAACAAATTTAACACACAAACAATTTTTTGAGTTATATACAGGACGCGGTGGTAAAATGGAAGTCATCTTCCATTACTGCTCATTTGGTTCAAATTGGGATATTATTGTTTTGTGTTGTATTGTATTTCTTATTTTTATATTGTATGTTTTTTCTTCTTTTCTCATTGTCTTATGACTGCAAAATCAGTTATGTTTGAGTATATGGATATGGTGGGGTCGTGTGTCAGTTTTGATGAGAAAGTTTTTGATGACATTAAAAATTTAAAATAATTATTTGATGGATTGAGTAGATTTAATGTATTGCATTTGAATATACGTAGCATGCGTAAAAATTTTGATGAATTATGTGTTTACCTGAATATCATAGATTTGGATAAAGTTGATATTATGATTTTCTCTGAAACTTTTCAGGTTGATAATATCTCCGATTTTCATATTGATCACTTTGAAATTTTTTCTAGTGAGTCTGATTTCAACAGGAATGATGGTCTGATTATTTACGTGAAAGACAAATACCACATCAGAGCGAAAATAGTTGAATTCACTGATATCAAAATAATCAGGTGTGAGGTGGACTGTGATATTGATCATACAGTTGGTATCACTTCATTGTACAGGCCGCCTCCTACGCGTATCCCTTTGTTTCTGAATGATCTGGAAGATTATTTGCAGTCTATTGATTCTAGGAAAATAGAGATCTTTACAGGTGATTTTAATTTGAACTTGTTTGATACAGATAGTGAGGAAATAAATCGATATTTGAACATATTATAGAATGCTTATTTTTCATGTATAAGTCATCCTACAAGAGACTTCATCGACACTTCTCGATCATTTTTTCATCAAATCGAAAAACATCGATAACTTGTCTGAAACTGTAACACCATTTGTTCTTCGTTCTGGTATCACTGATCACTTCATGATGGGAGTTTCGATAAAACAGCAACAGAAAACACACAATGAAGTTAAAAAAATTATGAAAAAAATAACCAATTACCACAAACTCAATGAATTTTTGAACAACGAGTGCTGGTTTGATGTCCTATACGCGAACGATGTACAAACAGCGTATTCATTATTTCTTAATAAATTCAAGGGGTATCTAAACAGATCAGTTTATATGTGCAGATTAAATAGCTCCTCTAGAAAAAGGAAGAGCTGGATAAGCACAGCTATTTTAAGGCGTTCAGAAATATTTTGAATAAGACAATAAAAAGTGCAAAAACTATGTACTATCAGAATAGATTATATCAAGCAGGAAATAACTCGAAAAAAATTTGGGAGACAATTAATGAAATATCTAATGTGAAAGTGAAGAATAAGAAGAGAACGGTCAATATACAGCATGCTCAAGGTGGCGCTGCTGGAGACGAAGATGTAGCCAATCAGTTCAATGATTTTTTCATAAATATCGGCAAAGAAATACAAAAAAATATTAAGAAAGAGGATGGGGAAGGTAGTGCTTATTCGGAAACAAATATCTCCAACTCAATTTTTCTTAAACCAGTTACAGAAAATGAACTAGTTCAACATATAAGTACCTCAAAAGACAATTCTGCTCCTGAGGAAGACCAAATAACATCTAGAGAAATAAAAAATATTCATAAATATATTTCAACTCCTCTTGCGTTCATAATTAATTTGTGTTTCTCTACATCTGTTATACCAAGGGAGTGGAAACTGCCAACAGTCACCCCTGTATACAAGGGTGGTGGATCAGAGTCCCTTACCAACTATCGGCCTATTTCTGTAATCAACAGTTTCTCTAAGATATTTGAAAAATGTTTAAAAAATCGTATTATAGATTTCCTTGAGAAGAACAAGCTCTTCAATCCAAATCAGTTTGGACAAAGGAACAGAGAGGGTGCAGTATTTGAGCTCATAAAAGAAATTCATCACAACTGGCATAATAAGAAAAAAACACTAGCTGTTTTCTTAGATCTGAGAAAAGCATTCGATACTGTGTCTCATGATATACTGCTGGAGAGGATAGAACGCATCGGTATCAGAGGCAAGGCATTGTTGTGAATAAGAAATTATCTGACTAATAGAAAACAAAGAACAAAAATTAACAACTCTTATAGTTCCTATAGGACAATTGAGACCGGGGTGCCACAAGGCACAGTTCTGGGTCCGGTCCTCTTTCTGGTGTATGTCAATGAAATTCATGCAGCAACGAAGGGTTGTCGAGTGCTCTCTTACGCTGATGACTCGGTTTTAATCTTTCAGGGGGAAAGCTGGGAGGATGTTCGAGACAGTGCTAGCAGGGAAATTGAACTAATGATTGCTTGGCTGAACAGGAACCTTTTGGATCTGAACACCGCAAAAACATTCTTTGTTGCATTTTCTGCAACAGATTCAGATCAGCCCACATTCAAAAAATTAAATGTACGCTCACAAGAACATTATACAGGGAGGAATTGTACCTACATAGAGAAGAGAGACAGCGTGAAGTATCTGGGAGTTGTTGTTGATCAACATTTAAAATGGAAACAGCACGTTAGTTTTCTATGTAGCAAGATAAGAATGCTGTTTCATAAATTTTATATGGTTAGAGAAATACTAGACAGAAAACTCTTATTGCTTTTGTATACTTCTCTTGTTAAATCTATTCTTAGGTACTGTATTGTGGTGTGGGGTGGTGCCTATAAAAACTCCATTCGAACTTTAGAAATCACACAGAACACCATGATAAAAATAATTCATAAAAAACCAAGACTTTTTCCAACTGAAGAATTATATGAGATTAGCCGATTGATGAACCTACGCAACTTATATTGCTTGTGCTCTTTGATATATTTTTCTAAAATAGAGAAGATGTTAACAACCCTAGGCCACAATTACGAAACCAGATGCAATACAAGTCGGAATTTGTCGGTACCTTTATTTCATAAGAGCATAAATCAAAGATTTCTGCTTTTCTTGCTACCAAAAATATTTAACTCCTTACCCACTGAACTAAGGGACTACAGGAATGATAAAAAATTGTACAAAAAGAAACTGAAAGCATTCATTCTTGACAATCCATCAATTTTTGAGAACATATTTTGATATTATGAGTATATATATATCTGATGGTAGTTATATTTTTGCTCTGATCGGTAACATTCATTCTTGATGACTGTTTCAGAATTTTTGAAATATTTTGATCCATGTATCTAGTAGTTGCTCCATGTTTTGTTCATTCTATTAAATTTTGTTTTGGGGTAGAAGAAGAGAAGGAAGAGGATAGAGGGAGAGGGAGGGAAGAAAAAGGGTGTATAATTTAATTTTCAGCTACAAGAAGAATACCTGAAATTATATCGGGAATCTAGCACACAAACTATGTTTAGGCGAAATTCCTGAAAATTGTACACATATTGTAGATGAAAGCTGATGAATAAAATTCTATTCTATGTCACTAAGAATATCTATTTCAAAGTGATGTTACTTTGCTTGATGATCCACTAGGTGTTCTTTAAAGAAAAAATTTCGTTGATACGAATCTATTCTGTTTAAACTATAATTAATTACTGAAGATGCGTGAATTTTTGGCTTTTATAATCAAAGTATTTGTTTTAATCATGTAAACAAAAACAGAAATATTGAATAATGATTATTCATAGATTATGTCAAATTTTAATATCTTACCATAGAATATTAATTTATTACCGAACCCCAGGAGAGAAAAAATTAATAATCGCAGTTTTTTTAAATGAAAGATAATATCTGTAACCATTATTCATCATCAGTTATAATTTTTCTCAAAATTACTAGAGTGAATTATTATCACATCAAAATGTTATTTTAACGTCTCTGTGGTGGGTAGTTCCCAATAAAAAAGTGTTCTGTGATTCCTTGTTGTTTTGATTCTGTTTGAAACTGTCAACAGTTATTTGTAGCTTCCTTAAAAAAAATGTGGAAAATATTGTAAGGATAATTTCGATTGTTTGAAATTATTCAATTCAGTATGAAATGATTATGACAGAAAATGCATTACATTCTAATTTTTCTTGTTCATGAGTCTATGGCTTCCAGTTTCAATATTGACTGAATTTTAATTTACCATGCATCATGACAAATATTCAGAAATATTCAAACTAAGTCAAATTCTATTACCTCCTAAGTTTGTGAACCAGATTGAATCGGTGTATGAAAGGTACGAAACAAATCTAGGAGACTGGGTTCGAAGTTTTTAAAACTCATATGAGTTTAATTTGAAGCATTCCTTTGTTACAATAGATATTATTTGGTGAACCCTGAAAGTCTGAAGCTATGAAGAACCAGCTCTTCATAAAGACAAGTCTTCAATTGAAGATGACTGTGTCAATATGAGGCCCACAATCGAGCTGTGTCCAGGGTGGTCACCCTTTTGACTTGGAAACACCGCGTATATTATGTCGTGAGAATTATCTATCCAAGTGCCTTTTTGAAGAAACGGTGATCATCAAAATTACACCAAATACGAATTTCAATACTAGTCATGCTTCGTTGAATCTGCAATTGGATTGCAGAAACATGTTGCTAGTCAACTGATTTTAATTGAGTCAGGTTCTCGATCTTGTCTCAGTCTCAGTTATGCACTTGATGAACCAAACGAGTTATATCATCAATGTATCTCTATAAAACGATTGTTTTATGTTCATTTATATAAGGAAAAAATTAACGAGGCTGACTTCATTAACTGTTTGTTTTTCTAGAGATATTTATTCCCTTTATATGTTGTACAATAGCTTGCAACGATTTGCACGCCACTGACGTTATTCCGTACGCGCACCCGAATTATGGTTGAAATTTGAAGTAGTTCACCTGCAATGGAATATAGATGCGTTCTATGCCGTTTATCTGTGTTCCGCGAAGCTAACCCCGAACGGTCAGCGTAGTTTTTTTCTCTCTGTCGAGATCAGATGCCGGTAATCTTCTGTAGTAATTATTGAAATCAATATCTAAAAAGTAACTCTTGTGAGTCAGAGATTTGCGAGAAATATATAACTATTCTCGGTAAGTGTTTATTTCCTCCCAGGAACCGAAATTTTAGTTCTTTTTGGCACTTTAACATGGGAGCACGTTTTTGCATTGACTGCTTCCAATGATCCCCACAACATGACTTGTTCTCGGTTTAATTTGTTAAGATAATGTAATTTTACTATGATTTATTCAATATTTGTCTAAAAGAAGTCGAGAAGGAGCCTTGTTATTCATGCACTTGCAGTTTCTAACGTTTTTTCGTTCATCCTGATAGAGCTTCTCCCTGGGGGCCAAATTGTATCCTATTACGAGGCCAAAGACATATTATGCTAGTTGAAGATTGAGATGCATTCCACGATGAGAGATCAAATCATATCCAGTCCCTGGTTCGAGTAGTACATAATTGGAGCTTGTGGCATAACCACCTTGCCATGGAGCACATTCTTCAACTGGGATGAAAATTGGAGTCATCGAGTCGCTGTCTGGAACATCTGTGTGGAAACTATACAACCCGTTTCTGGTCAACTGGCAGGCCATACCCTCTGGGACTTTGTTTTGTATCTGGGAACTGGGAGGAAGCTATCGACTCAGATAGCTTTAAGATAAGTCCCTAGTGTTCTGTTTCACTTGGGAGATTGGACATTCCGTAAAATTGTTATTTGTGAATAGTACATATACACTTCAATATATTTGTCAAAAACCGAGGGGAGTTTTGTTGCTGGGATAATTGAGCCCACCCTGAGAGAATTAAGAGTAGAGTCTCATGCTCGTTATTTAAAGTGGCACTTTGTCATGTTACTAGCTTTTTATGTGAGCAAATCTATATCTTCTTTTTCATGAATGAGCATAGGAATTTTGTGAAAATAATTTGTTATTCAAACTGGGCAGAGGGATAGTAAAATACGAATAGGTTTTAATCGTTCTATATAATAAACCTTTCTATAAAAATAACCTTACTCGTAAAGACTCTCTTTCAGAACAAGGAATGCACAAATCATGATTTGTCATCTACAGCTTGTGCTTCAAAGCACAAAAGAGGTAGGTTCTTATTCAACTGATACCCATCGATATTGCGATTCTTTTGGAAGCTTATCAGTACGTTTGTAATGAAGTTAAACTTCAACAGTGGATTCATAGCTATGAATTAGACCTTTGTTTATACTTCGCCAAGTTTGTGTTTATTAGGTTAAAAAGTACTTTATTGTGATTTTAACCGAGTGAAAACGATAGATTTCATCGATTCGTCGCTTTAGAACGAATATTTTCATCAGTTTGAATACCCATTACTGTACAACAAGATACGAAACATCAATGAGAAATTCGCATCATGATATAATCAAATCTCTTGTGATGAAGAATGACAAAAACCAAACTAATTTCTGTGCTGGAATCATCGAATTGTATTGCTTTAATTGAAATACCTAATTTGAAATAAAATCGCCTCATTATAAAAAAAATCAAGTACCTATCTTTTTATCCAACTCACCGAAATTTTTGTTTGTCCCAAGGCTGGTGGCACATCCAAATCTTTCGGTATCATAACATGACCGAAATTATGCCTGTATCGCACACACCATACTGCTAGCCAATCCACGTCATAAACAGTCAATGCTCCGGGTAACTGGATTTCGATATCTTCACCTTGATAACCTCTAAGAACATCCAGAGATCCCATCTCGTTCGCTACCTTAAGGAAACAAATTCGAAATCAGAAATGCACCTACGAAGAAGCTTATTCCTTTTCAAACTGATTTAGGCTTTTTATCAATTGTCTAGGGGTTATGATAGATTTCTGCCTACAGATAACGTCTAACGTCGAAATAAACACGGCTCTCGTATTTACAAGTTTATTTACACTACTAAGAAATAAATAAAATGATCGTCTAATATGTATATAAATACAAAAGCCGATACTGAGTTCTTCGTCTAACTTCTACAACGTTCGTTAAGTTATTAATTTCGACTAACAGTTATAAACTCGCGAATCGTCTATTCGTCTTTCGTCTGACGTCTTTTCTCCAAGGTAACCGTTCTTATCAGCGTCTTTTCCGATGGAAACCATCAGTCTCCAGGAACATTCGTAATTTATCTTATTTAACTTATCTTAGGAGATTTCAATTGTCACTATATATTATGGAGATCAAAATTCACTGACAGAAGAGGAGGGGAATTAGGAGAATATATCGACAGAAACAATTTTATATTAATGAATAGTGGGAAAGGCACAAGATTAAATATAACAACGGGGGAAAAATCTTGCATAGATCTCACATTCTGCGACCCCCAGTTAGCCGCCGCGCTGCGCTGGGATGTAACCGACTATCTATACGGACGTGATCATTTCCCTGTACATATAGAATATGAAGAACTACAAAAGAGGAAAAACAGCATGCAAATGACAGATTCATGGAATATCAAGAGGGCCAACTGGAGAGACTTCACTGCTTTGATTGAGAATAAAATACCAAGAGAACTACTCTCTTCGGATGTTAATACAAATGCGGAAATGATTACTTCGATTTTAACGGGTGTCATTGCAGAAACGCTTTTCAGCAACGAATTTCGAAAGCTGGTTTATATTTACGATTGCGTGTCATTTGTAATCGGTTGAATGAAATGACCTGATTTTTTTCGGTAAGTCTTATATCTTTTGTACTTCATTAGTGGGGGAACCACCTACATAAAAAAGACCCCCCAACAACCCCCCACAAAACCTCCAACATCAAAAAATAATTTATTTTGCGTTTTAATTATGTCAGTTTATTCAATATAATCTACTGAATCCAGCACATATACTGAAATAATTTGTGACCCCCCGCTTACCACCGCATAGCCCCGTCGAATTCAAAAATTCGGCGGACAGTGAAACTGCGCATTGCTGGCGATTTTTCGATGAAAATAGTATATTTGTAAAGCGTCGAATATAATCTATAGGATGAAATAATTTGTGACCCCCCGTAATCCCCCTAAAGCACGACAGAAAAAATCCCCCAAAGCTGACGATGGCAAAAACTAGATGGAAACGGCCGTTGCTGGATATTTTTTTTTCAGAATGAGTCTACCTTAACTTATTCAATAAGCCCCATATAATGAAATAATTTGTGACGCCGCGCTTCAATCAGAATTGCCCCCCTGTAGAATAAAAAAATTTCAAATTCCGCATCCCTGTATATCGTTGAATACCATCTATATGTTGAAATAATTTGTGACCCCCCGCCTACCCCGGAATAGCCCCCTCGAATTCAAAAATTCGGCGGACAATGAAACTGCGCATTGCTGGCGATTTTGCGTTGAAAATAGTATCTTTGTATAACATCGAATATAATTTATGGGATGAAATAAATTGTGACCCCCCATAATCCCCTCAAAGCACGACAGAAACAACCACCCAAAGCTGACGATCGCAAAAACTGGATGGAAACGGCCGTTGCTGGATATTTTTTTTTGCAAAATGAGTCTACCTTAACTTATTCAATAAGCCCCATATAATGAAATAATTTGTGACCCCGCGCTTCAATCAGAATTGCCCCCCTGTAGAATAAAAATATTCCAAATTCCGTAGCACGAGGAACTGTGCGTTGCTGGCGATTTTTTGATGGAAATGGCATCCTTGTATATCGTTGAATACCATCTATGTGTTGAAATAATTTGTGACCCCCCGCCTACCCCCGAATAGCCACCTCGAATTCAAAAATTCGGCGGACACTGAAACTGCGCATTGCTGGCGATTTTTCGATGAAAATAGTATCTTTGTATAAGGTCGAATATAATCTATAGGATGAAATAATTTGTGACCGCCCGTAATCCCCCAAAGCTGACTATCGCAAAAACTAGATGGAAACGGCCGTTGCTGGATATTTTTTTGCAAAATGGGTCTACCTTAACTTATTCAATAAGCCTCATATAATGAAATAATTTGTGACCCCGCGTTTCAATCAGAATTGCTCCTTTGTAGAATTAAAAAATTTCAAATTCCGTAGCACGAGGAACTGTGCGTTGCTGGCGATTTTTTGATAGAAATGGCATCCTTGTATTTCGTTGAATACCATCTATATGTTGAAATAATTTGTGACCCTCGCCTACCCCGAAGAGCCCCCACGAATTTAAAAATTCGGCGGACACTGAAACTGCGCATTGCTGGCGATTTTTCGATGAAAATAGTATCTTTGTATAAGGTCAAATATAATCCATAGGATGAAATAATTTGTGACCCCCCGTAATCCCGCCAAAGCACGACAGAAACAAATCCCCAAAGCTGACGATTTTCTCGAAACAAATATCCAGCAACGGCCGTTTCCATCTAGTTTTTGCGATCGTAAGTTTTTGGAGGTTGTTTCTACCATGCTTTAGGGGGATTACGGGGGTTACAAATTATTTCACCTTATAGAATATATTCGACGTTATACAAAGATACTATTCTCATCGCAAAATCGCCAGCAATGCGCAGTTTCAGTGTACGCCGAATTTTTGAATTCGAGGGGGCTATTCGGGGGTAGGCTGGGGTCACAAATTATTTCAACATATAGATGGTATTCAACGATATACAAGGATGCCATTTCCATCAAAAAATCTTCAGCAACGCACAGTTCCTCGTGCTATGGAATTTAAAATTTTTTAATTCTACAGGGGGGCAATTCTGATTGAAGCGCGGGGTCACAAATTTTTTCATTATATGGGGCTTATTGAATAAGTTAAGGTAGACCCATTTTGCAAAAAAAATATCCAGCAACGGCCGTTTCCATCTAGTTTTTGCCATCGTCAGCTTTGGAGGATTTTTTCTGTCGTGCTTTAGGGGATTACGGGGGGTCACAAATTATTTCATCCTATAGATTATATTCGACGTTTTACAAATATAATATTTTCATCGAAAAATCGCCAGCAATGCGCAGTTTCACTGTCCGCCGAATTTTTTAATTCGAGGGGGCTATGCGGTGGTAAGCCGGGGGTTATAAATTATTTCAGTATATGTGCTTGATTCAGTAGATTATATTGAATAAACTGACATAATTATAACGCAAAATAAATTATATTTTGATGTTGGAGGTTTTGTAAGGGGTTGATGGGGGTCTTTTTTATGTAGGTGGTTCCCCCCACTAATGAAGTACAAAAGATATAATACTTACCGAAAAAAATCAGGTCATTTCATTCAACCGATTACAAATGACAAATGACCAGCTTTCGAAATCCGTTGCTGAAAAGCGTTGCTGCAATGACACCCGTTCGATTTTAATAGAAAGCGCTGATTTGAATGTAGGAAAAATTAAACTTTCACAGCAACGCAGCGTACCCTGGTGGAATGATGACTGTAAAACGGCTGTAGCACAGAGCAAACACGCCTTCTACAGTTACAGAAAACAAAGAACAGAAGAAAATCTAATAGAGTTCAAAAGATTAAGGGCTTAAGCTAGATGCATGGTTAAACGGAGCAAGAAAGCATCATGGCATGAATATACCTCCTCTATAACACCTGAACTGAAGTATGGAATAAAATTCGGCGAATTAACGGAGGAGCCACTGAGAGAACTATAACTAGCATAACACACAACAACATTATCTTATCTAACGATGAAGAAATAAGTAACGCCTTTGCAGAATACTATGCCAAGTTATCCAGTACTGATAATTATACTCTCGAATTCAGAAAATTTAAATTAAACACCGAGAACACTGGAAATAGAAACACAGAGACAGAAACTCTAAAACACAACGAACTAAACAATCCCATTACAATACAAGAACTGAATAATGTTTTAGAAAAAACCAAGAAAACCTCGCCAGGGCCGGACAGTATACCATATATCTTCACACTTGGGACCCAAAGCAAGAGAATACCTACTGGGACTTTACAACCTAATTTTTTCCACTGGAACACTTCCTACATCTTGGAAGGAGGCGATAGTTATCCCAATTCTCAAACAAAGGAAGAGTAAAACACTCTTACCGGCCCATCTCACTTACCAGCACAATGTGCAAAATACTAGAAAAAAATCATAAATGAGAGACTTTCATGGCATCTTGAAGCGAACAACCTCCTCTATCAACAACAAAATGGCTTCAGGAAGCATAGATCCACCAATGACAATATCATAGCTATGGAAAGCTACATACACGATGCCTTTGACTCAAAACAAAAAGTAGTAGCCGTTTTCTTTGACATAGAGGAGGCGTTCAATATGACTTGGAAGAAAAATATACTTGATACACTGAAATCATGAAACATAAGTGGAAACATTCTCCTTTTTATTCAAAACTACCTTAGCGATAGACACTTTAGAGTTAAGGTGAATGGAACAATATCCAATCAACAGTGTCAGGAAAATGGCATAGTCCAGGGTGGTGTTCTGAGTACGACCTTGTTTGCCATAGTAATCCAGGAGGTAGTAAAGAAAGTGACGGCGCCAGTTAATAGTATATTCTAAAACAAGTTGCAGAATGGGCACCTATTCCAACACGAATGCGAAATTCAAAAACGAGCGACGAAGGAGCGAGTTTTTGAACGCATGAGTGTTGGAATTGCCTTCTGCAACGAGTATTAGACGATATTTTCTCTATTTCAGTCAAGAATTGTGAGATATTTATTGGAATTCAATGAAAAATTCAGATAATACCTCCTAGTGCCTTTTGTATTTTATTTTCGCAGTTGGCGTGACTGATACGAAAATTGACAGATTATAAAATTTGAATAGTGCGTTCGAATTTTAAAATAATTCAATTCGTGAATTAAATATGTCTGAAGAAATGGATCTAACACCACCAGAATTGAGAGAAATTGCCAATAATGTTGCAAATAAACTTATACCACAAAAATCCAAATCCTTGTATGAAAGAGAATACGAGAAACTAATGAAGTGGTCTCAAGAGAATTCGGTCATTAGAATTTCCGAAAATGTTTTGATAGCGTATTTTGAACATTTAAGTAAGACATATAAAAGTTCAACGTTATGGAGAACTTATTCGATGTTACGCAGTATGCTCAACATCAGACAAAGCATGGATATTTCAGAATTTTCAAAATTACAAAGTTTATTGAAAACTTATTCGAAAGAATATAAACCGAAAAAATCAAAAGTTCTCGATTTTGAACAAATCGACAAATTCTTGAAGGAAGCATTAAATGAGACTCATTTAGATATGAAGGTAACAATATATTCCTTTTCAATCATGTAAACATAAAATAACTACTTTCAGGTAGTATTAATAATGGGGTACGCTGGGGCATGCAGAAGAGTAGAGCTCTGCAATATGAGAACTCAAGACATTGAATACAAAAATGATTGTATCTTAATCACCATCCTGAATACCAAAACTTATAGTCCCAGACAATTCATCATTTCAGACCCATTCTGGTTGAATCTTATTAGAACATATTATGAATTGAGACCATCACATACACATCACGATAGATTTTTTATTAATTTTAGAGCAGGAAAATGTAGTGTGCAACCTATTGGTATAAATAAAATAGGTGGAATGCCACAAAAAAATTGCAAGATTCCTGAAATTGCCAAACCCAGAACTCTATTCTGGCCATTGCTTCCGTAGAAGCTCAGCTTCTCATCTAGCAAATAGCGGAGAGGATTTAATGGCATTAAAGAGGCATGGAGGATGGAAGAGTTCAGCAGTTGCTGAAGGATATGTTGATGCGTCTCTTTCAAAAAAATTCAATATTTCCAAAACTCTCTCAACCCAATTAAACAAAATATCTGAAGACATGAATATACTTTGTACTTCAAGAATAAATATAACACCGGAAATCGCAATTGTATCAGAGGAAGGTAATATTACTACTCAAGCACCAACACATGATAATATCATACAGCACAACATACCAGGTATATCAACCTTGAATACTGGTTCAAATTGTACCATATCTGTAAAAATATTCAACAATTGCACAATTGCAAAAATTGAATGACTTACCTGATTTTTTTATACTGTTATACTAATATATCATTCTTGTTCAATGTTTAATTTCTACCAGTCCCCATCAATTACCATGAACACTTTCAAGTGTTTCTTCAAATAGGTAAGACAACTAATATGTGTCAAAATATTTGAAATAAATTTTGTCCAAAAAGATCAAACTCTGGTCACTATATTATAGGAAAATAATCATTCAATGTCAGCCAGAAACTTGCCCACTTAGTTCAGTATGTTATCTTCTTCGATTCGTTTCAAGGTTAGTATTATGAGCACTCTGTTCAGGGTAGTCACAACTTACGTAGACAATCTTAGTGATCTTTCGAACTGATGGAAGCGTTCAGAATAATCACTACGGGGGAACCGAATGAATACAAAAAAAACGATTGCATGAACTGATCTATCTGACTTGCTGACTGTCAGTTCGAAAGAACATCCCTATTAGCCCTCCATAATAAGCTGAAGTTCATTTCGTTCAAGATATTTCCTTTCAAATTTCATGTAGTGTTCAAAATCCAAGAATGACCAGCCGAATGGAAGAGATCAATAAACTCACTTTCAAACTATAATCCTCCATACAAAGTAGCTTATTGAAATTTTGATAGATATCCAAACTCAAAGAAATTGTCAGTAATTCAATTTTCATTGGCAATCTGAAATTTTATAAATTTTTATAGCTGCAAACTTCTTTCATTGAGAAATAACCTGTAACACCAACTTTAAAATACATAAATAACACACATACAGAAGAAAACATTCACCATTTAAGGATACCAGATACGTTATTAACAATTCTATTTATTTCTCATAACTCATTAAGTATCAAAGCTTTATTCGCAGAAATGTATATTCTATACATGATAATTTTCTTATAGCACTAATCATTCTTGGGGTCAGGATATAAATTGCATCTCACTAGCTATCCTGTAGAATTAATTGTACTAGGTGTATTCATCTTAGGATTAGAAAAATGCCCTTGTTTCCTAAAACATTTTTGTTAATACATAAATGTAACTACCTAATCAACAGATCACACCTTAAAGAATTTTCTGATATTTGATATGCAGAATGATTCAAGAATTGAGAAAAGCAAATCTCTAATACCAATGAAAATAAAATTTTTCCTCTCAAAAACTTTTTTACTATTTACATGGTTTAATATTGACAATTGACCTGCAATGGACGCGTGCTGACATTCGAAAGGATAGGATGTCAGTGTTGTCAACCACAAAACGAAAAATATTACTGAAAACAATGCTGTAATGAATTCATTACAGCACTGTTTTTAGTACTGTAATGAACTCATTCCGATACTGAAATAGAGAAAATAGTTTTATACGCCGACGATTTTGCAATATATGTAGCAGGTAAAAATACACATATACTACAACTACTCATACAAAATACTATAAGAGAGATAGAAAAGTGGAGTTCGTTAACAGGTTTTAGTTTTTCTGCTCAGAAGACGAAAACAGTTCTGTTCTCCAAAGGTAGGAACAGAGAACCAATAAACCTGTTTTTGGGAAAAAACACAATACAAAAAGAGAACTGGGTGAACTTTCTAGGGATGCTTTTAGATTTTAGACGATAGACTAACTTGGAAACAACACATCGACAGAGTAAAGATTAACTGTGTACAAGGTTTGAATATTATAAGAGTACTTTCGCACCAAACTTGGGAAGCTGACATCTCATAATCATCTACAAAAGTCTCATAAGATCTAAATTGGAATATGGCTTCTTATCTTATTTCAACACAAGTAAAACAAACATTATGTTGCGAGTAGCAGTGGGTTTAATAACCAAAAAGTCCAGAGGTTTTATTTTAAGTAATTTTATTTTAAACTTATTCAGCATTCAACTTACACTCATGTTCAACTGTCTACACTATCTATGACTATATCATCTGCGCAATAGCGAATTCAAAACTGAATGTCAATGTCATAGAATTAACATAGACACATAGATGTTGACATTAAAATTAATTTTGAAATTATAATATTTTTATCTTGAACACCCTCTCCTAATTTCAAAATTTCAAACAAAATCAAAATTTTTCTAACAATAAATTTTCATAAGTTTACATGAACTTTGACTTGAATTTTTCAAACTTAATTTTACTTAATGGTTTAGTAAAAATATCAGATATTTGTTCCGACGTTTCACAATAATCAATTTTCAATAGTCCTTCAGAAATTTTTTCATTTATAAAATGATAACGCACATCAATGTGTTTACTTCGTTTTCCAAACTGTCCATTTTTGATAATGTTTATGGCACTTTGATTGTCCATATTTAGGTTTATCTTGACACTGTCACCGGTTAGTTCTTCAATCACTGATTTTACATATAAAAGTTCCTTGGTACATTCTGCTGCTGCTATAAACTCAGCTTCGGTACTCGATAGAGACACAATTGGTTGTTTCCGGGATGTCCATGATATTGGACCGCCGCAGTAATAGATTATATATCCAGTTGTGCTTTTTCTTGTTTCTCGGTCTCCAGCAAAATCGCTATCGCAATATGCAATCAGCTGTTTGTTATTTGAATTCATCATGTAGCTAATTCCTTCACGTTCTTTTCCATTTAAATATCTCAAAATGTTTTTGGCATTTAGAATGTCTGAAGATTCAGGCTTATCCAATTTTCTACTGCAAAGATTTACTGCAAATTGTATGTCGGGTCTAGTTTTATTTGTCAGATACAGTAAGCTGCCAATCAATTCTCGATATGGAAACTTCTGTGAAGTCTCATCAACTTTGTTACCTTCTTGTTTTGAGTATTCATCCATTGGTGTCGATCTTCCTTTAGCATTCTTCATATAGAACCTTGTTAAAATATTTTCACAGTATTTTCCTTGAGTTAGATATGTTTTATCACTGGTTCTAGTTATTTCTATTCCCAAAAATGAATTAGGGTTAGTATTGGTTGTCATTTCAAATTCTTTATTCAATTGCTTTAATAATTCATTAATCTCCTCTTCATCATACCCAAAAATAATGCCGTCATCAACATAAATTGCCAAAAAAATTGTTCCAATTTTATTCTTGAATATACATGGCTCTGTTTTAGTAGCTGTGAGATTCTTTTCAGATAAGAATTCAGTAAAATATTTATTCAATTTAGAGATGCTTGTTTCAAGCCATAAAGAGATTTTTGAAGCAAACATACCTTGTCATTTTCCTTAAATCCTTCCGGAACTTCCATGTATATTGTTTCGTTCAAATGTCCATATAAAAATGCTGTTTTAATATCGAATTTCTTCATATGAAGGTTTCTATTTGTAGCTAAAGCAAACAAAATACGTAAGCATGTTATATTTACTACTGGGCTGAAGGTTTCTTGGTAGTCAATACCATTTTGTTGTTCAAATCCCCTGATCACTAGTCTGGCCTTGTATTTTCCGTCATCCTTTACCTTAAAGATCCATTTGTTCGTCAATATATTGTCATGCTGTACCTTATCTTTGTCAACATAGGTCCACACCTTGTTCTTGTTCAATGAAGTCTTCTCATCTTCTATTGCTGCCATCCATTTGTCCTTATCTTCAGAATTAACTGCCTCTTGATATGATAGCATAACATAGTCTCTCAGCTTTGCTGGCATTTTTGTGTTTCTCCTTGGTCTTTCTTCGTTATCTACTTCTATATCAGCTTCCCTTTCTTGGATTGTTGGCTCTTCATCTAGGTTAGGTTCTACCTTTTCTTCTTGGAAAGTTATCATGGGTTTCATTTCTGAAATTTTATCGTTTATATTATTACCTTTTTTGAATATTACGTCTCTAGATATAATTATTTTTGATCTTGCTCATCCCATAGTCTGTAACCATTGATACTATAACCAACAAAGGTAAGTTTTTGGCTTCTCTCATCCAGTTTCTTCCGATATCCCAAAATTTTTGCATATGCATCATTTCCGAATATTTGTAATCTTGACATATCTGGCCTTTTCTTAAACCACATTTCTGCTGGTGTCACCTTTAAACTTTGTGTAGGGCTTCTATTTAGTAAGTATGCTGCCATGTAAACAGCTTCTCCCCAAAAAATCTTCTCCATTTTGGAATCAAAAATTAAAGCTCTAGCCTTTTCCATTATAGTCCGGTTCAATCTTTCTGCCTTTCCATTCAATTGTGGTGTATGTGGTATAGTTCTGTCAATTATTATTCCTCTAGACCTGCACCATGACTTTAGGTCATTATTTATATATTCTCTACCATTATCACATCTCAAAACTGATACTTTAAGGTTGAAGTGAGCTTCTGCTTCTAATATATATTCTTTCACATAGCTAGTTGCTTCATATTTTCCCTGTAACAAATAAGTTTTAGTGAAATGAGTATAATCATCGAGAAAGGTTATCATGTATTTTTATTGTCCCATGTCATTGGATCTATAGGTCCACAAACGTCTGTGTGAACTATTTCGAGAGGTCTACTTGCTTGTCTTCTTGATTTGTCGAATGGAAGTCTTGTCTGCTTGGCCTCCACACATATCTCACATAAGTCATCTAGTAATTCGCAATCTTTTTCATCAATATCCATACCATTTGTCATCTTTATCAAATTCTTCATACCGGTTACACTCAAATGTCCCAGTTTCGCATGCCAGTCTTGAACATGTTGTCTTCTATCCCTAGTCAGCATTGCTTCTTCTCTGTTCCCTTCATTCCTGATATCAATTGTGAACAATCCGTTTTCTTGTTTTACACCTTTTATTATTGGTTGATTGTCCTTGAAAACAGTCACCTCATTCTTGCTGAATTTTACTTCACCTCCATTATTTGTGATCGCACTAGCAGATAACAGATTCCTGCTTAGTTCTGGAACATATAATACATTTTTAAGTACACAAGATTTTCCATCTACAGTTCCAATTTTTCTTGCTTCCATGTTTTGATCTTCTTTTGCTGTGTTTATTTCTGTTGTACAATTCTTGATGTTATCTAATAGTTCTCTGTTGTTTACCATATGTGATGTAGCCCTGAGTCAACCACAAATTCTGTTATTTGTTTTTCCATCTTATTTGAAACCATAAATGCTAATTTTTTCCTTCATCATTTGGCTGTTTGTTTCTGAAGAAACAATTTTGAGTACTATGATTCGTTTTCTTACATATTGTGCATTTCCTTTTAAAACATGATTTTGCTTTGTGACCAGCCTTGCCACAGTTGAAGCATTTTATTTTATCAAATTTCAATTTTCAGCCTTGAATGCTACAGCTTCTTCAGTTTCATTTTTGATTTTTAGTTTTGATTCTTCATTTAATAATCTGGCTATCAGGTTTGTCACTGTTCTTTCCTTTAATGGTGTAGATTCCCAAGCAGTACTAAAATGCTTGTAATCATCGGGTAATGTAACCAATAATTTTGACATGAACATAGAATCATCTATTTTGTGTTTCAATGATTCCAACCTACAAACTATGTTCTGCAAACAGCTTATGTGCAGAGAAATATCTGTGCCTTTTTATAGGAGTAGTTAAAAATCCTTCAACAAGCTGCACTTTTGTTCCTCAGTGCCCTGCTGAAATATTCCACACAACTTCTCAAACATTTCCTTTGAGGTTTCACAATTCATGACGTGATTTATTAATTTCTTATCGATGCTGGTTACGATGATTTTTTGTGCCTTGGCGTCCTTTCGTTCCCATTCCACCATCTCTTCTGGTCTGGTCAGATCTTGAAATTTTCTGCTACCATTTACAATTTCCCAATTTCCAAATGCTTTGAATACCACAGTTATTTGGAACTTCCATATTTGAAAACTTTCTGCGTCCGTGAGCTTTTCTATAGAAATTGCTTCGTCATTTGGAGGAGCCATTTTGTACGCCAACGGTGTCTTATCTTGAATTTTATTTCTTAACTCTTTACCTTTCTTTTCGTTTGTTCTGGACTACACTGGGCCCATAACCTGTTGCGAGTAGCAGTGGGTTTAATAACCAAAAAGTCCAGAGGTTTTATTTTAAGTAATTTTATTTTAAACTTATTCAGCATTCAACTTACACTCATGTTCAACTGTCTACACTATCTATGACTATATCATCTGCGCAATAGCGAATTCAAAACTGAATGTCAATGTCATAGAATTAACATAGACACATAGATGTTGACATTAAAATTAATTTTGAAATTATAATATTTTTATCTTGAACACATTAAATCCATACAACGAATAGAGTCCAAAGCACTACGATTGATCACAGGTGCATTTTGTACAACTCCGATAAAGAGCATATACTGTCTTTTAGGGGAGTTACCTATTGAATACCGCTTTAAAAAGGCAACGATTACCTATGCCATAAAGAACACCACCAACCTAAATAATGAACTGGTTTCCGCCAGACACTTCGAGGACATCTATCACAAAAACCCAAATAGAAGACCCTCCTTTCATCGTAGATTGGGTTGTTACTTGAAAGACATCCTGTATATTATACCCGAACTGCTTTAAACAAATAATAGCCTCACACCACCCTGGATCATCTCTACAGTTCATAGTAATACAAGTCTTACAAAATACTGTAAAAGCGACACAAATCCACAAATCATCCATAACCACTTCAGGAGTATAAAAGACGATTATATGAACGCACAATTCTATTACACTGACGCATCATCAAACAATGGTGGAGAAACAGTTGGATTCGCAGTGGTAAGCCCTCGAGAAACTAGAAAATATAAGATGGAGGGTAGTGTTTTTCAGGTGAATTAATGGCAGTACATCACGCACTTTTAGAAATACTCAATACAAATGGTGAAGAATCTCGATTCGTTATATGTACAGATTCCCTAAGTACAATTAAAAATATGGAACAAACATACCCTCAGCATCCTATTGTTCAACAAATACAGCATCTACTTTACCTGATGCAACAGCGACATATCACCGTCATTTTCATATACGTACCCTCTCATACTGGAATAAAGGGAAATGAGATGGCAGACGCAGCAGCAAAAGAAGCACTTGCTAGCTAACATACTATGAGAGTGTTCATTGGGGAAGAATCGACAGGTCAAGAAAAAAATAGAAAAGGAATGGCAAAAAGCATGGTCAGATAATCCATCATTTCTCAAAAACGTTAAACCAACTTCATTGAAGAAATCAGCTTATCCAAGTGGACGTAAAAAACAAATTAAAGTTAGTCGTCTTAGAAGTGGACACACTAAATTCACTCATGGTTTCCTGATCTCGAGAGAAGAACTTCCACAGTGCGACCTCTGTGAAACGCGAGTGACTGTTAAACACCTAATAAGCGAATGCCCAAAATTTCAAGTGAAACGTCATGAGTGCGGAGTGAGTGATCGAATAGAAGTTGCGTTGGGAAATAATATTGAACTTTACGACAGAATATAAGATACAGACTAGAAGTGTATAATTTAATTGTAACATCATATCAAATTTGATAACTTTATATGTGAACCCCATTTGTAGATAATAGAATGTGCTAATGACCCCTAGTGGTCGAAGCACATATTTCTCAAATAAAAAAAAAAATTCTAAATTTCGGCTAAAAGTTCTAAACTCGCGAAACGTCTATTCATCTTTCGTCTTCAACATAGGTCTGCACTGGCACCATTCCGTCCAAAAATCCTACACTAATTTTCGAGTCAACAATTCGGTAGAAAAATCAATGCTATTATCATTTGATTAGTTGGATTTCCATTCATTTTGCCCACATATCTATAATTTTCGAATATTGAGCCAAAAATGATCTCTATGGATTAGGTATGACTTCCTGATGAAGATCAGTGGTCAAATTTGAGTATGTCCGGATGCCAACCGGTCGTTTACTTTATATCGTCTAAAAAAGATGAACTAGGGTTTTCATATTTCCAGAATAGTGGTTATTTGAGATTTGCTCTTTTAAGTACTACAAGTGTATCCTTCCTAACTAGTTGTAGTTTGATTTGAAAGGTATTTTAACGAGGTTGCCCCAAAATGGCTTGAAGAATTTCGTAGAAATCATCACGCTAGAAAATGTTAGGAATTCTGAAAATATTTTTTTTCAATAGTTGATATTCGTCGTATTTCGAGGAAAATTTGTGAATGTGAGGAGGGTTTTTTGAGTCTTCCATAAAATTTCAATAACGTAGCTTTCTATCATAATAATATACAGGGAGTCTCAAGTTCGAGTGCCTATTAGACGTTTCTGGAGAACTAGACATATTTTAGATCTGAAAATTGGGATAATGACATTGTTCGAAGTTCTTTACAGAGATAAAATATTTTGAAAGCCCAAAACTTCCGGTTATACAGGAAGAGAAAATAAATTCGACGAAAAAAATTTATTTCAAGTTTTTCATTCCTGGTATGATCGAGTATTCAATAGTGAATACATTTCTGTTAAAACCATTGTATTAAATCGAATAGTTTTCAAAATATCTAAAAAAACTGGAAAAAAAGTCAAATATGTCCAGTCAGAGATAATATGTTCATTATTCTTATTTTAAATATCCTGAGAGTAAACCGTTTTTAAAACATCGAAGAGGAAACATGTAAAAAGGTCATTACAGGGTGTTTAAAATTTTGTGTTGAAAATTGTGATCTTAAATTTGCCATAACTTCTGTTTTTCAAATTAGAACCCTATTTTTGGCGCTCTTGTTCACCCGAACAGAGTGCCTATCATTTTGCCCGAATGTCTGTAATTTTGGAATATCGACCCGAAAATGGTCTCAATCGATTGGGTTTGACTCCTCGATGAAGAATCCGTGTCGTAAGTTGAGTCTGTCCGGCCGTCCGTCCGGCCGGCTGGCCGTATCCTCTCTAGCATCCAAAAGAGATGAGCTAGAGTTTTCATATTTTCGGAATAGGTTAATTGTCCAAATATCTCGGTCAAGTTCGTTATTGGGCCAAATCCGTCGGATGGTTCAGTAGTTATGAGCATCTGAATTTTTATTTCCTCAATATTTACTACTATCCATCCGAGATTGAAATATTGTTGAGGAGGCTGCAACAAAACGGTTCGCAAAATTTTTAAAATCGTCTCGCTAGAAAATTTTTAAAAATTCAA
The DNA here is from genome assembly GCA_030674115.1 of Micraspis discolor. Lineage (NCBI taxonomy): Eukaryota > Metazoa > Arthropoda > Insecta > Coleoptera > Coccinellidae > Micraspis > Micraspis discolor. Next base: position 817,784 of record JARTUT010001749.1, on the reverse strand, counting down.
AAAAAAAAAATTTTTAATCCGCATTATCTCATAAAATATTTTTCGGATTTCAATAAAAATTTGTGAATATATTGAGGTGATCGATATCTTACTTATCGTCAAATTTCATTGCCGTAGCTCTTTTCCATCTAAAGATATGAATATTTTTTTTATTTACTCAAGAGAAAAGAGAAATGACATACGTCCCGATGATTTTTTTGAACGATGGCCATCATACGATATTCAATTGACAAATGTATTAATCAGTGTCAGTTGGCGTAATATTAATCAAAATTTTTCATAACTGGAAATCATAGAGATAAAATTAATCTCGATGGCTGAAACAATATACGTTGTCAAAATTCAAAAAGCTGACGTAAGTTTTTAGGAAAAGTTTCGAAAAAACTTGGGGAAAGTTATGAGTAGTTATTTTTAATTTGAGATATAGGTTTGTTCATTCATTAGCCATTCATTTTGCATCACATTGTCCCACAGTACGGGGAAAGACTATTGTTCACCTGATCAGAGTGCTTATAGATTTGTTATGGTTTGAATATTTACTCCCAAGTAGCTCAACAAGAGCGCCAAAGCAATCTGACCTCACGTCAGTGCTTTCTAAATTTTTTCATAATATTGTTGGATTCTGCGGTCAAAAATAATGATAATTTTCTCACATGATTATGCTCGTAAGTTCAATAATTTCTGAGTTATTTGAGATTTTCTGGATTTATGGTGTACGTACAGTCAAATTCTTCGAATCTGATTCATAAGGATATTCTGTGAGCATAGAAGATTAATCATGCCATTTATGCTTCACAAGTGTCAGACAGGTCTTATTCTTAGTCGTTATGAAATTTTTTGATTTCACAAGATGAATCGTTGCTATTCTAATAATGAGATTTTGGATTTATTTCTTATATTGCATTTTTTCAATTGTATACACAAACCACATTCACATTCAAATGTACTTAATGATATTGTTTATTTCAAATCCATGGTGGATGACACAAAATGTTGAGTATCCAATGAGAAGTATCCCCATTTTTTTTAGAATTTCCAAAAAGATGTTTCAAACTTTCCAAATTTTGGAATGTAAGAGCCCCTAAAGGATACAAAAAAAGGGCAGTTGATGAAATTAGTATTTCGACTTATTTCGAAGACAATGAGAATTCAATAAGAAACACATGAAATAGATTCGCTACTTCAGTACACTGAATTATGATTATAAATAAATTATGATAATAAAAATAAAAATACGATTTTAAACTCAAATTAACAAAATAAATGATCAGGTAAGAGTTTCAATATGGTTACCATTTTTGTCACCAAACCCACTCGGCTCCAATCCTCGGCTAGCTCTAGAGCTGAGACTACTTATAAAGGGCGCCAATACGTCGAAAGATCTCAGGTCATAAAAAGAAAAATAACGAACGCGGATCCAAACAGATCACAAGCACTGAGAAAGAATAACTTAAACAATTAATGAGCCCAAATGAAATCACAAGGTTCTTCAAACGAGGATATATCTTACAGAAGAGTTCTTACTTCACAACCCGAATATTCGATATAATGCTTTATCTCTTACTAAACAAACAGTTATATCACCCCAAGGTATATACTTAGAGCCTCGATGGTAATCGTTACAAATAGCTCTTTACTTATATCTAAGCGACCTTCTCGAACTGAAACAGTATTCACTGAATTGGGCCTCTTTGATACTAATCAATCTCAACTAAATTCTACAGCTAACCCCATCCTTAACCCATAATTGATGATATGCGGTAGTCGACATATATTCTTTCACTGAATTGGGCCCTTCAAATTCTACTACAGACTAACCTTTCCATAACAACGGCAGTTCATCCAAAATCTTAGATGGCGATTCAGAAACAAACATTTCTCGAAGACTTCAAAGATTCAGAATCTGCCGTAAAACAATGTCTCTAAAAATACGAACAAAAATCTAGTATTTAAATCCCACGTCTTCATTAATGTAAACCAACCATGTAAGATTTCTCTCAGGGCTTCAGTTAAAATCCTGTTCACGATTAATTACTTATTCCATGCGGAAAGAACGACGTGTTCATCGAACAGAGACAAACAAAATACGAGATAAAACTAAATTTCGTTCTGGTGGTTAACTTTGAAACTTTTCGAATACTCGAACAGTGAAGAACGGCGTTTTAACTAAACATTGCATTCGTTTCTTCAATATGAACTATGTGCCGGAGCCCCATCCGATTGATAATATGCGGTATAGTAGTCGACATTCTCAACGGCATTAAATAGTCCTTCATTATTGAATTATTTAAATTTTCTTCATTAATGTCTTGTTTCTATTAAATGGTCTTCAAATGATCTTTTCTGTCAAAATGTTTTTATCATTTTCATGTTTTTCTAATATTCCTCTACAAAAATTTAACCTTTTTATGTAGTCACCTGGTTCTAATGCATGAACTTTCTCATATTTGTAGTCATGCCATATGCATATTTTTTTTCCAAATTCGGAGCACTGAATTTTTGTCTAAATCGATTCCATGAGCTGCACTTCGAATAGATGCATTTTCATTCGCTTTGAAATAAGTCAAAACAATAATTTCATTTTCCTCATCATTAACTACCCTTCTTTTTTATTCTTTAGGGGCTCTTACACATCCAAAACTTTGAAAGTTTGAAACATATTTTATGAAGATCATCTCCGTCATGGAAGGTAAATGAGGATACTTCTCGTTGAACGCCCGGCAGGTTCTACTAATAATTTTGTCACATTCACCATGTATATAAAATAAATCCACAATTTCGTAATTAGAATAACGGTTCATTTTGTTAAATCGAGAAATGAAGATAACGAATATAATAACACCTGACACTTGTGAATTATTAACAGATAAATTTATCTTCTATGGGTACAGAGTGTTACCATGGTTACGAAAGAATATTCATTGAATTTTTTTAGATGCAATCAATTTGACTCTACGAACACCATTAATCCAGAAAATCTCAAATAACTCAGAAATTAATGAATTTAGGAGAATAATCATGTGAGAAAACTATCATTATTAGTTTAGTAATATTATTTGATTTCAGGGTTTATTTCTACTATAATAAAATGTATTCTGGCAACGTTTCGGGCAGTGCCCTTTTTCTAGCCTGTAAAAATATCACATACAATATACAAACAATTAAAACGAACAAACAATCTATAGGTATCGTAAACTGAAAAATATTTTGTTGAATAGAGATCCAATATAATGGTATCTTAAAGAATGGATTATATTATATATTATATTGTTCGTTTTAATTATTGTATATTGTATGTGATATTTTTACAGGCTAGAAAAAGGGCACTGCCCGAAACGTTGCCAGAATACATTTTATTATAGTAGAAATAAACCCTGAAATCAAATAATATTACTAAACTATTAAATGTACAGGGTAAATAATTCTATTTAACTATCATTATTTTTTACCTCAGAATCCAACACAATTATAAAAAAAATAGGGTTTTAATTTAAAAAACAGAAGTCATAGCCAATTCAAGATCACAATTTTCAACAAAAAATTGGAAACACCCTGTGATGATATTTTTGAAATCTAAAAGATGCATGACCTCTTCACATCCTTCCTCATCGTAAAAACGGTTTACACCCAGGATATTTATAATAAGAATAATGAACATATTACTGACTGAACATATTTGACTTTTTTTTTCCAGTTTTTTTTTAATATTTTGAGAACTATTCAACAGAAACAGAACTTTAACAGAAATGTATTCAATATTGAATAACTGATCATACCAAGAATGGAAAACTTGAAAAAAAATTTTTTCGTCGAATTTATTTTCACTCCCTGTATAACCGGAAGTTTTTGGGATTCGAAAATATTTCAGCTCTGTAGAGAACTTCGAACAATATCATAATCCCAATTTTCAGATTTCAAATATGTCTAGTTCTCCAGAAACATCTAATAGGCACTCGAACTTGAGACACCCTGTATAATAGTACAGATATAAGAAATAACACATATTCAGGAGATCAGCCCCTGCTCTAAAACATATGTATTCAATATCCATTTAAAAGAGAGGGACTTGAGGGCTGCAATTGAGTCTTACAAATCTCAGAAAGCAGTGACGGAATTTATCCTGACTTGATTGCAAAATTAAGGAAAAAATTCAACTTTTTTGGATTTTTCTTCATACAGGTTCTTTTTCTATCAATATGACAGATGTATCGTTCTGTTTTATCAGATGATTTTAATCCATTTATATCGGATAAAAAATGCCCTTTCAAAGTAAAGGATACAAGAAGAAAAATCAAAGGGGTAGCATTCATGAAAATCGCTGTCAATCGCCTAAAGCGCTGGCAGTTTGGATGCCAATTAATCCCATTAACTGGAAAAAGTCTGCAAACCACAGAATTTCATCTATTTTTCGCAGTTGAGTCAAGGTCTCTGTAGAAACATTACAAAGGAAGGAGATGGTTAGTGCCCAAAAATAATTCCCTACAGGAAACTTTTCCCAGTTATTTGAACAATTAACATATTCTGAAAATTTGAAAACTCTAGCTTATCTCATTCGGAAGACAGAGAGCACACCACAGGGCTTACGGATATTCTTAATTTTGACCACGAATTCTTCATCAGGAAAGCATAAACGATTGGGATCATTTTTGTCTCGATATTCGAAAATGACAGGCATTTGGGCAAAACGTTGGAACGCTGTTCTACTAGAGATCAAGCACGCAAAAACATTTGAGCAAAATGTTAGTTCAATAATTCAGTAGCAAATGGCAAGCAAAAATAAAGCGGAGTTCATAGATCATACCATGATAGTATGGCTAGGGGAATATATATAATATTCTTACCTTAATGCCATAAGGTGTTGGCTCTGATCCATTTCCCACCCAAAAATATGCATCTGGTCCAGCTCCATCGTAGTGTAAATTGGGTATATAAAAAGTTTTAGCGTCTAATATACTTATATTGTCAGATCTCAGTCCATGCGCCAATCTTTTGAATTCTGGAAGAACTCGAGGTTTGGGTACCTCTAAATTAGGGGGTATGAAGACTTCCCCAAAATCTACCTGTAAAAAAATTTAGTATCAGTACTAAATCAAGTTTTAGGTCCCGGTAAAAGTGTATGCAGGGATAAAGAGGTGAGCCACATGGGTTACGCTCAGAATTTTGAAAATTTGAGACGCCGCGATAAAAACCTTTTTCCCAAATACAGAAATATTTCGCAAGAAGAAGACATATATCAGTTGTTTCTCTTAGGTACCTTCACCTTGAAAAAGAATCGTGGGTCGATTGTGTGAATAGTTCAGTAGTCCAGTAAAGGAAGGGCTGAAATCACTTTTTCTCGGAAAGAGCTGCATTTTTGATTTGTTGATTGTTATAAAGAGAGAAACATATGGTCAAAAATGTAGGTGTTGAAATTTTCAGGAACATTGATAAATTCTTGAAAATAATGAAAAAAATACGATTTTTCTGATATTTTCGCAAATGTGCTTTATCGTTCTCGAAAGTGAATTTGTATACTGATAAACAGCGTATTTCTTTAGTAGCGCAATACCAACGAATTTCAAATTTGGCGCTCGAAGAACCAAACATCTGGCAGATATTCGCCAGAATTGGACTCTCGTCTCGTTTTGTTATTGTATTGCATTTATCACATCGAACCCTAGCATATAATACTGAGTTGGTTGGAAACGGACAGTTTGGGTAAAACGATGTTCGGTTTTCTAATCTGATGCGCTAACGAAGGAGATTCTTCAATGGAGGCTAGAAGTAATATGAAAAATAGAAAAGTAAAATATTTGATAAATTTTAAAAAGGAAATTTTTTAATTTGACGAAATTGAAATTCAAATTTTATTAATTCAAAAACTAAAATAGTGTTCAGCGGCAATTATGAACAAATTCCTAGCTGAATTTCCTTAAGATTTATACGATATACGAATAATAATTTAGACGTAGGTAGGTATGTTTCTGATAGTAAAATAATAATAATTCTTCGAAAGAAAGAAATTTATTCAGAGTAATGGGACAAAAGAGTTTACAGTTTTTTAAACTGTAGTAACTATCCGTCCTCGAAAGTGATTTTGTATACTGATTATTAAGGTATTTCTCTAATGCGGCGATAACAGTGAATTCGAAATTTGGCGCCTAGTGCAAAACCGAACGGTCCTAGACATCTGAAGTTCTAGAACAGGGTAGGATTCAGCACATGTTGTCTGGAGAGTGTGATTTGAAATTCTTGGTATATTAGAATGAATAACAGCTCGCTTGGGATATCAAATAACATGTAATTATTGGGTTTGAACTCATTAGTTTGAAATCGATATTTCAGCGACGCATTGAAATGGATAATTGCCCCACCAAAATTTCATTTAATCAAATAAGTCGTTGACGGGATTTTGAATACTTACTAGAACAGATTATTATATAGTTAGTTATAGGGGAAAAACAAACAACAATAATACTTTCATAAAAAAATTTGAAGAGAAATATAGTAATGTCAATATCATCGAACAACATCGTGGGAAGCAACCGGTTTTCTTTTACAAATCTCCCAACATTTGGAGCTTAGTAAAGATTGGCTTTTAATCTCGATTCTCTCAGTAATTATCAAAAAAATTTAATTTTACGGATAGCCGGTCAAATCGTTGTAGCTGATATAAAAAAAAAACAAGATTATAACTATGAAATTTATCCCCTCTCAAGTAAATTCCTGGATAGCACTATATCTGAAATTCCTCAATGTTTGAAAACTCTCCTATTCCATTAACTAGATTCAGAATGTAGTGCAAGGAAAGATGAGAAAAGTGATACAATAGCACATTCCATAATTTCCATTGTTCGTCCAAGAATATTCATTTCCGAATTTCAGTTAGCTGTAGGAACTTATGTCTACAGAAAAACAGGTTCTCGTTTGAAAATTGACATGATGAGTAAATTAGGAGTATCGGCTTCATACCACAATATTCAATTATATAAAGCTTCCGTTATTATGCAACCTGCAAAATTAACGCATCCAAACTCTTTCATTCAATTCGTTTTTGATAACACAGATCACAATGTAAGTACGTTGGATAGTCGTGAAACATTCCACTGTTCGGGGGGTATTAAAGTCATTACACCAGAATATGATGTTGAATATGAAGGAGGTTACAAGAGGCTGATGGAAATGCCACCTATTGCCTTCTATTTTAGCTTCACAAAAGCAGATATAATTGATACCATTCAGTTACACGAATCCTGATGGATTGAAGAGTGTAGAGTTCGTTGATAATTCAAAACTTCATATGAAAGTACAACCTGAAGTTCCAAAATCATATGTTGCGTATTTATGTGCGAAATCTCTCGAAATAGAAAATTTTCCAACATGGAAGGGTTTTCATGAAATTTTATCACGAGGAGTTACATATATGATGTCGCATGTTAATTGTCTCCCATTCATTAATGCACCTCCATCCAGTTTAACCACATTACACACAGCTTTGCTCTATGCAATTGAAGAAACGAAGAGAAATAAAAGTAGAATAACTTTTGTAACATTCGATCAGCCTCCTTATTTCAAAGCTAACTCTATCATTGCGCAGTCGGACAATCCTGAATTTAGGAATATTGCTGTGAGATTAGGATGGTTCCATTTAGTGATGTCATTTATGGGCGCCATTGGCTTTATCATGGATGGGGGTGGTTTGAAAGATCTACGGGCTACTTCATACGCTGCACAATCTGTGAAGAAAATGTCTGAAGGGCTTCCAGCAGAGGTTTACGTGCTCACATATAACTTTCACTGCTATAGGAATTCATATTTTGAAAACAAGCAATACAACTGCGACTGATGAAATTGAGAAACAAGTGAAAGTGTTGTTCGAAAAATTGAAGGAAAATTCTCTTACTTTGGGCGACTGTAATATTGACCCAATGATAGTAAGTTCAACTCGGAAATTCGAGGAAACACTTCAATATTTGAAGAGCGTGATTATTTTACTCCAGTTTGTCGAAGCAGAACGTATTGGAGATTAAGATTTGCACTTAAGCAATTTCAGGAAAATGTTACCACTTTTTCATGCATCCGGGGATTTCGCCTATGCAAAAAGTGCTCAATGGTACTTACAGAATATGGTGCATTTGGAAACAACGATGGATCCAGTAGAATTCGATAGGTTCACAAAAGAAGGATATTGCACTATTCTTAGGACAGACAAAGCTTGGAGTGGTGTCTGAAGTGATATGTGTATAGAACAAACACTAAATAGATTTTTCGGTACCGATTTAAGGCATGGCAGAGGAGTCACACCCAGTATTGTTGCGCGTTACCTTCTGGGGATGCCATCGGCATTTGACGTCATGGAATGTTTGGAGGAATATGCTGATTTGAGAACAGCGAATAGTGAATAGCACGTGGATTTATCTGAAAGTCGTATGAAGAGAAATAAAGAAAACAGAAAAATTTGTATTCTGGCTAAAATGCCATAATCCTTTTGATAAAAGAGATTGTGTGATGTCTTTTTCTACAGGAGTTATTGTGGAGGCGACCATATTAACTGTCATATGGCATTTCAAGAAGGACGCAAAGGAATAGACGCAATCGTTGGAAAAAATTTGTGGAATATGACCTTGTCATCAAAATTTAAAGTTAAGAATTTATGCGATAGCCAGAATAAAATTCGTATTCCTGGAGGTACATCTTCTATAGACTAATCTGCATTGTTGCGGAGAATGCTCGTTCTTTATCAGAACGATGAATCAGGGAAAAAAGAGGCAATTTCTTACGAATTGTCGCCATATCCACTATTTTTCTTTGACGGATATGGATTAATGAGAAAGACTGTTAACTCTGACCTCTATAAATTATTCTCAACGCATCTTCAATCACAATCTCTGCTTACTGGTATGATATATGTTATAGATGGTGGATGGTTATTACACCAAGTTGTATGGTCAAACAGTAAGAGATTCGTAGATGTATTAATAATATATAGATCGTTCATATTGAAAAAAATTGGGACAGAATTGTAAAATTGTATTTAGCGGTTATTGGGATGAAATCGTCGGAATAATATCGTATGAACGATTCCGCCGAAAAGAAAAAGTTGTTGCCCCTGATGTACAAATTGATGAAGACAAAATAGTAACAATGACCCAAAAAAATTTCTGTCAAATATTGGGAATAAATATACATTTATCGAAATACCGTCCAATTATCTACGAAAACATAATATAGGAATTAATATAGCAGAAGAAGATGCCGACGTAGATATAGTAATGGCAGAAATCTGAAAGAGAACATTTCAGAATCGGTTGCTGTGGTTGGCAGTGACGTAGATCTCTCACACCAGATCACAGCAATATATTTTTCTACAAAGTTGTTCCAGGATCGAAAGGAAATACTTTGTATTCAACATATCAGGACCGTGAATGGAAGCCATTTATTCTATTCGCCATGCATTTGCTGGATGTGATTCTACTAGTGCTATGTACACTCAAGGAAAGAATCAAATAATACGTTTACTACAGAGAAATCCCGATCTTCAGGAATCAGTGCAGATTTTCTATCAAGAAGATGAAAGTATTAGAGAGCTTTTTCCTATTGCAGAAAAAAATACTGAGATATCTGTACAACCCCAGTTTTAGGAACCAGGAAAACATAACCCCTAGTAATGCTTCCTCCAACAGAGGCAGCATTGATTGATCACACCAGACGAGTTTATTATCATATTCAGGTTTGGCTAGGACGACCGTCGTTGAAACCTGAACATTGGAGTTGGCATAGATCAGATTGTATGCTACTTCCTAAAATGATGACGAAAGCAGTAGCTCCACAGGAATTATTGAATAATGTGATCGAATTCATTCACACCCTAGTTTTATTAGTTTCAGAAATTCACTCTTATCCTTGTTTTTATTGATTCACATTTGTTTTAGGTATTCTGCAACTGTAATGGAAAATGTGATACTTCTGGCTACAGTTGCAAAAAAGCAGGACTGAAATGTACAAGGTTTTGGAAAAATGTGTAACGGCATAACTTGTGAAAATGTCTCTGACCTGATAAACAGAATATAAATGAACTCTGATGTCGATGAAGACGAATGGGATTTAGATGACGCTGAGGGAGATCATATTGATGCATTTAATTGAAGAATTATTAATAAAAATGAAAAAAACAGTTTTTCCTATATTATTCGATGCAGAAACTTTAATTATTATTCATTAATGCTATTGCTCTTCAAATAATTACTACAGTTTTTTGATTCAACTCTTTTGTCCCATTACTCTGTGTTCGGGCGTGAAAGTGAAAGTCGTGTTGCCTATGTGGTACGTGGAACTGCTGGCGAGTTCGCGGATGTTGGCGAAAGCATTTCCTTGCTTGGATATGCGCGTATGTAAGTACCATGACGTCACTTTGTTTATCAAGCGGCCATCTTAAGATAATTCGCCGGAAGGTGAGGAACGTTGTATTTTTAAAGGTTTTTGAGAATTGTTGTCTCCTTCAAGATTACATAATTTCACCGAGGAAAGTGATATTCATCTGTTCATCTGTTTAATCGCCGAAAGTGGAGTTGAGCAACCACCGGAGAGAGGCCCACTTGGAGCTCTATTACAAACTTTGATTCATCATCACAACGTCAGTGCAAGTGAGGGGTATCACTGTTTCCATCCCTTAAAACCCCCTTTTCAGTTGCCGATTCATCGTTGTCAGCTGTGAGCTACACCACTCTGGGGTAAGTGCTTTCCTTTAGCTGGTTGCTCAATCGTATTAATCATTTCATCTGAAATCGATTAGCCGCAATTTAATTGCAGCGGTCGATTACTCTGAATAAATTTCTTTCTTTCGAAGAATTACTATTATTTATTAGAAACATACTTACCTACGTATAATTATTATTCGTATATCGTATGCATCTTAAGGAAATTCAGCTAGGAATTTGTTCATAATTGCGGTTGAAAACCATTTAAGTTTTTGAATTAATAAAATTTCAATTTCAATTTCGTCAAATTACAAAATTTCCTTCTCAAAATTAATCCAATTTTGGACTTTTCTATTTTTCATATTACTTAACCTCCATTGAAGAATCTATATCGCCTTCGCTAGCACATCAGATTTGAAAACCGAATATCGTTTTACCCAAACGGTCCATTTCCAACCAACTCAACATGATATGCTATTGTTGGATGTAATAAAAGCAATACAATAACAAATCGAGACGAGAGTCCAACTCTGTCGAATATCTGCCAGATGTTTTGTTCAGCGTTCAGGTAGTCATTTCATCGAGCGCCAAATTCAGAATTCGTTGGTATTGAGGTATTAAAGAAATACGCTGTTTATCAGTATAAAAATTCACTTTCGAGAACGATAAAGTACATAATTTGGACTAGAATTTTCCGCTCTACAAGTTTTGTTTAAAACTTTTTCTTACTAAACCTTCTAATTCGCGAAAATATCAGATAAACCGTATATTTCTCTATATTTTCAAGAATTTTTCAATGTTCCTGAAAATTTTAACACCTGCATTTTTGACCATATGTTTCTCTCTTCATAACAATCGACATATCAAGAATGCAGCTTTATCCGAGAAAAAGTGATTTCAGCCCTTCCTTTACTGGACTAGAACAACAAACAATTTTTGGTAGACCGGACTGACACAGTAACCTGGAGAGTGAACAGCGTGTCTTCGCCATCGATATGATTTCATTTCACTTGTTCCTAGACTGACTTCAATAAATTAAACATTTCAGCCATTTTGGGGGCGAAATATCTGGAAATCTGCAAACGGGACCCAACAGCGGCGCCCTCAAACATTTTCAAACGATTCGCGCAGGTCGATACCGACACTGTAACTCCGGTCCCAGGGCTTGGAGGCACCACCCTTCAGGGGCCAGCGCATGTGGTTGGAGGTGGGGGTATGAATAACTATCAAACATACCGCAGACGAGCTCTTTATGATTCGAAATTCCCCCATGTCTCACGGGAACATTTTCCAACCGGATTTCGACTATTCAGGAAGTTTCGCGAAAATCAGATCGAATTAGTGTCAGAATGATGCCGCACCTATTCATGAAATTAATCGGGAATTGAAGGTTCGAAAGAGACTGAACATATAAAGGTGTCGTTTTCAGGAGGCTCGTCTGTACAAATTCACCATTCTGTAATAATACCGTACTTATCATTTAGATTTAGATCAATATCGTTATGAACAATTCCATAAATGTTATAACGTTTTTTTAGTTATTTTCATTCTCTTAATTTATTTAGAATTCAAGTTAGCAACTGTTAATTACACAGGGTGTTTGAAAAAATTGTGATCTCGTCTCTAGGCCAGATGAAAAAGAGGAAAATATTTGGGAAGTGTCTAGAAGAAAAATTTTTGCCATATCATCCTTTTTCAAAATAAAGGGCATGAAACTAAAAAACCAACATCTGCTGGCAACATTGTAATGAAATAGATATTGTCTGGTTATCATCCATTGTAATAGGATAGTAAATGAAATTTATCGGGATTCTTGGACACTCGTTTATTCTTACATTGTTCGATTTGTAACAAACGCCAACGTTTCGAAACAAATTGTTTCTTCCTCAGGGCTAAACATATATCAGGATAAAACATATGGTGAAAACTCTAAAACATATATGTTACCTAGTTACTGCAGAAGCAATTTCGTCAGATTATAAAAGCAAGAGTAAAATCTATTATACATAAAAGTATTTCGTCTAAGAGCACATTGGTTTTCTTCCATATATAGGTTTACGCAAACATGACATTGACAAACATGGTTATGACATCTAATCTTAACTCCCTACCTACATGGACTTAGTCTAACATAACATGATCAGTAATCTTATTTTCTTATTTTATTATTACTTTATTATATAGATTATAAATTATACTGAGGTTTTTTATATCTGTTCTGTGATTTACAGTGTTATTTTTTTATTATGAATCATTTTGCTGACATTTCGTCTATATCCAATTTCTTCCCTATCCAAAATCTGAACACATCCAAAATCAAATTTATGTCCAGTGATTTTTTCGAAATTAGCAACATTCTCACTGTCGTTCTTATGTTGTTTAATTCTATCTCTTGAATATTGTCTTGTTTGGCCAATGTAACACTTATCACAGTTAGTGCAAGGTATCTTATATACCACTCCAGACTCTTAAGTCATTGGGTGTTCTAGATTTTAATTAGTGAACAACTTTTTGTAGTGAAAAATTGTAAAATGCACACTTAACATATAATTCCTTGTTGTTCTTTCCATGGAATTTGTTGCCAAATACGACGTTGCCGGATAGGCAGAAGGTTAAGAGCGTCTCTGAATTGGCTGACGTGATCGTATTTCCCCAAATTGTAAACGAACTTGATGCCCGCATTCTGCAGGCGGTCAAGTTTGCCTAACTGGCTTGCTGTGAGACCCATAAAGGCAATATCCGCGTAATCCAAAATCGGGAGTAAGAGCGCAAAACACAGGGTTCTCCTCGTCTGGAATGGCAGAAAGTTCTTCAAAAGCCGAAGCTGATGAAGGCATTGGTAGAACTTATTACTCGTGATGGCAATTTGAGGGTTCCGGACAGCGTCTTATCGATTATTAAACCCAGACTCCTCACCTCCGAAAGTAGGGAATCTTCTCACCGCAGAGAACTACTCGATGAGCGTTCTATCCACAATGTTGAAGTATCTCCTCGCACCAATGATGATTGCTTGCGTTTTCGCAGTGTTCATAATAAGACCAATGCGCCAAGCCGCGTCGGCAACTGCCGAAAGATCTCTGTTCAAAAGTTGGACAGCCTGTGCGAACTCCTCAACGTGGGCCCGAACGTAGATCTATATCCGCATCTTCTTCTTCTTCTTCTTTAAATAGGACGATGTCCTGTTTTTTTTTTACAGCCCCTGCTGCGAACCGGAGCTCCAGCACTCATGCCATCGCTTTTTGGCCTTCCTATGGGTCTTCTGGTGTTGGGTTTTTGTGTTTTTACCCACTTCGCCATACGTTCGGGACCCATTCTGTCCACGTGGTCTCTCTATAGGCGTACTCGTGCTCTTGTCCACCTCTACATCATCCACATCTAGCTCTCTTATCGTATCCTCGTTCCTTATTCTATCTCTGCGTGTAATACCTCTTATAGCTGTTCTCATCTCTGTTATTCTCATCAGTTGTTTTGTCTTTGTTGTCTCAGCTCTTGTCTCAACCGCATATGTCATAACGGGTCTCACACAGGTTTTATAAATTCGGATTTTGCTCTCAGTACTTATGCATTTATTCCGCCAGATTACATCTCTCAGGAAGCCAGATATTCTCGATGCTTTCATTTCCTGCTGTTTTGCTTCTTGTAGTAGTTGCCTATCGCTCGATATTTCCACTCCCAAGTATTTAAAGTTTGAAACTTGCTCTATTATACGGTCGTTCACTACCAGTTTGCATCTAATTGGATCTTTCGCTATTACCATCGATTGGGTTTTCTGTGTTGATATTACCATGTTATATTTTTCTGCTGTTACCTTGAACTTTTGTAGTAAGCGTTGTAGGTCGTCCTCATTCTCGGCTATTAGTGAAGCATCGTGTGCGAAGCACAGTATTCTCATGGTTGTTGTTACCCATCCTATAGCCTTGGTTCATTTGGTTGACACCTGCTATTATTTCATCCATGATTAAATTAAACAGGCATGGGCTGAGGCTGTCACCTTGTCTAATCCCTGCGTTAATTTTAATCTCGCTTGTGAGTCCCTGTGTAGTTTTTACTTTTGTCTTATTAGAGTTGTTTAACTCTTTGATTATGTTTATGTATTTGTTGCTTATGTTTTTATTCCTAAGGATAGTGATCACATCGTTCATTCGAACTCTGTCGAAAGCCTTTTCCAAATCTATAAAACATATAAACATCGGTTTGTCAAACTCTATTGACGTCTCTACCAGTTGTCGTAATATAAAAATTGCATCCGTTGTTGATCTATTTGGTCAGAATCCCTGTTGTTCTTCAGACACACCTACTTTGTCATATATCTCCTGCGATAGAATTCTAGTGAATAGTTTCGACGTAGAGTTAAGAAGTGTGATGCCTCTATAATTTGCTGGATTTGTCTCCCGCCTTTTTATATGGGTATTGTTATGCTTCTCTCCACTCTTCTGGTATCGCTATGTTGTTTTCAATTTTTTGGAATAGTTTTGTTATCTCCTTTGTTATTTCTGTCCCACCATATTTAATTAGTTCGTTATTTATGTTATCCGGACCGGGTGATTTTCTATTTTTAATTTATGGATGACTTGTTGTACTTCTTCTAGTCTGATAATGTCATTTTCTGTTTCTGTGTAGCGTGTGTTTTGTAGGTCAACTACTCGTTCTTCATTGTCGCCGTTATCATTATCTTCCAGGTATAAGTTCTGGAAATATGCCACCCACTCTTCTGGTTTTATTACATTGATCTGCAATTCTTCGGTTATTGGTTTTTCTTATTTCTCAACATGTTCCACACCTTCCTCTGTGCTCCTCGTAAGTCGTGTTCCATGTCATTTGTAAATCTTTCCCGATATATCTTTTTAATTCTTTAATTTTGTTCGTTGTTCTATTTCTTTCTGTTTTGTATCTTTGGTACTCTTCTGGTGTTCTGTGATTGATATATCTGATATATGCGTTCTTCTTTTCCTCTGCTGAGTCTTTGATTTCCTGTGTGAACCATGGTTTGTCTTTTCTATGACTGTTTATATTGATTCTTTGTTCCCCAATGGCTTCTTTTGCGCTGTTAATTATGTTGGTTCTCACTTTATCCCATGCGGCGTCTATGTTGTCTGTGTCTGCTATAGGATTAAGGTTGATCTTTTCCCCGAGTCGCTTTTGGTATAGATGCCTAGTACTTTCGTTCTGTAGAGACTCAATGTTAAATTTAGTGATGTAGTTAGGCGGCCTTCTTTTCTCTATTATACATGATATGCGGTACTTGCAGACAACCATTCCGTGCTGCGTTCCAGCATTCGCCGATGTCAGTAACCGTACGTCAAGTATCTCTCGTGGGTGAATTTCTCTATTGGTGATCACAAAGTCAATCAACGATTTTGCCCTCTCGTGTTAGTTAATGTGTATTTATGTTGGTCTTTGTGGTCGAAGTACGTGTTATTTATTCGGAGTTCATTATGTGCACACATCTCTAGAAGTATGTCTCCATTTTCGTTTGTCGCCGCTTCATTAAACTTCTGCATAATTCCCGGGAGGGGTGTATTCCCTATTGTCGAGTTAAAATCTCCCATTATAAATATTCTCTTTGTTTTTGGTATTCTATCTAGTGTGTCCTGAAGTGTTTCGAAAAATTCTTCCCTTTCATCCTTTGGTTTACTTATATCTGGCGTGTAAATGCTGATAACGTGGGTTTTTTTTTCCGCGAGCCTCATGGATAGGTGAAGTATATTTTGATTGATGTAGTTTACCTCTTCGACTGCGTCTTCAAATTTCCCATGCATTAGTATCCCAACACCCGCTTGAGCTCTCAGGTCCTTGTCTACTCCGCTGTAGAATAGTGTGCAGTTTTGGTATCTCATGCTGCCTTTGTCCTTTTCTTTGTCTCTGCAATTGTACATACGTCTATTCTGTGTTTCTCCATTTACAATATTACTCCCTGGTCTTTTGTATTCCACGATGTAGTGTTCCAGCATGCTAGTCGTATGACGTTTTTCCTTTTGATAATCGTGTGTACCGTTTTCTTGCCATGTCGTCATCGTTGATCCGTCCGTTATCCGAGGCTGCTGTAACAGTTCTTGGAGCAATTTTGGTTTTTATAGAATGGAAGGGTGCTAACCTTGCCTTATAACCCTCCTCCTTTATCCGGGCTTGGGACCAAAAGCGACTCTGGGCTACTCAATCCACCCATTGTCGACAACCCAGGATCATCCGCATAAAGTCTACAATGGACAAGATCAGCCAACGAAGATATGTAAAATGAGAACAGAAGTGGACCCACAACGCTCCCCTGCGAAACTCCAGCAACCGTCTCCACCCATTCAGAGGAGTTGTCACCCAAACTCACCGATATTTTACGTCCCCGGATATATGAATTGAAAAAAGCAAGGGAATGGTCAGAAAATCCCATCGAGCGCAATTTACTCAAAAGAATATCGAAATCAATCGAGTCAAAAGCTTTGCTAAAGTCCAAAAGTACCAAAACGGTTAGCATTTTATTATCCATTGCCTGGCTTACGTCGTCCGTGATTTTAGTGAGCGCAGTTGCAGTGCTGTATCCCTGGCGGAACTCTGATTGAAATCTATTATGAAGGGAATGGTCATTCAAGTAGTTCAAGATCTGAGAGTAAAGGAGCCGCACGAAGACCTTCGACAATGTAGGTAGTATCGATATTGGTCTGAAATCCTAAGGCAGGTCACCGTCCTCTTTTTTCGCGAGGGGAACTACTCTAGCACACTTCCAAACTATCTCTAATTATTAGTAAATCTAAAAAGGGAAGCTGTTATCTTATTATACTTCCAACGTGAACTGTATCCTGTGATGATAAGAGTTGAAAGTATCTAATATAAATTGTACCTTATCTTATGGTACTAGCAGTAACGTATCATCTACATAGAATTTAATGAGTGGTACACAAAATTCGAACTTTTCCATAACGTAATAAAAAATTTCATTCATTATTAAGTTGGCAAAGGTTGGACTTGTTGGAGCACCCATGGCTGTACCATAGAGTTGTCTATAAAACTTATCTTCATAAGCAAAGTATCCACCCTTAAAACATAGATCGACTAATTCCAAGAATTTATGGAGATAGAGATAAATTCTCAATTTTCTGAACTGCAAACGCCATGGGGCAACGATTAATGGAGATCAAAATGGGAATCTGATTAATTATCGAATATTCCAATGAACAGAAATGCCTCTTTACAATAGAATCGTGGGCGACATTGTCATCATTATGTGTTACTATTCCAATATTCCGAGCTACTGAATGGCGGAAACTATATTTAGCTATTCGCAACTTGGATGGCTCGAGAATTCTCATTTCGAAAATCCTTTGAAATTTCATTCATTATCCAGAGTCACCTATATCGATCTCCACCCTATTCATTCATGTTAGAGTTTATGATATTGAATTTGTTTAAGACTCAGATTCAGAAAAGCTTCATTCGGGTTCAAAATCAGGAGCATGCGCATTTCAGTGTGTGTGGGACTATCCTCAGGACCATTTCAGGACATATGCACATACGTAGAGTTGTTTTGAAAGGGATGTAACTAGACGTAAACAAGTCTTGGATTGGGAGACGCAACAAGAGAATCCAATTTAAGGTTGTCTAGTGGATTCTGAAATATAATTATAATATAATATACAGGGTGGCTATTTGAAAACGAAATAGACGAGATTACAGACGAAATGAGTTTTCTCGATAGAAATGCTCGGACAGGTTGATTTCTGTATCGAGGGGGACAACTTAAGATGTAGGTTACGGACGCATAGCGCTTCAACCCTTGCTTCTACAACCCCACCCCCAATTTTTGAATAGGGAAGATGGGGTGAGTGATACCTCAATTGAAAGGTATTTTTATACTGATTTCAGCACAGTAATTGTTTTTCCATTTCATGTATTAGTTCTCGAAATATTCATGCATTAGTTAATTTCATCACTTGAATAAATTTTTTGCGAATAATTGACATTTCGTGCTTCCGAAACACCAAAATTTTCGTACTTGTATTTGAAATTGCAAAACATCTACCACTGGGCACCACGATTTGAAGTATTGATCTATGAAATAAGACTTTTCAAAGTAAAGTAAATAATTTATCAAAAACTCACATCAATTAATTAAATATTCAAATTGTTCACCATTAGCTTCCATACAATGAAATAAGTTTTATTCGAAACGATGGCGCACATTTTGCAGCATTTCTGGAGTGATTTGACGACATTCGTTCACTATAAGTCTTCTTAAATCTTGATGAATGATTGTTTGGACTATTACCATCATCTATTGTGGATGTAATGATTTCCGATGTTTCGATAGCTACCTTCTATCTTTATCAAGGAGAAAAGTAAGAAACCTTTTGAAAATTATCAATTTTCAAAAAGTCAATTGACAGAAGTCATGAAAGAAAATGAACGATGTTATATACTCATCTGTGATATGATGATCTTTTTAAGTTGGATCGAACTATCGACTTCCAAATTTCTGGCAGATCTATAGATGGAGCACTTATGGAATCAGGTGTTATTTTCATAAATGCTGCTTCTTTGATTTTTCTTCTTGCAAGTTTTTCTTCTTTGCATATTATTGATGCTTCATACCACTTTATACGATGATTCTCATCCACAGCATGTTGGACCAACCTGGATTGGTCGCTGTCTAGTACTCGTAGAAGCTTCTGAAGCTTCTTTTATTCGTACATTCAGAGGGCGTTTAGTTTCTCCGATGTAAGATCTTCCGCACTCGCAAGGTAATTCATATATGCAGTTCTTTGTCCTTTGTGTCTCATTATTAGGCTTAACTTTTGTAAGTTTAGCTCTGATAGTGTCTTGAGTTTTGAATGCAGTCGTTATGTTATATCTATTTCCAATTCTTCTCATTTTCTCCGACAAACCTTTTACATAAGGAATTACGGTTTCAATGGTCTGATTTATATCTGTTGGTTCAGGTTGACTTTCTCTTGTTCGTCTAACTTTTTCTAATATCTTTTTGGGGTAGCCATTGCTTCTAAGAGTTTTCGAGATGTTATTTATTTCTTGATTTTGGTCTTCTTCAGTGCAACTAATATTTATTGCTCTATCAAATAAACATTTTGCTACTCCCAATTTAGTGTTTAGTTGGTGGTTTGAATTAAAATGTAGATATTGTCCTGTGTTCGTTCGCTTTTTAATACACAGTGGTTCTTGGGATTCCATTTTGTTTATGTACGAGTACATCTAAGAATGGAAGTTGTCTGTCTTTCTCGATTTCAATTGTGAATTTAATTGATTCCTCTTGATTGTTTAGATATTGAAGGAATCCATCTATAGTGTCTCTTCCATGTTGCCAAATAATGAAAGTATCATCTGCATATCTTTTCCACAGTTTGGATTTAAGTACATATTTTTCTAATGCCTTCTGTTCGAAAATTTCAATATATAAATCAGCTAAAATTGGCGATAGTGGTGAACCCATGGCCATTCCAAATTCTTGTTGATAAAAGATGTCTTCAAATTGGAAATATGTTGTTTCAATACAAATAGAAAGCATTTCCATAATTGCATTCACGCTTAGTGTAGTTCTTTCACTAAGGGTTTGATCTTCTTCAAGCTTTTTCCTAACTATGATAAGTGTTTTATCTGTCGGAATATTAGTGAATAAACTGGTAATGTCGAAGCTGACCATAACGTCTTCTTCCATGATTTCTTGATGTTTCATTATTTCTATGAAGTGTTTAGTGTTTCTTATCATCGATGTAGAATTACCTTTTAATGGTGATATAATTTTTAGCAGAAATTAACCAATTGGTGGAATGCTGAATTTCTTGAACTCACAATTGGTCTTTTTTTTTTTTGAAAATTGATAATTTTCAAAAGGTTTCTTACTTTTCTCCTTGATAAAGATAGAAGATGTCTATCGAAAGGTCGGAAATCATTACATCCACAATAGATGATGGTAATAGCCCAAACAACCATTCAACACGAGCTCCATCATCAACAATATCTCGTCATCTTCTTAAATCTTCTATGGAATCGGGCTGTGTAGAATAAATTTTACTCTTCAAGTGGCCCCAAAGAAAGAAATCTAATGGTGACAGATTTGGCGATCTGGCTGGCCATTCATTGGAACCCCTTCTTCCAATCCATCGATTTGGAAATCTTTGATCCAGATATTCTCGAACTGGTAAGGAGTAGTGTGGAGGAACTCCATCCTGCTGAAACACAATCTGATCTTCCACATAATTTCCAGCATTGTTTTCAATAATTTCCGTCAAAATTGGATCAATAAGATTTTCCAGTAAGTTCAATGTCGATTTTTCACAAAAAAACACTACAATTGCCATGAAAACACCACTTCATTTTCAAATACTTAGTTAAGAATATTTCGAGAACTAATGCATAAAAGGAAAAAACAATTACTGTGCTGAATTGAATATAAAAATACCTTTGAATTGAGGTATCACTCACCCCATCTTCCCTATTCAAAATTTGGGGGTGAGGGTTGTAGTAGCAAAGGTTGAAGAGCTATGCGTCCGTAATCTACATCTTAAGTTGTCCCCCTCGAAACAGAAATCGACCTGTCCGAGCATTTCTATCGAAAAAACTTATTTCGTCTGTAATCTCGTCTGTTTAGTTTTCAAATGGCCACCCTGTATATTATATTATAATTATATTTCAGAAGCCACTAGACAACCTTAAATTGGATTCTCTTGTTGCGTCTCCAAATCCAAGACTTGTTTACGTCTAGTTACATCCCTTTCAAAATGGACAACTCTACGTATGTGCATTCAGATTCATATGAGAAACGAAAATTTTCCGTATCGGTATTTGAATTAAATGAGACATGATTTCAATTTGGACTGTTCTTTATATAAGCGCGAATTCTAAATGGTTTTATACGGCTGTGAAATTTTCTGGAGCTTCTGAAAGACATCAACGATTATAAATAAATTCAAATTACATCTATAATTGAAGTGCATCACATGATACCTATTAGATATTTTATCATATCTCCACATCGAATTATTAGCGAAATAATAATAGAAATGCAAAAAAAAACTTACGGTGAATCGCCTGCACCAGACCGAAAGCCATTTGACGTCCCTGATTCTCTTACCACCCGGCAGCCTGAGGATTACGTCAGTATTATTGTAAGCCTTCAATACCGGGGGATCTCGGCTGGAACAAAAGAGAGATTTCCTAGAAAAAAATTGAATAAACACCGCTTTCTCGTGAAACAGATCAATTTAACGGGCAGTTGAGGTAGAAGACGATGGGGGGAGGCAGTATCGTTATTTCTTTAACCACGATTGGATTTGGGGTAGAATAGGGAGCCAGGAGACGGGTATCTTCACATACTGGAGCGCTATACTCTGCGATCAACCCCAATACGAGGCAGGACCGATGACACGGTGATATCGAGACTTGAGCAGGGTTGTATCAAGGGGAATGTGACCGAATTTGTTGAGATGATAGTCATTAAGAGCTCAATAAATATGATTCATCTAATTTCGATAAGTTACGCAGTAAGCCATGACTTGAGTTTTTTCAGTTAGCACCAGTACGGTAACATAGAATTACAATTCTTCAGATTTAGACTGAAGGTCCAAAATAATATTGTCCACGTTTATTCAGTTAAGTGAGGAGCCATAAGAATTTGAAATATTCCACTGTGTAGGTATACGACGAAGGAAATTTTTTTCTTGTCAGATTCATAAGCGCTGTTGTACGAGGGCCATTCAGAAACTAACCTCCGATTGGTCACAGTGCGGGTAGTGGGGGGGAGTAGCGCGCCATCTGTGCATTCACGCGCTCAGCAGGTCAGTCGGCATCAAGCCGTAGTCGAGTGAACATCGTACCTGCGCTAGTTTAGTTTTTGTGGCAGTTTGAAATGTGTGCTGCAACAGAAAATCCCGCCAAATGTGAGGTGCGTGCTGTTATAAGGTTTTTTACAGCCAAAGGATACTCTGCAGCAGCTATTTATCGTGAGCTTTGTGCCGTGTACGGACCAAAATTTATGAGTGAAGGAGTTGTCCGTGAATGGGTACGTTTATTTAAAAGTGGACGAGAAAACGTTCATGATGAAGAGAGGAGTGGTAGACCATCATTGGTGACTGACGAACTCGTTCAGACAGTTGATGCAAAAGTTCGTGAAAATCGACGTTTCACAATGGCGGAGTTGTCTACGAAGAGCTCAAAGATGCGGTCACAGGCTGGCTCAAGGCACAAGCGGGTGATTTTTATGCAGAAGGAATTTCAAAGCTTGTGAAGAGATACGGTAAGTGCCTCAATCGTAATGGAGACTATGTCGAAAAATAGTGCAAAGATGTAGTTGTAAGATGTATATATTAAAATATTTTTACTTAACTTGGTGTATTTTTTTCAATTAACCGGAGGTTAGTTTCTGAACGGCCCTCGTATATATAGCAAAAAGGTGGTAAAAGATGAATTTATCAAAATATCAATTTAACTGCGAGAGCAAGAACGTTTTCAGGATAAAAAAAAATATTCAAATTGTTTCCGGTATAATAAAATATTGGGAAATATTATGTTAGTTGCATCCAGAGATGAAAATATTGATATAATATTCTGAATAATCCAGGAAACTAGAAGGCTGTAGAAAATTTTATAACTTTATAACATATTGGAAGAATTCATCCCAATAGATCAAAAACAATAAGGAATATTTCTGTGGTAATCGATGGTTCTATACAGGTAACCACCGAAGGAGATCAAAAATTTAATGGTGTGAAAACAGCAAACCGAGAACTTTGACCTTGAAATCCCCGAGCGCGCTCGAAAGATTGCGCGGAGAACGATGCAAAAAATTTTATTTTTGCCGAAACATTTGATCGATTTCAATTCTTATGTCTGTATTGAGGACAAAAGGAACCCTCTCAGAGTATATAGGGCATTACCCTACTCTTACGAGGTGTCGAAGGGGGCTCAAAAAGTGACAAAATTTGCGATTTTTCGAAAACTGTACATAGGATCGCGATCAAATTTGGTAGTTATCTTGAGGATCCATAGCAACCAGGATCTGCACATACGGCATGTTCTTACACCCAAAGGGGTTCGAAGGGGGGCACAAAACAGTACAAAATTTTTCTCAAAAACTGTACATAGGATCGCGATCAAATTTGGTAGTTATCTTGAGGACCCTTAGCAACCAGGATCTGCACATACGACATGTACTTACACCTAAAGAGGGTCGAAGGGGGGCTTAAAAAGTGACAATTTTGCGACATCTGAAAAACTATACATAGGATCGCGATCAAATTTTGTAGTAATATAGAGGACCCAAAGCAACCAAGATCTGCACACACGGCATGTACTTACACCTAAAGGGGTCGAAGGGGAGCATAAAACAGTACAAAATACAAAACGGAATCTTATAAGGAGACGAAACCGAGGAGAAGAAAATGTTGTGATAAACGCTTTACTGCATGGTCAACTAAACGCTGTAAGCAGTTACTTGCAATCCTGCAAAATTCTAGGGGCGGATAACATTCTTCTTTCATCTGTCGTAATAGAGTATAAAACGGAAAATATTTTTTGTTGGTATTTAAAAAAATTATTTATTGTTGGCGCGTTAGATTGTTTTCTATAAATAATGATAATTATCCTAATTGTGTTAGTGAGCAGGTTCATTTTCCTTTTCCCATAGGAAATGACTTTTTTATCTCAATGCTCGAGTTGGGCTGGAAGAGGTTATTTTTTTTTAAATATCGGATACATATTTTTCACAAATTTCGAAAATCCACCAGAGCTGCATGTATAATAACATATTGTGCTACATCAGAGCGAATTTCACAATTTTTTTTCGCTCCTTTCCTTCACTTGATTCTCTAAATCATTTAGATCAGAGGTTCTCATACTTTTTTTTCTCATAGAAAACTTTAAACATTTTGCTGGATCTGGTGGACCCCCTGCAGCTATTACATTTACTAACATATTTCCAAAACCCGAAAAAAGTATACGTTTATGTAAATCTGTGTTGTGGCTATTTTTCAATCAACTATAAGTTAAAAGTTTTCGAAAAAAAGGCGAGAATTTATATTGCTTTGATTATGCTGTAAGTATTGTCATTTAAGCTATGTTTCAAGGTCAGTCTAAAAAGCGTCTTCATCCAACAGTTGGATTCCTACTTTACTTTTTTGTATTCTAAGATTGACTCACATTACAAGAAACCAATAAGCTCCCAATTCGGAGTGGTAAAAAGTAAAAATCAATATTTTCTTGTATTGTGGCTATTTATTCAAACACAAATATTACTAAACTTTTAATTATGTTGTTATAACAGTCTTAGTAGAATCCAAATTAAACATCATTACTAATTATATTGCGACTGTTTTCAAAATAATAATCATTATTAGTTTTGATGTTAACTTTTATCTCAGATTACCATTGTAATCTGAGATGAATGAAGAAGGTACCGGATCCAGAAACCAAGTTGTAGTCCCTAGGAGTAGAACACAAGATGTATTGCAGAAGTTACATGATGGGACCTCCGGCGGCCATACATACTGGGTTAATTGCAAGGAGGACGTCAAGGACTGGTGCAGAAAATGTGGACTGTGTGCTTCGGTGAATGGCCCAAGAGGAAGTCGTAGAGCCCCTATGAAACAGTATAACGTTGGTAGCCCAATGGAACGCGTAGCAATAGATATAGCTGGTCCGTTTCCAGAAACTGACGATGGAAACAAGTACATCCTTGTTGCTATGGACTACTTCTCCAAATGGGTGGAGGTTTACGCCATTCCGAATCAAGAAGTCGCAACAGTTGCTGATGTCTTGGTCAAGGAGATGTTCTGCAGATTCGGCATGCCTATGGAGCTTCATTCGGATCAGGGGCGAAACTTCGAGTCCAGCTTGTTCCAGACCCGATGCGAGTTGCTGGGGATCAAGAAGACCAGAACAACTGCTCTCCACCCACAGTCAGACGGCATGGTCGAGAGAATGAATAGGACTGTGGGAAAATACTTGGCCAAGGTTGTCTCCGACCACCTGAGAGATTGGGATAGGTACCTGCATCTATTCACCATGGCCTATAGATCATCCGTGCAGGAATCGACAGGGGAAACCCCAGCATGCATCATGTTCTTTCTACTTCAAGATTATAAACCATCTCTTTCTAGTGAGAAATTCCAAAACAACCTCAGAATTATTGGATGTTATCATCATACATTTGTAATTGTCTTCTTAAAATTTCCAAATCATGAAAACCATCATTTCAATGAAAACTTCCAAGGCAAGAGGTTGTCACTGTGTGTTTTTTCACTCAAAGCCAGAAAAAATCATCTATGAATTTTCAAACACTGATATTTCTGAAGTTTCTTCTCCTTGACAGAGACCAGTGAACAGGTCTATGGGGTCTCTTGGTATCATACTGTTAAAAATATGAAAATCTTTAACAAGAATGAATGATGTCACTACGAATAACTATTTTAGAGTGATGTTACTTTGCTTGATGATTATTTTCTGTTCAGAATCCCAATAACAATTTACTTGGATAGATTACAAGTATTCCCAGATTTAGGTGTGCTATAATTGCTTGAAGAAATTGAGTTTGATCACCCAAATTGGATTCTGAAAAATCAACTTTAATAAAAAATTTTTTGATATATCATTAATATGAATCTATTCTATTTAGACTATAATTAATTACGGAACATGCGTAAATTTTTGGTTTTTATAATTTCTGTTTTAATTAGGTAAACGAAAACATACATATTGAATAATGGTTATTCATAGATTATGTCAAATTTTAATACTAATAATATTTCAATAGAATACTAATTTATTACTGAACCCCAGGAGAGAAAAAATCAATAATTGCAAAGTTTTTTTAAATGAATGATAATATCTGTAACCATTATTGATCTTTAGTTATAACTTTCCTCAGAATAACTAGAGTGAATAATTATCATATTAAAATATTATAACGTCTCTGTGGTGGGTAGTTCCCAATAAAATAGTGTTTTGTGTTTCCTTGTTGTTTCGATTCTGTTTGAAACTGTCAACAGTTATTTGTACCTTTCTTTAAAAAAATGTGGAAAATATTTTAAGGTTAAGGTTATGGTCAGAAAATGCATTATATTCTAATCTTTCTTGTTTATGGGCTCATAGGTTTCAGTTTTAATATTGATTGAATTTTAATTAACTATGCATAATAACAAACAATCAGAAATATTAAAACTAAGTCAAATTCTATTATCTTCTAAGTTTGTGAACCAGGTTGAATCGGTGTATGAAATAAAGATGTGAAAAAACTTCTATAAGGGTACAAAACAAACCTAGGAGACTGGGTTCGAAGTTTTTAAAATTCATATGAGCTTAATTTGAAGCATTCCTATGTTAGAATAGATATAATTTGATGAACCCTGGAAGTCTGAAGCTATAAAGAAACAGCTCTTCATAAATACAAGTCTTCAATTTAACAGGTCTTGACAGATATACATTACCTATTTCAACGGTCATGAGAATATACCGAAGTACCTATATGAGTGATGGAAATCTTTTTCCCTATTTATTATGGAATATTACTATGGATTAAATATCAAACAAGGTGCTAGACATCAATAATAATGAATACAGCAAATGGCAATTTAGATTTTGTGGTGAATATAAGACAAAAATTGTTCAGTGTTTAATTCCATCTATAGTGTTTAGTGGTGGAACCATAGACTGGAGAGATTTCCCCAACCTCTTGTAGAAATATTTAATGAAGACATGAAATATGGCAACATTGAACAAATCTGATTATTGAATCATTTCAGCACAGAGTTTGATTTGGGAAAATCAGAAAATTTGGACAAAATTCTATCGATTCAATTCCTTTCAACTTCAAATATCTCAAGAATGGTGCAATTTAGGAGAAAATATGAGGAATGATTTTATCTGCAAAAAAAACTGAAGATTCCAGGAAGTACAAGATACGGACCTTTAGTTCAAGCGATATTTGTTTTTCATGTAATTTAACCAATCTGTAGAGTAGTAGTGAGAAACCCACAAGAAAAGGATAAATCTATTGGTGTCAAAACACGCATGAATGTTATCAAAAACCGTCTACAAGAGATCATTTCAATTGATATTGTCGTTTGAATCTTACAGGTGAAAATGCAATTTTTTTATGAAATTTCAACACCCCATATCTTTCGAACGGGGCCAAATTTGGAAAAATGTTATAGAAAGAAAATATTTCTTTTGAAGTTAAGAATCTATGGTTGAAATCAACGCAGAGGTCAAAGACTCACCCTGTATATAAATGTTATCTCACAACTCATCAAAATAAGAAAATATATAATAGAACGCTGCTTAATTACCTGCTGAATCTGATTCCATCACTAACAATTTTCAATTCTTAGTAGCATGTCCAAAAAATATAATGTTTTCGTACAACCGCCGATTACTGCCATTTAGGTAAAATTGAAGAATCGAAATCCGACTGTATGGCTCAATAAGTACAGGTAGAGGGGTAGGGAGGATAGATTTCAGACAAATCTTATGGGTTGAATCCAATAGAAATATGTGAACTTTTATGATTCGAGTGATGTTGATCCAGTACTCAGATTACTTAATGTTTTAAATTTTTTTTCAAATTTTATTGAATTTATTCATGTATAAGTATTCAGCAATTGTTAAAAATTGCAAGAGTTTTTAACCCTACAACTCAACCTACTCTACGCTCATGAATTGTCTACCTCATGTATCATCGCTAACTTCATGATGATGTGTGACAGTTGATCGATACTTACGATCGATGAAAAAATCAGCTCAAAAAAAAAATAACAAATCATGTGTGATTCTCTCAATTTTGATTGCTCGAGTTTCTTTTTCAATTAATCATTCTCTTCGAACTCCTCTTTACAAGTGAACCTGGTAGTGACTAGTGCTCTATATTGCATTTTCACAGTCTTTTTCAAGACTTCTCTACTTTTATTTTACAATCAAAGACATTTTTTCTCTGCTCAAGAAACCTATAATCCTCTCTAAAAGGTACAGTACAGTTTTCTCAAATACATGAATTATTTTCTGCACGTGCACTTGTGAAACTGCATGACTTTATATATCCTTTAAACATCTCGTTCATCTCATTACTTTTTCACTCAAGTTACACTCCATATTACATTCTCGACACCTCTAATTCATGTTTTCAGTCTTATTTTTCATATTCTAAAATATTCTACGTCCAACCACGTGACAATTTCAGCTATCTTTTTCATATCTGTTCTTTCTCAAATCACTCCCCTACGTTAACCCTGAATTCCTCAATTTACTGCCAGACTCACTTGTAATTTACTCATTTTCACTCAACTTTTAGACATGTTCATCTCTTTATGATTAGACTTCTCAGGCCTTATAAGTTTCAGATATCTATACGTGCCATGCTGGGATCATCATGGGATTCTGCAACCAGGATGTTCTCAATATTCATTCAAGACTTCTCGATAAAAATATAGTTACCAGAACCTTCGTTTGATCTGGTTGGAGAAATCACCTGATGGTTCTACATTGATATTGCACCTCGAATACTTAAGTATACACTCTAACGACTCATTTTTCAACTTCTCAGTACTTATATTGCCAGATATTATTATTGTTCTCAACTAATCATATTATATCATCTCAAATAATAGTGTTGTCACTTTAGTTCAAGTTTATGATAATTTTCTCTACATCTCACATCTCTTATTGTACAAATATTTCATCTCAATTCTTGAATTATCAAGGGTAATACCACTAGAGGTGAGAATTTTTTGAGAACACTCTTGTTTTTTGGGAATTTTGCGTTTAAATTTCACGAAACAAAATTATCCTTAAAATACCACGAGCCGAAGGCGAGTGGTATTTCGGGATCACTTTGTTGAGTGAAATTTGTATAATTTTCAAAAAACGACAGAGTGTTCTCAAAAAAATTCGAATCTCGTGTGTTATTTGGAAAGATCATTCAACAATATAAATCAAACGAAATAAAAATAGTTTTTTATTCAAAAATAACCAGATAGAAGCATAACAACAAATTATTCATCTTTATTCTCAAAATAACAATTATTGATAGTACAATTATTATACACATTACGAGCATTATTTTCGAATGATGAAGTAGATACTGATGTTGTTTCTTGAAGGACATTTATTTCATTCCTTATGGCTGTTATTATTTTTTTGGGATGTTGTTGGTCCAGCTGGAGATACGGTTTCACTGACGCTGCAGAAGAATGGCCTGTTATCTTTATCAGCTGTTCCTCGCCAATCCCTGCTTTAGCTAATTGGCTGACAACAGTAGGTTTGTTCGCGTGGCAGTTCGGAACTGTAATTTTTGGTAATTTGTGGTTCCCACCCGTTCGTCTGGGACGGAACAGGAGTTCCTTGTCGTTCGTGTGGTCGGAACACTTGATTTCGGAACTGTTCGTTACTGTTCTTACGGTTCCTGATCTAGAGATGGTACAAGGTACAACAGAAGAAGCGGTAAATTCAAATCATCGGTGATTCAAATTTTCAGTAGTTCTAATTGGTAATTAAGTTATATATTTGGTGACTAGGATATTCGCATAGCTGTTTTTGAGTATATTTGATGTTGTGGAGTATAAATTTTTAATCAATTCGTTATAATAGCTTCTCAAAATTTCTGTTATCTGAAAGAAGAGGAAGGATCATTTGCAATAGATGAATAAAATAATTGCATTGTTGTTGATCAAAGTATGTAAGATAATTATTTTATATTATTTATATATACGATATTTCTTATTTATATTCTATATATTTATTTTTGTTATTTCGTGATTGTAGTATCTTTATTTTTTAACCACTCAAAATGTATTGCAAATTTAGGAAGGAAACGGAGGAATGATATCTTTCAAGAACACAACGACTTGTTAAAATAATTCTTATCTAAAAAATAATTACAAAGCTATGAAAATTGTTAGAAAATATTTTTATTTATTTCCCAAATGCCACCAGTTCCATATACAATTACCTAATTCTATTATATAAAATTTTCTGCACACAGTTTCCACTAAAATAACAATAAAATAACAGAAGAATTCACAGTTTACCCAGATATGAACTAACAAAAATAATTTCTCCACTGATGACCACTACTACATATGTTGAAATTTCAAATTATAATTAAATTAAATCATTTATTTGAATATTTCATTACATATAAATTATATTTACAGTTATTTATATGGATATGTTTATGTTTATTTATTTATGACAAAAAAAAAATTGTTCGATTTTAATATTTGTAATTTCTAACGTATTTCCACCGTAATAATAACACAAAGATATTGAATAAGTTATTCAATATCTTTGTAACACTATCCATGATATGATCCATGATGTACAACATAACCTTACTTTCACTTATCTATGCACTTAACGAAATCGTTTTGAAATCATCTGTTCCCACCTGTTCTCACCCGTTCGTGTCATAGAACAACTTGCGACGATTCCAAGAGTTACAGAACCTGGTTCTCTGTGATGCCAGAACAACTGGGAACTGCAACCCGAACAAACCTAGTAGCTCGATGCGAGTGGTTGTTTATCTTCTTGAGTTCTGCCGATTCTTTTGTCCATTTAGCTATCCAATTGGGTCCGACTGGGGAGTTTTTGAACCATGAACCTTATTTCCAATTCTAATGTGGAGTAAGGAATAGTCTTTCAGTGGTTATGTTTGCAGTTCTTCTGGATACAAGTAGCTTATATAACCTCACCGGGCAAATATCTTCTTCAATATTGGGAGTCAGCCATTTCGTTTCCGCACATTTTTGGGCACCACCTTGTCTTGTTTTAGAAAATATCGGATTGTAGGCAATTCGGCCCGCGGGATTACCATCGTTTTCAATTTCGAATTGTAAATGCGAAATTAGGCATAATGAACCCTGTCCTTCGCGCCAAGCAAGCTCCAATGCAGCAATAATATAAAATTTTCTGTTCAAACCGTCTGGATTATCTTCTTTATATAAGTTGACCATCTTTTTGTGTTGCTCCAAAGACAGCGCCTTGGCACTAACTTTTCTTTTATCAGGGTCCACTTGCAAAATACGCCTCTTGGCATTTCGTGCATCCCGCGCCGTTTTAAAAGCCACGTCTGTGAATGGATCGAACCTAACCGCATTCGGAATAGAATTTTTCTGCAGCTATTTGGCAGTATTATTCCACAAGGTTTTTACGACACTTTCCTTGTTCCTTCTAGTCTGATCCATCTCTTTTCTTCATATTGAAAGCCTAGTCTAGCATAATATTATTGAGCTCAGACAAACTTGTTTTTTCATTTACAAGGTATTTCCGGGCAGCACAGAATTCTTCAAATTGTTTCCAAATGTAGGATCTTGACTTCACTGTATTAAGCGGCACACTTTTCTTCACACATTCCTCAATTGAAGTAATATTCCAATTCCCAGAACGTTTCATTTTTATCTACCTTATGGTAAAATACGAAAATAAACTGACAGAACTGCCAAATGTGCTGTTAAAGTTATCGCTAACAACTGCTTGTTTATCGTAACCATGACGACCGCTACTTCCACCAACGGCCAAAGCTATCCGGACGTATTAATATTCCTATGCATTTGATAAAAACAAATTTCTAAAAGTGAAAACACTGTGAGGTTGAGTGTTTTCAGATACAGTTTGTTTCTATTGGTCCGTTTTCAAAAATTGAGCGATTTCATTGGACGATGTAGTATAGTGTTGAATGATCATAGGAATTCTTCGGCTTTTCTAAATAACTATTATTACTGTAAGCGTTGATCATTCTATGATAAATCTCTCAATTAAGTTAGTATGATACAGATGCTTTCTTAAAAAATAATCACTTCCTCAAATGCTCTATATTTTATGTAACTTTATCTCCTCTCAAGCCTCATTTAATACAGTTCAACTCTTCATAGATAATTATGTATTTCTACTTCTGTTTTTCTGATAGATGCGACAGACTATCACTGCAAACGTTGTGAATCGTAATTATTCTTCTCTTTAATCGCTCTGAAAGTCTGTTTTGGTACATTAAAAATCTCAACATCTCACTTTATCAATAAAATCTTTTGTTTTTCTGATAGTAGATAGTTTGAAATAAATTCAAACTCTATCACTGTAAACTTTGTGTTTGATTGATAGATGGCGCCTCCACTCTCAATATTCTTGACTTGAATAATTTCAGCAACATAAATTACTCGACCTAGTCTTGCAGACAACGCTGTTTCTCAAGTAAACACAACGTTATGACTCTTATTGTGAAATATGATTCTACGTTTTCTCAAGATAACTTCTCAATTATTCTCACACTCAATATTCTCTCTATAACTACTCCATAATTGTAAATAGGTCAACTCTGTTTAGATGTAGTTAATTTGTAAATATTTTAACTTCGTGCGAGTACCTATTTATTTTGTGAATGTGAACATTGTACAATAAACATTTTATTTCACCACCTCTAGCTCAATCATTTGGTAACAGTCTCTTTTAAATAATAGCCAAAAATCTCAACACCCAGATTTTTTGATCAGCAATATTTCCTGACATAAAACAATTACATATAATCTCGATTATCTATCTCCTTAAGAATTGGATAAATCATTGATGAATCAAAACCGTTACTTATAGCCATAAATGAATGAATTTGAAATTTTAAATGATAATAATATGAAAATTATTCAATTCACCAAAAAATCGAAATTTTATTGCATAAGATTCTGATGAATTAAATTTTAAATTGATTTTAATCTTCAATTTTCGCATAAATTCGTGGTAAAAGCACTTCGACATCAAGCGCGAGTTATATTGTGCATAAGTCAGTGAGCTTTTTAAAAAAGTTTATTTACTACTAATGAACGGTATCTAGCTATGTCAAGACTAACATAAAACGATCTAACTTGTAAACTTATACTAGAGGGAAAACTGCACATTCGACGTATTTGTGATATTTGCGAGATTCCCACGGGAAGATGAACAGAAGATGATATCTTGCTATATCATCGTTCTGTGATATATAACTCGCGCAAAAGCACTCGACCTTACGTCAGTGCTTCATACCATTTGTTATGAGGTTGTAGATTCCTGACTTACCTAAACGATAAATAGTCGAATATCGAAAAACATTGGTTCGTCCCTGTTCTGAAGCGACTGGGGAAACTCAGAGGGAAATCTGGGGGGCGGAAACCTCCACAGTGAGGGTCTATTTCGATTGTGATGATCAAGTCAGCTTAACGTCTTTATTAACTTTTCACATTCCTCCCCCTTCACCCTTGTTGTGTAGTGTCGGTAGAATGATGGAGGGTTCCTAAGCGAAAACGTTTCAGCGTTTTTGTTCCGCTTTGTGCTTGCTACCCCCAAGCATCTCTATTTCAATACAACCGAGTAGGATTTTTTTTACGAGAATTCTACGCGAGCTTTTACTATAGGAAGCGAGGTTATCAAACGAAAACAATATTTTAATTCGAGTGTTCAAGCCAGTGTAGATACTGTTTTGATCTTTTCCAATTTGACTTCATAGTTGTTCCAAATTATAGTATGAAAATCTTCATTTTTTATTATTTAACTCAAATTAATAAAATACTGATCAATCAGTAAACAATTTGTCTTAAATCTATGATAAATCATATTCTTCAATCTGAAACAACAAAATTTCCATGATTAATACAATAAACATACAATATTTTGATAGATGGTTCTAGTATATCGAACAACATTGTTGCGCCTTCGCGAATTGTATGTTTTGGTATTTCATTCCATTTAATTGATTGATTGCAAATTCATTTATTTCAATATTTGGAATCATAATCCTGAAATTCACTCAATATCAATTTAATTTCAAAATCCGTGTATATAGCTTCAAATGTTGCCGTATTATCGTGGGTTTTACAATGGACGAGAACATTCAATTCAATACGTGACGTTGGACTTACTTAATACAACAATTTTTCAGCAATATTTTTGTATTCTTTTTCACTACAAAATTTATATTTTAACAAATTTCATTTTTCAAACTAACTCCTCTGCTCCTGCTCCTCTGGCGAGAGATTCTTCAGCTAATTTCCAGTGAGTTAAGAGGGAATAATAAATCCCTCAACACCGGCAGGGAAGGTAGGTGTTACTGCAACTTGTTATTTTAGTTAAATTTGTTAGTTTCATTCATTTCTCTTCCAAGTTGCTTGCTCGGTTCAATGGTAATACACTCTGTATATGTTCATTTCATTTTCCGATTAACGCGTAACATATGTTGGAGCATATGACCTATGTCGAACAGAGAGTACTGAAACGGCGTTCATCCGATGAAGTACAAAACAGTTTTCTTGGAAATAAATAACTTTCTCGTTAAATCTACAAATTCGAACTCTAGTGAAAAAGTGACTATTATCGCCCGTGAGTGCCTGGACAAGTTCATTCAGCCGTACTGTGAAACCAGGTAGGCAGAAGTCGATACTCCAGCATTCGCGTTTTCTTTCGAGTCATTATTTCATATTTTCAGAATTTCATTATTAATTTTTCTTTCGTTTTCTTTTACTTTTAAAAGGCCCTTGTCGTGCCAGTAGGGTTAGAAGAATTTTATTCAATCAAACAATTTTTTGATACAGTCTGCTTAAAATCCTTCTGAAATTTGAAGGCATTGGGCATAATTAATATTTGTCTGTAAGCCAATTGTTCAAATATATATATATACATATATATATAATTTGAAAGCAATTTTTTGGGATTAGAGCAAAGGATTGAAATTAAGATTTCATCTTTTTTTTATTAATACTTTGCTACATATGTTTCGGCGAACATTGAGCCTTTCTCAAGTTTATAGGTTACAAATACAGTGACAATCACATCTTAAATGTGTAACTAGATTATTAAGTGTTTTTTAATATTTAAATATTTTGTGATAACCCCCTGTCCAACAATTCATCTTAAAACTTAGTAAAATTAAAATCATATTCATCATGTTGGGAACACTGTCAATTAGAATTATTTTTTCAATTACTTCTTTGATCATGCAGGTTTCCAATTTATCATTTGTAATGCCATCTGTGTATATATTTGAACATTGTTGAACAAGATATTTTATTTTTATTAATTCATTTTGATGATATTTTCTGAATGCACTTACAGATGCCACTTCGACATAAGTTTAATATTATCCAAGAATGTTATGGTAAATTTTGGATAGGTTTTTCAGGTCTGTTCCATCATTTATTGAGTGTTTTTTTTTCAATGTATATCATTTCCTAGAATGTCCTTATTTTGCTGTTGGTTTATTTATGCAGAATTTTAAAATTGTCGAAGTCAAATCTATGGTCATTCTCTCGTTCGTGCTTTTTAAGGGCTGTGGAATTTTTTGAATATTTATGGCCGTTAATCCTTTCTTTGATGTATTGTGTTGTTTGGCCTATGTAGGTTCCTGGACACTCTTTGCACTTCAGTTGGTAAACACAATTTGATATTTTTTCTCTCGCAGTTTTGGATTTTAGCTTGGTGTAGAGAGGTCTCAGATTGTTTGTGGATTTATGCGCAATTTTGATGTCTGTGTTTTTGAAAATATGGTTGACTTTTTCGGACAGGTTTTTCACGTATGGAATTGCTATGTATATTTTATCTTTTTTTGAGCTTTCATTTTGATCGGAATTATAAGCTGCATGTATTCTGTTTTCAGATAGTTTCTCTAACAGTTTTTCTGGATAATTGTTTTGTTTTAAGATTTCTTTTGCTTTTTTTAATGTTTCGATGCGATGTTTTGGTGATGTGAGTTTTATTGATCTATCTGCAATTCCTGATATAACACTTTTTTTATATTGAATTGGTGCTGTTGATTTATAGTTTGAATATCTTCCTGACCATATTTCCTTTGTTTGCCATGTGGTTTCTATATTTGAGCAGTTTCTGTTCTGTATGAGCGTCATGTCTAAAAAGTTTATTTAATTGCTAGTTTCTATTTCTGATGTGAATTTAATTTTTGGGTGGTAGTTGTTCAGTTCATTTAGCATTGACGCTATATATGTTTTAGGAAGTGCAGCTATGCAGTCGTCCACATATCTTTTGAAAATAGCTATTTTATATTCTTTTTCTTTTTTCATTTTAGTCTCTTCAAAGTCTTCCATTACAAGTTGGGCTAATAGGGCCGATATAGAGGCTCCCATGCTGCTTCCATCGATTTAACCATAAAAAGAATTTTCAAACTGATAGTAGGAGTTTGACATGCAGAAATCAATGGCTTTTAGGAATTCTACTTTTGGAAGATCTGTGTAGTTTTTGGCGCTCTTGTTCACCCGAACAGAGTGCCTATCATTTTGCTCGAATGTCTGTAATTTTGGAATATCGACCGAAAATGGCCTCAATCTATTGGGTTCGACTCCCTGATGAAGAATTCGTGGCGAAAGTTGAGCTTGTCCGGCCGGCCGGCCGTATCCTCTCTAGCATCCAAAAGGAATAAGCTACAGTTCTCATATTTTCAGAATAGGTTAATTGTCCAAATATCTCGGTCAGGTTCGTTATTGGGCCAAATCCGTCGGATGGTTCAGTAGTTATGAGCATCTGAAATTTTGTTTCCTCAATAACTATTAGAATATCCATCAGTTCAAATTAATACTTGAAATATTGTTGGGGGAGGCTGCAACAAAACAGCTCGCAAAATTTTGCAGAAATCGTCGCACTAGAAAATTGTTAAAAAATTAAAAAAAAAAATTTTTTAATCCTCGCTATCTCATAAGATATTTTCCTGATTCCTACGAAAATTCGTGAATATATTGAGGTGGTCAATATCTTACTTATCCTCAAATTTCATTGTCGTAGCTCTTTTCCATCTAAAGATATGATCATTTTTTTAATTTACTCGAAAGAAAAGAGAAATGACATACGTCCCGATGATTTTCTTTGAGCGATAGCCATCACAGATCAATATTCAATTGACAAATGCCGGGCTCATTAATCAGTGTCAGTTAGCATAATATTAATCAAAATTTTTTATAACGGGAAATCATAGAGATAGAATTCAATCTCGGTGGCTGAAATAATATACGTTGTCAAAATTCAGAAAAGCACTGACATAAGTTTTCAGGAAAAGGGAATTATAGTTTCGAACAAAACTTGGGGAAAATTATGGGTAGTTATTTTAATTTGAGATATAGATTTGTTCATTCATTAGGCGTTCATA
This sequence comes from Micraspis discolor, assembly GCA_030674115.1. Lineage (NCBI taxonomy): Eukaryota > Metazoa > Arthropoda > Insecta > Coleoptera > Coccinellidae > Micraspis > Micraspis discolor. Next base: position 780,011 of record JARTUT010001749.1, on the reverse strand, counting down.
TTTGCATCACATTGTCCCATAGTACGGGAAAAGACTATTGTTCACGTGATCAGAGTGCTTATAGATTTGTTATGGTTTGAATATTTACTGGCAAGTAGCTCAACAAGAGCTCTAAAGCAATCTGACCTCACGTCAGTGCTTTCTAAATTTTTTTATTAATACTTTACTACATATGTTTCGGCATACATTGAGCCTTTTTCAAGTTTATATGTTACAAATACAGTGACAATCACATCTCAAATGTATAACTAGATTTTTAAGTGTTTTTTAATATTTTATGATAACCTACCTGTCCAACAATTCATCTTAAAACTTATATACATATATATTAAATCTAAATTGATGAAATAGAAAGTGAAGCACTAGCGGAGCAAATCAAATTAACACGACATACGGCAATTAAAGATGTTCTTACACGATGAAACAAAACGGTTGAAAATTAATTCGAGATTCAGATTGTTTGCAAAATTCAGATTGAATATTTGTAAGGCGTTTTGAGAGAAAACATAAATCGTAAGAAATATCCACTCGCTTAAATATTAAGAATTCTTTTGATTAAACCTGTCTTTGTGTCTTTCAATAAATAACCAAGTATTAATTCGTTATCGATTACATATGAACCTTCGAATGTTAATAATACTTTGGCACATTTGTCTTGTGCTCTACTTGATTTTCTTGATTCACCGTAACCTAACCAGATCTGTTCCTTCAAAAGAGTCTTTTGTCTTTTTTTCCATATTTTTAAATACTCTTCTGATTCAACAGCGAACCGTGTCGTAACAAACACGTGTGATCGAGTAAATACAATATGAAGTGTTCTTCATCTGGAGAAAATATTACATGCGGGTGAGAATAATTCAAATATTCTAATTATTTTGTAGTTATGAAGAAAGAATTTTTCACAGAATGAACAACTCAAATCCACCTTCCCAACGAATGTCTCATTCAACTGCCGCTCAAACTCAAATGCAGACTTCATATCCGAAGAAGGAACAGGACATCATAATGAATGCAAATGAAAGCTTGCGAAACACCGACTACGTTGAATCGAAAGCTAATTTAATCGGAGCAAAAAATACAGAATACATTTTCCGTCTCTCAAATGGAAGAATTTGTATATTTCCTGACAGTAAACAAAGATTTCAACAATTGGTGGAAAATCACCACTCGATATAAAAGTGGTTTCTCCTGCAAATAGAATATTAATTCCAATTGCTTTTCCGTCTATACCACATGAATTAATTGAAGAACATTTGAGGATCTTAGGACTAAAACCCGTATCACGAATAAGTTTTCTTAGAGCAAGAATAGATGAAGAATTCTCTCGTGTTCTCAGCTTCAACAGACAGATCTATGTCAATCAATCTGAGGAAGATGACATTGAGATACCTAGTACATTTCTACACACGTACAAACTCCGCCACTATCCATTCTCCCATATAAGAGCACATGAGAAAAGTTAGAATTCTCCGATATATGGAAGTCGATCACAGTTCTTTTCTCTGGAAGAGCAGTTGGTTGGTTCAACACTTCCTTTCACATATTGAAGTTTTAGAGTGAAACATCATTTTGTTCGACCCTTTCGACAACTTTGAACTCTTGCACTATCCGCTCTCCATATATATGTATATATATATATATTGAATGAATTGTAAGGGTCCTTAGGCTCCGATTTGGGAGTAAATGATTCGAATACTTTTTATTCTATGCCAAGCTTTCGCATCAATTTAATGCTTCTTCAGGGCTTCTACAAAAGAACAATAATATATAATTTATAGACAACCAATTTTCAAAAACAAATCAACTCACTGAATGTGAGGTTTTACATGGATGACATCTGACACAAACGTTATAATTAATAAAAACAATGAAAAGTTAATTTTTGATTCCATAGGAATTCTTTACAAAACACGTCATCTAAATCTATTTTAAAATTTCGAAAAATTCTTTTTGTTGATGCTCTTATTCTTAAATTCACAATCAAGTAAAAACTCTAAGGTAACAATGAATTCATTTATGGAAATAGTCACTTTTCTTCTTGAAAATAATTACTGCACGTTTCAGGGAGAATTTTATCAACAAATTTTCGGATGCGCGATGGTTCTCCCCTATTCTGGCACAGTATGTTATGGACCATCACTTGGACTCAATCTTACCCAAATTGCCTTATACTATTTTATTCGTAAAAAAATTTGTGGAAGATATCATGATGATAGTACCAGAAACATTCATTCAACTGACACTTGACCTGTTCAACTCGGCTTGTGCAGATTTACAGTTCACACTAAAAACAGAAGATCTCCACCACTCAGTACCCTTCCTAGACACTAGAGCATATAGACAGGATAATAAAGTAAAATTAAAATGGTATAGAAAGGACACACATTCAGACAAAATTATTCATTTCCACTCGGACCATGGCATAAATGTAAAAATAAACACAATAAACCGAATGAAAAGGAGGATATCAAAAATATGTCATAAATCGTACATAGAAGAAGGATTAAAAAAATTACAACAAATTCTTAAAGAAAATGATTATCCAAACAGTATGATCAAAAAATTACTATATGCTAATAGTACCACTCAAAGCGAACAAACAGAACAACAAAATATGACAACAAATAGAACAAGTTCTGCATCGTATCCAAATGTTACCAACTTGACAGGGAAATTGAAGAATGCGTTCAGAGAGGATAACATCAAAATTGCAGTCCAAAATCAAAAAACGGTGAGGTCATTGTACACAAAAATCAAAGACCCCATTCCAACATCCTTCCAAACTAATGTCGTATACAAAATAAATTGTGAGACTTGCGACAAATGTTATATAGGACATACCTCCCAATGGGTGAAAAGTAGAGTGACACTGCATAGATCGGACATAAGAAAATACCCAGAGAGATGTGCATTGGCTGCTCATGCGCATAATCTTGACCATCATGTGAATTTTGAAGATGTTGAGGTACTTAAATTAGAGAAAAATTATCAAAAAAGATTGATCCATGAGATGATAAACATAAACAAAGAAGATAACACCATAAACAAGAAGACAGATACAAACAAATTAAGCTCTATATACAGTTAGGGCTCGTTTATACTGGCTGGTACCTTATGCCGTAAGCCCTTACCTTATTCCGTATGCCGTAAGAATTTCAGTAGGCGTTTATAATGGCTGTTAACTTAACCTTAAACAGAACATAGAGTTTATGGATTTTGCTCTATGCTTATTAATTATTCGTCATTTTGAATTTGTGTTTCTACGTTTTGATACGTGCTGATCATCTTGAATTATAATTTATGATATTATTTGAAATTACCGCTATTAAAACAGAGATCCTCTCTGTATTCAATACTCTGATATAAATAATTGACCCTCTATAGAATGCGCATGTGTCAAAAAAACTCGCCCGCTATTATATTCCCTTAATTTGTCTTACTTATAAGATAGTCTTATGCACTTATAAGATAATCTAATCTAATTATCTAATATATATATGTAATTTGTCCAAATTATTTATGAATATATATTTCTATGAATTTGTCCCTAGAAGTTGAGCATTTTACCGGTAAGGGAAAAGGTTAGGGAATGAGTATGAACGAAAGCATTGAATTCCTATGGTTCAACTTTTAAGGTTAAGGTTACGGCATAAGGTACCAGCCAGTATAAACGAGCCTTTATTTGTTGGAAATGATAAAGATGGAGCCTTTTTATGACGGCCCAGTAGATGAATAAAGAAGATGAAGAACACAGAGGAGTGAGAGACTAGTTTTCCAGAAAAGAAAAAACATAACCTTCAAAAATAAAAATGACATTGTGTTACCTTAGAGTCTTTACTTGATTGTGAATTTAAGAAAAGAGCATCAACAAAAAGAATTTTTCGAAATTTTAAAATAGATTTAGATGACGTGTTTTGTAAAGAATAATATTGCATAATAACAGTATTAATTTACAAAGATAATAGAAAAATAATAAATTGACTGAACCAATCGAGTTCCCAATGCTATTTATCAATAAAGGTTAGTAAATGGACAAGCAACTAATAACATTTAAAATAGTCTCAATTACACTTGCAAAATATATTCTAGAGTCACTCAACGTAAGATGGCTTCTTTTTTGAACTCACACAAAGGCACTAACACTTGTTTGGGTCTGTTACTTCTCTCGCAACTCCACCCGTAATGGTCCCACCATCTTGCATTCTTTCTCTCTTTTTTCTCTCACGCACTCGCGCAGATCGACGCGGGCACTTGACAGTGCGGCACGTTCTTCTTTTTTTTCTCCGATCCTAACCATAGAATTTATTCTGACCATGAACTCTCCTTCGAGGTACGTGAGAAGCCAGTGGCGTCTCAACATAGGGTGAAATGAGACTACGAGTTTTTTCTATTGAAAAAATCTAGGATGTTACAAAGTGTTCCGGTTTTTTTCTGACAATTTTGGGACCAAATCTTCAAATTGGTTCGCTGTTCCGGTTTTTACAGTACAATCCCGGTACAGTTGCAGTACAGTCAAAATATGTCCCTACTCGAAAGCGGGTATCAGTCCAGGATATTTTACGGACTACAAATGCTACCAACCCTTAAACGACGTTCAGTTCAAATTTTTGACGAAACGAAATGAGAATCTCAGTTTATTTATCATCAACCTGATTATCAATGAAATTCCTAGCGAACTTTTTCTGTTTAAGAGTTTCGTCAACACAAAATAGTTTTCCCTAGTTAGAACAATGATTTATCAAATTTTCATCGATAAACCAAAAATTCAATGTTGAGAGAAACAGTTGAGTACTATAATAGCGCAATTCAAATTACTAGTCATTCTTGAAATAATTTAATCCCACCTGATAAATACTGAACAGCGAATCTTATCGAACAAAACATTTTTATAGATCTGGTTTACGTGCTTTGTTGCACCACCCATATTCAGACAGTGGTTGCATAAACATTTGAACATGAATATTATTGATGGTATAAACTGAAATATAAACTACTTCAGAATTCGGAGCAATCCATTACCCACATAGGTAAATTGTATGATTAACTGAATTACAAATTTTACTTTGCGTTCAATAATGCTTTGGCCATATTTTCAGGTTGAAATCTCTGTATAACAAGTTATTATCACATCATTGAATTAATTTAGATTTTAGGTATAAATTGATTTGATATAGTGGGTATGAGATAGGATTTCCGGCAAAGACGAAGAAGCTTTTTTATTTATCGGTAATATAACAAATATAAATGCCACGAGAAATCATTAAATCCAATGAACTGATTTCATGAGGCTGAATATAATGCAAAATAATTTATTGATTCTTTAAGTTGCTCAGCAATTCAGGACAAAAAATGACGAATACAATAAAATAGAGCACAATAGACTAATATTCACAATAAAAATTTATGATATGAAATATAGATTCAGTATCAGCTCTATTGAATTTTTAACAACACATTTCTGAGTTTCAAAGAAAACCAAATCTGTGATGACAGACACACTAGTGTTCCCATGCCAAAACAGAACAGATATTAGTTCTATAAACAATTTTTCTTATAATTACATACACATACAAAAAAGAATTTGACGAATGAATTTCAGCACTCTCCCATTGGTCTGGACAAAGTCAAACACTCACATGAAAAGCTAAAAATTTTAAAGATGATCAAACACAATCCCATTACCAGCTTGATATAACAATTGTTCACATCTAATAAATACAAACAATCAGTTCATTCAAAATCTATTATATTAGTATTTGATCCCTTGTGTAATTAATCGAATAGATTTCAGAGTTAAAATGAGTTGTGTTTGACCCCACTTGTTGTTTATCGAAGAGATTTATCTATCAACTAACGAGGCGTTTGGCCACTCAGGTCATTTAAAGCATAAAATGATGGGTTTCTACAAAATATTGAAAATTATTTCTCATTTCCATTTTCTGTACAAAGTTGTCGGCTGAAATACATATATGTTGAGATGTCTTCACCGAATTTACTATGATTGTCAACCTTCAATACTTTTGTCGATTGAAATACATTCTTTCGTTTTGAATCTAATTCTTGAAAATTAGGTATACCCCAATAATTTTAGGAATCCACAATCCTGAACCTGCAAATATGACGAAGCAAAATTCTGTTAAAATGTAATGCAAAGAGCATTTGAAACTTTTAAATCACTTGATCAAATAAGATTCACAAAAATAAACACATACAGGGTGAGTCTTTGACCACTGCGTCAATTTTAACCATAGATTCTTGACGTCAAAAGACATATAACATTTTTCCAAATTTGGCCCCGTTCAAAAGATATAGGGTGTTGAAATTTCATAGAAAAATTGCATTTTCACCAGTAATATTCAAACGACAATATCAATTGAAATGATCTCTTGTAGAAGGTTTTTGATAACAGTCATGCATATTTTGGCATCATTAGATTTATTCCATTTCTTGTGGGTTTCTCACTATTACTCTACAGATTGGTTAAATTGCTTGAAAAACAACTATCACTTGAACTAAAGGTCCGTATCTTGTGATTCCTGGAATCATAAGTCTTTTTTGCAGATAAAATCATTCGTCATCTGTCCTCCTAAGTTGCAGCATTTTTGAGATATTTGAAGTTGAAATGAATTAAATCGATATATTTTTGTCCAAATTTTTTTTTCTGATTTTCCCAAATCAAACTCTGTGCTGAAATGATTTATTCAATGTTGCCATATTTTATGTCTCGACTAAATATTTCTACAAAAGACTGGGGAAATCTCTCCAGTCTATGGTTCCACCACTAAACACTATAGATGAAATTAACCACAGAACAATTTTTGTCTTACATTCACTGCAAAATCTAAATTGTCATTTGCTGTATTCATTATTAATGATGTCTAGCACTTTGTTTGATATTTAATCTAGAGTAATATTCCATAATAAGTAGAGAAAAAGATTTCCATCACTCACATAGGTACTTCGCTATATTCTCATGACCGTTGAAATAGGTAATGTATTTTCTGTCAGGACCTGTTAAACTGAAGACTTGTGTTTATGAAGAGCTGTTTCTTTATAGTTTCAGACTTTCAGGGTTCATCAAATTATATTTATTCTAACATAAGAATGCTTCAAATTAAGCTCATATGAATTTTAAAAACTTCGAACCCAATCTCCTAGGTTTGTTTTGTACCCTTATAGAAGTTTTTTCACATCTTTATTTCATACACCGGTTCAACCTGGTTCACAAACTTAGAAGATAATAGAATTTGAATTAGTTTTAATATTTCTGAATGTTTGTTATGATGGATGGTTAATTAAAATTCAATCAATATTGAAACTGGAAGCTACAGGCTCATTAACGAGAAAGATTTGAATAGAAATGTATTTCTGACCATAATCATTTTCTACTGAATTGAAGAATTTCAAACTATTGAAATCATTATTATTATTTTATTATAATATTTACCACATTTTTTTATGGTACAAATAAATGTTGACAGTTTCAAAAAGAATCAAAACAACAAGGAACCACAGAACACTATTTTATTGGGAACTACCCACCACAGAGACGTTATAATAACATTTTAATGTGATAGTAATTCACTCTTACTTCTAGAACGGTATAGATAAAAACAAATCTCAAAAATCTATTGTTAAAATTAACGCAACGGGCCAACTCTCATTCTGTATTCACAGTATGGTGTGATTGAAAAGAATCACTAGCAAGTCTTAAAATCCATCAAATTTTATTTAGTTATTATGTGATTATGAAGTCGTGTAACCGAAGATAATCATTATATCGTACAACTAGTAAATTAGGGTGTCCCTGCGGACCTGCTACAAATATATTAGAAGGGGAATTTTCAGCCCCTCCTTGATTATCCTAATGGCAATAACCGTATCCTCTGAATGATTTAAAAGTTTCTGAACATTAGAGCTGATTCGGAGTTTGCAATAGGGGAGAAGTGAACTGAGCATCTCCAAGGAGACATACTGCAATTTAGGGTAGTCTCAATTGTGAATTTTGGTTGTTCTAAATTCAAATGTCCTTCCAACTCCAACTAGAGAAATGAAATTGTGAGGAGGTTCTATATCTAGAAGAACAAAACCACGACCTTTCGTTCTCCGATAAGTTCCAATTAATCCATAACTGGAAATGACAACTTAAGAATCGAATTTCAAAAGAGTTATAGAAAAAAGTATTTGTTGAATATAATTAATGATTAGAACAGTTTTTATCATAATGTAATTAAATAACTCATTCCAAACGAAACACCACAGAAAAGCTACAAACAATGACAAAATATTGGATTTTAGTTCAGCCCATATCCGTAAACAGAAAAAAGGTATTATGATCAAGTACATTGACACAGCCCTAAAACTAACATCATCTATAAACAGGGTGTCTCAAGTTCAAGTGCCTATTAGACATTTCTGGAGAACTAGACATATTTGAAATCTGAAAATTGGGATTATGATATTGTTCGAAGCGAATGAGAATTTATCTCTTCAATAGGAAACACATTAAATAGATTCGCTACTTCAGTACACCAAATTATGATTATAAATAAATTATGATAATGAAAATAAAAATACGTTTTTTAACTCAAATCAACATAATAAATGATCTGATAAGAATTTCAATATGGTAACCATTTTGTTCCACACACTTTCGAATACGTCTTGAAACACCTCGGTTAGTCGCTCGCTCAATTTCCTTCCCCTTTAAGGAGTGGAATGCATCCTACACACGCCGTTTCAGATCTAAGGGAGTAAGATCGGGAGATCGTGGGGTCCAAAACAGTGAAGAACGGCGTCCGATCTACCTATTACCAAACATTGCATTCAGTTCTTCAGACACCTCGTGCGAACTATGTGCCGGATCCCCATCCAATTGATAATATGCGGTAGTCAACATATTCAACGGCAGTTCATCCAAAAACTCAGAAACAAAATTTCTCAGGATTTCCAAAAATTTTTTTCTATTTAAATTTTCTTCATAAATGTAGTACCGCACTTTATTGTTCATCAAAAGAGCAAACACATTAAAACTAAATTTGTTCTAGGGGATTCTTTGTCTATTTCTATGAGGATTTTCAATTCTCCAAATGTGGCAATTCTTTTTATCAAATAGTTCTTCATTATTGAATTTTGCTTCGTCTGTTCAAATGATCTTTTTCAAAAAATTTTCATCATTTTCAAGTTTTTCTAATATACTCTACAAAAATTTCACCTTTTTATGTAGTCACCTCGTTCTAATGCATAAAATTTCTTCTATTTGTAGTCATGCATGTTGTGTTTTTTCAAAATTCGGTGCACTGAATTTCTGTCTAAATCGATTTCATGAGCTGCACTTCGAATAGATGCATTTTCATTCGGTTCGAAATAAGTCAAAACACTAATTTCATTTTCCTCATCATCAACTACCCTTCTTATTATTGAATTTACGAGCATAATTATGTAAGAAAACTATCATTGTTTTTGACCGCAGAATCCAACATAATTATCAAAAAATAGGGTTCTAATTTGAAAAACAGATGTTATGGCCAATTTAAGATCACAATTTTCAACACAAAATTTGAAACACCCTGTGATGATATTTTTGAAATCCAAAAGATGCATGTCCTTTTCACATCCTTCCTCTTCGATGTTGTCAAAACAGTTTACGCTCAGGATATTTAAAATAAGAATAATGAACATATTACTGACTGAACATATTTGACTTTTTTTTTCCAGTTTTTTTCAGATATTTTTGAAAACTATTCGATTTAATACAATGGTTTGAACAGAAATGTATTCACAATTGAATACTCGATCATACCAGGAATGGAAAACTTAAGAAAAATGTTTTCGTCGAATTTATTTTCACTCCCTGTATAACCGGAAGTATTTGGGCTTAGAAAATATTTTAGCTCTGTAGAGAACTTTGAACAATATCATAATCCCAATTTTCAGATTTCAAATATGTCTAGTTCTCCATCTCCAGAAACGTTTAATAAGCACTCGAACTTGAGATTCCCTGTATAAACCTGCCGTCAAGAATCTTATGTGACAGATTTTTTCGAGCTCAAGCAAGTTTGCCATCAAGAACCAGACTCATCTGAGTAGCTGAAAAATTGAGCATTTTATATTTGTTTGGGTTGCACTTGAATATGTATTTCAATTGTGTTGGTGGATGAAAATAAACCCGATTTCTTTTTACAGTCCGCTAACCTTAATTCACTAACAGTGAGAATAAAAGAACATCAGAAGCTCTTTCAAGATGCCGGAAGTTTGAAACCTAATTGTTCGAAGTAACTTAAAGAAGTCTCCAAACCACCGATAAGTACAAATTACATCTTGTTTTGGAGTTCTGTCAACTTGACACTCATTAGTGAAAATTGAAAAATTTTCTTACATCGTCAACTTTTTCAAAGGTAAATTTTTGCCTTGGACACGACAGAAGATGTGTGTCGAAACGTACAGGGAGTAAAATTCAAAGTGGCATGCACAAACTCTGGTCCCTACTTCAATCAACAAAGACCGAAGAGGCATTGTATTCGATTGGTGGTATAGTTAGATGAGCGCATGATTTTGACACCTTAACGCGTCCGGGATAGAACCAGATATGACCTCAATAGAGCAACAATCAAATACTAATTGAATTGTGATTTGAAGAAAAAACAGTTGAAATACAAGAATAATTCATCATTTTCTAAAGATAATGCAAATGCATGAAAATCATACTTATATGAGAGTAATATGAAAGAACCGTTGGGATTACAAATATAACTATGTTTCCTCAAATCAAATTTCAACGTACTCGAGATCGAATTATTCAAGTTGAACGCTAGACGCCAATTCTATCTCTAGACTCCAAAGACGATTAAGAGCAGAGATCAAGACGGGAGTGTTGACAGTTAAACGATGAAGACGAGTACGAGTATAGAACTTAGACGAAACTCAGTATCTTTTTTTTGTATTTGTATATAAGACGATAATTTTATTCATTCTTTTGGTGTAAATAAACTTGTGAAAACGAACGCCGTATCTATCATAGGCCCTAGACCATTGATAAAAAAGCCTACATTTATATATCAAAGTGGTACATCAAAATTATTCAGCTTACCTCCCAATGTAGTCTTCAGGATGCGGAACAATAATACCCTCAGGACTCGGTCGTGGTGAATTTCCTACCCAAAAATAGGCATCAGGTCCCATGCCGTCATACGAAAAGCCTTTTATGAAAATCGTGCTTTCGTCGATGGCATACACCGTACCATTAATGCCATGGGCAAAATTTTGAAGTGTTCCTATTAGCTTTCCGTAATATGGTTCAGGATGTTTGATACATAAAACTCCTGCGAAAAAATTTCAAATATCAAATTATGAAAATACAATTTATCTATAAAAAAAACATATAGCGCAAGATGTTCATATATCTAGATCAACGCTACAGCGTTCCGAATCGTATTAATTCATTATTCAAAGCTGGAAGAAGAGAGAATATGAATGTATTTATATTTATACGTAGAATTATAGAAAATATGCAGATACAGAAATGTGATTATTCTCTACTTGAACTTGAATTAAAAATAGAATATAATGCAGTAAAATTAGGGGAGGCCCGGCCTCCTCTAAGCAGCCGCCACTGCTCACACACTCACACTACCGTACGTAAAGCGCGTCTCTGAACCAACTCAAGTCGCTCCCGATCTCCCACCATCCGAACCGCACCAGCAAACTCCATAATAGTCCATTGAAATGTTACATTTTTTAGGCATTACCTATAGTACTGAAAAATAGTACTCACTTCGGAGCGCTCTAAAACCTTAGCTATTGACTTAATGAAAAAATGATGCAAATAAAAGTTGTTCCTCAAAAACGATGTACAAAATGGTCAGACATCATTTTTTCGTAAAATGATAAAAAAAGTTACATCGAAAAATATAAATTTTTTCTCAAATTTCCGGAGATTTTCGTTTATAACTTTTTATTTATAGTTCTACGACAAAAATTACTGGAGCAAAGTTGTAGAGAATTTAATTTGCAACAAAAAATGTTAATAAATTTTTTTATAAAATAAATAGTTCAAGAGATATATCGTAAATACCATTTCAACCCCTATTTTCAAGATGGCGGCCGTGGGACAAGGGTGGCGACCCCACAAACTTGGTTTTAGCTTTACACTGACCCCCCCTACACATCAAAAAAAATAAAATTGCGTCCTCTAAAAAACGCAACCTAAAATGTAACATTTTAATGGACTACAAGAGGGCCCACGAAAGTGGTGTGAAATATTCCGGCCATCTCTACGGTACTTCGAGGAAACAACCTCCGGATCAAAGAGAACAATTTTTCTGCTCTTTCCACGACGCTGTCTATCTATTTGCGCTGACTAAGATAAGTCAAACGTCATAATCACGCCCAGCTCACTACGTTGGTTGACCGATCGGTGCGGTACCGACATCATAACATCGCTGAGGGTTATTTCTACCAAGGTGGAGCACAGTATGTACACTTTTCGACAATCAGAGGAAGCAATTATTACTCATACCATTGGCATATACTGTCCAAATCATCAATTCAAATCAAATCAACAATTTGAAATCATCGGCGTATGCAGCGCACACACCAAGATCGGCGCCAAAAACAAGAAAAGGCGCCGCACCGTGCCCTGTGGAACAATAAAATATCTTTCTTTTCCAAAGAAAATTATACAGGGTGTTCCTAACTTGAACGTACAAACGAAAAGGGGTGATTCCTTAAGTGAGTTTAAGCAAAAAAGTCCCATAAACATGGGGTCGCAAACGTTTCGTTTTCGAGATACAGAGTGTTGAAAATTAATTTTTTTTCTCGTAGTATCTACACTTCACAAGATATTTAACTGAAATTTGGCATAGATATTACATATGAGAGTTCTCACCACGTGACATGGCAATTTCGATAGATGATCTACAGGGTGATATTCTTTCTGGAACACTGCCACCTGTTCTTCTGCAGAACTTTTTTTCGATCTCATGTAGTTTTGTCGTATCTACCAACGATTTCGAGAAAAAAAATTTTGAACGATTCTCTCGAAATCCTCGTGAAAATCCAAATTATGATGGGAAGGCCACTTTGTGAGCTGTGGTGAATGGATTCAGTGTCAGTTTTTATGGAAATTATAAATTATGAATTATAAATGGGATGATTTATCTTCTATGCTCACAGAATATCCTTATGAATCAGATTCGAAGAATTTGACTCTACGTACACCATGAATCCAGAAAATCTCAAATAACTCAGAAATTATTAAATTTAGGAGCAAAATCATGTTTGAAAACTATCATTTTTTTTGACCGCAGAATCCAACACAATTATAGAAATATAGGGTTATAGAAAAACAGAAGTTATGGCCAATTCAAGATCACAATTTTCAACACAAAATCACCCTGTGATGACATTTTTGTAATCCAAAAATACATGACCTTTTCACATCCTTCCTCTTTACAGAAATCTGGAGTTAGTAAACATAAACATATCATCGCGCATGATGATGTAAATATAGCTGAGAAATCGGAGAGTAAGTCTGAAATGAACGAGTGGAAGATTGTGGATAGGAAGAATAATGGAAATTCTAGGAAATGGTCTATTACAGGTTCAGGAAGTAGCAATAACATCATGGCAACTCAAAAACAAATTCAACTGTTTGTATCTAGGATTTCTCCGTCTACATCGATAGATGACTTCACAGCTATGATTAAAGCGGAAATTAATGAAGTGGTATGCGAAAAATTGACTTCTAAATATCCCGAAAAGTATTCATCCTTTAGGATATCGATAAATGCGACAAGCTTCGAAAAGGCGAAGGACCCCAATATGTGGACTGTTGGTTCCGTGGTATCCAGAAAGAAAAGAAGTGAAATCAATAATTTCTGAAAGTTCTGCTTGTTGATAAGTTTAACCTACTGGAGATATTTCTTGACGAAGTCGGTAGCACTGACGTTTTGTGTATTACTGAACATTTTGTTAAATCTTCCTTATGTGACAAGTTGTCACTGTCTGGCTGGATAACCGCAAACTCTTTTGGTAGAGAATCGAGGAGCCGTGGTGGTGTTGCCATTTTTTGTTGAAATTATTTGTTTTCTGTTTGTCCTGGAATAGATGCATTGACTGTTGAGACTCATTGTGAGATTTCCAGTTTGAAAATATCATCTTTTAATATGACTGTGATATCCATATATAGATCTCCTAAAGGGGATTTTCATAAGTTTTTGAGTGTAGTAGAGTCTATTTTTAAGAATGTAAATTTGTGTGAGAAATTGATTATTTGTGGTGATTTTAATGTAAATTTTAATATCTCAGATTATTACTCGGATGCATTCTGTGACTTACTGTCGTCCTATGGGTTTCGGCGAACCGTTTTTGAGCCTACATGAGGTAAAAACTGCCTGGACAATATTTTTTTGAATTTTGGCTGTTCAGATTGTCGTGCTGAGGTCCATGAGGTGGGTTTCTCTGATCATAGAGCACAGAGGTTAACGATGGTGATCCCTGGTGAGTTCAGAGATAGGTCTGTTCGGGTTTTCCGACCGCGTACTGGAAGAGCTTTCATTGAGTTCTATGGATTCCTGAAGGATATCGATTTCAACATTCATGGAACTACTAATCAATCGGTGAATGAAATTTTCAAACATTTTCATGATGTTTTCCTTGATGCATATGAGAGGTGTTTTCCTCTTAAGGCTATGACCGGAGAAAAATTAAGGATGGGTATCAATGTGGGCTGGTACAATGATAGATTGAGAGCTCTAAGGGATAACCTAAATCTTGTATCGGGTTTGTATGACAGATACGGCACTGAGCGTCTAAAACTTCATAAGGGAAGGTTAAAAACGAGGTATAAAATGGGAATAAAAAATGCTAAGATTAAACACAATGATCAAATTATAGCGAAATCTAACAACAAAGTTCGAACTATGTGGGCAATGATCGACCAGAGACGCGGAGTTACGAGGGGGCAGTCTGATATTCAGGTTGATGTTGATACATTGAGTGAGTATTTTCACTCTGTTCCTCACAGAATTGCTGGGAGTGTCGATAAAGGTAATATTGACGTTGAGACTTTGTTTTCGAAAAAAATTCGAAGTGGTCTCAGTTTTTCATTTAGGGAGGTATCTTTTATCGAGGTGAGAGATATTGTGAGCTCATTGAAGAGTAGCACTTCTAGAGATTTCTATGATTTGTCTGTTGACTTGATAAAGAGGAATATAAATACAATTATATATACACTGACCAAACTAATCAATGGCTGTATTCGAGAGAATGTCTTCCCAGATTGCCTAAAAATAGCCAAGGTAATACCTCTTTTCAAGGGGGGGGGATAAGTCTGCTCCTGATAATTATAGACCTATTTCTATACTGCCGGTCTTTTCTAAAGTCCTGGAAAAGGTTATATGTGTTCAGATTGTGGAGTATTTTGAGAGAAATCAACTTTTTTCATCCTCACAATTTGGTTTCAGAAAGAAAAAATCGACCACCGATACTATATTGAGTATATACCAGTTTGTTTTAGAATGTTTTGAGTCAGGAGTGTGTGCCTTGTCGCTGTTTTTAGATTTAACTAAGGCGTTCGACTGTGTACCTTATGCAGTATTATTGACTAAACTACGGAGATATGGTTTATGTGAGAGTAGTTGTAGGTTGATTCAATCATTTTTGTCTAATCGATTACAAACAGTATTCGTTAATAATAAGTGGTCACAAAAAACCGAAAATACTATTGGAGTACCACAAGGTTCGATATTGGGACCTATTTTGTTTTTAATTTATATAAATGACTTTCCAGATTTTATGAACTTGGTGCATGATGTTTTATTTGCCGACGATACGAATATTTCTGTTTCATGTGATGATGTCGATATGGCGGGTGAACTATTTGCTGGTATGAGGGCAGATGCCTTGAAGTGGTTCTCGGGTAATGGACTCTCTGTCAATGAAGAGAAAACTGAGGAATTTGTTTTCTCCTTGAAGAGGACAGAAGTGAGAAATTTGAAATTCTTAGGTGTACAACTGGATACAAAACTCACTTGGTGGGCTCATGTAGATTATTTATGTACAAAGCTGGCAAGGAACATTTTTGTTTTGAGACAATTATCCTCCTCCGTATCAACTGAGGTGCTAAGGTCCGCTTACTTCTCGTTATGTGAGTCCCATTTACGTTATGGGATACTTGTATGGGGCCGCTGTAGTGGTTTTGAGAGAATATTCAGACTGCAGAGAAGAGCAGTACGTATTATGGCCAACATAAGCTATCGAGAGGATTGTAGAGATCATTTTAGAAAATTGCATATACTAACACTTCCGTCAATATTGGTGCTTGAGTTGTTAGTGTATGCCCGTGATAGGTCTGGTATGTGGGGTTTTCGTGGTGGGAACCATTCTTATCCTACTAGGAATAGGAGAGATTACTGTGTTCCTTTTTGCAGGTTGACAAGGTCACAGGGTGCACCCGATTATTTGTCGCCTAAATTTTTCAATGTTTTACCGTCACACTTGAGAGGGCTTCCTCTTAATTCTTTTAAAAATAAAATAAAATTATTCTTAGTGAAACAGGCAATGTATGACATCAATGATTTCCTCAAATGTGATTTTTCAGTGTTTTAGATTTATTCTACTTCAGTTATTTAAGTAGATATTGGCTTGTTGTATTGATTTAAATAGGATTGTAATTTTGACGAACGTATATACTTTTAGTATGCTAACATGAATAAATCTACTCTACTCTTCGATGTTGTAAAAGCGGTTTACGCTCAGGATATTTAAAATAAGAATAATGAACATATTACTGACTGAACATATTTGACTTTTTTCCAGTTTTTTTGGATATTTTGAAAACTATTCGATTTAATACAATGGTTTTAACAGAAATGTATTCACTATTGAATACTCGATCATACCAGGAATGGAAAATTTGAAAAAAAATTTTTTGGTCGAATTTATTTCCACTCTCTGTATAACCAGAAGTTTTTGGGCTTTGAAAATATTTTAGCTCTGTAGAGAACTTCGAACAATATCATAATCCTAATTTTCCGATTTCAAATATGTCTAGTTCTCCAGAAACGTCTAATAGGCACTCGAACTTGAGACACCCTGTATAATTAAAGAAGAGTTCGTCCCCATCATCGAATTCCTATTCAGATCTAATTATTTCGTTTGAAGGAAGAAGTATCGAACTTCGTTGACACCAAGAGATAGGTAAGTTATCGGGTTTTTAAGTTCAAAGGGCTCTTGTTACGTAGACTCTTTATTGATTACAATTCCAAGCTTTCGGCTACATTCCAGCCTTCTTCAGGGACTACAAATTTAAAATTGATCGATTACTATTTTGAATTTTGAAAAAAAGAAAAGAAATTCAAAATAGTAATCGATCAATTTTAAATTTGTAGTCCCTGAAGAAGGCTGGAATGTAGCCGAAAGCTTGGAATTGTAATCAATAAAGAGTCTACGTAACAAGAGCCCTTTGAACTTAAAAACCCGATAACTTACCTATCTCTTAATTATTTCGTTTTCGATGATGAATATTATAAACGGTTATTTGAGGTATTTGAGTGGGTAGCAGCCTGAGTCCAATTCTGGCTAATGTTGTTGTAAACAAGATATTGAAATTCACCCTGCCAAGACTATCATTTGAAATTCCTTTTTTGAATCAAAAATATCTTTCCAAAAATTCAATTACTTCAAAATTTAATGAAACTAACAAGAAATTGAAGTCAAATTTCCTGTGGTGCACTTTCATTTAATTTATAGAATGTCCTGTAGGTAGCCGATGAAAGTAAAAGTTCCCCCTCATTCCCAACCCCTACCAACATTCGTAAGACAATCCATTTGTTGGGTTCACCCTACCGGACTATTCATGTGCGAAAGTGATAAGCAGGAGCCTTAGAATAATCGATAGGGGATTCTCTGGGCTTCGACTTCCTCTAATTCTCTAAATACTTCCTTTGATAACATAAGCTCAAAGACGTTGGAATTTCGAGGTGAAAATGGTCGTAATCCGTTGGGGTCGACTTCCTGATAAAGAATCCGTAATCAATGTTGTGTGAGGCCGTCCGGCCGGCCTTATATGGAGATATTTCGTATTATACAGAGTGAGTGTTTGACTAACTACTACATTATTCTATGTTGAATTATCTGAAATTTGGAAAAAAAAATTGTAAGAAGCTATCTGAGTCGATAGCTCCCTCCCAGCTCCCAGATACAAAATAAAGTCCCAGAGGGTATGGCCTGCCAGTTGACCAGAAATGGGTTGTATAGTTTCCACACAGATGTTCCGAAAGCAAACCTCGAACTGTCAGCGTAGTTTTTTCTCTTTGTCGAGATCAGATGCCGGTCATCCTCTGCAGTAATTATTGAAATCAATATCTAAAAGTGACTCTTGTGGGTCAGAGATTTGCGAGAAATACATAACTATTCTCGTTAGGTGTTTATTTCCTCCCAGGAACCGAAATTTCAGTTCTTTTTGGCACTTTAACATGAGAGCACGTTTTTGCATTACCTGCTTCCAATGATCCCCACAACATGACTTCTTCTCGGTGTTAAGATAATGTAATTTTACTATGATTTGTTCAATATTTGTCTAAAAGAAATCGAGAAGGAGCCTTGTTATACATGCACTTGCAGTTTCTAATGTTCTTTCGTTCATCCTGATATAGCTCCCCCTGAGGGCCAAATTATATCCCATCACGAGGCCAAAGGCATATGCTAGTTCAAGATTTAGATGCATTCCACGATAAGAGATTAAATCATATCCAGTCCCTGGTTCGAGCAGTACATAATTGGAGCTTGTGGCATAACCACCTTGATATGGAGAACATTCTTCAACTGGGATGAAAATTGGAGTCATCGAGTCGCTATCTGGAACATCTGTGTGGAAACTGTACAACCCGTTTCTGGTCAACTGGCGGGCCATACCCTCTATGACTTTATTTTGTATCTGGGAACTGGGAGGAAGCTATCGACTCAGATAGCTTTAAGATAAGTCCCTAGTGTTCTGTTTTACTTGGGAGATTGGATATTCCTTAAAATTGTTATTTGTGAATTGTACTTATACACTTTAATATAACGGGTGGTCCATCTAGTGTTTGGATTTTGAACTACCGATTATTTGACATTATAAACGTCAACTATTCTTTTTGACGTGACTAATATTTAGTTGAAAGTTTGAAGTTTACGAAATGGGACGCTATTCGCTTGAAGAAAGTTGGGAAATATTGAAAACTTATTTCCAAAGTGGTGAGTCTTCTACGTAACCGTCAATGCCGAGCGCTACCGCGCAATGTTGAACGATTGGTTCTTTCAAGAAATTGAAGCTAACGACTTGGACGATGTTTGGTTTCAACAGGACGGTGCAACGAGCCATACAGCACACGCCACAATCGATGTTTTACGCCGTATTTTCGGAAATCGAATAATCAGCAGAAATGCTGATGTGAATTGGCCACCAAGAAGCTGCGATCTGACGCCATTGGATTATTATCTTTGGGGAGCGGTGAAAGATAAGTGTTACGCCAACAATCCAGAAACAATTCAAGACCTCAAGACCGAAATTCCAGCTGCTATTGGTGAAATAGAGCCCTAAACAATCGAAAATGTATTAAAAAATTGGGTGGAACGAATAGGCTACTGCCAAGTCAGCCGTGGTGGTCATTTGGCCGAAATTATTTTTCATAAATAAATGTCATGAACCAACCTTTTGAATAAATGTTCAACAATTGGAAAATATTGAGCAGTTTTTTTTTTATAGCAAAATTAAATTCCAATTTTTAAATGAGCCACCCATTACTCATCAAAAACCATGGGGAGTTTTGTTGCTGGGATAATTGAGCCCACCGTGAGAGAATTAAGAGTAGAGTCTCATGCTCGCCATTTAAAATGGCACTTTGTCTTGTTACACCTTATTCCAATTCAGAATATACACAAATGTTAAAAACCCTGACGAAGGGAGGCTACAAAAAAACAGAAACATCAAGTATCACAGGAAACGATAAATTTGAATTTATATAAATTGCTCGAACGATCTCTCATCTTTTCCATTAATAAACGAATTCTTTGAAGAAACTATTGAAGAAAACTTTGCAACAAAATGTTTATCCGAGTAAATCTATAAATAAGATAATGAATTTTCCTTCAAATGTACAAAGAAAAAGAGACGAAAATGAGGAAATATCGAATGAAGGGAGGAAATTTAATTGTACACTACCGAATATTAAAAAACTGTCAGATAAAATAATAGAAGATTTCAGAAACGAAAACATAAAAATTACAAAAAAATATATACATCAGGTTGGGAAACTGTTCTCAAAAACAAAGGACAAAAAGAAGAATGAAGAAAGATCAAATATTGTCTATAAAATAACATGTCGACAATGTGACAAGAAATCAGAGCTGTGCCAAAGCATTGTGCTTAGTGCTCGTGAAAGCACTCTAAGCACTTTAGTGCTTCCGAGCACTGTGCTCATGAGCACTTTTCAAAGGCTGGTGCTTAGTGCTTGTTTTTCGGAGCACTCTCGCACTAAGCCTTTCCGAATTCTTGAAGTGGGGTCAATATAAGCAGGTACGGTATTTGATTTTTTTTTATGTGCGCAAAGATAATATGATCGTTTTGAATTAATATTCAGTATTTCTTCAGTCACCATTGATTTGACTTCATGGTTATGAAGGCCAGAAAATTTTTTTTTTTGCGCGCTTGTTACTAGTGGAACAGGCGGGCTATCGTTCTGTCCAAATGTCTGTAATTTCCGAATATCGAGCCGAAAATGGTGTCAATCCATTGGGTTCGACTTCTTGATGGAGAAACCTTGGTCAAATTTAAGTAGGTCAGGCTGGCCGGCCCTCCGATCGTATACTCTCTATCTTCCGAAGGAGATGACCTAGAGTTTTCATTTTTCAGAATAGGTTGATCGTTCAAATATCTCGGTCAAGTTCGTTATTGGGCCAAATCCATCGTTAGTTATTAGCATTCAAAATTTGATTTTCGCCTAGAATATTCATCTGATCAATTTATAATTTAGAAGGTGTTTTAATGATGTTAAATTAAATGGTTTTCCAAATTTCGAGATAATCGCCACTCTAGAAAATTTATTAAAAATTCCCAAAAAAATCTTCTTTTATTAGAACCGATTTGATCATAATTTCATTAATATGCCATATCTCGACGAAAATGTTTTTGACTAATGGGGAATCACATGAATGAAAAGGTAAAGACGTGACATACATTACTTTGAATATTTCCAATGCAAAAATTTTTTCCGGACAACATATTTCATTTTTGATTATATCGATTTGTAGTATTTTGAAACTGTTTTCGGAATGAACCTAAAATCTACAGTTGTTAAGCAGAAGATCATGAACTAGGTCAACTCGATTCATGAAAACAACTTTTAAATCACATCCGTTCCTTTCATTATTTCTGTCAATTCTACGTGGAAATAGCGGAATACCCTAGAAAACCGTTCACTCAAAATGAGGAGAAACTTCTACAAGACTGAGGCTTCAAAAAAATACAGCAGATAAACTGGAATTCGATATATCGATAGCTAAATCCGACTTTCATTAATTGTAATTTATTTTTCTTTGGGGTTGTTCAGAACGCCGAAACCAATAAAAATCGTTAATTAATAATGAAAACAACATGAATTGAAATAATTTCAATCCATTGAATAAACATGATAAGTAAAAACAACGAAGCTGAACAAGTAATATTTCAAAATGATTCAGTATTCAAATAATTCATATTGATTAATATTCTGGGAATTATTGCGAAAACCTCGGCGAAAATCCAATTTCAGAACCTCGTCACTGCTGAACTACTCGATAGATTTGGCCAAATAATGAACCCAATCGAGATATTCAGAAAATTAACCTATTCTGAAAATTTGAGTAGCCTAGGTCATCTCCTTCGAAAGATAGAGAGTATATGGCTGTACGGCTTTAAGTTTCACAAGGGATTCTTCATCAGGAAGTCGAACCCAATAGATTGAGACCATTTTCGGCTCGATATTCGAAAAATTACAGACATTTCAAGCTATAGCTCACTGTTCCACTAGGGACAAGCTCGCAAATAACTTCGAATTCTTCTCGAGATTTTACGCCACGATTATAAAATTTCAAGATATGTGGGATATAAACAACCTTCATATATGCCCAAATTTTTGTTTAGTTATGACGAATATCTAATAAGATAATGAGTATTGGAAAAACCGTTTTTGGAAATTTAAAAAAATTCTATCTTGAAGATTCCTGGAAATAAGACACACTCATTTCTTTTAACGTTATCCAAACATTTTAAGAGTTCGAAATTGATCGAATGGATATTCTAGAAATTATTGCGAAAACCAAATTCCAGATGCTCATAACTGCTGAACTATTCGACGGATTTGGCCCAATTACGAACTAAATCGAGATATTTGAGATATTTTGACTATCAACATTTTGTGTAAATATGAAAACTCAAGGTCATCTCCTTCGGAAGATAGAGAGTAAACGGCTGGCCGGCCGGCAGAGTACTCAAGTTTGAGCACGGCTTCTTTAACCCAATCCTCAATTGAGACCATTTTCAAAAATTTAAAGCGTTTTGGCTAAACCATAGCATGCTGGTCCACTTGGAATAATTGCGCAAAAAGAATCATTGTCTCAATACTAAACATGCAAATTTTAACCAGATCCCTTTTCCAAAAACGACTACCAAATAGGCCATCCCCGTGAATCGCCCTGTCTATGCTTGATAAGGATATTTTTTTCCCAAATGTCTGTAATTTCTGAATATCGAGCTGAAAATGATCGCCATCGGTTGGATTTGACTCGTGATGAAGAAACGGTGGTCCAATTTGAAAATGTTTGGCTGAATATTCTCTATCTTCCGAAAGAGATGAGATAGTGATTCCATATTAATAGAATTAGTTTATTATCCAAATATAAGTCAAGTTAGTTATTGGGCCAGACCTGTCCGATAGCTCAGCAATTATGAATCTGAAATTCGGTTATAATTGATGACACTCAACTACAACTTATATATGGTATAGAAATGTGGAAAGAATGCCAGATCGAAGAATTTGCTGAACTGTAAGTTCACTCAACTTCCATTTAAGATATATGTTTATTGATTCTTTCACACTCATTGTGCTGGCTGATTTTGAATCGCACTCTTTTTAAGTCTGAGAAAAGACTTTAGAACAAGCGCGTAAAAGATCCTGATCTCACGTCAGTGCTTTCCACCTTTTTTCAGTAATGTGTTCTCGCTTATAAAATAATTGGTCCTCGATTATTAATTCAACTTTATGCATTGATTAGCAAAAGCCATTCAGATTCAGATCAACGAATAAGATTAACTAGTATCAGAATGTAAATTGAATGCATGCATTTCACAAAACAAATGAAATGGCTTTTGAGTTTTTCCCAGTCTCGAAATCATAACTTTAGATATGTCGATGAAGCTAAAGATCAAACAACATTACATAAAATAGTTCCCACTAAAGTGCTTAGTGCTCGAAATATTCAATTACTTTTGCAAAAGTGCTCGGTAATCCGGAGCCTTCTGTCGAAAGCGGTGCTTAGAACTCGAGACTCGAAGCCTTTTTTTTTTCGAGTGCTTAGGGCTTAGTGCTCGAAGCACTTTTTTTCGGTGCTTAGCACAGCTCTGCAAGAAATAAATCGGACAAACATCACAATTATTAAAGAACGCAAAGACATAAAAGTGATATAAGGAATCGTCCCGAAAGATGTACGTTAGCTAAGCACAGCTAAGAAGAAGACCATCAAATTAGATTCGAAAAGATACTTAAGTCCGAAAGAAACTACAAAAAAAATGTTGGAAATGTACCACATAAACAATGAACAAGATTCCATGAATAAAAAAACAGACACAAGTTCATTAAGCAACATTTATACATATTTTATCTCAGAACAGTGGAGAAAACAAAGAGAGGTATACATGGGACCAGTGGATGGCTAAGATGAAGGCTAGGATGATGGCTAAGAAGAAGAAAAATGGGGAAGAGAAACATGATGACAGGACTGACAACTTATTGTGAATTGAGGTTATGGGATGTGGCGATTAATATTTGAGGTTTAAGATAAGTAAATAGTAGAAATTGACAATTTTTCTATGAGAATCCACAAAACTTCGAATTATATATAAAAATTCATTTCAATCAAGAAAAACATTGTCAAATCGAACTCATTCTCATATTTTCCACTTTTTCTAAAAAAACTTGAAGGGTTATCCCATATTCATCAATTTCTTCCACTAGTTATATCTCTTATTTGAGTAAGCTGTAAATGCTGTTTATGAAATTAATCTGTTTTTATGCCTTGTACAATAAATAAATAAATCGGGGACAGCCAGATCACAGACAGGTACTGAACTGGGATTGCTAGTTACCACTTTTAAGTAAAGAGTTGAAATTGCTCATTACCACCCCGAGTTCTGAAATCTAAGATGAGAACTGTGTTCTTTATCGAATGTTATTTTGATGAAACGAAGCCGTAAAATACCCTGAATCTTGGCGAAAAAAATTGGGAGTATTATGCTTGAATGGTCCATATTTCCCCTTCTATTGAGTTAAACATTATCCTGGCACTCAAATTACAACATAAAATCAATTTGTCAAGAAAATAATTCCAACTCGAAGCTTTATCAGTAGAATTAATAAAATCAAATATATTCAGCAGCGACTCTATTACTGCAGATGGGCTTTTCAGAATAAACAAGAAATAACACAAATATAAGTTATAAATAGGCCGAAAAGGACACTTTTCGCTCTTCCTAAAATTTACAGCCGTGAGCAAGTGACAATTCAAGAAAAAAGGAGAAAAAAAGAAAATCTAACCCGGCAGCGTAATAAATCAAATAATATTGTCATGCGAGCTTCTGGCCCAGGGGTGAATATCGACGAGGGTGGAATAGATGTGGGGAAAGAAGGGCAGATTGATACGCATTACGGGGAATTTTATGACCTTATACTGAAGTTTTGCTCACAATGAATGAAGAAAGCAGTAAATTGATTCTATTAGGTTGTTTCATAGAGGTAGTTTGTTGGTTTCGTCCACGTTGTACTTGTTATCCCCTTCGAAAATGACAGACTGGACACCAAGGAAGTCGTTTCAACTTTGATACATTGAGTACAGATATTTTATTGATTGAGATTTGAAAACAGAAGTTGAGTAGTTTTGGCAATCTCAACACATAAAAAATTCTTTGATATGTAAATGAGGTTCTGAGTAAGTATCACAATATAAGATAGTGACTGAACTGAAATAATTCCAGGTTGGCACAGTTTTTTTTTATATTATTATCATCATTGAAAATTTTGCTATGTATGTAAAAGATTTCACCCTTTCTGTGGATGGATGAAAATCAAGAAGACTCACTAAAACAGTTTCTTGCTAATGGTGAACCAAACGTAAATATTTCTTTCGTTTTTGATTCGATAACATAACACTTAATTCGTATATTCGATCCTGTTATCAAAACTTTCGGTTTTGGAAATTCAAATAAATGTTAGAATAGATTTGGTAAGGTTAACTTTTCATAACTGAGAACTACTAATTTGAATGCGAACTTCTTCAATTTTGAATATTTCATCTCAAAATATTATACAGGGTGTCTCAATTTCGAGTGCCTATTAGACGTTTCTGGAGAACTTTACATATTTGAAATCTGAAAATTGGGATTATGATATGGTTCGAAGTTTTCTACAGAGCTAAAATATGTTCGAAGCCCAAAAACTTCCGGTTATACAGGGAGTGAAAATAAATTCGACGAAAACATTTTATCTCTTCAATCTCTTTTATTTTTTCCATTCCTGGTATGATCAAGTATTCAACAGTGAATACATTTCTGTTAAAACCATTGTATTAAATCGAATAGTTTTCAAAATACCAAAAACAAACTGGAAAAAAAGTCAAATATGTTCAGTCAGTAATATGTTCATTATTCTTATTCTAAAAATATCCTGAGCGTAAACCGTTTTTACAACATCGAAGAGGAAGGATGTGAAAAGGTCATGCATCTTTTAGATTTCATAAATATCATCACAGAGTTGTGTTGAAAATTGTGATCTCAAATTGGCCATAACTTCTGTTTCTCAAATTAGAACCCTATTTATATAATTGTGTTGGATTGTGTGGTCAAAAATAATGATAGTTTTCTCACATGATCACTCCCCTAAATTCAATAATTTCTGAGTTATGGAGATTTACTGGATTTATTTTGTACGTGGAGTCAAATTGATTGTATCTAAAGAAATTCAATGAATATTCTTTCGAAATCATGGGAACACTCTGTACCCATAGAAGATAAATTATCTGTTAATAATTCACAAGTGTCAGGTGTTATTGTTATTTGTTATCTTCATTTCTCGAGAAATGAAATGAACCGTTATTCTAATTACGAAATTCTGCATCTATTTTATATTCATGGTGAATGTGACAGAATTATTAGCCGGGCCTTCAACGAGAAGTATCCCCATTTACCTTCCATGACAGAGAAGATCTTTGGAAAATATGTTACAAACTTTCAAAGTTTTGGATGTGTAAGAGCCCCTAAAGAATACAAAAGAAGGGTAGTTGATGATGAGGAAAATGAAATTAGTGTTTTGACTTATTTCGAAGCGAATGAAAATGCATCTATTCGAAGTGCAGCTCAGGAAATCGATTTAGACAGAAATTCAGTGCACCGAATTTTGAAAAAACACAACATGCATGACTACAAATATGAAAAAGTTCATGCATTAGAACCAGGTGACTACATAAAAAGGTTAAATTTTTGTAGAGGAATATTAGAAAACTTGAAAATGATGAAAGAAGAAAAAGATCATTTGGACAGACGAAGCAAAATTCAATAATGAAGGACTATTTAATAGAAAGAATTGCCACATTTGGAGAAGTGAAAATCCTCATAGAAAAAGACAAAGAAACCCCAGAACAAATTTAGTTTCAATGTGTTTGCGCTTTTGATGAACAATAAAGTGCGGTACTACATTTTTGAAGGAAATTTAAATACAGAAAAATTTTTGGAAATCCTGAGAAATTTTGTTTCTGAGTTTTTGGATGAACTGCCGTTGAGTATGTCGACTACCGCATATTATGAATTGGATGGGGCTCCGGCACATAGATCGCACGAGGTGTCTGAAGAACTGAATGCAATGTTTGGTAATCGGTGGATCGGACGCCGTTCTTCACTGTTTTGGCCCCACGATCTCCCGATCTTACTCCCTTAGATTTTTATTTATGGGGTAGAATAAAAAACATAGTATATGAATCTCCTATTGAAAGCAAAGAAGATTTGAAACGGCGTGTGGAAGATGCTTTCCACTCACTAAAAGGGAAGGAAATTGAGCGAGCGACTAACCGAGGTGTTTCAAGACGTATTCGAAAGTGTGTGGAACAAAATGGTTACCATATTGAAACTCTTACCTGATCATTTATTTTGTAAATTTGTGTTTTGAAACGTATTTTTATTTTTATTATCATAATTTATTTATAATCATAATTGGGTGTACTGAAGTAGCGAATCTATTTAATGTGTTTCCTATTGAAGAGATCAATTCTCATTCGCTTCGAAATAAGAAGAAATTCTTATTTCATCAACTGCCCTTTCTTGTATTCTTTAGGGGCTCTTAAGGCTCGTTTTTACTGGCTGGTACCTTATGCCGTAACCTTAACCTTAAAAGTTGAACCATAGGAATTCAATGCTTTCGTTCATACTCATTCCCTAACCTTTTCCCTTACCTGTAAAATGTTCAACTTCTAGGGACAAATTCATAGAAATATATATTCATGAATAATTTGGACAAATTACATATATATATTAGATAATTAGATTAGATTATCTTATAAGTGTATAAGACTATCTTATAAGTAAGACAAATTAAGGGAATGTAATATTGGGCGAGTTTTTTTGACACATGCGCATTCTATAGAGGGTCAATTATTTATATCAGAGTATTGAATACATAATCGATCTTTGTTTCAATAGAGGTAATTTCAAATAATATAATAAATTTTAATTCAAGATGATCAGCACGTTTCAAAACATTGAAACTCAAATTCAAAATGACAATTATTAACAAGCATACAGAAAAATCCATATACTCTATGTTCTGTTTAAGGTTAAGTTAACAGCCAGTATAAACGCCTACTGAAACTCTTACGGCATACGGAATAAGGTAAGGGCTTACGGTATAAGGTACCAGCCAGTATAAAGGAGCCCTAACATTCCAAGATTTGGAAAGTTTGAAACATCTTTTCAGAAATTGTAACAAAAATGGGGATACTTCTCATTGGATACTCAACTTTTGTGTCATCCACCATGGATTTGAAATAAACAATATCATTAAGTGCATTTGAATGTGTATTGCGTATACAATTGAGAAAATGCAATAATAAGAAATAAATCCAAAATCGCATTATTAGCATAGCAACGATTCGTTTAGTGAAATCAAAAAATTTCATAACGACTAACAATAAGACCTGTCTGACACTTGTGAATTATAGGTGGGATGATTTATCTTCTATGCTCACAGAATATCCATATGAATCAGATTCGAAGAATTTGACTCTACGTACTACATAAATCCAGAAAATATTGAATTTAGGAGCATAATCATGTGAGAAAACTATCATTAGTTTTGACCGCAGAATCCAACACAATTATAAAACAATAGGGTTCTAATTTCCAAAACAGAAGTTATGGCCAATTTAAGATGACAATTTTCAACACCGTGTGATGATATTTTTGATATCCAAGAGATGCATGACCTTTTCACATCCTTCCTTTTCGATGTTGTAAAAACGGTTTACGCTCAGGATATTTAAAATAGGAATAATGAACATATTTCTGACTGAACATATTTTACTTTTTTCCAGTTTTTTCTTATATTTAGAAAACTACTCGATTTAATACAATGGTTTTAACAGAAATGTATTCACTATAGAATATTCGATCATACCAGGAATAGAAAACTTGAAAAAAAATGTTTTCGTCGAATTTATTTTCACTCCCTGTATAACCGGAAGCTTTTGGGCTTCGAAAATATTTTAGCTCTGTAGAGAACTTTGAACAATATCATAATCCCAATTTTCAGATTTCAAATATGTTTAGTTCTCCAGAAACGTCTAATAGGCACTCGAACTTGGGACACCCTGTATGTCACTAGCTTTTTACCTACGGCTTTGCCCGCAGTGGAGCCATTAAATAAGGATGTGTATGAATTAGATATTTTCGTCACTGTCGGTACTACAGTGGTACGGTATTTAGAGTTGAAACTTCATTACTGTAATGCTAGATGGCGTTGAAATAGCTAAATTTGCCGATTTTTCGACAAGTTTCTTTTGATAAAAAGTATCCTATGTTACGTCTAATACCTTCAAGAGTATATGCACAAAGTTGCATGATCGGTTAAGTAGTTTTTTACTACGTTTCTCGAAGAACAATTTTTTTGCTGCACTCCAGGAATGGTGCTCCCGTTATAATTGGTTGGTAAATAAAGAAAAAACAAAAGTAGTTCTTTTCACTCACGACAGACGACCAATATTTCAGTCGCAGATTTTCCTACAAGATAACCAAATTGAGTTTGTGGAACTCACGAGATTCTTAGGATTGTATAAGGAAAAAAATTTAGACTGGAAACTGCAGGCAGAAAATGTGATTAGTAGATTGAAATCCACTGTTTACACTCTTTGAGTGCTTAAGGAAGATGTTGGTTATCCTTTTTTGATGGCTGTGTACTATGCGAATTTACAGGTCATTATGACGTATGGATTGATTTTCTGGGGTAACAGTTCATATGCTGAATCTATTTTCAGAATTCAAAAGATGGCATTTCGTTGTATTTTTGGACTGGGTTATATTCAATCTTTAAGAAAAACAATATTCTCACTTTAACAGGTTTATATAAATATAAACTATATGATGATGATGGGGTGATGAACAACCCGAAGAGTCTCAAGAATTGCCGTTAAATCCAGAAAAAACAACTGTTTGATGTGGTTCATGGACCGGTAGAATAATCGGTCCATATTTCTTCAAAACAGAGGACGGCCAGGATGCTGCTGTGAATGGTAACCGTTATCGCACTATGATAACAGACTACTTGTTGCCCAAAATTGAAGCCTGTGGTCACGACGAAATAAGGTTGCAACAAGATGATGCCACTTGCCATGCAGCCCGTGAAAACATGGCTTTACAGTGTGAGCATTTCGGCGAGCAGATTATTTCACGCTTCGGACCAGTGAATTGGCGGGCTAGATCATGTGATATCACACCTCTTGATTCTTTCCTTTGAGGCTATGTGAAGTCCAAAGTCTACATGGACAAGCCGGCTACGATTGAGATATTGGAGACCAATATTACTCGAGTCATTGGAGAAATATCACCGGAAATACTCACACTCGTCATGGAAAATTGGAACTATCGAATGGATCTCGTTAACCGTAGTCGAGGTCACATTTTAAAGAAATAATTTTGAAAAAATAATTGTAGAGAAGTGTCTTTATCTGTTACTAAAGATTATAAAATTAAATTGGTTTTAGTAATTTTTTTCATTTAAAGCAAAAGTACCTCTAAATGAATCACCCTTTGCAACATCAAGAATATAACGATAAGTTACGCTTCTGCATAATTTCAAGCATTTCAGACCACCATTCCCTAGATAAACTGCCGATATTTCAAGAGCATCTAGGGGCGATCTAGTTCTCGAGTAGTGTGGAAGACCAATAGAAAACAGAAACTGGACCAACTGCGAACACCTACTACTCAGTGAAATTGAATGGGAGTCACAATAATTACAGATCCATAATTTCTCAAGAACAATAAATTTCAGGGATGATCTAGTAGTGTGTCTCGAGTAGTGTGAAAGACCTATGGAAAACAGAAACTGGGCATACTGCGTACACCTATTCCTCAAAGAATTCGAATGGCATTCCGAAAAATAACAATTTCGTTATTTCTCAGTCAGTGAATTTCAGGGGCGATTTAGTTCTCGAGTAGTACGGAAGACCTATAGAAAGCAGTAACTGGACATACTGCGTTCACTTACTCCTCAGTGAATTTGAATGGTAGATCGACAAATTACAATCTCGTTATATCTCAAAAACTGTGAAGTTCAGGGGTGATCTAGTTCTAGTAGTGTGGAAGACCTATAGAAAACAGAAACTGGACATACTGCGTTCACCTACTCCTCAGTGAATTTGAGTGGTATATCGAAAGAATACAATCTCGTCATATCTCAAAAACAGTGAATTTCAGGGGCGATCTAGTTCTCGAGTAATGTGGAAGACATAGAAAACAGATAGTGGACACATTGCGTTCACCTACACCCCAGTGAAATAGAATGTGAGTCACAAAAATTACAGATCCGTAATTTCCCAAGAACATTGAATTTCAGGGGTGATCTAGATTTCGAGTAGAGTGAAAGACCTATGGAAAACAGTAACTGGACATACTGCGTTCGTCTACTCCTCAGTGAATTTGATTGGTAGATCGACAATTTACAATCTCGTTATATCTCAAAAACTGTGAAGTTCAGGGGTGATCTAGTTCTAGTAGTGTGGAAGACCTATAGAAAACAGAAACTGGACATACTGCGTTCACCTACTCCTCAGTGAATTTACGTGGTATAGCGAGAGAATACAATCTCGTCATATCTCAAAAACAGTGAATTTCAGGGGCGATCTAGTTCTCGAGTAATGTGGAAGACATATAGAAAACAGATAGTGGACATATTGCGTTCACTTACACCTCAGTGAAATAGAATGTAAGTCACAAAAATTACAGATCCGTAATTTCCCAAGAACAGTGAATTTCAGGGGTGATCTAGATTTCGAGTAGAGTGAAAGACCTATGGAAAACAGTAACTGGACATACTGCGTTTGTCTACTCCTCAGTGAATTTGAATGGTAGATCGACAATTTACAATCTCGTTATATCTCCAAAACTGTGAAGTTCAGGGGTGATCTAGTTCTAGTATTGTGGAAGACCTATAGAAAACAGAAACTGGACATACTGCGTTCACCTACTCCTCAGTGAATTTGAGTGGTATATCGAAAGAATACAATCTCGTCATATCTCAAAAACAGTGAATTTCAGGGGCGATCTAGTTCTCGAGTAATGTGGAAGACATATAGAAAACAGATAGTGGACATATTGCGTTCACCTACACCTCAGGGAAATAGAATGTGAGTCACAAAAATTACAGATCCGTAATTTCCCAAGAACAGTGAATTTCAGGGGTGATCTAGATCTCGAGTAGAGTGAAAGACCTATAGAAAACAGTAACTGAACATACTGCGTTTGTCTAGTCCTCAGTGAATTTGAATGGTAGATCGACAATTTACAATCTCGTTATATCTCAAAAACTGTGGAGTTCAGGGGTGATCTAGTTCTAGTACTGTGAAAGACCTATAGAAAACAGAAACTGGACATACTGCGTTCACCTACTCCTCAGTGAATTTGAGTGGTATATCGAAAGAATACAATCTCGTCATATGTCAAAAACAGTGAATTTCAGGGGCGATCTAGTTCTCGAGTAATGAGGAAGACATATAGAAAACAGATAGTGGACATATTGCGTTCACCTACACTTCAGTGAAATAGAATGTGAGTCACAAAAATTATAGATCCGTAATTTCCCAAGAACAGTGAATTTCAGGGGTGATCTAGATCTCGAGTAGAGTGAAAGACCTATGGAAAACAGAATCTGGATATACTGCGTTCACCTAATCCTCAAGGAATTCGAATGGGAATCCTAAAACTTTTAATTTCGTTATTTCTCAAAAACAGTGAATTTCAAGGGCGATCTAGTTCTCGAGAAGTTTGGAACACCTATAGGAAACAGTAACTGGACATACTGCAATCACCTACTCCTCAGGGAATTCGAATGGTAGAACGAAATATTACAATTTCATTATTCCTCAAAATCAGTGCATTTCAGGGGCGAACTAGTTCTCGAGTAGTGCGGAAGACCTATAGTAAACAGTTATTGGACATACATCAATCACCTATTCCTCAGGAATTTCGAATGGTAGATCGAAAAATTTCAATCTCGTTATATCTCAAAAACAGATACTTTCAAGGGCGATCTTGTTCTCGAGTAGTATGGAAGACCTATAGAAAACAGAAAGTGGACACCACTGCGTTCACCTACTCCCTAGTGAATTTGAATGGTAAATCGAAAAATTACAATCAATTGAATTTAAATCATAACCTCAAAATATTCCATTTCATATCCGAAAAAAAAACATATTTCGAATCATCTTGCAAGTCTATCCAGCCGCGGTATATTCATTTGTTCCTGCGAATTAACAATATTTAATTTATTTGAATAAGAGAGACTTATTATGTACAATTCATCAACATACAAATGTTCACATAAAAACGTGGCAACATTCAATGTTAATATTGGGCGAATGAATGTTGAAATTGAAAAAAGTCGAGTTTAATTTATTACCAGAAAACTGTTCAATTTTATTATCACACGTTATGTGTAGTCATAATCTGTATGATATATACCCAGTTGAATTACAATAATATGTAATTTAGTATTTTTTAAAATGTTGTTTTCAGTTCCTGAAAACTAAAAACTGGAGTTGTCCGGTTATTGCACCGGAGTCTTCAATTGAATACTTACTTCATCTACAACATTAGAGAAAATTTTTGTCGCACTCAATATACCTGAAGATTATTTCATCGCTGCAGAGAATGTTGAACAATTTAATGAACTCAATTTTCAGTATTTCCCAAGCAACACACACTCGTCTCAGTCACCTAAAGTACACGTCTATTGAGATCTAAAAACATCTTAGTCTATTAAAAAGCATACAGAATATGTCATTTCCTAGACATGATTTAGATTGATATCCATTCTATGTTTTTATTAGTGTTTTATGGGACGTAAATTAAGAGTTGATATTTTTGTGCCTATTCGACGTTGAAAAGGCAACTTTTTTCAATGTCGGAAAATGATCATGAAATAAACAATTAAAATGAACACTGAATTGAAACTAATCATTTTTCCATGAAGCTCAAGTCCTGATAACATTCGAAATG
This sequence comes from Micraspis discolor, assembly GCA_030674115.1. Lineage (NCBI taxonomy): Eukaryota > Metazoa > Arthropoda > Insecta > Coleoptera > Coccinellidae > Micraspis > Micraspis discolor. The sequence goes on along the minus strand of JARTUT010001749.1, from coordinate 745,963 downwards.
TCGAACACGAAACTTCAAGGAATTGAATTCAATCCATCCTTTCACGATTGTGTTAAGGTGGAGCAATGCATTCGTGGGCATCACACTAACATTTTCATGGAAAACTTTTACATTCTTTTTAGCAAGATTCATTTTCAATCCCCGGCGAGTCCGCTATGTTCATTTTAGACTTATAATGGTCTAGGGAGTCTATATTCAATCATTTTATCATCGAGTTTTCATGTCTTCAGATCTTCACATGGTTGAATTTAAAGCAATCTTAATTATGATATGGATGATTTTCGGCGTTGATCGATGTTATATGCAGCTGCTGATAGTGCTTGCGCCTTCTGCTTCACTGGAAGCGGGAGAGCGTGAAGTCGTGTCACGTCAGGAAGTCATTTCGTCATTATTCGGCTTTCCATTTCAATCGGCAAAGGGTGAAGACAAAAGATCGAGTGACTATACTTTCGTGATTCGCCATCTTGCTGAAGTTAGATTTCATCAATCAAGTGAATTAAGTGAAAGTTGAAACCTATAACAATTCGGTAAGTGAAAAATTTTCGTAATATACTGTTTTGACAATTTTAAGTTCCAACAATTTTTGAAGCTTTTTCCATTATAATTCAAAGCGAATGAAATAGTCTAATATTGTCTAAAAAGTCTCTTCGATAGACGAGATGTTGAAAATGCATTAACATACTTCTACACAAAAAACAAAAGGGGTATTTGGGTATCAACTTGATAGCTAATAGTTTTCAAGCAATTTGCACCTATTTTTTTCTTTTCATATTTTCTGGTATTGATTACGTTACTTTATTTTTCCTGTAAGGTTGATTTTTACGCCAATTCTAGGATAATTGAAACTTTCATGCTCATAAATGAATATTCTTTTCGACTTAATTTTTCAATAAAAATATTACATCGCAATATGTAGATACATTACTCAGTACAAAAAATCATGTTCATAAAAATACATCGGTACCTAACTTTCTTCTAATTTGACATTTTTCTCAAAATTTTTTTCAATATTCCAATGACGTAACTTTTTTAATGATTTTTCTACATCATTCAACCCCTTGAAATTCAGAAAATATTTTTTTCTGTTACATATATTACCCCAATTCACCCTAAATTCGTTGAAAAACCTGCCTAAACGATCTTTAAATTCAATGAATATGACTGTAAAAGGTTCTCCCTACAATACCAACAACATCAAAAATGAGAATAGGTGTAAAACTGCCAAATAAATAATTTAATTAATCAAATATTCAACTTGACTTTTTTAAAGGTCCTCCAGTTACTGAAGAAAGAAAGCAGTTGTAAGGTACATTATTAAAAGTGTGCATTAAATTTTTTTTATTTCATTTGAATGTTCTGATGTCTCAAACAAATATTCCAATTTATAAATATAGTAGAAGTAGAAGTACCATAAAATGATCATACAAAATTTTTCAGATGCTGTATTTCTTCATTTTTCAAATGAAAATGTTACCGAGGTCACCATAATCAAGGCGATCCAAGATTGGCTGAGATTAGCTAACCGGAGGTATCTTTACTCAAAAAATAAAAAATTAAGATGTGATTTTTATTGTTGAATGTAAATTTCATTTTGATAAATAGAATATGACACTACTTTTATCTTGTAAATCCTCACCAAATTGACACTACTACTTCATTGATTTTTTTTGAGAGTCTTTGAGATGACATGATAAATACAAAATTTCGTTGAAAATGTCCTGAAATTGTTTTGAAATCAATCAATTATGTTTTATGGTCATGAAAATTTATTTGTTTTTATGAACTCATTTCACTGACTCTGGAAAAAGAAAAGGCTATTAACGTAAGAAAATATTCAATAAAGATTTACGTCAAATGTTGAGATCTAGTTCAAACAAGGATACTGAAAATGTAACCTTAATTTGATATGTATAGAAAATGTTTAAAATTGATTTGATCATGATATAAATTGAGTTTTGAAGAATTGTATTTCATACATACATTTTGACAATGAATATATCCACTCGTTTAGAGATCTATAGAGACAGATTAAAAAACGTTATTAAATTATGAGAAATAAATAAATTAGATGGACATTTAGATATCGTTTTGATAAAACGAATCTTTTGAAATATGACATTAGATTATCTGGTAAACATCGATTATACATCTCAAAGATGTATTTGTGTTACTTGGGTTGGGATAGGTTCAAATCTCTATGAATGCCCTATAGACGTCCGAACTTCTGTATGTGGAAAATGCAACAAATATCGGAAAGATTCAAACGGCAAAAAGCAGTCCATTCACCAAAAAGATTTTCGAAAATTGAGAAGTGCGGATAATTATTTCGGTTCACAACTGGGCCATAGCTTATCAATGGGATATTCCAAGTGTTGGTTCGTTGAACCTAACTTGAAACATTTCATTAAATGTGAAAGTAAAGCATATTAGTACGTGTAATGATACGTGAGAACATTTTGTAATTATGATGTTCTCATTTTTGAACCAATGGAGCAAGGAAATATGCACATTATAATAATTTTTGATGCAGAGGTAATTTCTTACACAATAAAGTTAACTGTGAGAGCTATCCCTAATTAGTTCACAAAAATATGAATTAATGTAAAGTTCTCCATCAAAGAGTCCAATCCATAAATATAATCGATTAGTAATTTTATGCCAACACCATTATCAATATACGGTGTGAGTCCTTGACGACTGCATTATTTTTAACAACAGGTTTTCGAAGCGATAAAGCCTTTTTCGTCTAGCACTTTGTCCGATTCTGTGTCCGGTTGAAAAGTTATAAGCGATTTGGATTTTCAATTAGACTATGTCACTACTATATACCTTGTGAGATCATACAAAAATTTGCTTTTGCTTCATAATTCGCCATAATATTGTAGAGACATACTTGTTTATGCACTCTATTCCTGTTAAAGGGTTCAAAATGTAATATTCATGAGAGAAATACATATTTATTGCTCTTTGGAAATTATATAACAATTTTTGATCATCATTTTTCTGTAAAACATTTACTTAATATTTTTATAAGTAATTTGTAAGGCGCGATTAAAAAAAAATTCTACACATTCCTTGTTGTTTGAAGCCCCTCAATAGTTGGGGGAATTCTATCATGCATGTTATGTATTCATTTCAATTCAATTAAAAACCAGTATACAGGGTGAGTCTTTGACCACTGCGTTAATTTTAATTATAGGTTCTTGAGATCAAAAGAAACACTTCTTCCATTACGGTTTTTCTATATTCAGCTGCGTTAAAAAGTTATAAGCATTTTAAGTTTTCACATTGGGCAAATACCTCTCTGTAGTCCAGTTTAGTTTGAATGAAAAATACCTTCCACATTATCCATTAATGAATCTGAATTGATTAAAACCATTATTATCCCTCTAAAAAATGATTTACTCACTCATTTCATCTGATGAGGTCCATATCCAGAAAAAACATACCAAATACTAATTTTCTGGTAAAAAAATTTCAACACCATAAACATATATTATTGTTGTTCTACTATAATTTCTTTCTACTTTAAAATTATAAACCATCCCTTTCTAATGAGAAATTGCAAAAAAAACCTCAGAATTATTGGATGTTATCATCATACATTTGTAATTTTCTTCCTAAAATTTCCAAATCATGAAAGCCATCATTTCTATGAAAACTTCCAAGGCAAGAGGTTGTCACTGTGCTTTTTTTTCACTCAAAGCCAGAAAAAATCATCTATGATTTTGCAAACACTGATATTTGTGAAGTTTCTTCTCCTTGACAGAGTCCAGTGAGCAGGTCTATGAGGTCTCTTGATATTGTTAAAAATATGAAAATCTTTTTCAAAATCTTCAACAACAATGAATGATGTCAATACGAATAATTATTTTAAATTGATGTTACTTTGCTTGATGATTATTTTCTGTACTGAATCCCAATAACAATTTACTTTGATAGATTACAAGTATTCCCAGATTTAGGTGTGCAATTTTACTTGCTTGAAGAAATTGAGTTTGATCACCTAAATTTGATTCTGTAAAATCAACTAGGTGTTCTTTACTAAAACATTTTTTGTTAAATCATTAATATGAATCTATTCTGTTTAGACTATAATTAATTACTGAACATGCGTAAATTTTTGGTTTTTATAATCAGAGTATCTGTTTTAATTTCGTAAACAAAACAGAAATATTGAATAATGGTTATTCATAGAGTATGTCAAATTTTAATACCATAGAATATTAATTTATTACCGACCCCAAGAGAGAAAAAAATTAATAATTGCAAAGTTTTTCTTTAATGAAAGATAATATCTGTAACCATTATTGATCTTTAGTTATAATTTTCCTCAGAATAACTAGAGTGAATTATTATCACATTAAAATATTATAAGGTCTCTGTGGTGGGTAGTTCCCAATAAAATAGTGTTCTGTGGTTCCTTGTTGTTTTGATTCTGTTTGAAACTGTCAACACTTATTTGTACCTTTCTTTAAAAAAATGTGGAAAATATTGTAAGAATAATTTCGATAGTTAGAAATCATTCAATTCAGTATGAAATGATTATGGTCAGAAAATGCATTCTACTCTCATCTTACTTGTTTATGAGCTTATAGCTTCCAGTTTCAATATGGATTGAATTTTAATTAACCATGCATCATAACAAACATTCAGAAATATTAAAACTAAGTCAAATTCTATTATCTCCTAAGTTAGTAAACCAGGTTGAATCGGTGTATGAAATAAAGATGTGAAAAAAATTCAATAAAGGTACAAAACAAATCTAGGAGACTGGGTTCGAAGTTTTTAAAACTGATATGAGCTTAATTTGAAGCATTCCTATGTTAGAATAGATATAATTTGATGAACTCTGAAAGTCTGAAGCTATAATGAACCAGCTCTTCATAAAGACAAGTCTTCAATTTAACAGATCCTGACAGAAAATACATTACCTATTTCAACGGTCATGAGAATATTCCGAAGTACCTATGTGAGTGATGGAAATCTTTTTCTCTATTTATTATGGAATATTACTCTGAATTAACAAGGTGCTGGAAATCATTAATAATAAATACAGCAAATGGCAATTTATATTTTGTGGTGAATGTAAGACAAACATTGTTCAGTGGTTAATTTCATCTATAGTGTTTAGTGGTGGAACCATAGACTGGGGAGATTTCCCCAACTTTTTGTAGAAATATTTAATAAAGACATAAAATATGGCAACATTGAACAAATCTGATTATTGAATCATTTCAGCACAGAGTTGGATTTGAGAAAATTAGAAAATTTGGACAAAATTATATCGATTTAATTCCTTTCAAATTAAAATATCTCAAGAATGTTAGGCAATTTAGGAGAAAAGATGACGAATGATTTTATCTTTCTTGTCACATCGAAGTAAGTATTTCACCTGTTTTATTATGAAACGGTTACGAAGAAGTTCATCACCTACCTTTGCATTTCAAAAAATAGAGTTTATAAAAAATGGTTCGGATTCATAAAGTGAGTATTGTAATCTATGATATGAAATCGAAATTATTCAGATATAAGTACTTTTGTGATTTTAATTTGTAACTCTACATGTTTCGAGCTGATTCAGCTCATCTTCAGGAGTATAAAAATCACACTAGTGAAGCTGAAAAACAACAAAAATTCATGGAGAAAACGCAAAAATTCCTTACAGAAAAAGACAAGGACAAAGTAAAGAAAAAAATGAGCAAAAAAACGTCCCAGAATCCGGAAAATTCATCATCATCGGATTTTAGGTTTGTATATTTTGTATGAGTAATCGCAAGTTGTAGTCTCTCTTCATGTATATGTTAGAGCGAATGTTAGAGTTTTTATGTATAAATATTCGTAATGTTTCCATTAAACTATTGTTCAGACGTCCTCGAACAAAAGTTTGTTGTTAATTCGAAGGTATTCTGTTAGGTTTGTTTGCACCGAGATACCATCAACCTTGAAAGCGCTACTGCACCATTTGTTTTTCTGAAGTTCATCAAATGTTGATAAATTTTCATTGATTCATCATCCATTCCAACAATGACGTTAATCGGAATTCACGGGATATCATAAATATCCTGTGCTCTGATGTTGTAATATTCATATATATATCTCCCATACCATTTCCTGTACTATTCAGTGTGAATTTTCTTTAGACATTTCTGATACGACGATAATTACCAAGTTATGAATTGGAAATGATAGTTTGAAAATGTTCATTCTTTTAGTCAGATATTTCAATTCGCTTTTCTACTTGCGATTTCGACCAAAAATTTCTCGAAGTTCAGAGGAACTGCTCTTCATATGCAATAGTTGAATTCGAAATCATCAATTTTTCTGGAGCAAAAGTCGATAGAAGTTTAATAGAATCGTAAATTAGCTTTATATTTTCAAGTCAAAAAATTACTTTTATTACTTCGATGTTCTATTTGAAGGACTTCTGTCCATAGAGGAGAATCATTTTTCATCCAATTTTCAATTGAATCGGAATGACACTTTCAAAATTCTAAGTATCAGTCAAGTTAGTCTTCATAAAATCTTCAAAATTCCAGTTTAATTATATTTTTCGTCCAAATTCCTTGTGTATAATGGCTGAATGTTTCGCCGTACAAACAAAATGCGATACGCAAAAACGTACCAAACTTCTAGGAGACTTGAAATGCCTTATGTTATCTTTAGAGGATGAGCTCACACCTAAAGTAGAACCTCTCTGTTACACTCCTGTCTGTGTGACCAACTGTATCCCATGTTGTCCGCCCCCACGCAAATCTCCTCAACCTCTTGAATCCCCCGATGTTATGGTGAGTACTTTCAGTTTCAACGGTATATTTTTATAAGTTATAATTTCCTGAAGAAAACTATTCAATCTCGTGCCTCCTACAACATTGAATAACAGAAAATTTTTTCTGTATAAGTTATCTCTTCCCTGAATTGATCCTTCTTTGATGAAGATTTCGTCTATTTAATCAGGTAACTATCCAATATATGAGATTAATTCTCGAGAGCTTTGGATTTTCCTAGGTTATCTGTAATGGATTTTTCAATTCTTTATTCAATTATGTTGATATTCAAAGACAAAGTGAAAGTAAATGACATGAATTAAATGTGAGACGAGGAAAATGAGAGAAGTAATCAATAAACCTGTCCAGATTCTTTATAACAAATACCTACTAACATGAGGGCTCTATATGTTGAAATTATTGATTTATTTATTTATTTACTATTCCTCTATTTGGTATCTATTTGGATCAACTTGTTTATACAGGGTGCCTCAAGTTTGAAAGCCTATGCCTGAAAATTGGGATTATGATATTGTTCACAGTTCTCTACATATTTTCGAAGCCCAAAAACTTCCGGTTATACAGGGAGTGAGAATAAATTCGTCGAAAAAATTTAATAAATCGAATAGTTTTCAAAATATCTAAAAAAACTGGAGAATAAGTCAAATATGTTCAGTCAGTAATATGTTCATTATTCTTATTTTAAATATCCTGAGCTTAAACCGTTTTTACAACATCGAAGAGGAAGGATGTGAAAAGGTCATGCATCTTTTGGATTTCAAAAATATCATCACAGGGTGTTTAAAAATTTTGTGCTGAAAATTGTGATCATAAATTGGCCATAACTTCTGTTCTTCAAATCAGAACCCTATTTTTTTATAATTGTCTTGGATTCTGCGGTCAAAAATAATGATAGTTTTCTCACATGATTATGCTCCTAAATTCAATAATTTCTGAGTTATTCCAGATTTTCTGGATTTATGTAGTACGTAGAGTCAAATTCTTCGAATCTGATTCATGAGGATATTCTGTGAGCATAGAAGATAAATCATCCCATTTATAATTCTCAAGTGTCAGACAGGTCTTATTGTTAGTCGATATGAAGTTTTTTGATTTCACAAATCGAATCGCTATTTTAACAATGAGATTTTGGATTTATTTCTTAAATTGTATTTTTACAATTGTATATGCAATACACATTCTAATGCAATTAATGATATTGTTTATTTCAAATCCATGGTGGATGACACAAAATGTTGAGTATCCAATGAGAAGTATCCCCATTTTTTTTATAATTTCTGAAAAGATGTTTCGAACTTTCCAAATTTTGGAATGTAAGAGCCTCTAATGAATACAAAAAAGGGCAGTTGATGAAATTAGTATTTCGACTTATTTCGAAGCGAATGAGAATTCATCTCTTCAATAGGAAACACATTGAATAGATTCGCTACTTCAGTACACCGAATTATGATTATAAATAAATTATGATAATAAAAATAAAAATACGTTTCAGACCTCAAATAAACAAAATAAATGATCAGTTAAGAGTTTCAATATGGTAACCATTTTGTTCCACACACTTTCGAATACGTCTTGAAACACCTCGGTTAGTCGCTCGCTCAATTTACTTCCCTTTTAGTGAGTGGAAAGCATCTTCCACACGCCGTATCAAATCTTCTTTGCTTTCAATAGGAGATTCATATACTATGTTTTTTATTCTACCCCATAAATAAAAATCTAAGGGAGTAAGATCGGCAGATCGTGGGGGCCAAAATAGTGAAGAACGGCGTCCGATCCACCGATTACCAAACATTGCATTCAGTTCTTGAGACACCTCGTGCGAACTATGTGCAGGAGCCCCATCCAATTGATAATATGCGGTTGTCTACATACTCAATGGCACTTCATCCAAAAACTCAGAAATAAAATTTCTCACGATTTCCAAAAATTTTTCTGTATTTATATTTTCTTCATAAATGTAGTACCGCACTTTATTGTTCATCAAAACAACAAACACATCAAAACTAAATTTGTTCTGGGGGTGTCTTTTTTTATGAGGATTTTCACTTCTCTAAATGTGGCAATTCTTTCTATTAAATATTCCTTCATTATTGAATTTTGCTTGGTCTGTCCAAATGATTTTTTCAAAAAATTTTCATCATTTTCAAGTTTATCTAATATTCCTCTACAAAAATTTAACCTTTTTATGTAGTCACCTGGTTCTAATGTATAAACTTTCTCATATTTGTAGTCTTGCATGTTGTGTTTTTTCAAAATTCGGAACACTGAATTTCTGTCTAAATCGATTTCATGAGATGCACTTCGAATAGATGCATTTTCGAAATAAGTCAAAACACTAATTTCATTTTCCTCATCATCAACTACCCTTCTTTTGTATTCTTTAGGGGCTCTTACACATCGAAAACTTTGAAAGTTTGAAACATATTTTCTAAAGACCTTCTCCGTCATGGAAGGTAAAAGGGGATACTTCTCGTTGAAGGCCCGGCAGGTTCTACTAATAATACTGTCACATTCACCATGTATATAAAATAGATCTAGAATTTCGTAAGTAGAATAACGGTTTATTTTGTTAAATCGGGAAATGAAGATAACAAATAACAATAACACTTGACACTTGAGAATTATTAACAGATAATTTATCTTCTATGGGTACAGAGTGTTCCCATGGTTTCGAATGAATATTCATTGAATTTTTTAGATGCAATCAATTTGACTTACGTACACCATAAATCCAGAAAATCTCAAATAACTCAGAAATTATTGAATTTGGGAGCATATTCATGTGGAAAAACTATCATTATTTGTGACCGCAGAATCCAACACAATTATAAAAAAATAGGGTTCTAATTTGTTATGGCCAATTAAAGATCACAATTTTCAACACAAAATTTGAAACACCCTGTGATAATATTTTTGAAATCCAAAAGATGCATGACCTTTTCACATCCTTCCTCCTCCATGTTGTAAAAACGGTTTACGCTCAGGATATTTAAAATAAGAATAATGAACATATTACTGACTGAACATATTTGACTTCATTTCCAGTTTTATTTAGATATTTTGAAAACTATTTGATTTAATACAATCGTTTTAACAGAAATGTATTCACTATTGAATACTCGATCATACCAGGAATGGAAAACTTGAAAAAAAAATTTTTCGTCGAATTTATTTTCACTCCCTGTATAACAGGAAGTTTTTGGGCTTCGAAAATATTTTAGCCCTGTAGAGAACTTCGATCAATATCATTTTTCAGATTTCAAATATGTCTAGTTCTCCAGAAACGTCTGATAGACATTTGAACTTGAGGCACCCTGTATGGAACCTAATTAGTTCTACTTCAGGTTGAATCTGTGATCTCGAAAGTGAAATAGGAATTATGAAATATTGGGGAAATGTTAAATAAACAAGAAAATACTCTGTATTCCGAATATTCTAGGAGTGAGGAACGCCACCTGTCATGATTATTGGAAGCGTTGACCAGACGTCTTCAAGCAATCGGTTGCCTATAGGAATAACAGATTGGAACGAAAAATGACGCAGAGTTATTTTTCTCGTCTTAGTTTGAAAATATGACCTAGCAAGTTGCTCTTTCAGAGAAAGTAAGTTGCAATACACTCATCCAAGTGGCGTGCAGGAGATTCGATGATTGCGCATATAATCTTGAATCGATAAGTTTCTAAACCTTGTGGTAATACTCCTGGACTACCACCCAAATAGACCGGCATGCTCAAGCCTAGGAGAGAATAATGTTAGATTTTGAATAAAAGAACTTGTCGTTTAAAAAAACATATTCAAAATAACCTCTAACTGCGTAACCTCACTACCTATGAGACCGACCTTGTTGAATGAGGTTAGCTAACCTGCACTCAGTTGGACCATTCTAAGATCATAGACAATATAATCACGGACTGTCATTACAATTTGGGCCTATTAATTGGATTTATCATTCGATCTCTAACAAATATAACTTGCATACTTCTCCAAAGGTTAAATTATTAGTCTCTGATGTATCAACCATGTAAATATGTCGATTTGTTTTGGCTGAAATACGTTTTATCTGGGTTATGCAACTAAGATCTTTAGAAATGGCGATGCAGAGGTCTTCGACCTCGGAGGTGGAAGTGAAGTATAAACTAGAGAAGATATAAGATAACCATCGGTGGTTTTCATAGAGTAAGGAGAAAGGTATGTCGAGGAATAGCAACCATTCTTTACACTCTACCCTCAACGTGCTTACGTCAGGTTGAAGATGAGCCAGCGTTAAAGAGTTATTAGACTCATGTTGTCGCCAAACTGTGACAACGTGAATTTAAACTAGAGTGATAGCTCAGGGGTGTACGCAAGGACTGAAAAAGGTGACCTAGGGGGACGCGCAGACATGCAGTCAGTAGGAACGAACATACAAAAAAAGTATCACCGTCAATTCTCACAGTACGTTATAACCTGTAACATGACAAAGTGCCACTTTAAATGACGAGCATGAGACTCTACTCTTAATTCTCTCAGGGTGGGCTCATTTATTCCAGCAACAAAACTCCTCTCGGTTTTTTACAACTATATATAAGTGTATAAATACAATTCACAAATAACAATTTTAAGGAATGTACAATCTCCCAAGTAAAACAGAATACTAGGGACTTATCTTAAAGCTATCTGAATCGATAGCTTCCTCCCAGCTCCCAGATACAAAATAAAGTCACAGAGGGTATGGCCTGCCAGTTGACCAGAAACGGGTTGTATAGTTTCCACACAGATGTTCCAGACAGCTACTCGATGACTCCAATTTTCATCCCAGTTGAAGAATGTGCTCCATGGCAAGGTGGTTATGCCACAAGCTCCAATTATGTGCTGCTCGAACTTGGGACTGGATGTGATTTAATCTCTCATCGTGGAATGCATCTCAATCTTGAACTAGCATATGTCTTTGGCCTCGTAATAGGATATAATTTGGCTCCCAGGGAGGAGCGAGAATAGTTATGTATTTCTCGCAAATCTTTGACCCACAAGAGTCATTTTTAGATATTGATTTCAATAATTACTACAGAAGATGACCGGCCTCTGATCTCGACAGAGAGAAAAAAACTACGCTGACCGTTCGAGGTTAGCTTCGCAGAACACAGATAACCGGCATAGAACACATCTGTATTCTATTGCAAGAAAACTACTTCAAATTTCAACCATAATTCGGGTGCGCGTACGGAATAACGTCAGTGGCGTGCAAATCGTTGCAGCTGGCCACTGACGATTGTTCTGAATGAAGTGGCGTGGTAAGAAGTCGGCCGATATTGGATTCACAAAAAGATGAGCCGAAAGCGGGGGTCATTCACGTTCACTCAACTCCATTCCAACAGTGCTGTTCCGTCATTTGAACTGAAAGTGGTGTGTCTTAAAATTATTGAATAATTTGATTTAAAACTTTGTTCAATAATACTTGTAGTTTGAGAAGCGTATTATTGAAGGATAGACGAAGAAAATATCTCTTTAGGCCAGAGTTGTATGTTTGTACCTCAAACAAAAAAGACCCAAACGGAAATTGGTGAAACAGTGGTTTCTCAACAGAAGACATCACACCTACTTGAATTTATTCCAAGAGCTGCGGTTAGTACCATCTAACTGGAGATATTATTTGCAAACGGATGATGTTGCCTACTTTCAATTACTTCGTTTGGTCCCACCCATAAAAAAAGATACAGTTAACTGCACCATACGACTGTCCAGAACCAACTGAGACAGAAAAGTGCACAGTATCACCACTCACGTTCGTTCCTTCGCGCAATCTGTCCGTATTTTTTGATAGCGATTCCCCATTGACGAGCAGTTGGCGTGATCATGAATGGGCGCGTCGCGATGGCTTTTGGACGAGTTGGAATTCCATCATGCTTCGTCACTCCATTCCATAGCTGATGAGTTTCGCCAATCACGTCGATTTTAAAAACTTTATTCATTACTAATACACGTAAACGGTTGCGATGGATTGGTATCTTGCTCTTGAATCTGGGTGTCACTTTTGGCAACTGTTCTGGGGTAGCATATATGGAAGATTTTCTTTATTGCCAGGCAATCTCCTGCAGCGATGAGGATAATATAAAGGATTCCAATTAAATTTGTATGGGAATTGATGGAGACAGAGACTTCTTCAAGTTGCTCACATCGAATTTGGAAATAAAAGACAAAAGCAGAAAACAGAACTGAATAACAAAAATACGTATCATATTCGTTTGAAACTTATAACCCATTCCAAGAAAGAATTGGAAACATCATGAATAGCCCTAAAACCATCTTGAAATTTATATATGGGACACTCATTGAAGAGATGAGGTATTGTTTCTTCTGCTTCTCCACATTCACAACTTGCACTAGGAACTGAGGTCCATCTAAATAGCATGCTATTGGTACAACCATGAGCTGTTCTCAAACGATGGAGAACTGTCCAAATTTTTCTTGGAAGATCAAAACCAGGAACTTTTTCAGAAGGATCAGAAACGAGATACTCATTGAACATTTCCTAAGAGTTCCACTCAGTCTTCCATAATTCTTTATTACTTATGTTGATATTGAAGAACGTATTATGCCATAATGGTTTACGTGACTTCAATCTGGAAATTCTATTTTGTGGAATATATGAAATAATTGGAAATAAATTGGGAAAAAAATGATATTTGTTCCAAGAATTCAGAGCTGCAGTCTGTCTGCGAATATGGGGAGGGACAATGTTAGACAAAACTGGTAACCAATGAACCGGTGTAGATCATATGGTGCCAGTAATTATTCTCATGGATAAATTCAATTGTGCATCAATTTTTTGTGTATGTGCACTATTAAACCAAACAGAGCAACAATACTCAGCTGCAGAAATAACTAGGACTAGAGATGCTGTGCGAAGAGTAGAAGCATCAGCGCCCCCCAAGACGATCCAGCTAATTTCTGAACAATATTATTCCTAGTTTTCAGTCTTAGGCTTAGATCATTTAAATGAGCCTTGTAATTGAGAGATGAATCTAATTTAACTCCTAAGTATTTAGGATAGAAATTATATTAGATAGGAAAATCACTGAAAGTTACAGCTAATTTCCTATATTTTTCATGATTAGTCAGATGAAAACAAGGTACCTCTGTTTTGTTGGGATGTGGACATAATCGCCACTCAATAAAATAATTCTTTAAAATTTCCAAATCAGATGACAGTATGTTTTCCAGAGTATGGAAATCCCAATGTTGGTAAGCAATAGCAATGTCGTCAGCATAAACAAATTTCTGAGATGATGTCGTGGGTAAATCATAAAGATATAAATTGAAAAGTAAAAGAGCTAAAACTGATCCTTGAGGAAGACCGTTTTTCAATGTTTTAAAATTGCTACTCTTATTGTCAATAAAAACACGAAATCTTTTATCAGATAACATATTTTCTGATAATCGTACCATTTTCCCACACTTCAGATGGGTATAGAGTTTGAAATTTAATCCATCTTTCCACACAGTGTCATATGCCAAAGATAAATCAATGAAAGCAGCTCCTGTTGTCAACCTATCATTGAAGCCTGATTCTATGAAAGTTGTAAGGCTGAGAACCTAATCTGAACAATTTCTATTTTTCCTAAAGCCTCCTTGGAAATTTTGTGAGCATTTTCTATAGAAAATTAAATTCTAAAAAGAATTAGCCTTTCTAATATCTTGAAAGGAACACTGAATAAGCTGATGGGTCGATCACTACTAGGATCACAAGGATTTTTTCCTCGTTTCAAAATACCTATTACTTTAGCCTTACGAAATTCGAAAGGAAAGTTTCTTGAATTCAGAATACTGTTATAAAAAAACAATAACCAAGACAAGGCCTGAATGTTTGATGAATTCTGGATAAATTCCGTCCAAACCTGCTGCTTTTCGAGATTTGGTAGATTTGATTGCAGCCCTCAATTGATCTTTATTGAATGGATGTGACACATGTTCTAAAGTAGGAGCTGATCTCCTTAATATGTGTAATTTTTCCTTTATATTCCTCATTTCAGATTGGGATATATTGACTGATTCAGATACATTAACTAGGCGGCGAGCGATTAAACTTGGATCAATTTTTGATGATGATGAGGCAAGTGGAGTAGCTTCACCTAATTTTCTCAATATATCCCATGTATCCCATATATCCCGCGTTATTAGGAATAACTAAGTATGATATTTTCTCCGATTGAAAGTTTTTCGGAAGTTCTGTGAAACTCTCTAATTCTTTCATTGAAAATTATCCATAATGCTACGATCGAGACGGACGCCTATGGGCGTTCAGGAGTCTTAAGAACCCGGCTTACTTCACCGGGTAATGACTTTCTTTATTTTTCTTTTAGGTTTGCTACAAAAAGAAAACGAACGGTGGGAGGAAGCAGAAGTTGAAGAGGGTAAACGTAGGAAAGGAACTCGGTGAATCAAAGTCGCGCGAATTGAGAGGCGGCATATTATATATAGGATGCGATTGCGAGAGGAAGAATGGATTGCAGGACAACTGTCTCCGAACCGGTTGCCAAGGATCCCCTGAATGCCTCCAAAGTCCCCCTACCTGCCTACCCAGTCGATACTGTAACGGAAAGCACCTGAAGAAGAAGCTTCTGCGAAAAAAGAACGCAAAAACTGACAAGGATGGTTCAGGAGAAGATGACGAGGAAGAGCAAGAGACTCCCACATATGAGTGTTATGGAGCTTCGGTCAGAGTTCCTGATCAAAAAATATGTGTCCTTATTCCAACTCTTGGTTGTTCCTCTTCTTAGCCAAATGACAAGTTGAATTGTTAGAATATGAATAAGAATTAATCGAAAGAATAAGTGAAATTGTTTTTCAGATACCTAGAAATCTCGTGAAGTTCCTATTATGTCCAATGAATGGAGATTCCAATTGAAATACTTCACTTATTATCTGTGACAAGATTTCGAATTGTGACAGTTTTATCTTTTGGTGTCCATGTAAAGTTTGCGGCCTATTATTTCTTCCCATAACTGATGAGAAACGAAATAAATACTTTTTTTAACAACTGTATTCGTTACCAGTAACCAATCAAAAGTAGTCATATCAACTTTTGTGCTTGTTCGCCTTTGAGTAAATGAAGAAATTATTAGATCTTCAGTTGAAAGAAAGCTACAACAATAACGACCTAGAATATGTAAGATATCAATAACGACCATACATGAAAAAATTTTTAATAGAATGCGTCGGATATTTAATTAGGTATAAAATATTGAAAAAAATTTGTTTTTCATATTTTTCTTAGCTTCAACCTAGTTCAAATATCTTCCAAGTTATAACTTGATACGATTGAAATTTTATGAGTTATAAAGAAAAGCCAACTTCTAATGCTCATAAGTCCTGAACCATTTGACGGATTTGGCCCAATAACGAACTACCCCGTTATACTAAGACAGTTAACAGATTCTGAAAATATGAAAATTCTCTTTTGGAATATACAACATAGACAATGTTTTTTATTCTACCCCATAAATAAAAATCTGTGAGTAAGATCGGGAGATCGTGGGGGCCAAAACAGTGAAGAACGGCGTCCGATCCACCGATTACCAAACATTGCATTCAGTTCTTCAGACACTTCGTGCGAACTATGTGCCGGAGCGCTATCCAATTGATAATATGCGGTAGTCGACATACTCAACGGCAGTTCATCCCAAAACTCATAAACAAAATTTCTCAGGGTTTCCAAAATTTTTTCTGTATTTAAATTTTCTTCATAAATGTAGTACCTCACTTTATCGTTCATCAAATGAGCAAACACATTGAAACTAAATTCGTTCATGGGGTTTCTTTGTCTTTTTTTATGAGGATTTTCACTTCTCCAAATGTGGTAATACTTTTTATTAAATAGTCCTCACATTATTTAATTTGCTTCGTTTGTCCAAACGATCATTTTCAAAAAACTTTCATCATTTTCAATTTTTTCTAATATTCCTCTACAAAACTTTAACCTTTTTATGTAGTCACCTGGTTCTAATGCATGAACTTTCTCATATTTGTAGTCATACATGTTGTGTTTTTTTCAAAATTCAGTGCACTGAATTTCTGTCTGAATCAATTTCATGAGCTGCACTTCGAATAGATGCATTTTCATTAGCTTTGAAATAAGTCAAAACAATAATTTCATTTTCCTCATCATTAACTACCCTTCTTTTGTATTCTTTAGGGGCTCTCACACATCCAAAACTTTGAAAGTTGGAAACGTATTTTCTAAAGATCTTCTCCGTCATGGAAGGTAAATGGCGATACTTCCCGTTGAAGGCCCGGCAGGTTCTACTAATTATTCTGTCACATTCACCATGTATATAAAATAGATCCAGAATTTCGTAATTATAATAACAGTCCATTTTGTTAAATCGAGAAATAAAGGTAACGAATAACAATAACACCTGACACCTGTGAATTATTAAAAGATAATTTATCTTCTATGGGTACAGAGTGTTCTCATGGTTTCGAAAGAATATTCATTGAATTTTTTTAGATGCAATCAATTTGACTCTACGTACACCATAAATCCAGAAAATCTCAAATAACTCAGAAATTATTGAATTTAGGAGCATAATCATGTGAGAAATCTATCATTATTTTTGAATGAATCCAACACAATTATAAAAATAATTAGAAAGCAATGACGTGAGGTCAGATTGCTTTGGCGCTCTTGTTGAGCTACTTGCTAGTAAATATTCGAACCATAACAAATCTATAAGCACTCAGATCACGTGAAAAATAGTCATTTCCCGTACTATGGGACAATGTGCCTAATGAATGAACAAACCTATATCTCAAATTAAAAATAAGTACTCATAATTTTCCCCAAGATTTGGCCCAATAACGAACTTGACCGAGATATTTGGACAATTAACCTATTCTGAAAATATGAAAACTATAGCTGATTCCTTTTGGATGCTAGAGAGGATACGGCCGGCCGGACAGAATCAACTTTCGCCACGAATTCTTCATCAGGGAGTCGAACCCAATCGATTGAGACCATTTTCGGCTCGATATTCCAAAATTACAGACATTCGGGCAAAATGATAGGCACTCTGTTCGTGTGAACAAGAGCGCCAAAAATAGGGTTCCAATTTGAAAAACAGAAGTTATGGCCAATTTAAGATCACAATTTTCAACACACAATTTGAAACACCCTATGATGATATTTTTGAAATCCAAACGATGCATAACCTTTTTACATTCTTCCTCTTCGATGTTGTAAAAACGGTTTACGCTCAGGATATTCAAAATGAGAATAATGAACATATTACTGACTGAACATATTCAACTTTTTTCCTTTTTTTTTTTGGATATTTTGAAAGCTATTCGAATTAATTCAATGGTTTTAACAGAAATGTATTAACTATTGAATAGTCGATCATACCAGGAATTGAAAACTTGAAAAAAAATTTTTTCGTCGAATTTATTTTCACTCCCTGTATAACCGGAAGTTTCTGGGCTTCGAAAATATTTTAGCTTTGTAGAGAACTCCGAACAATATCCTAATCCCAATTTTCAGATTTCAAATATGTCTAGTTCTCCAGAAACGTCTAATAGGCATTCGAACTTGAGACATCCTGTATATGGGATGCCATACTATGCTGGCGTATTCCAATTTAGATCAAACTTAGACACAACATAAGTAATAAGTTCGCACATAACGAACTCTGCAAGTGAAGGACTAGCAGGGACAGCCATAGAGTTGTTTGTAAAATTGGCCATTGAACAAAAAGTTACTACTCTCAAAATAGGTATTCAACATCAACAAAAAAGTTTCTCTATCAAGAACAGTGTAGCAACTCATTACATTATACAGGGTGAGTCTTTGACCACTGCGCCAATTTTAACCATAGATTCTTGACGTCAAAAGAAACATTTTTTTCCTATAACATTTTTCCAAACTTGGCCCCGTTCAAAATATATAGGGTGTTGAAATTTCTTAAAAAAATTGCATTTTCACCTGTAAGATTCAAACGACAATATCAATTGAAATGATCTCTTATAGAAGGTTTTTGATAACAGTCATGCATATTTTGGCATCATTAGATTTATTCCATTTCTTGTGGGTTTCTCACTAGTACTGTACAGATTGGTTAAATTGTATGAAAAACAAATATCACTTGAACTAAAGGTCCGTATCTTGTAATTCCTGGAATCATTAGTCATTTTTTGCAGATAAAATCATTCTTCATCTTTCCTCCTAAATTGTACCATTCTTGAGATATTTGAAGTTGAAAGGAATTAAATCGATATAATTTTGTCCAAATTTTCTGATTTTCCGAAATCTAACTCTGTGCTAAAATGATTCAATAATCAGAGATGTTCAATGTTGCCATATTTAATGTATTTATTAAATATTTCTACAAAAGGTTGAGGAAATCTCTGCAGTCTATGGTTCCACCACTAAACACTAATAAATAGAGAAAACGTTTTCCATCACTCACATAGGTACTTCGGTATATTATCGTAATAAGCGTTGAAATAGGTAATGTATTTTCTGTCACGACCTGTTAAATTGAAAACTTGTTTATGTTGTTATGTTGTTTATGAAGAGCTGTTTCTTTATAGCCTCAGACTTTCAAGGTTTATCAAATTATATCTATTCTAACATAAGAATGCTTCAAATTAAGTTCATTATGAGTTTCAAAAACTTCGAACCCAGTCTCCTAGATTTGTTTTGTACCTTTATAAAAGTTTTTTCTCATCTTAATTTCATACACCGATTCAACCTGGTTCACAAACTTAGGAGATAATAGAATTTGACTCAGTTTTAATATTTCTGAATGTTTGTTATGATGCATGGTTAATTAAAATTCAATCAATATTGAAAGTGGCAGCTATAGGCTCTTAAACAAGAAAGATTAGATTAGAAATAAATTTTCTAGCCATAATCATTATAATTATTTCAATATAATATTTTCCACATTTTTTTAAGGTACAAATAACTGGTTACAGTTTCAAACAGATTCAAAGCAACAAGGAACCACAGAACATTATTTTATTGGGCACTACCACCACAGAAACGTTATAATAACATTTTAATGTGATAATAATTCACTCTAGTTATTCTGAGAAAAATTATAACTAAAGATCAATAACAGTTACAGATATTATCCCTCATTGAAGAAAAACTTTGCAATTATTAATTTTTTTCTCTCCTGGGTTTCGGTAATAAATGAATATTCTATGGTAAGGTATTAAAATTTGACATAATCTATGAATAACTATTATTCAATATATCTGTTTTGTTTACAAAATCAAAACAGAAATTCTGATTATAAAAACCACAAATTTACTCATTTTCAGTAGTTATATATAGTCTAAACAGAAAAGATTTATATTTATGATTTAACAAAAAATTTTTTAGTAAAGAACACGTAGTTGATTTTTCAGAATCAAATTTGGGTGATCATACTCAATTTCTTCAATCAAGTATAATTGTACACCTAAATCTGGGAATAGGTACTTGTAATCTATCCAAGTAAATTGTTATAGGGAGTCAGTAGAGAAAATAATCATCAAGCAAAGTAACATCACTTTAAAATAATTATTTTTAGTGACAACATTCATTGTTGTTGAAGATTTCGAAAAAGATTTCCATGTTTTTAACAGTATGATATCAAGAGACCTCATAGACCTGTTCACTGGTCTCTGTCAAGGAGAAGAAACTTCAGAAATATCAGTGTTTGGAAAATCATAGATGATTTTTTCTGACTTTGATTGAAAAAAATCACAGTAACAACCTCTTGCCTTGGAAGTTTTACGGAAATGATGGTTTTCATGATTTGGAAATTTTAAGAAGAAAATTACAAATGTATGATGATAACATCCAATAATTCTGAGGTTTTTTGGAATTTCTCACTTGAAAGGAATGGTATATAATCTTGAAGTAGAAAGAAATTATAGTAGAACAGCAAAAATCTGTTCATGGTGTTGAATTTTTTTTACCAGAAAATTAGTATTCTGTATCTTCCTTCTGGATATGGACCTCATCGGATGAAACATGAGTGAGCGAATCATATTTTAGAGGGAAAATAATGTTTTTAAACAACTCACATTCATTAGTGGATGCTGTAGAAGGTATTTTTCATTGAAACTAAACTAGACTACAGAGGGGTATTTGCCCAATGTGAAGACTAAAAATGCTTATAACTTCTTGACGCAGCTGAATATGGAAAAACCGTAATGGAAAAAGTGTTTCTTTTGATCTCAAGAACCTATGGTTAAAATTAACGCAGTGGTCAAAGACTCACCCTGTACACTTCCTCCTATAATGTTATTTTTTAGCCTTGAGAAAGAGGTAACCCTCCTCGAAACGTCAGCATAGTTTCGAA
The DNA here is from genome assembly GCA_030674115.1 of Micraspis discolor. Lineage (NCBI taxonomy): Eukaryota > Metazoa > Arthropoda > Insecta > Coleoptera > Coccinellidae > Micraspis > Micraspis discolor. Next base: position 724,845 of record JARTUT010001749.1, on the reverse strand, counting down.
ATAAACGTTGTTTCAAACTCCAGATTCTAGTTATGAGAAATTTTCAAATGACGCCATTTTCCAATTTTCTTTAACAGCTCGGAAACGGATTGACCAAATGAATAATAGAAAATTCGAGCCCGCAAATGTACCATTCATCATTAGATAAACCGAAATAATACCAACTTTTTCAGCAATCTTATCCGGAGACAGCTCAAATCAATTATGGTACTTTGTATATACGCTTTAATCTTTTATTATTTTAGGAAACGAAGTATGACTGTTAATTGAAATTTGAAAAATCTCCAAAGCATGTTATGGAACAAATAAAGGGATAAACAAATTTCCACTTTTCAATAAACTCACCTGCATAAACGAAAAGGGTTATCACCAAAACAAATAGATTTCTATCTAACATTTTTATCCAATGGCTCGGTGTAGGCGATCACCATAAAAAATAATCACTAACTCGTACTTTTCATAAACTATTCACTACGGTTAATCGACGCGTAATAATAACATACAAGTAGTGTACGTTCCGTTTATTCGATTCTTACATCATTTCTTCGAACCATACCACGATAGAGTGACCGGACAGCTTTCTCTTCTTGAGAACAGCGTTTTCGGCGAAAGCCTAGGACACACTGTTTCCAGATTCCAAACTGTGTGGGCGGAATGAAGGCGGTTCCAGGCCTGGAACATCCCCTTTCTTTACGCTACTGTTGCTGGGTTTTCCAGCAGAAATAACTGGGAATAGGGGATAGCGAGGTTGTCAACTGTGGAAAATTGAAGTGGTTACGACGTCATTGATATGGGAGTATTTTCTATAGAATTTTCGGCAAACAGTGGACCATATTTATTCATTAATGATGGAAAATATTTCTTCATTTCGTTCTCAATTAATTGATCTACTATTTAGGAGTAGGGTAAAGTCAGGCAATCCCGGCCAGCGGGGTAATACCGGCCGGACGGTTTCTCGTGTATTGCAACCATACAACTTTTATTTTTATTTTGGGTTGCATATAGGTGATGACGAGATATTCTTGATGATGGAGCTCGTGTTGAATGATTGTTTGGGCTATTACCATAATCTCTTGTGGATGTAATGTTTTCCGACATTTCGATAGATATCTTCTATCTTTATCAAGGAGGAAAAGTAAAAAATCTTTTGAAAATTATCAAAAAAGTCAATATTGACAGAAGTCATGAAAGAAAATGAACGATGTTATATACTAATCTGTGATATGATGATCTTTTTAATTTGGATCGAACTATCGGCGTCTAAACTTCTCGCAGATCTATAGATGGTGCACTTATGAAATCAGGTGTTATTTTCATAAATGCTGCTTGTTTGATTTTTCTTCTTGCAAGTTTTTCTTCTTTGGATATTATTGATGCTTCATCCCACTTTATACGATGATTCTCATCTACAGCATGTTGGACCAACCTGGATTTGTCGCTGTGTAGTACTCGTAGAAGCTTCTGATGTTCTTTTATTCGTACACTAGCTGACCCGACAGACTTCGTCCTGTCAAAAAGATTTGTAATGTGGCAGTTTTTGTGCCTACGTATTTAAAAAAATTCTCCTGAACAGAACAGTCACCCTGGTGATAGGGCGTTGTGAATAAAAAATAATTAAATAAAACATATATAAGGATTTAAAAGTAAGTTATCGCTTTATTGTTAATCATGTGAATCATAATTATTATTATGATCATTGTAGTGCTCTTGGTATACGATGTTTTTTGTTTGATTACCTGGCGCATAGATAAACAAATCTGATGGTTTTCCAACACGGGAACAGGCAACATACAATTGACCATGTGAGAAACATGGGTTTTCTAGATTAATACCACAAACACTTAATGATTTCCCCTGGGACTTGTTTATAGTCATAGCAAAAGCAAGCCGCACTGGAAACTGTAGTCGTTTAAACTCAAATGGCGGAATCATTGGGATGCACGGTATGAGAACATCTTCTCCTTTATACTTTCCTTTGAGTATAGTTGCTTCTATCACATTGTTTAGAAATTTTTTTATCGCTAACCGTGTACCGTTGCAAAGACGCGCTTGGTTGATATTTCGCAACATTATAACTACCAATTCAGCCTTCAATTGAAGATTGTGAGGTGGCAATCCTGGCAAATCCAGCGAGTTTAAAAATTTCGGTGGATAGTTGACTACATCATCTTTATTAGTAGCCGAATCAACTGATTTATATATCCTCAATTCGCCTGTAATTTGTTCTTGAATTTTGAAATTTAATTCATTTATATCTATGTTTTTTGCAGCCAGTATAGCTCCTTCGCTCAACCAATCATGGTTTCTGTAATTTTGAGAAACATCTGGAAACACCTTCTGAATAAGTTCATCTTTTCATCGAGTTAACTGACAAACACTTCGAGGAAAGTTAATGCAGCCAGTCAACATGTAGTGTTAGGAAATTTGCCATTACCAATGTCAATGAGTTGTTTAGAGAATATGTTTCCAGATTGGTCTTTTTGCAACTCGACACGCATATTCTTGCTCAAATGAAGTACTTTGACATGTTTCCTCAAATTGGAGGACTTTAGACATGCATTGAGTTCATCAGCTGGCGTTGATCGTGGAATCACTGGCAATGTTTGACGAAAATCTCATGCTAATAAGATCATTGCACCACCAAATCGGTTATTATTGCTCCATAGATCTTTTAAGGTTCTGTCTAAAGACTCCAAAGATTTTTTATGTGCCATCGTGCATTCATCCCAAACAATCAATTTACATTGCTGCAAAACCTTTGCCATTGCAGAGTTCTTCGAAACGTTGCAGGTTGGAGTTTCATTGCTTTGCATATTTAATGGCAATTTAAGTGCTGAATGGGCTGTTCGACCACCTTCAAGCAAAATTGCTGCGATTCCCGACGAAGCGAGTGCAAGTGCAATTTTATTTTGTGAGCGAATTGTTGCTAATATTAATGAAATCAAAAAAGTTTTTTTAGTTACAAATCATTTGTATGGGAAAAAGAAAAGGGCTATTTTAAGGGTTTTTCTAGCAATAATTCTAATTTTTCTCGCCGTAAAAACCATCCTTGAACTTCAACGAACATTTTAAAAAAAGAATTGGCCAAATTGGTCCAGGTGTTGTTGAGTTATGCGCTCACCAACACATTTTGCGATTCATTTTTATATTATAGATTCAGAGGGCGTTTAGTTTCTCCGATGTAAGATCTTCCGCACTCGCAAGGTAATTAATATATGCAGTTCTTTGTCCTTTGTGTCTCATTATTAGGCTTAACTTTTGTAAGTTTAGCTCTGATAGAGTCTTGAGTTTTGAATGCAGTCGTTATGTTTTATCTATTTCCAATTCTTCTCATTTTCTCCGACAAACCTTTTACATAAGGAATTACGGTTTTAATGGTCTGATTTATATCTGTTGGTTCAGGTTGACTTTCTCTTGTTCGTCTAGCTTTTTTTAATATCTTTTTGGGGTAGCCATTGCTTCTAAGAGTTTTCGAGATGTTATTTATTTCTTCATTTTGGTCTTCTTCAGTGCAACAAATATTTATTGCTCTATCAAATAAACATTTTGCTACTCCCAATTTAGTGTTTAGTTGGTGGTTTGAATCAAAATGTAGATATTGTCCTGTGTTCGTTGGCTTCTTATACACAGTGGTTTTTGGGATTCCATTTTGTTTATGTACGAGAACATCTAAGAATGGAAGTTGTCTGTCTTTTCCGATTTCCATTGTGAATTTAATTGATTCCTCTTGATTGTTTAGATATTGAAGGAATCCATCTATAGCGTCTCTTCCATGTTGCCAAGTAATGAAAGTATCATCTACATATCTTTTCCACAGTTTGGGTTTAAGTACATATTTTTCTAATGCCTTCTGTTCGAAAATTTCCATATATAAATCAGCTAAAATTGGTGATAGTGGTGAACCCATGGCCATTCCAAATTCTTGTTGATAAAAGTTGTCTTCAAATTGGAAATATGTTGTTTCAATGCAAATAGAAAGCATTTCCATAATTGCATTCGCCCTTAGTGTAGTTCTTTCACTAAGGGTTTGATCTTCTTCAAGCTTTTTCCTAACTATGATAAGTGTTTTATCTGTCGGAATATTAGTAAACAAACTGGTGATGTCGAAGCTGACCATAACGTCTTCTTCCATGACTTCTTGATGTCTCATTATTTCTATAAACTGTTTCGTGTTTCTTATCATCGATGTTGAATTACTTTTTAATGGTGATATAATTTTCAGCAGAAATTTAGCCAATTGATGGCATGCTGAATTTCTTGAACTCGCAGTTGGTCTTAGAGGAATATTTGCTTTGTGAATTTTTGGTAGACGATATAAATGTGGTGGTTTACTGAAGTGAGGTGTAAGTCTTGATCTAATTGATTATTTTCAAAAGGTTTTTTACTTTTCTTCCTTGATAAAGATAGAAGATGTCTATCGAAACGTCGGAAAACATTACATCCACAATAGATGATGGTAATAGCCCAAACAATCATTCAACATGCATATAGGTGGCCCTATCCATATATGTTTCGAATATCGAATGTGGAGGTTAGCCGTTTTGTGAGTGAAAAGAGTTATTTGTGCTATTACTTATAAGAATTGGGTATTTTTAAAGGTATGTAAATTGATATTTTTATTCAGTTAACTTTGTGTTGTGGGTCTAGTTTATAATATCAATGTTAATCTCAGTGGCGGCTCGTGACAATATAGTATGGTGAGGCACATATGAAAAAAAATTTAATAATGTAATATATATATATAGGGTTTACGTGGCGAACAAAGTTTATATAGTGAACTCTACTTCGTCAGTTGCATAATAAATATATTAAAAAAATTTTCTTCACTAATGCTTGGAATTTGTAAGTGCCGTTACTCCTGAATTCACGTATTCTATTCAATGTTGTTTGCAGTAAATTTCTCGCCTTTAAAATGTCTATATTTCTATTTCGTAAAACAGGAAAAACAGTATCGGGTTGATCAAAAATCAATACAAACGCTTCTAAAAATATGTTTTGAGCATCTTCTAAAAAATTTTTCAAACCTATTGCTTCCCTAATAGATTTTTGATCAAAATCGCGACTATTACTATTGATTACGAAATAAAATGTTTCAAGTAATTTATCTCTATTATTGAAAACTGTAAGAACGGCTCGTGATGTGAAATTCCAACGAGTTGCCTCATTCGAAAGAATAGGTATTCCTCCAATTTGTTCTCACACTTGGGTACGCTTTGTTGATTTGGAAAAATATGATGAAAATCCTGACAAGGTTGAGAAAAAACTTTAACCTGTTGAATTGAACTGCAAGCATTACTTAAAACCAAATTGAATACATGTGCATAGCAATGAGTAAAGATTGCTTGTGGTGCTATAGATTTAATTTTTGCTTGTAACCCGTTCACTTCTCCGGACATAACACTCGCTCCGTCGTGTGTTTGAGCCACTTATTTTGAACGCAAATTAAATTTTCCGAATTTTGAAGATAAAAATTGAAATAGATCATCAGTAGAACGCCCAGAACTAACATCATAAAATCCCATGAAGCGCTCAACAAGTTGGTCATCTATTACATAACGAAATATGACTGATAACTGGGAATGACAGCTTATGCCAGTTGTTTCATCAACTTGCCAAGAAAAAAACAATGATTGTGAAATTTCGTCCTCGATTTGTTTATCCACAACAAAAGCAACCGAATCAATTAATTCATTTTGAATGGTTTTAGATGTACCAGAAAATACCGATTTACTGTTGGTGTCATTTTCTAAAAAGGTTTTGAAATTCGTGTCAAATTTACTAACAAGAACTACCAATTCTTTGAAATTTCCGCGATTTAAAGACTCATTCGATTCATCGTGCCCCCTAAAAGGTAACTCTTGCATACAGAGGTGCATCGTAATATCTATTAAACTTCTTAGAATTTGTCGATTTTCTTTGACTCTAGCATTGAAACTTTCAATTTCTATTTTACGCGCATTGTCTATTGCTGTGGCGATATTTTGTTTTTGCTTTCTCATAACGGTAAGCTTGCAATTAAATGAAATATGCTGAGCACTTTTATTGTGTAGCGATAGACCCCGAGATAAATTTTTCAAATCACTGAAACCACTTTTCGACCAAACTCTGTCGGAATTTCCATTAGTTGCTGAGAATAAAATACACGGCCAACAAAATATTTTTTTCAAAGTAATACTTTCAGTAAGCCAGTCGTACTTGTCATACCACGTATTTTGGAATCCCCGATTTGATTTACCGACCCCACCACTAGACACCAGAGATTTACTCAAATCTGGAACAGGTCGCTTAACTTCCTTGATAAAATATAATTTATCATCATACGAATGAGTCGAAAAATGTTGCTTATTTATTAAAAAATTAACAATACCACAAGTACACCGAATATGTTCCTAAGGAATTTCAAAAGATTTACTATTACTAGGTCCCGCTAAATCCATTTCGCGATCTGGTAGTCACTTTCGATAAAAAAGATTTATATTTCAGAAAAAATTCACCTGAAAAAGATTATAATCATACGCGATACACAGCAAAAGCGATACCACTAAATAACGACAAAGTGAACTAACCCTATTTCCCTATTTCGCGCTTCCCGATTAACTCGAATAGAAACCTGAGGCCAGCCTCTAATTCCTCGAGAAGCCTCCTTCAAAGCCGTAGATATGTTCCCATCGCTTCGACGCAGACAACCCGCTGGACATCGCAGAAACGAAACGATCTCAGATCGGCTAAGATCGCGCAAAGGCTAGCCTCTGATTAATCCCAGAAAGGCTTTCCATTACGTTCTCGTAGGTCATCGAAGTAGATAACACGCTAATTCAGTCAAAGAAGCTTGCGATAGGCATGCCTCCAACCGTTTATTCAAAGAGGATTTAATTTGTTATGAATATACAAGGAATGTGAGATTGGGAAAAATATTGAGGAAAAAATTGACGATGAAAGAGAATGAAGAAATATACGGTTTAAAATTTTTTTGATGAGGCACTGCCTCACCTGCCTCATAGGACAAGCCGCCACTGGTTAATCTTCGAATTGTCACTCCTCTCTTCATCCTAACCTCAACCTAAAACTTTAGGCAAACAAAACAGAAATAGCGTACATATGGGGTAATACCGGCCAATCTAAGGTGGGGAATTCCGGCCGACCTGTATCACCCCATGAATAAATGAATTTTGTAATGAAATAAAGAGGGTTATTAAATTCATTCACAGATGCCACGAAAGTATACAAAGAAAACAATCAAAGCTTCTTGGACTAAGGAACAGTTAGAAGCTGCTCTGAATGCAATTGCAAACGGGTTACCCTAGAGGCAGTGTTACTGCAACTCATTATTGTTAGTTAAGTTCATTCATTTTTATTCCAAGTTGCTTGCTCGTTTCGTGCGGCCCACGTATGTTCATCTCATTTTCCGATGGGCGCGTAACATATGTTGGAGCATATGACCTGTGTTGAACGGAGAGTATGAAATCGGCGTTCATCCATGAAGTATAACATTTTTCTCCGCAATGAATGAATTTTCTCGATAAATCTACATATTAGAACTCTGGTGAAAAAGTGACTATTTTCGCTCGCGAGTGCATGGATAGGTGAATTCAGCCGTACTGTGAAACCAGGTAGGCAGTGCTCCAGCATTCGATTTTCTTTCGAGTCATTTTTTCTTATCAGAATTTCATTGTCAATTTTCTTTCGCTTTCGTTTAATTTTCAAAGGCCCTTGTCGTGCCATTTTGGTCCTTCTTGAGCCGGATATTTTCGAACCGCGTTTTCAAAATTATTGCGATCAAGCATTTTGGAATTTTTTCATTTAGTTTTTTCATTTGCATTTATTTCAATCTGTCGATATTCACGTAACCTCAAAAACTTGACAAGATATCGAACACATTCATAAATTCTGTAATCACGGATAAATTTCTGCGCATGTTATAGAATTTAGCTTTCATTTTCATTACATAGACAACTCTTCCTTCGTTTTTCTCATCTATGCTCATAACCTTGATTCAAAACATAAACAAAGATAGACATTCTTGTTTTTGTTTATTTACATTTCATTGTTTTCAACTCTATTTTCAATTTAATAGATTCAATCTTAATTATTTACTTTATTAATTAATTTCGTTCTTTTCAATCGGTTAGTCTATTTATTCTTTTTTAAAAATTACTCAAAACAAAATTCATATTGTTTTCTGCAGTATACCTTGAATAATAATAATGACGACAAAATTGAAACAACTCAAAGCTCGTCGTCAAATTGTTATTGATGATCTCGAGGAAATTCTGAATTTAGCACAATTCGCTGTCACTGATGAAAGTCTCCACGTAAGATTCCAATTGAGATTTAAAAAACTTGAGGATATTTTCGAAGAATTTCAAAGGTTACACACTTCAATTGTCTCTATGATTGTATCTTCCGAAGAACCGGAATTGAACACTGAGAAGGTTATTCGAACAGCCTTTATGGATAGTTATTACACCATCAGAACAACTTATGTTAATTTATTTCCTGAAGTAATAAATCCAGTAAAAAACCAAAATAGTTGCTCTATCAGTTCGTCAAATGTTAAACTTCCAAAGATAGTATTGCCCATTTTCAATGGGAATTATAAAGAGTGGCCTACTTTTTTCGATATGTTCCAAAGTTTGGTGCATGAAAATTCTAACTTGAGTCGAATAGAAAAGTTTCAATACCTCCTTAGTTCACTTTCTTCTCATGCTTTAAGTTTAGTTAAAGGGTTTCCATTGACTGCTGAAAATTATGAAAGCGCTTTTCAGACATTGGCGGAAAGATATCAAAATAAAAGACTTCTCGCTAATACGTGTTGGAAGGAAATCTGTAATGTTCCAAAGCTACAGGGTATATATATATTCTTTTGAACTTTTGGTGAGTCAGCTAAAGACCTTAGGCGAATTCTAGAGGTTTTTGCGGAGAACTTATCGGTATTAAGAAATTTAGGTTTACTCGTTGACCAGTGGGACTTTGTTTTATTTCACATCCTCATTCAGAAATTAGATTCTGCATCGATCAAACGTTTTGAATTACAAGAATGTTCAACCGATATTCCGTCGTTTGTCAATTTGCGAAATTTCCTGACAAATCAGTGTATAACCTTGGAGGCAGTAGCTCTTTCTCTTCCGTCGAAAACTCATTCAGTTTCGAATTCTCAAGTTTTGAAATCTAGTTCTCTCTCAATGAATAAAAGAAATTCGACTCTTCTCGTTCAAACGGAAACTGAATCATTCAAGAAACGTATAATCTGTAATTATTGCAAGTTAGCTCATAATATTTACAAATGTCCATCATTTTTAGAACAAACTGTTCAAGATCGGTTCAAGACTGTGAAGAACAAAAATTGGTGTATCAATTGCCTCCATTCTGGACATAAGATTAACAATTGTTCTTCAAGGTCAAATTGTCGTACTTGCCACGGAAGGCATCATACCCTGTTACACATGCGCAGTAATGTGGATAATGATTCTTCAACAGAGACGTTTCATTTCAATGCTGCAAATTCATCGGATTCAGGCTCAGCTCAGGTTTTAACGAATGTTTCTTCAAATTCTACCGTTCTCTTAGCAACCGCTGAGGTCGAAATTCGTGATGCTTGGGGTAGATATCAGAAGGTCCGAGTTCTGTTAGATGGAGGATCTCAAATAAATATTATAACTCAATCGTGTGTAAATAGATTAGGCTTGAAAATTTGTGATGCTTCATTTTCGATAAATGGAATTTGTGAAAGCTCATCTTCTGCTAATTGCAGCACTGAATGTACTATTCGCCCATCAGGTCAAATAAATCCATCTTTTACATTCGATGCCGTCGTGATTCCGAAGATTTGTGCGGAAATGCCGAGTTCTTTCGTAAATCATTCGTTTTGGAATTGTGTCTATAACAAGAAGTTAGCAGATCCGAACTTTTCTATTCCGAAATCAATAGACATTCTACTGGGAGCGGATATATTCTCTTTAATAATTCGACCGGGTCGTATCGAGGGTAACGGTTTAGAACCAACAGCACTTGAGACAGTATTTGGTTGGGTTTTCATGGGAAAGATTCAATCATTTAGCATATCAATTAACAATTTTCATTTGTCATTGTCTGAATCAGGTTTGAACTCCTCGTTGAGAAGATTTTGGGAACTTGAAGAAGTTTCAGAGAATGTCATTGTATCACCAGAAGATCAATTTTGTGAAAACTTATACACTCAGAACTATTCTAGAAATACATCTGGACGGTACACTGTGGCATTACCATTTAAACCTGATCAGTCAACACTTTCATTCGGTGACACATATTCTCTCGCACTACGTCGTTTTTTATCCCTTGAACGTAAACTTATTAAGAACCAGAATATATACAAGGAATAGTCTACTTTCATGAAGGAATATTTAGAAAAAGATCATATGTCATTGATTTCTACGAGTTCGGATTATGAAAATAATTTTTATATCCCTCACCATTGTATAATTAAACCAAACAGTCCATCCACAAAGTTGAGGGTTGTTTTCGATGCGTCAGCTCATGTACCCGGTCACTTATCTTTAAATGATGCTCTATTGATAGGTCCTAAATTACAAAAGGATATTATTGCCATTTTGATGAACTTTCGTGTTCATCGGTTCGTTTTCACAGCTGATATCAAACAAATGTATCGTCAAATATTAGTTCAAAATTCACATCGAAACTTTCAAAGAATATTGTGGCGGTTTTCTCCATCGGAACCCATAAAAACTTATCAGCTGAATACCGTTGCGTACAGAGTCGCACCAGCACCTTTTCTTGCCCTTCGAACTTTGGAACAGTTGGCCGAGGATGAGGGAGCTCGTTTTCCAAAGGCATCCAAAATTTTGCTCACAGACATTTATGTCGATGATGTCGTTACAGGTTGTGATGATTTGGAAGACGCAAAAACGTTGCAAGAGGAACTGATTTCCTTATTGAATTGTGGTGGTTTTGAGCTCCGAAAATGGAGTAGTAACAGCTCTCAATTACTCTCAACCATACCTCTGGATCATCAATATCACCATTCTTTGGATTTTGAGATAGATCCGATAGTCAAAATTCTCGGTTTGAGGTGGTTTCATTCGTCGGACGAATTTTCTTATCTTGCAGAAACCACTGAGCAGGTATGTACCAAACGTACCATACTTTCCGAACTTTCTCGAATTTTCGACCCTTTGGGGTTCCTTTCTCCATTTACTTTTCTTGCTAAACATTTGATCCAGCATCTTTGGACATTAGGTTTGCAATGGGATGATACACTTCCAGACGATGTCAGCCGTCGCTGGAATCAGTGTAAATCCGAATTAACCGAATTGGGTAAATTAAAGATACCTCGGAAACTTGCATCGAAACCATTTTATCGTTGCGAACTTCATGGTTTCGGAGATAGTAGTGAGCGTGGTTACGCAGCCGTGGTATATTTCAGGTTTTTCAATTATGACGGCTCCATTGACATCTTTTTCGTAGGTGGTAAATCAAAAGTCTCCCCATTGAAGAGAATTTCACTTCCACGACTGGAATTGTGTGCTTGTCTCTTATTATCAAAACTCATTAATGTGGTTTCCTCTGTTTACCAATCAGCCTTTACAATAGATGACATTTTTGCTTGGTCTGATTCAATGGTAGCTCTAACATGGATTAAGTCCTCTCCTCATCGATGGAAGACATTTGTAAGCAATCGTATAACTCAAATTGTGGTGGACAGGCCCTGGCTGGCTTCGTTCCAAACATCTCATCTTTGCAAATGATGAAATAGTGATTTCTCTTCATCTTGTACAAACAGAAGAGCGTCATCTCTCTTTGTCAGCTCTCATTTCTCCGTCGTTTGTTGATGATTTGCTCTCCAGGTATTCATTTCTGTCCAAGGTTCAAAGGGTGGTAGCTTACATTTTCAGATTTGTTCACTTCATGAAAAACTCTAAAGCTCCTAGGATATATAGATTTTCCGCAGTTCATCTCAAAGATGCACTTTTCTTCATTATAAAACAGGTCCAACGGGTTGTGTTCAAGGAACAGATCGATAATCTCATCTCGGGAAATCCCATATCTAAATTACTTCGAAAATTGAATCCATTTATCGGAGAAGATGGTGTTCTCAGGGTGGGCGGTCGTCTGTCTTTTTCTGGTCTGGTTTATGATCACAAACACCCAGCTTTGCTTCCTTCATCTCATCGTCTTACTGAGCTCCTTATTCAGCATTTCCACAAAATATATCTGCATCCAGGTGCCAAGACTTTACAGTTCCTTCTGTCTCAACAGGTCATACAGGAGTTTTATACAGTCCACTTACAGATTGAATCTGTGCTCAATTCTCGCCCTCTATGTCCGCTTAGTAATGATCCGAATGACATATCTGGCGCTGATAAAATAGCTAGAGTAGCTACTATTCGGACTACTCAAGGTGTACTGCAGAGATCAGTGGTTAAATTATGTCCATTACCTCTTCAGTAATTATGACGTATGTTGATGTATATATGTATATATTTTTTTTGCTTTATGTTCGATATCTTTTCAATTTTATATTTGCTTTGTTTCATAAAATATTCTATTTTAGGTGGGCGGTTATGTTACTGCAACTCATTATTGTTAGTTAAATTCATTCATTTTTATTCCAAGTTGCTTGCTCGTTTCGTGCGGCCCACGTATGTTCATCTCATTTCCCGATGGGCGCGTAACATATGTTGGAGCATATGACCTGTGTTGAACGGAGAGTATGAAATCGGCGTTCATCCATGAAGTACAACATTTTTCTCCGCAATGAATGAGTTTTCTCGATAAATCTACAAATTAGAACTCTGGTGAAAAAGTGACTATTTTCGCTCGCAAGTGCATGGATAGGTGAATTCAGCCGTACTGTGAAACCAGGTAGGCAGTGCTCCAGCATTCGATTTTCTTTCGAGTCATTTTTTCTTATCAGAATTTCATTGTCAATTTTCTTTCGCTTTCGTTTAATTTTCAAAGGCCCTTGTCGTGCCAGGCAGGCTGCAACAAAATTCAACATTCCTAGGTCTACTTAACAAGACAGGCGAAAATATATGAATATTTCGACACCTTCATTAGGACGCAACCAAATTTTTTCGCCCTAGGCCGAAAATGAACTTGCAGGTCAAGTTAAAAAGTTGGCTTACCTTCACTTTGGTTTGACTACGAAGAAAGTAAAACTGTATGCTTTCAGTTATGCCAAGTCAAATAACATTCAAACTCGTTTCAACCAAGAAAAAGAAGAGGCTGGCAAGGACTGGGTAGCCGGCTTCATGTCACGCCATAGTATTGTTCTACGAAAACCTGAAGGAACGAGCATTAATAGAATAACTGCCTTCAATCGGGAGGAGGTTGCAATTCTCTGGAAAAATCTTCGATTTCTTATGAAAAAGTATAAATTTTCGCCACAAATATTTTTAACTGTGATGAAACTGGGATTACGACAGTCCAACGTCCAATCAAGATTTTTGCAGCAAAAGGCCAAAGAAGGGTTGGATTTGTGACCAGCTGGGAAAGGGGAAAAACAACAACGGCACATATGTGCCCCCTATGTTTATTTATGTCCGAAAAAGAATGGCGCCACAACTGAAGCGGAATGGCCCTCCTGGCGCAGTCTATGAATGTTCGGACAATGGTTGGATCACAGAGGAGCTCTTCGTCACATGGTTGAAACATTTTCGGTCAACTGTAAAGTCATCCCAGGATGATCCTGTGCTTCTGGCCCTGGATAACCACGTTAGCCACTGTACGTTACAGGCTTATAGTTTTGACCACCCCACACTTCTCATCACCTTCAGCCTTTAGATGTCTCTTTTTATTCCTCCCTAAAGTCTGCCTATCATAATGAATGTGACAAATTTTTGACCAGTCATCCAGGAGAGAAAATAACCCCTAATAAAGTAGCTGAGTTATTTAGTAAAGCGTACAGTAGAATAGCTACACCTGAAAAAGCAATCAAGGGTTTCAGTGTTACTGGATTGTTTCCCTTTAATCCAGACGTCTTTACAGAGGAAGACTTTGCACCAGCAGTGAATGACTACCCCTGAAAAAGTTACTTCATCGAATAATGTAGTCAACAAAACTGTTTCTATTACAGAAATTATCACTGTTCCATCATGTTCCAACATTAAAACGGCAAAATCTAAAAAAAGCATTCTGTTATTTTTACTTCCACGTCTTTGAAAGAAGCATTAGAATTGAAACAATCGAAAAAGAATACAAAACCTACTAAAAACGCGAAAAGGAATGTGTTTCAGAAAAAAATTCAAATATCTGCACCAAGGAAAAAGTCTAAGAGATCAGCACTATTGATAAATTATGAAGAAGATGAATAAAATGAAGAAATAGAAACAGAAGACGATGACTCGGACAAAGACGTCAATGAAGATATTTGTATTGTGTGCGGAGAATTTGGTAAAAATGGAGAAATTTGGTTAAGGTGTGTTTTTTGTGGTCAATGGGCACACAAAGCCTGCTCAAATTTATCGAAGGAAAAGAAATTTATATGCGATTTTTGTTCATAACGGATGAAGGCCGGTATTACCTCATATGTGGTGCAATAGGTTCGGTAATCCCTGCCATTTTTTTATGGTGCAGTTTTATCAAACGTATACAAAAATACCACTCTTTCGATTTTTATTTTTTCATAATTAAATGTTTTGTTTTCTAATGTTTTTCAAACAATTGAATAATTACTCGTAAGTGGTTTACAAGAGCGCCTAAGCCAACTGACCTCACGTCAGTGCTTTCTAAATTTTTTTACTACTTAAATGAGTCAAACAGATTGTATTGTTTCATTTTTTTCCTATAAGGGCCCTAAAATATCTTCGACAATGTTTTTATAATCAAATATCCTTAAGCGGCCCGTATTCCCCCACTTTACCCTAAGCGTTGAGTGATTGTGGATGATCTTTTTGTTACACATGTTGTTATTAATCTCTACAAATGATACAGGGTATCCCATAATTACAGCGACCCCGTATCATTTGTAGAGATCAATAACAACATGTGTAACAAAGAAGATCATCCACAATCACTCAATGGCGCTCATATATGACATCAATAAATGGAACTGTTGCGATATTCTCGCAACAAAGGACAGTTCTTGGAATTTGGGGCAGCGGCCGTTACTTCCAAGAATGCCTTCTGTCGGACGGAATTTTGGAAATCCCTAAAATTAGCTACCTGTACGACCTCTCTGTTATTCAAATTCATTCTGTCTACACTTCTGAAGGTGGTCACTTCTAGAAGTAAATTCTCTCTCAAGACGCTCTCGTGCACAGTACTCAAGTAAGTTCTCCTTTTATCAATTTACTTTCACGAGTCTATAACGGCACTCAGAACTACAAGTTCCTCTAAAGATCTCTCAAAATAATCTGTTTTCGGGTCAGTTAGCTACCCTAGTTCATGTGTATGTGAATTACTCAGTTGAAATTCTCTACGTAAAAGAAAAAAGTTGTGAATTGTGAACCTGTGACGCAATTACACATCGCCAAGGCACAATTCATCAGTGGAAGTTTGTGAAGCTTTATCCAAAGTGCCTGCATCTTATTCAGAGAAATCTACCCTCGACGATTGAAGCAGAACTGTGGTGAACTCCAAACAACAAATAAGGTCAGATCTCTTTATCATTTATATTACCAGAAGTGCCTAGATTGAGCAAAGAGGTTCAAATCCTTGGTTATTATAGACACCTAAAAACTCTTTCTGTGAGTGTAATATCAAGTGCCGAACATTGGGTAACTATTCTTATCTGTGAATACATAATTCTATTTTAACTACAAACTTGTTTTTATTCACCTTTACTTTATCTTTTCTACCAAAGATAATTTTTGGATCTACTGTTATAGTATATCCAGCGACTCAGGAAGTCCGCTGCCCTTCATTAAGTGGGTGATTATTATTATTTCTAATTTTGTACCCGCACAGGAACCCTCCTAATCTCACAGCAATATTCCTAAACTCAGGATTGTCCGACTGCACAATGATAGAGTTAGCTTTGAAATAAGGAGGCTGATCGAATGTTACAAAAGTTGTTCTACTTTTATTTCTCTTCGTTTCTTCAACTGCATAGAGCAAAGCTGTGTGTAATGTGGTTAAACTGGATTACGGTGCATTAATGAATGGGAGACAATTAACATGCGACATTATATGTAACGTCTCGTGATAAAATTTCATGAAAACCCTACAATGTTGGAATATTTTCTGATTCGAGAAATTTCGCACATAAATACGTTACATATGATTTTGGAACTTCAGGTTGTACTTTTATATGAAGTTTTGATTTATCAACGAACTCTACACTCTTCAATCCATTTGAATTTGTATAACTGAATGGTATCAATTATATCTGTTTTTGTGAAGCTAAAATAGAAGCAGGTGGCATTTCCATCAGCCTTTTGGAACCTCCTTCATATTCAACATCATATTCTGGTGTAATGACTTTAATATCCCCCAAACAGTGAAATGTTTCATGACCATCCGACGTACTTACATTGTGATCTGTGATATCATAAACGAATTGAATGAAAGAGTTTGGATGCGTTAATTTTGCAGGTTGCATAATAATGGAAGCTTCATATAATTGAATATTGTGGTATGAAGCCGATACTCCTAATTTACTCATTATGTCAATTATCAAACGAGAACCTGTTCTTCTGTAGGCATAAGTTCTTACAGCTAACTAAAATTTGGAAATGAATAATCTTGGACGAACAATGGAAATTATGGAATGTGCTATTGTATCACGTTTCACATCTTTCCTTGCACTACATTTTGAATCTAGTAAATGGAATAGGAGAGTTTTCAAACTGTCCGGAATTTCAGATGTAGTGCTATCCAAGAATTTACTTGAGAGGGGATAAATTTCATAGTTATAATCTTGTTTTTTTTTATATCAGCTACAACGATTTGAACATTGTCCCATAGTACGGGAAAAGACTATTGTTCACCTGATCAAAATGCTTATAGATTTGTTATGGTTTGAATATTTACTAGCAAGTAGCTCAACAACAGCGCCAAAGCAATCTGACCTCACGTCAGTGCTTTCTAAATTTTATTTTTATATCAGCTACAACGATTTGACCAGCTATCCGTAAAATTAAATGTTTTTGATAATGACTGAGAGAATCGGGATTAAAAGCCAATCTTTACTAAGCTCCATTATATTGGGAGATTTGTAAAAGAAAACGGTTTGTTTCCCACGATGTTTCTCGATGATAATGACGTTACTATATTTCTCTTTAAATTTTGTTATGAAAGTATTATTGTTGAGAATGTTGTCCCCCCATAACTAACTATATAATGATCTGTTCTTGTAAGTATTCAAAATCCCGTCAACGAGTTATTTGAGAAAATGAAATTTTGGTGGGTCAATTATTCGTTTCAATGCGTCACCGAAATATCGATTTCAAACTAATGAGTTTTAACCCAAGTCCAGTAAAGGAAGGGCTGAAATCACTTTTTCTCGGAAAGAGCTGCATTTTTGATATGTTGATTGTTATAACGAGAGAAACATATGGTCAAAAATGCAGGTGTTAAAATTTTCAGGAACATTGAAAAATTCCTGAAAATATAAAGAAAAATACGGTTTTTTTGATATTTTCGCGAATTAGAAGGTTTAGTAAGAAAAAGTTTTAAACAAAAGTTGTAGAGCGGAAAATTCTAGTCCAAATGATGTACTTTGAGGTTCTCGAAAGTGATTTTGTATATTGATTATTAAGGTATTTCTCTAATGCGGCGATAACCGTGAATTCGAAATTTGGCGCCTAGTGCAAACCCGAGCGAGCGGTCCTAGACATCTGAAGTTCTAGAACAGGGTAGGATTCAGCACAAGTTGTCTGGAGAGTGTGATTTGAAATTCTTGGTCTATTAGAATGAATAACAGCTCGCTTGGGATATCAATAACATGTAATCATTGGGTTTAAACTCATTAGCTTGACGCATTGAAATGAATAATTGCCCCACCAAAATTTCATTTTCTCAAATAACTCGTTGACGGGATTTTGAATACTTACAAGAACAGATTATTATATAGTTAGTTATGGGGAGAAAACTTTCTCAACAATAATACTTTCATAAAAAAATTTAAAGAGAAATATAGTAACGTCATTATCATCGAACAACATAGTGGGTAGCAACCGGTTTTCTTTACAAATCTCCCAATATAATGGAGCTTAGTAAATATTGGCTTTTAATCCCGATTCTCTCAGTAATTATCAAAAAAATTTAATTTTACGGATAGCTGGTCAAATCGTTGGAGCTGATATAAAAAAACAAGATTATAACTATGAAATTTATCCCCTCTCAAGTGAATTCTTGGATAGCACTATATCTGAAATTCCGGAAAGTTTGAAAACTCCCTATTCCATTTACTAGATTCAAAATGTAGTGCAAGTAAAGATGTGAAACGTGATACAATAGCACATTCCATAATTTCCATTGTTCGTTCAAGAATATTCATTTCAAATTTCAGTTAGCTGTAGGAACTTATGTCTACAGAAAAACAGGTTCTCGTTTGATAATTGACAAGACGAGTAAATTAGGAGTATCGGCTTCATACCACAATATTCAATTATATGAAGCTTCCGTTATTAGGCAACCTGCAAAATTAACGCATCCAAACTCTTTCATTCAATTCGTTTTTGACAACATATATCACAATGTAAATAAGTCGGATGGTCATGAAACATTTCACTGTTTGGGGGGTATTAAAGTCATTACACCGCAATAGGATGTTGAATATGAAGGAGGTTCCAAAAGGCTGCTGGAAATGCCACCTGCTTCTATTTTGGCTTCACATAAGAAGATATAATTGATACCATTCAGTTACACGAATCCTGATGAATTGAAGGGTGTAGAGTTCGTTGATAAATCAAAACTTCATATAAAAGTACAACCTGAAGTTCCAAAATCATATGTTGCGTATTTATGTGCGAAATCTCTCGAAATAGAAAATATTCCAACATGGCAGGGTTTTCATGAAATTTTATCACGAGACGTTACATATATGATGTCGCATGTTAATTGACTCCCATTCATTAATGCACCACCATCCAGTTTAACCACATTACACACAGCTTTGCTCCATGTAGTTGAAGAAACGAAGAGAAATAAAAGTAGAACAACTTTTGTAACATTCGATCAGCATCCTTATTTCAAAGCTAACTCTATCATTGTGCAGTCGTGCAATCCTGAATTTAGGAATATTGCTGTGAGATTAGGAGGGTTCCATTTATTGATGTTATATATGGGCGCCATTGGCTTTATCATGGATGGGAGTGGTTTGAAAGATCTTTGGGCTACTTCATATGCTGCATAATCAGTGAAGAAAATGTCTGAAGGGCTTTCAGCAGAGCTTTACGTGCTCACATATTAACTTTCACTGCTATAGGAATTCATATTTTGAAAACAAGCAAGACAACTCCGACTGATGTAATTGAGAATTAAGTGAAAATGATGTTCGAAAAATGGAAGGAAAATTCTCCTACTTTGGGCGATTGTAATATTGGCCCAATGATAGTATGTTCAACTTGGAAATTCGAGGAAACACATCAATATTTGAAGATCGTGATTATTTTACTCCAGTTTGTCGAAGCAGAACGTATTGGAGATTGAGATTTGCACTTAAGCAGTGTCATGAAAATGTTAGCAGTTAGTGCTCAATGGTACTTACAGGATATGGTGCATTTGGAAACAACGATGGATACATTAGAATTCGACAGGTTCACAAAAGAAGGATATTTCACTATTCTTAGGACATACAAAGCTTGGAGTGGTGTCTGGAGTGATATGTGTATAGAACAAACACTAAATAGATTTTTCGGTACCGATTTAAGGCATGGTAGAGGAGTCACACCCAGTGTTGTTGTTATCTTCTGGGGATGCCATCGGCATTTGACGTCATGGAATGTTTGGAGGAATAGGCTGATTTGAGAACAGCGAATAGTGAACAGCACGTGAATTTATCTGAAAGTCGTATGAAGAGAGATAAAGAAGACACAGAAAAAATTGTATTCTGGCTAAAATGCCATAATCCTTTTGAGAAAAGAGATTGTCTGATGTCTCTTTCTACAGGTATTATTGGTAGCGACTATATTAACTGTCATATGGCATTTCAAGGACGCAGAGGAATGGAAGCAATCGTTGGAAAAAATTTATGAAATATGACTTTGTCATCAAAATTTAAAGTTGAGAATTTATGCGAGAGCCAGAATAAAATTCGTATTCCTGGAGGTACATCTTCTATAGACTCATCTGCATTGTTGCAGAGAATGGATCAAAGAAAAAAAGAGGCAATTTATTACGAATTGTCGCCATATCCACTATCTCCCTTCGACGAATATGGATTAATAAGAAAAACTGTTAACTCTGACCTCTATAAATTATTCCCAACGCATCTTCAATTACAATCCTTGCTTACTGGTATGATATATGTTATAGATGGTGAATGGTTATTACACCAAGTTGTATGGCCTCACAGTAAGAGATTCGTAGATGTGTTAGAAATATATAAATAGTCCATATTGAAAAAATTGGGACAGAATTGTAAAATTGTATTTAGCGGTTATTGGGATGAAATCGTCGGAATAATATCGTATGAACGATTCCGCCGAAAAGAAAAAGTTTTTCCCTCTGATGTACAAATTGATGAAGACAAAATAGTAACAATGACACAAAACAAAAATTGTCAAATATTGGGAATAAATATACATTTATCAAAATACTGTCCAATTTTCTACGAAAACATATTGTAGAAGTAAATGTAGCAGAAAAAGATGCCGACGTAGATATAGTAATGGCAGCCATCTCTCTGAAAGAGAACATTCCAGAATCGGTTGCTGTGATTGGCAGAGACGTAGATCTCTAACACCAGATCACAGCAATAGATCACGGAAAAAATAGTGAGATATCTGTACAACAGAAGTGGGGAAAATTTTAGCATCGGTGAACTCAGATATAAAATATTCACAACCCCAGTTTTAGGAACCAGGAAAACATCACCCCTAGTAATGCTTCCTCCAACAGAGATAGCATTGATTGAACACACCAGACGAGTTTATTATCAAATTCAGGTTTGGCTAGGACGACCGTAGTTGAAACCTGAACATTGGGGTTGGCATAGATCATATTGTATGCTACTTCCTAAAATGATGACAAAAGCAGTAGCTCCACAGGAATTATTGAATAATGTGATCAAATTCATTCACACCCTAGTTTTATTAGTTTCAAAAATTTCAGAAATTCACGCTTATTCTTGTTTTTATTTATTCACATTTGTTTAAGGTATTCTGCAGCTGTAATGGAATATGTGATACTTCTCGCTACAGTTGCAAAAAAGCAGGACTGAAATGTACAAGGTTCTGCAAAATGTGTAACGGCATAACTTGTGAAAATGTCTCTGACCTGATAAACAGAATATAAATGAACTCTGATGTCGATGAAGACGAATGGGATCTAGATGACGGTGAGGGAGATGATATTGATGCATTTAATTGAAGAATTATTAGTAAAAATGAAAAAACAGTTTTCCTGATATTATTCAATGCAGAAACTTTAATTATTATTCATTAATGCCATGGCTCTTCAAATAATTACTACAGTTTTTTAATTAAACTCTTTTATCCCATTACTATGAATAAATTTCTTTCTTTCGAAGAATTACTATTACTATCACAAACATACCTACCTACGTCTGAATTATTATTCGTATATCGTATGCATCTTAAGGAAATTCAGCTGGGAATTTGTTCATAATTGCGGCTGAAAACTATTTTAGTTTTTGAATTAATAAAATTTCAATTTCGTCAAATTACAAAATTTCCTTTTTATAATTCATCCAATTTTTGACTTTTCTATTTTTCATATTACTTCTAGCCTCCATTGAAGAATCTATATCGCCTTCGCTAGCACATCAGATTAGAAAACCGAACATCATTTTACCCAAACTGTCCGTTTCCAAACAACTCAACATTATATGATAGGGTTCGATGTAATAAAAGCAATACAATAACAAAACGAGTAGAGTCCAACTCTGGCGAATATCTTCCAGATGTTTGGTTCGGCCTTAACAGGTAGTCATTTCATCGAGCGCCAAATTTAAAATTCGTTGGTATTGCGCTACTAAAGAAATAAGCTGTTTATCAGTATACAAATTCACTTTCAAGAACGCTAATTACATAATTTGGACAAGAATTTTCCTCTCTACAACTTTTGTTTAAAACATTTTCTTACTAAACCTTTTAATTCGCGAAAATATCAGAAAAACCGCATTTTTCTCTATATTTTCAAGGATTTTTCAATGTTCCTGAAAATTTTAACACCTGCATTTTTGACCATATGCTTTTTTCATTATAACAATCAACATATCAAAAATGCAGCTCTTTCCGAGAAAAAGTGATTTCAGCCCTTCCTTTACTGGACTATGATTACATGTTATTGATATCCCAAGCGAGCTGTTATTCATTCTCATAGACCAAGAATTTCAAATCACACTCTCCAGACAACTTGTGCTGAATCCTACCCTGTTCTAGAACCTCAGATGTCTAGGACCGCTCGGTTTTGCACTAGGCGCCAAATTTCGAATTCACTGTTATCGCCGCATTAGAGAAATACTTTAATAATCAGTATACAAAATCACATTCGAGAACGGTAAAGTACATAATTTGGACTAGAATTTTCCGCTCTACAACTTTTGTTTGAAACTTTTCCTCACTAAACCTTCTCATGAACGAAAATATCAGAAAACCCTATTTTTTTCTCTTTTTTCAAGAATTTTTCAATGTTCCTGAAAATTTTTACGCCTGCATTTTCGACCATATGTTTTTTTCATTATAACAAACAACATATCAAAAATGCAACTCTTTCCGAGAAAAAGTGATTTCAGCCCTTCCTTTACTGCACTATGAACGCGTGTTCGGGTATTTCCATCTGAGAAATCGAGAGCTCTTATATTGGTTCCACCTCCGTGTGTCGACGTATGTCTCTCAAAATTACTATACAGGGTGGCCATTTGAAAACGAAACAGACGAGATTACAGAGTAAATAAGTTTTTTCGATAGAAATGCTCGGACAGGTCGATTTCTGTTTCGAGAGGGACAACTTAAGATGTAGGTTACGGACGCAAGTAGATAAGCAACAAGAGTTCAAGCGCAATTTCGGTCATTTTTACATGTAAATCTCCATAAGGAATTCTAAGGTTCATTTTACCAAAATTGTTCCTTTTTACCGTAGACGTGTATGGCGGGTTTTCGAGGTCATTCTGTTGCTTTTTACCGTAGACGTGTATGCAGGGTTTTCAAGGTCATAGTCGAGAGTGATGGGTAAGAGGGTGAGACGATTTTTTTCAAGGTCATAGTCGATGATCAAGTGTCGTTTGTTGAGAGGGTGTTCATGATCACTTTTTCTGAATGAAATGTGATCAGAAGTATAATACAAGCTCATCTATCGCTAAGGAATATACAGGCTGATTGGTGAAAGAGAACACCCATCGAAAATGATTATTTATTATAAATTTATATATAGTTATTTTACATAGTTAATAGTGTTTCTAATATTGACATCTTTTTTTACTCAGGTTCATCATTCTTCCGTTTGTTGAGTGAATAATGTCCCCAAGGTAGAGTTTCAAATGTTCCATGTACCACATATCGTTTATCATCGTTAGGATTGAGGGCAACCTTATCTTGAGTGAGTGAATACACATGATGTTTCTTAGCTTGGATTAAATTTTGTGCTACGATTTTGTCTTTCCATGTTTCCAGACATTCCAAGTAGTCTTCGAAACATATTTTGTTCTTTACAACTGATTTTTTACACCTTTAGCCTTCTTCGTGATACCATAATTTCTAATCATGAGATCAATTTCCTCGATCATACTCTTCTTTTTCCCATTTCCATCTCTTCATGTTCATTTCATCATTTGATAATACATTTTTCACTGCATACAGTTTTGATCTAAGCCCTACATAATCAGTTATCGAAATACCGTTATTTTCATCTTTCATCATTCCCAATACCTTCTTATTTACACGTGGAATTCCATACGGATTATTCTCAGGGTAATCGGAAGCATCAAATTGGGTTAGACAATCTCTTTTCATTATTTCATAAGGATCTTGGAATAGTTCGTAGATAAGAGAGTCAGTATCGGTATATAAGATGGTACAGCCATTGCTGAAAGCTTTACTCATGTAGTGGTAATGGAAGTCATATATTGTTGTTTTAGCCAGATCGAGGATGGTCATTCCCACATAAATCGGTTTATTCAGATAGATCTCCAGTTTTCGAAGTTCGACGGCTACCAAGTTTTCATTGAAAATAACAGAACTCTTGAACTCAGGTTTGGAAATATAAGCTTCCGCTCCATAACGTTCTCCCATTTCGTTAAAAGATGAACATTAACTCTTTTCCCTAACATTTTCCATAGTTTTTCCTGTAACAATTGAAAATATGTAGATATATATACAGAAAATCATTTAATTAAACTCACCAAATACAGCATTATTCATCAATTTGAATAAATTCTTCTCAAACTCATTCTTAGCTTCTTTCCTCAAGTTCGTATTCAGATCAATATATGATTTAAGCCATACAGACTGTTTGAATTTAAGTACTCGATGTATTATATTTTAGTGAGGACCAGACCATTCTTTAGAGCTTGCTTCAAATTTCTATAATGAATAATATATTTCTTCTTCGAATGTAATGTTGCCATAAGTTTTGCATACTGTTGAGAAGCATAACAAGGTGTTTGAGTCATAGAATTGTAATGCTCAGGACAGAAAGGAAGATCTTTATGTTTGTCATGTAATTCTCTGGGATATTCAAGATCTACTTCCAAAATATATCCTTCTGAAGAGTCATCTGGTATCTGAGTGACGTCGATATTTGTATTAGTCCATTGAAATCCTCCATATGGTAAATTCTGCGACATCGCCCAACCATACTGATTGTTGATATCGAAGTACATGATATAATTTTCGGGTTTATTAGGATCATAATTGGGGATATACTTGTTGTTCGCATGAGCTCGTCGTTTTCCACAAACTTGACTAAGTCCTCCACGGATTCCTCGTTCAACAAACAAAAAAACATATCTTCGTCTGTGAGAAGTTCCAATTCTTGTTTTGTATATTTCAACATTGCATCCCACGTATACCCCGGTAAGGTGAAATAATGTGCAGGATCCAATCCATAAGTACTATGACAACTTGAGCGAAATTGTTCAAAAACATCAGTCAATAACAAAATATCAGTCTTCATATACAGATCGGAATATTCACCCAAGTTTTGACAATTGAATTTTTTCCACACATGTTGGGCTCTCATATATTTCCTCCGGGGACAGTTAACATCATCCAATTTATTGTAAAATGCTTCGATGGGAGGAAGAGAAGTCTCATCAAATCGTTCATGAGAGTCGATATAATCATAAGGCATTACTCCTTTTTCGTAAGAAGACTAATATCTTCTTGGGATTCATCAGGAAATTCTGATTTGAGGTTAGGAAAATCAGTCAAGTTTGAAGATAATTGATCTAGTGAGGAGGCCATAAATCGGAAACTATCGATGAATCGGAAATTTATTAGATAATCGTCAATATGTTTTGTGAAGCTAATATATTTTTCTTTCGTTATGGGTAGTAAATTAATTTTTCCATCCATTCTTGATGCTATGTCTTCTATAACAAAGTTAGCATCATACCCACTCAGATTGTGGAAGACTACAGGAATCATTTGACTATCCTTATAGTTGATATTACACCCTTCATGAGCCGCCCTCGGTAATTATTTTCTGGAATAAGATGATTATGATCTCTTACTTTCTTATCGTCGGGTTTGAAAATTTCGTCACAAATATGACAGTGTGTTGCTTTCCGGAATTCAGCTTCTTGTTGTGTCGTCATATCTATATCATAAGGACATAGGAAGACAGTTTCAACATCTTCAGCAAACTGCTTCAACTCATCAGCAAACCATTTCATACAATTCAAACCTCGAAATGATCGGTAGAAACTTAGAGTATCATCATATGAACATTTAACATAGTAACCAACGGCTCCAGCTTGATGTTGTTGATAATTATTTTTGTAACTAGCTGGTTGTAAGATACTTTCCAGATCTGCGTAAATAATAAAAGAAACCTTCTCTTTATTCTTATGATTTTTGAATTTAAGAATATTATCTTCCAAAGTTG
The DNA here is from genome assembly GCA_030674115.1 of Micraspis discolor. Classification (NCBI taxonomy): domain Eukaryota; kingdom Metazoa; phylum Arthropoda; class Insecta; order Coleoptera; family Coccinellidae; genus Micraspis; species Micraspis discolor. Next base: position 698,676 of record JARTUT010001749.1, on the reverse strand, counting down.
GCATTTTAATTGCTGTTTCATTCATTTCTCTGCAATCTCCTGAATGATCCTGAAGTTTTTTCACTGATCGGAAGTATCGTAAACATCTATCACATATGAATTTCTGTCCATGTTCTCTACTCAACTGATTTGATACAAGACGGGAGAGATTTTTGATCCATACATAATGGTATCGGATAGGAGTATCATCTTCTGTATAGTGGTCTTGAACTAACAGCAAATTAACATGTTTTTCCATCTTGTTCTTAGTCAGATATGTAGGAAGTGTATTGAAGGTATTTTTCGTTTTCTTTAGAACATATACATTGATGGATATGTTATTTTGATTCTCGAAGTTCGGTATTTGTTTCAACGTCATTGGAAATTGTATTCCTTTCAGTTTCAATACCTTTGAATAGTGAGGATATTTCATAACTCGTTGAGGATCCTTCCCAACCGGATATAATCCAGCAATCACAGACCATGCGAAACAAGCTTCATCTTCATTTTTCACATTGATACAAGCATGTTTACTATGAATTTGAGGAGGTAATGGAATATATGATGATCCAAGTTGTGGTGTGAACTTATTTATGTTGACTCCAAGGTTGATCACATTTACTAGAGCCCATCCACTTTCTCTTTCTTGGAATTCTTCGAGTTCCTTTAAGGTTGGTATCAAAACATTCTTATTGAACCATTCCGTGATGTTTGTGTCTCGATATATATGAGAGTTCGACGTAGTGAAGTATTTATATTCTGTTTGAATCTTGTTAGCTTTCATGAGCTGAAACTCTCCACAAAATACCATATTAACTTTGACAACTTCATCTTTCTTCAATGCATTCTGAATTCTCTGACGGAAAATGGATTCAGAGTCTACTAGAAAATCCTTAGGATCCTTATGTTTCAGATTGGTGATAACACCAGTCCGAATTCTTGACTCGAAAGCGGACGATGAATCAGCCCATTGAACTCTTTTTATACGCTGTTTCTTTACGATCTTTTATACCAGCTCCTTTTCTTCTTGAGAACTTCAATTGAGATCGATATGATTTCACATGATTCAATGTCGTTATTAATTTCCGCTTCTCTCCTATAGATTTAGTAATTTTAATCCTTTTATTCAGTCTTCTTATAGCAACTGAACAATTTTGGAGACCTTCAACAACTGATGAGTCATCTTGGGTAAACTTCAAGTAGCACAGAAGAGCTTTTATTTTCTCAACTAAAGCAGCTAATGATATCATACTGACAGCTCGATCAACAAACTGCAAATGAAATAAAGGATTGTAGTTATAGTTGATGAATTCTTTTTGTATTATTATTATACAAAACTTTTATGCGTGCTGAAATCTATTGGGATATATCAATATTCAAATCAAATGTTTCTATCATTGAAGGATAAAAAGCGGATATAAAGCGGATACAAACAGATACACATCGGATATAAAGCGGATACAAACGGATATAAAGCGGATATAAAGTGGATACAAACGGATATAAAGCGGATATAAAGCGGATACAAAGCGGATATAAAGCGGATACATAAAATATTTTCTTCAGTATCAGATTGGGAAGCAGCAGGATGCATACTTGTGGAATCTGTGGGAAAGAATTCAGTCTACCAAATAACTTGAGCAGGCATCTCAATGTACATAAGAAAGAAGACTTCAATTGTCTCATATGCGGAAGAAAATTCACTAGGAATGATACTTTGAAGAAACATTTCTTCAAGAAACATGATGGACCCCTTGATTCGATGAACATTGATTTACTGAGAGGAAACTGTGAGAAGATCTCGGAAAGATCTATCTGAAAGAGGAGTGTAATAAACCAAATCAAACAGAAGGCAGAAATCCAGCATCAAAAATGCTAGATGTCCTCATGAAGTTAGTTGTGATAATGATTATACTGATGTGAATGATATAGTCGATGAGCTACGTACACTGTATAGAGGAAAATATTTTGAAGATACATCTGAAAGAATACAATTTTTAGTGGAACAACTACGACAGGCAGGTGTCATTTGTTAGGATGATCAGAATGATGATATACAATATGTGAATCACACTTTCCTAATAAATATCTAAAAATTTATAATTTCGTTTTAATTGGAAATATATCGGCTCATACTATTTTCATTTTATCAAGAAATATGTAGAGGTCAACCAGGCGGTTCTTTAAAGCCATCGCATGCAACAAATTTTCTACTAACACATATATACCTAGCATATAATAGATGACAGCCCACTTTTCAGATGGGTCTTACAGACATCCCAATACTGATACTCGACCCTCGTAAGAGTTCTCCAGTGTGTTTTCTAAAATCGTCGACCACCCTTTTATACCGCTCAAGCGGAACCTCTATATGAATTCATATGAACAATCCGATTGTTTTATAGCCATGCGGCCCCTCAGGATTCTAAGACACTACACAGAGGTCTGAGGTTAGATTATTCATACAGAAAGATATATTTCAATTGTTGATAATATGGATAAGAAATATTATAAAACTATCTCCCATTATGAATATTATTGTACACATATCATATCTATCCAAAACTCACCCACTATGACAGGATAATGAGTTGAGTTTGAGAGTTCTACAATAGGAAGAACAGTCTGTATGATCGGAGAGGTGCACTAAAAAAATATATATATATTTTAGTCTCTATAGATTCAATATGTCCTGAGCAGAGCAATCGCATTATTCATTGAAATTATTACAAGTCCATACATCTAGCAAAACTATTCTAAGTTCAAATTTTTCTCTTATGTGAAATATCTCGAAAACTATAAGTTTTAGCGAGAAAATAAATCGAAAACACCCCCATCACCCCCCGTCGCTTTTTCAACTTTTCCATAGAACTGTTAAAAAATCAAAGTGGTTTGCACACGTTTTCTCAACCCTCTACCCTGAGCGATCTCAATATTCATTGAAATTATTACAAGTCCATGTATCTAGCAAAACTATTCCAAGTCCAAATTTTTTCTCTTATGTGAAATATCTCGAAAACTATAAGTTTTAGCGAGAAAATAAATCGAAAAACACCCCCATCACCCCCTGTCGCTGTTTCAACTTTTCCATAGAACTGTTAAAAAATCAAAATGGTTTGCACACGTTTTCTCAACCCTCTACCCTGAGCGATCTCAATATTCATTGAAATTATTACAAGTCCATGTATCTAGCAGAAATATTCTAACTCCAAATTTTTCTCTTATGTGAAATGTCTCGAAAAAAAGTTTTAGAGAAAAAAATAAATCGAAAAAGACACCCCAAACCCCACCGATTGCACTCCTCTTCTAAAGAACGAAAAAAATTATATAGTCCTCCGAGCCCACCGTCCGATAAATGCAGCGAAATTAAAACATGTTCATCATAGAGAGGTAAAATTTTATGATTCTTGAAGGATTTCTAGCTCTGATTTCATTATGATAGTTGAGATATGATTTTTTGACGGAAGTAACATGGGAAATTTCTGGTTGAATGGAATATTAGCGTTTGAGAGTCTACCACCAACTCTCAGCAAACCCGTGGTGTCAATGAAAGGATGTAGTTTCTGTAGAGTCTTATTTTTGAGATCCTTTCCAATCTTCAACTCTTTCATTTCATTGTCAAAATATTGTTTTTGAGTGATAAGAATAATTTTTGTCTCCATAGAGTCTAATTCAGCGATAGAGAGTGAACCACTTAACTTTTTTAATGACTTAGTAGAATTATTTGAGAATCGAAGGCAATAGGCTATTATCCTTTTCAGGTGATGGAAATCTGAATACCGAGTAAAAATTTTAAATATATCAGGAGTGTTCTGAACAAGGTGAACAGTCTTCTTCTGTTCAGGTAGATTACCAATGAATTCCTTGATCTTGAATCTAGTCATATCAAGGTCAGATTCTAATAAGAAGCTAGGTCCATGCCACCATAAGTTTGAGGGTATTAACTGCGATGGGATTGAACCTCTGGAAAGGATATCTGCGGGTTTTGTTTCGACTGAATATGTCTCCAGATAGCACTTTTGAATACTCTTGGATTTGGACTACTCTATTTGAAACAAATACAGACCAGCGTGATGGATGAGATCGTATCCATGCTAGTACTATTTCTGAATCGGTCCATAGATTAATGGAATCAATATTTTTTAAATGGGATGGTAACAAATTTCTAATTTTTGACGCAAGTTTTGATAAGAGCAACGCACCCATTAATTCCAATTTTGGTATAGTTAAGACCTTCAATGGGGCAACTCGACTCTTGGCTGTGATTAGATGTGAAGATACGGATTTGTCGGAGTAGATGGTTCGCAAATAGATACAGGCTCCATATGCCTGAGAGCTAGCATCAGCAAATCCATGAATTTCATAATTAACTGCCTCTGACTTGAATTGTACAATATTTCTAGGAATCTTTAATTCGGAAAGAATTGACAAATTCTTTTAACAAAGTCTTCCAGTCGAAAAGAATTTCGGAGCTTATTTTTTCGTCCCAGCCAATTTTGGCTATCCAATTTTGTTGTAGAAGTATTTTTAGGCTAACGACAATAGGATTGATAAGGCCTAGAGGATCATAAATTGAAGCTATTATAGAAAGTACTTCTCGTTTACTATAGGATTCCTTTATAGCGAGCTGAGGCATGGAAATAAAGAAATGATCCGAATGTGAATCCCATAGCATTCCTAGTATTTTGTTCGATGAATTTCCAGGATTAAGGACGTAATTATTCTTTTGAGAAATCTGTGAGATACCATTTAAAAATTCTTGAGAATTGGATCTCCATTTATGGAGCGATATTGATTCGTTATTTTTTGATAAGATCGGAACATTCAATAGTTTTCTAATGTAAGCGTTGACGATAAGGTATTCATTTTCGTATCTATCCTTCAATGTATTGATAGCAATAGAAAAGTTTAAACCAATTACCTCTAGTAGATAAGCAACAAGAGTTCAAGCGCAATTTCGGTCATTTTTACATGTAAATCTCCATAAGGAATTCTAAGGTTCATTTTACCAAAATTGTTCCTTTTTACCGTAGACGTGTATGGCGGGTTTTCGAGGTCATTCTGTTGCTTTTTACCGTAGACGTGTATGCAGGGTTTTCAAGGTCATAGTCGAGAGTGATGGGTAAGAGGGTGAGACGATTTTTTCAAGGTCATAGTCGATGATCAAGTGTCGTTTGTTGAGAGGGTGTTCATGATCACTTTTTCTGAATGAAATGTGATCAGAAGTATAATACAAGCTCATCTATCGCTAAGGGAATATACAGGCTGATTGGTGAAAGAGAACACCCATCGAAAATGATTATTTATTATAAATTTATATATAGTTATTTTACATAGTTAATAGTGTTTCTAATATTGACATCTTTTTTTACTCAGGTTCATCATTCTTCCGTTTGTTGAGTGAATAATGTCCCCAAGGTAGAGTTTCAAATGTTCCATGTACCACATATCGTTTATCATCGTTAGGATTGAGGGCAACCTTATCTTGAGTGAGTGAATACACATGATGTTTCTTAGCTTGGATTAAATTTTGTGCTACGATTTTGTCTTTCCATGTTTCCAGACATTCCAAGTAGTCTTCGAAACATATTTTGTTCTTTACAACTGATTTTTTACACCTTTAGCCTTCTTCGTGATACCATAATTTCTAATCATGAGATCAATTTCCTCAGGATCATACTCTTCTTTTTCCCATTTCCATCTCTTCATGTTCATTTCATCATTTGATAATACATTTTTCACTGCATACAGTTTTGATCTAAGCCCTACATAATCAGTTATCGAAATACCGTTATTTTCATCTTTCATCATTCCCAATACCTTCTTATTTACACGTGGAATTCCATACGGATTATTCTCAGGGTAATCGGAAGCATCAAATTGGGTTAGACAATCTCTTTTCATTATTTCATAAGGATCTTGGAATAGTTCGTAGATAAGAGAGTCAGTATCGGTATATAAGATGGTACAGCCATTGCTGAAAGCTTTACTCATGTAGTGGTAATGGAAGTCATATATTGTTGTTTTAGCCAGATCGAGGATGGTCATTCCCACATAAATCGGTTTATTCAGATAGATCTCCAGTTTTCGAAGTTCGACGGCTACCAAGTTTTCATTGAAAATAACAGAACTCTTGAACTCAGGTTTGGAAATATAAGCTTCCGCTCCATAACGTTCTCCCCATTTCGTTAAAAGATGAACATTAACTCTTTTCTAACATTTTCCATAGTTTTTCCTGTAACAATTGAAAAATATGTAGATATATATACAGAAAATCATTTAATTAAACTCACCAAATACAGCATTATTCATCAATTTGAATAAATTCTTCTCAAACTCATTCTTAGCTTCTTTCCTCAAGTTCGTATTCAGATCAATATATGATTTAAGCCATACAGACTGTTTGAATTTAAGTACTCGATGTATTATATTTTAGTGAGGACCAGACCATTCTTTAGAGCTTGCTTCAAATTTCTATAATGAATAATATATTTCTTCTTCGAATGTAATGTTGCCATAAGTTTTGCATACTGTTGAGAAGCATAACAAGGTGTTTGAGTCATAGAATTGTAATGCTCAGGACAGAAAGGAAGATCTTTATGTTTGTCATGTAATTCTCTGGGATATTCAAGATCTACTTCAAAATATATCCTTCTGAAGAGTCATCTGGTATCTGAGTGACGTCGATATTTGTATTAGTCCATTGAAATCCTCCATATGGTAAATTCTGCGACATCGCCCAACCATACTGATTGTTGATATCGAAGTACATGATATAATTTTCGGGTTTATTAGGATCATAATTGGGGATATACTTGTTGTTCGCATGAGCTCGTCGTTTTCCACAAACTTGACTAAGTCCTCCACGGATTCCTCGTTCAACAAACAAAAACATATCTTCGTCTGTGAGAAGTTCCAATTCTTGTTTTGTATATTTCAACATTGCATCCCACGTATACCCCGGTAAGGTGAAATAATGTGCAGGATCCAATCCATAAGTACTATGACAACTTGAGCGAAATTGTTCAAAAACATCAGTCAATAACAAAATATCAGTCTTCATATACAGATCGGAATATTCACCCAAGTTTTGACAATTGAATTTTTTCCACACATGTTGGGCTCTCATATATTTCCTCCGGGGACAGTTAACATCATCCAATTTATTGTAAAATGCTTCGATGGGAGGAAGAGAAGTCTCATCAAATCGTTCATGAGAGTCGATATAATCATAAGGCATTACTCCTTTTTCGTAAGAAGACTAATATCTTCTTGGGATTCATCAGGAAATTCTGATTTGAGGTTAGGAAAATCAGTCAAGTTTGAAGATAATTGATCTAGTGAGGAGGCCATAAATCGGAAACTATCGATGAATCGGAAATTTATTAGATAATCGTCAATATGTTTTGTGAAGCTAATATATTTTTCTTTCGTTATGGGTAGTAAATTAATTTTTCCATCCATTCTTGATGCTATGTCTTCTATAACAAAGTTAGCATCATACCCACTCAGATTGTGGAAGACTACAGGAATCATTTGACTATCCTTATAGTTGATATTACACCCTTCATGAGCCGCCCTCGGTAATTATTTTCTGGAATAAGATGATTATGATCTCTTACTTTCTTATCGTCGGGTTTGAAAATTTCGTCACAAATATGACAGTGTGTTGCTTTCCGGAATTCAGCTTCTTGTTGTGTCGTCATATCTATATCATAAGGACATAGGAAGACAGTTTCAACATCTTCAGCAAACTGCTTCAACTCATCAGCAAACCATTTCATACAATTCAAACCTCGAAATGATCGGTAGAAACTTAGAGTATCATCATATGAACATTTAACATAGTAACCAACGGCTCCAGCTTGATGTTGTTGATAATTATTTTTGTAACTAGCTGGTTGTAAGATACTTTCCAGATCTGCGTAAATAATAAAAGAAACCTTCTCTTTATTCTTATGATTTTTGAATTTAAGAATATTATCTTCCAAAGTTGGCATTTTAATTGCTGTTTCATTCATTTCTCTGCAATCTCCTGAATGATCCTGAAGTTTTTTCACTGATCGGAAGTATCGTAAACATCTATCACATATGAATTTCTGTCCATGTTCTCTACTCAACTGATTTGATACAAGACGGAGAGATTTTTGATCCATACATAATGGTATCGGATAGGAGTATCATCTTCTGTATAGTGGTCTTGAACTAACAGCAAATTAACATGTTTTTCCATCTTGTTCTTAGTCAGATATGTAGGAAGTGTATTGAAGGTATTTTTCGTTTTCTTTAGAACATATACATTGATGGATATGTTATTTTGATTCTCGAAGTTCGGTATTTGTTTCAACGTCATTGGAAATTGTATTCCTTTCAGTTTCAATACCTTTGAATAGTGAGGATATTTCATAACTCGTTGAGGATCCTTCCCAACCGGATATAATCCAGCAATCACAGACCATGCGAAACAAGCTTCATCTTCATTTTTCACATTGATACAAGCATGTTTACTATGAATTTGAGGAGGTAATGGAATATATGATGATCCAAGTTGTGGTGTGAACTTATTTATGTTGACTCCAAGGTTGATCACATTTACTAGAGCCCATCCACTTTCTCTTTCTTGGAATTCTTCGAGTTCCTTTAAGGTTGGTATCAAAACATTCTTATTGAACCATTCCGTGATGTTTGTGTCTCGATATATATGAGAGTTCGACGTAGTGAAGTATTTATATTCTGTTTGAATCTTGTTAGCTTTCATGAGCTGAAACTCTCCACAAAATACCATATTAACTTTGACAACTTCATCTTTCTTCAATGCATTCTGAATTCTCTGACGGAAAATGGATTCAGAGTCTACTAGAAAATCCTTAGGATCCTTATGTTTCAGATTGGTGATAACACCAGTCCGAATTCTTGACTCGAAAGCGGACGATGAATCAGCCCATTGAACTCTTTTATACGCTGTTTCTTTACGATCTTTTATACCAGCTCCTTTTCTTCTTGAGAACTTCAATTGAGATCGATATGATTTCACATGATTCAATGTCGTTATTAATTTCCGCTTCTCTCCTATAGATTTAGTAATTTTAATCCTTTTATTCAGTCTTCTTATAGCAACTGAACAATTTTGGAGACCTTCAACAACTGATGAGTCATCTTGGGTAAACTTCAAGTAGCACAGAAGAGCTTTTATTTTCTCAACTAAAGCAGCTAATGATATCATACTGACAGCTCGATCAACAAACTGCAAATGAAATAAAGGATTGTAGTTATAGTTGATGAATTCTTTTTGTATTATTATTATACAAAACTTTTATGCGTGCTGAAATCTATTGGGATATATCAATATTCAAATCAAATGTTTCTATCATTGAAGGATAAAAAGCGGATATAAAGCGGATACAAACAGATACACATCGGATATAAAGCGGATACAAACGGATATAAAGCGGATATAAAGTGGATACAAACGGATATAAAGCGGATATAAAGCGGATACAAAGCGGATATAAAGCGGATACATAAAATATTTTCTTCAGTATCAGATTGGGAAGCAGCAGGATGCATACTTGTGGAATCTGTGGGAAAGAATTCAGTCTACCAAATAACTTGAGCAGGCATCTCAATGTACATAAGAAAGAAGACTTCAATTGTCTCATATGCGGAAGAAAATTCACTAGGAATGATACTTTGAAGAAACATTTCTTCAAGAAACATGATGGACCCTTGATTCGATGAACATTGATTTACTGAGAGGAAACTGTGAGAAGATCTCGGAAAAGATCTATCTGAAAGAGGAGTGTAATAAACCAAATCAAACAGAAGGCAGAAATCCAGCATCAAAAAATGCTAGATGTCCTCATGAAGTTAGTTGTGATAATGATTATACTGATGTGAATGATATAGTCGATGAGCTACGTACACTGTATAGAGGAAAATATTTTGAAGATACATCTGAAAGAATACAATTTTTAGTGGAACAACTACGACAGGCAGGTGTCATTTGTTAGGATGATCAGAATGATGATATACAATATGTGAATCACACTTTCCTAATAAATATCTAAAAATTTATAATTTCGTTTTAATTGAAATATATCGGCTCATACTATTTTCATTTTATCAAGAAATATGTAGAGGTCAACCAGGCGGTTCTTTAAAGCCATCGCATGCAACAAATTTTCTACTAACACATATATACCTAGCATATAATAGATGACAGCCCACTTTTCAGATGGGTCTTACAGACATCCCAATACTGATACTCGACCCTCGTAAGAGTTCTCCAGTGTGTTTTCGAAAATCGTCGACCACCCTTTTATACCGCTCAAGCGGAACCTCTATATGAATTCATATGAACAATCCGAATGTTTTATAGCCATGCGGCCCCTCAGGATTCTAAGACACTACACAGAGGTCTGAGGTTAGATTATTCATACAGAAAGATATATTTCAATTTTTGATAATATGGATAAGAAATATTATAAAACTATCTCCCATTATGAATATTATTGTACACATATCATATCTATCCAAAACTCACCCACTATGACAGGATAATGAGTTGAGTTTGAGAGTTCTACAATAGGAAGAACAGTCTGTATGATCGGAGAGGTGCACTAAAAAAAAATATATATATATTTTAGTCTCTACAGATTCAAGATGTCCTGAGCAGAGCAAACGCATTATTCATTGAAATTATTACAAGTCCATACATCTAGCAAAACTATTCTAAGTTCAAATTTTTCTCTTATGTGAAATATCTCGAAAACTATAAGTTTTAGCGAGAAAATAAATCGAAAAACACCCCCATCACCCCCGTCGCTTTTTCAACTTTTCCATAGAACTGTTAAAAAATCAAAGTGGTTTGCACACGTTTTCTAAACCCTCTACCCTGAGCGATCTCAATATTCATTGAAATTATTACAAGTCCATGTATCTAGCAAAACTATTCCAAGTCCAAATTTTTCTCTTATGTGAAATATCTCGAAAACTATAAGTTTTAGCGAGAAAATAAACCGAAAAACACCCCCATCACCCCCTGTCGCTGTTTCAACTTTTCCATAGAACTGTTAAAAAATCAAAATGGTTTGCACACGTTTTCTCAACCCTCTACCCTGAGCGATCTCAATATTCATTGAAATTATTACAAGTCCATGTATCTAGCAGAAATATTCTAACTCCAAATTTTTCTCTTATGTGAAATGTCTCGAAAAAAAAGTTTTAGAGAAAAAATAAATCGAAAAAGACACCCCAAACCCCCACCGATTGCACTCCTCTTCTAAAGAACGAAAAAAATTATATAGTCCTCCGAGCCCACCGTCCGATAAATGCAGCGAAATTAAAACATGTTCATCATAGAGAGGTAAAATTTTATGATTCTTGAAGGATTTCTAGTGGGAATCTATAATTATTTTGAAGTTTTATCGGAATATTTAACCCAAAAATTTTTATAATGGCTTGAACATAAGTACATTTTTAATGTATGATACTGACAACAAAGGCAGAATGATCATAAAATAGATAAGATACCGTTGATAATAAAAAAATCATCATTTTCCATTCCAGTTATCGCGAATGATTGTTTAGGCCTACATAGACCAATGTGTTTATTATTTCTGTAACGACCGATCTCACGGATCGACATGTATCGACACGAATAGAGAAGTCCGCGACGGTATGGTATGTTGCATCCTACAGAAATAATAAACACATTGGTCTATGTAGGCCTAAACAATCATTCGCGATAACTGGAATGGAAAATGATGATTTTTTTATTATCAACGGTATCTTATCTATTTTATGATCATTCTGCCTTTGTTGTCAGTATCATACATTAAAAATGTACTTATGTTCAAGCCATTATAAAAATTTTTGGGTTAAATATTCCGATAAAACTTCAAAATAATTATAGATTCCCACTAGAAATCCTTCAAGAATCATAAAATTTTACCTCTCTATAACAACGTTCAAAAATCCGGCAACTTGGCATAGTATATTGTCGTATTCCTTGACTGAATTTTTGGTTTTTTTAAAAAGGTTCTTCTGACACCAGGGCAGCTTTTTAGAGTAGCTCCGGAACTCGTCGAATGGTCGTTGATGATAATAAACACGAAGATTGCACTTGTAATGATTTATTGGGAAAACACTCTTTACAATAGTCACAGGTCACCTAACTAACGTTTAATAATTGACGTGGCACTAGCGTCTTGAGTGAAGGTTAAATCAGAACTGTGTCGCAGCTTGGGGCATGGTCCCTTATATACTCTTTATGAACTGCTGATTTAGCAAAGTTATTTTTAGTAACAATAATGGGTTTTTAGTTTTACAACATCTCTGGGGGTATTTAAAATTTTTGTGCTTTCTTAATTAAACAAAAATTTGTAATTATATAATGTAAAAGTAAAAACAAAAAGAAATTATTAATGTCTTGATATTTTTATATTCTTTAGCCTTTGTGATCTTCTGAGTGAATTCAATGATAATGTTTCATCTATTGAGTCATGTTCAACGGATTCTGATTTTTCATTTTTATAAGATACACTAAATTCTTGAATTGGAGTTTTTGTGGTTATACAATTATTAAATATTTGTAAACATGGAAGACATTTCCTTTCGTTCCTTGATGAACAACAACGTTTCTTAAATAATTCTATGAGACCTAGACATTTAAAACATTTATACAATACAAAGGATGTTATAATAATACCGATTATTGCTAAAATTGTGGTGAACCAATTAGTATGTTTAATTATAAAAGGTTTATTTAATTGATTTTGTAATATTTCATCAAATTCTGAAAGTTTATGTTTAGCATATTTTAATTCTTTAAGATTTAAATTATTTAGTTTTAATGGTTCTAATTTTATTGCATTTAATGTTAAATTCTTCTTTAATTTCTTACAACAATCATCTTGATTGATGTCTGTAAATGGTAAAACATTTATAAGATCCATAGATCCAAGATTTCCTTCTACTTCTAATATGACACTTTTAGTAAAAGCTTTGCATTTTGGATTTAATTCAAAAAGTCCAAGATTCATTATTTGTTCGACTTTAGTGGATTTATCGTCGCATACAATTGATAATTGAGTTGGATATGATAAACTATAGAACCATTCATTTTTACGTAGTTTATGCCAAACTTCTAATTCTGCAATAAAATTCATAATTTTACATGTTTTTGGGATTTCTAATGTGTTTCCATTAAATAACATTATTTCACATTGATCATTACTATTTGTTTTTCTCATAGTATACAAAGATCTGCATAGGTAATTTGTATTCATTCGATTATAAAGAACACATAACTTGATTTTGATATGTTTTTTATTAACACTGTTTGACACAACTGATTACACACTTAGTGGTTGGTTTGAGGACACTCGACGTAGGAATACTTGATGATTTAACAAATTTGCAGAACGAAAAGAAATTTATGTATCAGCACAGTGAAATGAATAAGTGGACTGTATTGGAATGCGTGATTGAATTTGTAGGCGTAAATGAATGAGAATGAGTGACTGAATCTAAATGATTGACTGACTCGGAATGCGAATGAGTGACTGAATCTGAATGATTGACTGACTCGGAATTGTGGAATGCTAAACTTGAAATTGCCTTTTTTGGATGTGTCCCGACTATTTATGCGACAGGGATGACTCCCTCTACGAGGGTTTTTAGAATGCCCATATATGGTCACATCGGTGTACGGTTTTTCGTGTTTAAAACCAAAGACCATATATGGTATTGTATTCTTGGACGCTTAAGGGAGATTGAACAAAGGCGGCGCCAGGATATTTGTCGCCAGCTTGAATTTGGGGATGTTTGGCGCCTTATTAAATGTGGTATTCGAACATACTCCCCGGGCTGAACCGATCAGGTTAAGAAAAGAAACGAGACAAAAAAAAAACGAAGCAAAAAAAAAATTCAAAAAGATTGGAGGCAAGTTTCGCATTTGGAAAAAAAAATAATAAAAATTAAGAAAAATATAAGGGCGATACCTAATGAGTACCTTATTCGCTACATGGAAGTACACATATTTTATTGATGGATCTATTGAATGTTCCTTCTTGTGTTTTTACGCGAACAACCCGAACGCGAGCATCTTTACCTGGTATTACTTCAATCACTCGGGCAAGAGGCCATTTGAGTGGAGGCGTTGATTCGTCTTTTAGTAAGACAATGTCGTTCACTTGAATATTATCACGAGCAGTGAACCATTTTGGTCGATTTTGAAGTCTGTTCAAATAATCTGTTTTCCAACATTTCCAAAATTGCTGTTGGATTTGGCTACATTTCTGCCATAGTGATAGTCTGTTTATCGGAGAGGAAATAAAATCTTTTTCCGGATAGGTTGTCAAACTAGAACCTATCAAAAAATGACCTGGTGTCAAAACATTCAAGTCCGAGGGGTCATTTGAGATCCCGCAAATTGGACGTGAATTTAGTACTGCCTCAATTTGACATAAGACAGTGGTGAATTCTTCAAAGGTAAAAACGTAATTTCTCATTATTCGTATGAGGTGATATTTAGTGCTTTTGATAGCTGCTTCCCACAACCCTCCATGATGTGGTGAACGGGGTGGGATGAATTTCCACTGAATGCCATTTTCAAGCGCATACCTTTTGATCGAATCGGAATTTTCAGGTTTCTTGAAGAATTTTTTCAACTCAGTCAATTGATTTTTTGCACCTAGGAAATTGGTTGCGTTATCAGAGAATATAACGGAAGGAATTCCACGTCTAGCAATAAATCTCTTCAAAGTTAATAGAAATGATTCTGTACTCAACCCCGAAACCAGTTCGATATGAACAGCTCGTGTTGTCATACATACAAAAATACATATGTAGCATTTTAAGAGTGGAGACTTTCTTAAGGGGGAACATTTTATTGAGTAAGGGCCACCATAATCTACGGCAGTATTAGTAAAAGGACGTGAAACTTGAAGTCTTTCCTTGGGTAGATCTCCCATTAATTGTGAATTGAATCTTGGTTTGAGCCTGAAACACGTATGACAATTGTTTATGATACGCTTTATTTCTCTGAGACCATCAAGAGGCCAATATCTTAAGCGAATGCTGGAAAGTGTATTCTGAGGGCCTGCATGTAAAAGTCTTAAATGCTCTGATTTCATTATGATAGTTGAGATATGATTTTTTGACGGAAGTAACATGGGAAATTTCTGGTTGAATGGAATATTAGCGTTTGAGAGTCTACCACCAACTCTCAGCAAACCCGTGGTGTCAATGAAAGGATGTAGTTTCTGTAGAGTCTTATTTTTGAGATCCTTTCCAATCTTCAACTCTTTCATTTCATTGTCAAAATATTGTTTTTGAGTGATAAGAATAATTTTTGTCTCCGCCGAGTCTAATTCAGCGATAGAGAGTGAACCACTTAACTTTTTTAATGACTTAGTAGAATTATTTGAGAATCGAAGGCAATAGGCTATTATCCTTTTCAGGTGATGGAAATCTGAATACCGAGTAAAAATTTTAAATATATCAGGAGTGTTCTGAACAAGGTGAACAGTCTTCTTCTGTTCAGGTAGATTACCAATGAATTCCTTGATCTTGAATCTAGTCATATCAAGGTCAGATTCTAATAAGAAGCTAGGTCCATGCCACCATAAGTTTGAGGGTATTAACTGCGATGGGATTGAACCTCTGGAAAGGATATCTGCGGGGTTTTGTTTCGACTGAATATGTCTCCAGATAGCACTTTTTGAATACTCTTGGATTTGGACTACTCTATTTGAAACAAATACAGACCAGCGTGATGGATGAGATCGTATCCATGCTAGTACTATTTCTGAATCGGTCCATAGATTAATGGAATCAATATTTTTTAAATGGGATGGTAACAAATTTCTAATTTTTGACGCAAGTTTTGATAAGAGCAACGCACCCATTAATTCCAATTTTGGTATAGTTAAGACCTTCAATGGGGCAACTCGACTCTTGGCTGTGATTAGATGTGAAGATACGGATTTGTCGGAGTAGATGGTTCGCAAATAGATACAGGCTCCATATGCCTGAGAGCTAGCATCAGCAAATCCATGAATTTCATAATTAACTGCCTCTGACTTGAATTGTACAATATTTCTAGGAATCTTTAATTCGGAAAGAATTGACAAATTTTTTAACAAAGTCTTCCAGTCGAAAAGAATTTCGGAGCTTATTTTTTCGTCCCAGCCAATTTTGGCTATCCAATTTTGTTGTAGAAGTATTTTTAGGCTAACGACAATAGGATTGATAAGGCCTAGAGGATCATAAATTGAAGCTATTATAGAAAGTACTTCTCGTTTACTATAGGATTCCTTTATAGCGAGCTGAGGCATGGAAATAAAGAAATGATCCGAATGTGAATCCCATAGCATTCCTAGTATTTTGTTCGATGAATTTCCAGGATTAAGGACGTAATTATTCTTTTGAGAAATCTGTGAGATACCATTTAAAAATTCTTGAGAATTGGATCTCCATTTATGGAGCGATATTGATTCGTTATTTTTTGATAAGATCGGAACATTCAATAGTTTTCTAATGTAAGCGTTGACGATAAGGTATTCATTTTCGTATCTATCCTTCAATGTATTGATAGCAATAGAAAAGTTTAAACCAATTACCTCTAAATTATCAATTAGTTGTAATGGTTCACCGAATAGTGCAGACTTGAGATACATCAATTTCTGTACATCTGACAAATTTTTATTTTCTGCTATGAGTGCGCTAAATAGTTCGTAAAAACTTGGCCATTTTTTTATATCGCCAGAGAACTTTGGAACAGAAATTTCCGGTAACTTTATACTGGAATGAGAAATTGAATTCTGTAAATTCTTTTCCGATTGACAATTTGATTGTGGAGTGTCCTCGAACTGACCTACAATTTTTGTTGCAAATGAAATCAAATCATAATACTTATTTTCTACATTTTCTCTCTCTTTTCCATGCAATTCTAAATCAATTATTTCTAACTGAGTTTGAACATCATCATACTCCTTAAAAATAAGCACTAATTGTTCTAAACGAATTTTGCACTGATGTATATCATTAAGTTCTTCCCGTTTAAACCAATTTTCCATTCTGGTCAATTTTGCCTTGATTATACTTCTATTTTTTACGAGAATTGTAACATTATCTTCAGACATTGTGAATGAAATAATAGAATCGATTGAGAGAATAACACGAATCAATGAAATAAAAGAAATAACGAAAACAGTTATTGTTAGGGTACTTATCAGGTAAACACTGGATTGTCACTTAGTAGACCTCCTGTAGACTTGATGAGTGTCGGATTGTCCCTTGACGGTGATTTATGCCTGGCTTCTTGAAGTTCGCCCTTTGTGAAAATGGGATGAAATCGCCCAGCGTCTTGAAAGGTCAACGGCTTGAATATGCTCGAAGGTGGCTGCCTACTTTCTCAGATGGAACGATGAATTTTTATTGTGATGACTGGATCACTTGTTATAATTCGGTCTGTGATGACTTGAACACTTATTATACGGTCTGTGATGACTTGATCACTTATAATCTGGTGTGTGATGACTTGATCACTTATAATCCGGTGTGTGATGACTTGATCACTTATAATCCGGCTCGAAGGACCATTTTATGTATTCATTCGATTATAAAGAACACATAACTTGATTTTGATATGTTTTTTATTAACACTGTTTGACACAACTGATTACACACTTAGTGGTTGGTTTGAGGACACTCGACGTAGGAATACTTGATGATTTAACAAATTTGCAGAACGAAAAGAAATTTATGTATCAGCACAGTGAAATGAATAAGTGGACTGTATTGGAATGCGTGATTGAATTTGTAGGCGTAAATGAATGAGAATGAGTGACTGAATCTAAATGATTGACTGACTCGGAATGCGAATGAGTGACTGAATCTGAATGATTGACTGACTCGGAATTGTGGAATGCTAAACTTGAAATTGCCTTTTTTGGATGTGTCCCGACTATTTATGCGACAGGGATGACTCCCTCTACGAGGGTTTTTAGAATGCCCATATATGGTCACATCGGTGTACGGTTTTTCGTGTTTAAAACCAAAGACCATATATGGTATTGTATTCTTGGACGCTTAAGGGAGATTGAACAAAGGCGGCGCCAGGATATTTGTCGCCAGCTTGAATTTGGGGATGTTTGGCGCCTTATTAAATGTGGTATTCGAACATAATTATTTGATATTATTTCTACGCATTTTTCCAAATTATTCAAATTATAATAACTCATTTTATCTTTAGATATTACCATAAAGGGTGTACTTGGTTCAATGAAAGAAAATAGCATTGGGTCTTCATAGTGTGGTACTGGTGCGGATAATAATTCATATATTTCATATTTACCTTGATTAATAATAGGAATTTCAAAAAGAAAGCACTAATAATCCTTTATTAATAAATGAGGTCATTTTTAGTAATTTATAAAAGTAAAAATGTTTTCGATACTCAATGGTAATGGCAGATCATGTTTGCTAGAAATTTTAATTAATTCAGAGTAAAGTGTATTCGGAGGTAAAATGTTATAACTGATTATATTATTTGATATTAATGAAACATCATTGACATATTCATTTAATGTGCTGCTCAATTCATCAGTCATTTCAATTAATAAAATAATATGGTTGGATAAACCTATTTCTATTTCGAAATTATTTTTAATTACAAAAACATCCTGTTGAAACTTATCAAAGCTTTTCAAGTTTTTATTTAAAATATTTATATTTTCGTTCATTCGAGTTAAGGAATTATTAAAATTAGTAATTGTATCAGAAATAATGTTTACTTGTTGTTGCATTAGCGTTTCTGTTTGTTTTTGATTATTAATTAGAGAATTAATTGAATCTGAATAAAATTGTGCGTCATTGTTATCTGGGTTTCCGAATAACCATTTAATACCTGTGCCCACGGCATTTATCAATCCTCTTCTTTTTTCTTGAAATTATATTAACTTTGTGTGTAATAATATTGAAGGATTTCTGAATATTTTCTAATTTTTTCTGAATATATTTCATTTGATTAAAGCATTCATTTACAAGTTGTTCATTTAGTGCGATATTACACATATTCAAGGTCATGGTGTAGAATTCATTAATAGTGTTAAGTTTATCATTAATGTGTGTTAAGTTTATAAAAGATAATAGTGTAAAATGATCGTTTGAAATCTTAGCAGATCCTAAATTATGAAATATGATACCTGAGGATGATGTAATGGGTGTAATTTTAAAATCGGTTGCTAGGACCTGGGTCATCAAGAGAAGGGTCATTATTAGAGATGTCTTCATTTTCTGAAATAATATTGAACGGTTTTAATTGATTGAAATGATATGTTTTTAATTTATTATTTTCTAGTTCAATAGTAGCAGTTTCATTATTGTGAATTTGAATTATTTTATATGGTCCTTTGAAATGTTTGGATAGTCTTTGACTTGTCTGTTTTGCTCGTGAATCTTGAATTAATATTAAATCATTTTCTTTGAATGTATATGTTCGATTATGGGTTTGATCATAATATATTTTTGATTTTTCTTTAGATTGATAATATTTTCTCTCAGCTTCTCTTGCTGTTTTTAATTTCTTTACGATTGCATTTGCTAAGTCTGAGTAATGTGGTTTTTCACTTGGTCTTTTTATTGAATTGGGTATTCTTGATTTTTGACCAAAAACTAATTCATAAGGTGTAATTCTTGTACTTTTATGAATATTTGTATTATAAGAATATGACGCTAAATTTAAAAATTCGTCCCAATTATCTTGATCTTTATTTACATAACATCTCAAATAATCCTTAAGTGTTAAATGTGTTCTTTCTAATGATCCGTTAGTTTGTGGATGATATGGAGTTGTTAATTTATGATTTATTCCCAGCATACGATTGAGTTCTTTTAAGGTTTTTGAAGTAAATTCGACTCCTTGGTCTGATAATATTTTTTCTGGAAATCCAAAATTAGTGCAGAATTTCAAAAAATGAATTGCTACATTCTCTGCATCGTGGTTTGGTATTGCATAAAGTTGAATATATTTTGTCAAATCATCTTGAAGTGTTAAAATGAATCTGTTTCCACTTTCAGTAATTGGTAAAGGTCCAACTATATCCATAGCGATTTGTTCACAAAATTTTGTTGATGTAGTAGTAATTTGCATAGGACTCTTATTATTTCTGAAATCAGTTTTAGATAATTGACATATTCGACAGTTTTTAATATAATTTTTTATATCTTCTTTCATATTATCCCAATAAAAGTTTTCCTTGATTTTATAATAAGTTCTTTCAAATCCTTGATGTCCTGATAATGGTGAATCATGATAATCATATAATATTTGTTTGATAATATTTGCATCTGTAATTGGAATTCTGTCTTCTTCTAAAATAGTATAATTGAAATTTCTGAATAAATAATATAGAAGACTATGGAAAGTATCTTTCCGTATAGAATCATTATTTTTTGGAATATCAGTTATTACGAATTTGGTGCAATTATTATAATTCAATAGAACTCTTAAATTATAAAGTGCTTCAAATAAGTTTTCATATGTTGCTGATTCTAAAATACTGTTTTTGATGAATAATACATAAATTATTTGATCTGGTAGTTTCTTTAAACTCACTTCTGCTATTTGATTATTTTGTGTAATGATATTGGGAAAATGTCTTTCAATATAATCAGAGTATTCATTTCTTTTGATTTATCAGTTGAAAATGAAATAACTAAATTACGTATGCGATTTAAAGGTTTTTTTTATTCTTTTAGGTTCTGGGACATCTATGTTCATTTGATGAAATTTCTTAAAATCATTGAATGTAAAATTTTCTATTTCTTCGTCTTCATCTTCAATTGTATTTATGTTATAATCTGGGATTCGGCTTAAAAAGTCAGCGTTTTTATTATCAATGCCTTTCTTGTATTTTATTTCAAAATTATAATCCATTAGGAGAGTTTGCCAACGTGCTGGATTGTCCTGAGGGGTCTGAGCAGTTTTTTAAATAAATTAAAGGTTTGTGGTCTGTGTACATTTGTATATTTTTTGTACCAAATAAATAAGGTCTGAAATGCTTGCAAGAATCTACGATTGCTAATAATTCTTTTTCTGTTGTAGAATAATTCTTCTCTGTGTTGGATAATGTTCTAGAGTAGTATGCTATAGGTAAATCTTTTCCGTATTTTCCTTGTGATAATATTGATCCAATAGCTTCGTTTGAGGCGTCTGTTGTTAATATAAAAGGTTTGTCAAAATCTGGATAAATCAATAAAGAGTCTGTAGTAATTATATTCTTTAATTCATCGAATGCTTTTCGTTGAGGTTCATTCCATTCAAATTTCTGATCTTTTCTTAATAATATTGTAAGTGGTTTCGCTATAGCAGAAAAGTTTTTAATGAATTTTCTATAGTAACCTACAAATCCTAAGAAACTTTTAATCATTTTCGTGTTCTTTGGTTCTTTCAAATTTTTAATAGCTTCAACCTTCTTTGGATCTGGTTTAACTCCTTTATCTGTTATTATGTGACCAAGATAAATTATTTCCTTTCTCAAAAATTCACATTTGTCTGGTTGCAATTTTAAATTATGTTGTCTTAATTGATCAAACACTTTTCTAAGTTTTTCATTGTGATCTTGTAAAGAAGATCCGTATACTACTATATCATCTAAGTAGCAAAAACAAATTGTTCCTTGTAAACCTGATAAAACAATATTCATTAATCTGGCAAATGTATTTGGTGCTGATTTTAATCCAAATGGCATCCTATTAAATTCAAAATGTCCTGACGGTGTACTAAATGCTGTTTTTCCTTTATCTCTTTCATCCATTTCAATTTGATGAAACCCTGAGGCTAAGTCTAATGTTGAAAAATAAATTGAATTTCCAAGTTGGTCCAATATTGTTTCTATATTTGGTAAAGGGTAATTATCTCCGACTGTTATTTCGTTAAGTTTTCGATAATCTATAACAAGTCTCCATTTTTTTATTCCTGAGGCATCTGCCTTTTTGGTACTACCCATACTGGACTAGAATAGGGTGAATGAGAGTTTTGAATTATGTCTTGATCCAACATTTTATTTATTTGAGTTTTTACTTCTTCCTCGTGAATTTTAGGATATCTATAAATTTTTGTTGAAATTGGAACTTCGCTTGTCGTAGGAATCTTATGTTTCAATGTTTTTGTTGATGTTAAAATGTCTCCTGGTAAATGAAATAAGTCTGCATAATGATTACATATTTGTAGTAAAGATTGCTTTTCTTCAGCATTCAGATGATTAGTGCGTATGTTTTCAAATAGTAAGTTTTTTCTTTGAATAGGTGTAACTTGTTGCGTAAAATTAATCATTGCATCTGGAGTTATCTCTTCTAATTTAAAATTCAATTTTTCAATGTCAATAACTGCGTGATCATTTCTCAGATTAAGAATAGGTAAATAAGCCTTTGTTTATTGTTCTTCACTAATACGTTTGGAATAAATATATTTTCGTCGACTTCGCAGTTTGTTATCATACCTTCAGATAAGTTATTTAGGATGTTTACTTCAATAATTGTCTCACTACGCGGTTGTAATATGATCGTCTTGTTGCTTTGGAATGGAATAATTACATTGTTGATTATTAAAGCATTCTTTTGGTAATCAATGATGGCATTGTTTGCTTGTAAGAAGTCAACACCTAATATACCGTCGTAATTGTCGAAACGTACTTCCTTGCTTACTACGACTTGTGTTTCGATGAAAAAATTGCAATTCTTATATGCGAGATTCAAATTAACTGTTCCTAATGAAAGAATGGGCTGATTTGGATTTATTCCGTTAAATAGAACAACATTTTCACGATTTAATTTTGTTATACTGGGTATTAAAGAATCATGTTTTATTAATGAGATTGATGCTCCACTGTCAATTAAAAATTTAAGGTGTTTGTTTAATGCGTTTTCTACGTTGAATGATATCACTTTGAGTTCAGCTCCGTAATAATTTATTGGAATGCCTGTGCGTATAGGCCGTGGTCCGGCTCCGGGACATTCGGCAGAGCTTGGCCTTCGAAGTTTAAAGAATCATCTTCATTATTCTCAATTTGATTAATTTTTTGATTTGGACGATAATTATTTTGATTTTGTCTCCTCCTGCAATTTTCATATGTATGGCCATGTTTTTACAATAATTACAGAAAATTTTCTTGAAACTTTGATTATATTGATTGGAATAATTATTATTTGAAGTTCCTTGTTGAGATTGATTTGGCTGATTATAATTGCGATTAGAATAAGTCGATTGATTATTAAAATTTTTTGGCTTCTTTCTACAATTCTGATTATTATGAGTTTTTGTTTTACAGTGAGTACAAAAAGGTAAATTGTAATTGTTTGGTTTGTGCTTGGTATAATTCAAAATTTTTTCTTCTTGAAGGGCAATATTATAAGCTTCATTTAAATTATCAATATCTCTTGCTCGTAACATTTGTGAAATTTCTGACTTGCAATGGATTATGAATCTTCGTAGCGCAGTACGCTGAATTGCTTTCTTAATAGCGTTAAATTCATCGGGTTGTGAAGATAAATATTCTGCTTGAATACATTCATTTTTATTTTTTCAACTCTTTTAAAAAATCAGTAATAGTCTCATTGGAATATTGTCTTAAAGTCTCTAATTCTTCATGTGCTTGTGCTACATGTTTTGTTTGACTATAATATGTTTTTAATTTGAATTTTAGGTTTGTCCAATCACTTATTTCATCAATTTCAATTTCATTAATAACATTTGTGGATAATTGTGAAACAACAAAAAGAAATAGACTTGGAATTTGATGTGGTTGTGCCAATGAAAAAGCTGAATTAACGTTAGTTATAAATGTATTGAGCTCTGATCTATCACCATTGAAAGTTTTAATGAATTTGAATAATACGGTTAGTGGTAATTCTTCAAATGATGAACCATCTTCACTTATATTATCATTGAGGTGCCTGGTTTTTCTTCTTTAAATGACATTTTGTGCAGATTTTTATATACTTTACAATATTTAAATTAAATTAACTCACTTTTGTTCTTCCTTGCGGTTTACTGGGTGGGGCTTCCGTCGAGGTGCTCCTCTAACTTTCGTCCGGAATTATGTGATTGTCTTGGATTCTTGATCCTTATGGTTGGGTAACCCTTGGCTGGTGATCCCTTTGCGGTGATCCCTTTTGAATTTGTTGTCCCTTTGCGGGTTGTGGTGATCCCTTTGCGGTGATCCTTTTGATTTGTTGTCCCTTTGCGGGTTGTGGTGATCCCTTTGCGGTGATCCTTTTGATTTGTTGTCCTTTGCGGGTTGTGGTGATCCCTTTGCGGTGATCCCTTTTGATTTGTTGTCTTCTTGTTGCTTTGGGTTCCTTGGATTGTTTTCTTGAAATCCCACTTCTGACACCAAAAATTTTGTGTCGTATTCCTTGACTGAATTTTTGGTTTTTTAAAAGGTTCTTCTGACACCAGGGCAGCTTTTTAGAGTAGCTCCGGAACTCGTCGAATGGTCGTTGATGATAATAAACACGAAGATTGCACTTGTAATGATTTATTGGGAAAACACTCTTTACAATAGTCACAGGTCACCTAACTAACGTTTAATAATTGACGTGGCACTAGCGTCTTGAGTGAAGGTTAAATCAGAACTGTGTCGCAGCTTGGGGCATGGTCCCTTATATACTCTTTATGAACTGCTGATTTAGCAAAGTTATTTTTAGTAACAATAATGGGTTTTTAGTTTTACAACAATATATAAGGGTTACCGTGTTCATATCATAATTAGTTCTGTTTTGTGCCTATTAGAATTAGGAGGTGTGTTCCTGTGAAATATTGAATAAAGTTCTTCAGGCTGGTAAGATATGATTTCCTGTATTTCAAATGTTTATATTGTACGGTATCGCTGTTTAGAGGATTTAAATTTTTTTTTTTCGTTGGATAGAACAGCTGCTAAATCTATAAGTGGAAGGTGTTATTCGTTTAATTTTTTTTGTGAACTTGTGATTTCCATGTCATGTTCACTTGGAGTGAAAAACGAGACTTAGTAACAGTTCAAGGATTTATCGATTTGCAATTTCAACGAATTTATCGAACAGTGAGAAATCGGGCTCGGAGGACTATGAAATTTTTGTCATCTGTTAGAAGAGGCGTGCAATCGGTGGGGGTTTGGGGTGTCTTTTTCGATTTATTATTTCTCTAAAACTTTTTTTTCGAGACATTCGACTTAAAAAAAAAATAGGGCTTAGAAAATTGTTGATGAACATGTTTTAATTTCGCTGCATTTATCGGACGGTGGGCTCGGAGGACTATATAATTTTTTTCGTTCTTTAGAAGAGGAGTGCAATCGGTGGGGGTTTGGGGTGTCTTTTTCGATTTATTTTTTCTCTAAAACTTTTTTTTCGAGACATTTCACATAAGAGAAAAATTTGGAGTTAGAATATTTCTGCTAGATACATGGACTTGTAATAATTTCAATGAATATTGAGATCGCTCAGGGTAGAGGGTTGAGAAAACGTGTGCAAACCATTTTGATTTTTTAACAGTTCTATGGAAAAGTTGAAACAGCGACAGGGGGTGATGGGGGTGTTTTTCGGTTTATTTTCTCGCTAAAACTTATAGTTTTCGAGATATTTCACATAAGAGAAAAATTTGGACTTGGAATAGTTTTGCTAGATACATGGACTTGTAATAATTTCAATGAATATTGAGATCGCTCAGGGTAGAGGGTTTAGAAAACGTGTGCAAACCACTTTGATTTTTAACAGTTCTATGGAAAAGTTGAAAAAGCGACAGGGGGTGATGGGGGTGTTTTTCGATTCATTTTCTCGCTAAAACTTATAGTTTTCGAGATATTTCACATAAGAGAAAAATTTGAACTTAGAATAGTTTTGCTAGATGTATGGACTTGTAATAATTTCAATGAATAATGCGTTTGCTCTGCTCAGGACATCTTGAATCTGTAGAGACTAAAATATATATATATTTTTTTTTAGTGCACCTCTCCGATCATACAGACTGTTCTTCCTATTGTAGAACTCTCAAACTCAACTCATTATCCTGTCATAGTGGGTGAGTTTTGGATAGATATGATATGTGTACAATAATATTCATAATGGGAGATAGTTTTATAATATTTCTTATCCATATTATCAAAAATTGAAATATATCTTTCTGTATGAATAATCTAACCTCAGACCTCTGTGTAGTGTCTTAGAATCCTGAGGGGCCGCATGGCTATAAAACATTCGGATTGTTCATATGAATTCATATAGAGGTTCCGCTTGAGCGGTATAAAAGGGTGGTCGACGATTTTCGAAAACACACTAGAGAACTCTTACGAGGGTCGAGTATCAGTATTGGGATGTCTGTAAGACCCATCTGAAAAGTGGGCTGTCATCTATTATATGCTAGGTATATATGTGTTAGTAGAAAATTTGTTGCATGCGATGGCTTTAAAGAACCGCCTGGTTGACCTCTACATATTTCTTGATAAAATGAAAATAGTATGAGCCGATATATTTCAATTAAAACGAAATTATAAATTTTTAGATATTTATTAGGAAAGTGTGATTCACATATTGTATATCATCATTCTGATCATCCTAACAAATGACACCTGCCTGTCGTAGTTGTTCCACTAAAAATTGTATTCTTTCAGATGTATCTTCAAAATATTTTCCTCTATACAGTGTACGTAGCTCATCGACTATATCATTCACATCAGTATAATCATTATCACAACTAACTTCATGAGGACATCTAGCATTTTTTTATGCTGGATTTCTGCCTTCTGTTTGATTTGGTTTATTACACTCCTCTTTCAGATAGATCTTTTCCGAGATCTTCTCACAGTTTCCTCTCAGTAAATCAATGTTCATCGAATCAAGGGGTCCATCATGTTTCTTGAAGAAATGTTTCTTCAAAGTATCATTCCTAGTGAATTTTCTTCCGCATATGAGACAATTGAAGTCTTCTTTCTTATGTACATTGAGATGCCTGCTCAAGTTATTTGGTAGACTGAATTCTTTCCCACAGATTCCACAAGTATGCATCCTGCTGCTTCCCAATCTGATACTGAAGAAAATATTTTATGTATCCGCTTTATATCCGCTTTGTATCCGCTTTATATCCGCTTTATATCCGTTTGTATCCACTTTATATCCGCTTTATATCCGTTTGTATCCGCTTTATATCCGATGTGTATCTGTTTGTATCCGCTTTATATCCGCTTTTTATCCTTCAATGATAGAAACATTTGATTTGAATATTGATATATCCCAATAGATTTCAGCACGCATAAAAGTTTTGTATAATAATAATACAAAAAGAATTCATCAACTATAACTACAATCCTTTATTTCATTTGCAGTTTGTTGATCGAGCTGTCAGTATGATATCATTAGCTGCTTTAGTTGAGAAAATAAAAGCTCTTCTGTGCTACTTGAAGTTTACCCAAGATGACTCATCAGTTGTTGAAGGTCTCCAAAATTGTTCAGTTGCTATAAGAAGACTGAATAAAAGGATTAAAATTACTAAATCTATAGGAGAGAAGCGGAAATTAATAACGACATTGAATCATGTGAAATCATATCGATCTCAATTGAAGTTCTCAAGAAGAAAAGGAGCTGGTATAAAAGATCGTAAAGAAACAGCGTATAAAAGAGTTCAATGGGCTGATTCATCGTCCGCTTTCGAGTCAAGAATTCGGACTGGTGTTATCACCAATCTGAAACATAAGGATCCTAAGGATTTTCTAGTAGACTCTGAATCCATTTTCCGTCAGAGAATTCAGAATGCATTGAAGAAAGATGAAGTTGTCAAAGTTAATATGGTATTTTGTGGAGAGTTTCAGCTCATGAAAGCTAACAAGATTCAAACAGAATATAAATACTTCACTACGTCGAACTCTCATATATATCGAGACACAAACATCACGGAATGGTTCAATAAGAATGTTTTGATACCAACCTTAAAGGAACTCGAAGAATTCCAAGAAAGAGAAAGTGGATGGGCTCTAGTAAATGTGATCAACCTTGGAGTCAACATAAATAAGTTCACACCACAACTTGGATCATCATATATTCCATTACCTCCTCAAATTCATAGTAAACATGCTTGTATCAATGTGAAAAATGAAGATGAAGCTTGTTTCGCATGGTCTGTGATTGCTGGATTATATCCGGTTGGGAAGGATCCTCAACGAGTTATGAAATATCCTCACTATTCAAAGGTATTGAAACTGAAAGGAATACAATTTCCAATGACGTTGAAACAAATACCGAACTTCGAGAATCAAAATAACATATCCATCAATGTATATGTTCTAAAGAAAACGAAAAATACCTTCAATACACTTCCTACATATCTGACTAAGAACAAGATGGAAAAACATGTTAATTTGCTGTTAGTTCAAGACCACTATACAGAAGATGATACTCCTATCCGATACCATTATGTATGGATCAAAAATCTCTCCCGTCTTGTATCAAATCAGTTGAGTAGAGAACATGGACAGAAATTCATATGTGATAGATGTTTACGATACTTCCGATCAGTGAAAAAACTTCAGGATCATTCAGGAGATTGCAGAGAAATGAATGAAACAGCAATTAAAATGCCAACTTTGGAAGATAATATTCTTAAATTCAAAATCATAAGAATAAAGAGAAGGTTTCTTTTATTATTTACGCAGATCTGGAAAGTATCTTACAACCAGCTAGTTACAAAAATAATTATCAACAACATCAAGCTGGAGCCGTTGGTTACTATGTTAAATGTTCATATGATGATACTCTAAGTTTCTACCGATCATTTCGAGGTTTGAATTGTATGAAATGGTTTGCTGATGAGTTGAAGCAGTTTGCTGAAGATGTTGAAACTGTCTTCCTATGTCCTTATGATATAGATATGACGACACAACAAGAAGCTGAATTCCGGAAAGCAACACACTGTCATATTTGTGACGAAATTTTCAAACCCGACGATAAGAAAGTAAGAGATCATAATCATCTTATTCCAGAAAATAATTACCGAGGGGCGGCTCATGAAGGGTGTAATATCAACTATAAGGATAGTCAAATGATTCCTGTAGTCTTCCACAATCTGAGTGGGTATGATGCTAACTTTGTTATAGAAGACATAGCATCAAGAATGGATGGAAAAATTAATTTACTACCCATAACGAAAGAAAAATATATTAGCTTCACAAAACATATTGACGATTATCTAATAAATTTCCGATTCATCGATAGTTTCCGATTTATGGCCTCCTCACTAGATCAATTATCTTCAAACTTGACTGATTTTCCTAACCTCAAATCAGAATTTCCTGATGAATCCCAAGAAGATATTAGTCTTCTTACGAAAAAGGAGTAATGCCTTATGATTATATCGACTCTCATGAACGATTTGATGAGACTTCTCTTCCTCCCATCGAAGCATTTTACAATAAATTGATGATGTTAACTGTCCCCGGAGGAAATATATGAGAGCCCAACATGTGTGGAAAAAATTCAATTGTCAAAACTTGGGTGAATATTCCGATCTGTATATGAAGACTGATATTTTGTTATTGACTGATGTTTTTGAACAATTTCGCTCAAGTTGTCATAGTACTTATGGATTGGATCCTGCACATTATTTCACCTTACCGGGGTATACGTGGGATGCAATGTTGAAATATACAAAACAAGAATTGGAACTTCTCACAGACGAAGATATGTTTTTGTTTGTTGAACGAGGAATCCGTGGAGGACTTAGTCAAGTTTGTGGAAAACGACGAGCTCATGCGAACAACAAGTATATCCCCAATTATGATCCTAATAAACCCGAAAATTATATCATGTACTTCGATATCAACAATCAGTATGGTTGGGCGATGTCGCAGAATTTACCATATGGAGGATTTCAATGGACTAATACAAATATCGACGTCACTCAGATACCAGATGACTCTTCAGAAGGATATATTTTGAAGTAGATCTTGAATATCCCAGAGAATTACATGACAAACATAAAGATCTTCCTTTCTGTCCTGAGCATTACAATTCTATGACTCAAACACCTTGTTATGCTTCTCAACAGTATGCAAAACTTATGGCAACATTACATTCGAAGAAGAAATATATTATTCATTATAGAAATTTGAAGCAAGCTCTAAAGAATGGTCTGGTCCTCACTAAAATATAATACATCGAGTACTTAAATTCAAACAGTCTGTATGGCTTAAATCATATATTGATCTGAATACGAACTTGAGGAAAGAAGCTAAGAATGAGTTTGAGAAGAATTTATTCAAATTGATGAATAATGCTGTATTTGGTGAGTTTAATTAAATGATTTTCTGTATATATATCTACATATTTTTCAATTGTTACAGGAAAAACTATGGAAAATGTTAGGAAAAGAGTTAATGTTCATCTTTTAACGAAATGGGGAGAACGTTATGGAGCGGAAGCTTATATTTCCAAACCTGAGTTCAAGAGTTCTGTTATTTTCAATGAAAACTTGGTAGCCGTCGAACTTCGAAAACTGGAGATCTATCTGAATAAACCGATTTATGTGGGAATGACCATCCTCGATCTGGCTAAAACAACAATATATGACTTCCATTACCACTACATGAGTAAAGCTTTCAGCAATGGCTGTACCATCTTATATACCGATACTGACTCTCTTATCTACGAACTATTCCAAGATCCTTATGAAATAATGAAAAGAGATTGTCTAACCCAATTTGATGCTTCCGATTACCCTGAGAATAATCCGTATGGAATTCCACGTGTAAATAAGAAGGTATTGGGAATGATGAAAGATGAAAATAACGGTATTTCGATAACTGATTATGTAGGGCTTAGATCAAAACTGTATGCAGTGAAAAATGTATTATCAAATGATGAAATGAACATGAAGAGATGGAAATGGGAAAAAGAAGAGTATGATCCCGAGGAAATTGATCTCATGATTAGAAATTATGGTATCACGAAGAAGGCTAAAGGTGTAAAAAAATCAGTTGTAAAGAACAAAATATGTTTCGAAGACTACTTGGAATGTCTGGAAACATGGAAAGACAAAATCGTAGCACAAAATTTAATCCAAGCTAAGAAACATCATGTGTATTCACTCACTCAAGATAAGGTTGCCCTCAATCCTAACGATGATAAACGATATGTGGTACATGGAACATTTGAAACTCTACCTTGGGGACATTATTCACTCAACAAACGGAAGAATGATGAACCTGAGTAAAAAAAAGATGTCAATATTAGAAACACTATTAACTATGTAAAATAACTATATATAAATTTATAATAAATAATCATTTTCGATGGGTGTTCTCTTTCACCAATCAGCCTGTATATTCCCTTAGCGATAGATGAGCTTGTATTATACTTCTGATCACATTTCATTCAGAAAAAGTGATCATGAACACCCTCTCAACAAACGACACTTGATCATCGACTATGACCTTGAAAAAAATCGTCTCACCCTCTTACCCATCACTCTCGACTATGACCTTGAAAACCCTGCATACACGTCTACGGTAAAAAGCAACAGAATGACCTCGAAAACCCGCCATACACGTCTACGGTAAAAAGGAACAATTTTGGTAAAATGAACCTTAGAATTCCTTATGGAGATTTACATGTAAAAATGACCGAAATTGCGCTTGAACTCTTGTTGCTTATCTACTAGAGGTAATTGGTTTAAACTTTTCTATTGCTATCAATACATTGAAGGATAGATACGAAAATGAATACCTTATCGTCAACGCTTACATTAGAAAACTATTGAATGTTCCGATCTTATCAAAAATAACGAATCAATATCGCTCCATAAATGGAGATCCAATTCTCAAGAATTTTTAAATGGTATCTCACAGATTTCTCAAAAGAATAATTACGTCCTTAATCCTGGAAATTCATCGAACAAAATACTAGGAATGCTATGGGATTCACATTCGGATCATTTCTTTATTTCCATGCCTCAGCTCGCTATAAAGGAATCCTATAGTAAACGAGAAGTACTTTCTATAATAGCTTCAATTTATGATCCTCTAGGCCTTATCAATCCTATTGTCGTTAGCCTAAAAATACTTCTACAACAAAATTGGATAGCCAAAATTGGCTGGGACGAAAAAATAAGCTCCGAAATTCTTTTCGACTGGAAGACTTTGTTAAAAAATTTGTCAATTCTTTCCGAATTAAAGATTCCTAGAAATATTGTACAATTCAAGTCAGAGGCAGTTAATTATGAAATTCATGGATTTGCTGATGCTAGCTCTCAGGCATATGGAGCCTGTATCTATTTGCGAACCATCTACTCCGACAAATCCGTATCTTCACATCTAATCACAGCCAAGAGTATGGACTTGTAATAATTTCAATGAATAATGCGTTTGCTCTGCTCAGGACATCTTGAATCTGTAGAGACTAAAATATATATATATTTTTTTTTAGTGCACCTCTCCGATCATACAGACTGTTCTTCCTATTGTAGAACTCTCAAACTCAACTCATTATCCTGTCATAGTGGGTGAGTTTTGGATAGATATGATATGTGTACAATAATATTCATAATGGGAGATAGTTTTATAATATTTCTTATCCATATTATCAAAAATTGAAATATATCTTTCTGTATGAATAATCTAACCTCAGACCTCTGTGTAGTGTCTTAGAATCCTGAGGGGCCGCATGGCTATAAAACATTCGGATTGTTCATATGAATTCATATAGAGGTTCCGCTTGAGCGGTATAAAAGGGTGGTCGACGATTTTCGAAAACACACTAGAGAACTCTTACGAGGGTCAGTATCAGTATTGGGATGTCTGTAAGACCCATCTGAAAAGTGGGCTGTCATCTATTATATGCTAGGTATATATGTGTTAGTAGAAAATTTGTTGCATGCGATGGCTTTAAAGAACCGCCTGGTTGACCTCTACATATTTCTTGATAAAATGAAAATAGTATGAGCCGATATATTTCCAATTAAAACGAAATTATAAATTTTTAGATATTTATTAGGAAAGTGTGATTCACATATTGTATATCATCATTCTGATCATCCTAACAAATGACACCTGCCTGTCGTAGTTGTTCCACTAAAAATTGTATTCTTTCAGATGTATCTTCAAAATATTTTCCTCTATACAGTGTACGTAGCTCATCGACTATATCATTCACATCAGTATAATCATTATCACAACTAACTTCATGAGGACATCTAGCATTTTTTTATGCTGGATTTCTGCCTTCTGTTTGATTTGGTTTATTACACTCCTCTTTCAGATAGATCTTTTCCGAGATCTTCTCACAGTTTCCTCTCAGTAAATCAATGTTCATCGAATCAAGGGGTCCATCATGTTTCTTGAAGAAATGTTTCTTCAAAGTATCATTCCTAGTGAATTTTCTTCCGCATATGAGACAATTGAAGTCTTCTTTCTTATGTACATTGAGATGCCTGCTCAAGTTATTTGGTAGACTGAATTCTTTCCCACAGATTCCACAAGTATGCATCCTGCTGCTTCCCAATCTGATACTGAAGAAAATATTTTATGTATCCGCTTTATATCCGCTTTGTATCCGCTTTATATCCGCTTTATATCCGTTTGTATCCACTTTATATCCGCTTTATATCCGTTTGTATCCGCTTTATATCCGATGTGTATCTGTTTGTATCCGCTTTATATCCGCTTTTTATCCTTCAATGATAGAAACATTTGATTTGAATATTGATATATCCCAATAGATTTCAGCACGCATAAAAGTTTTGTATAATAATAATACAAAAAGAATTCATCAACTATAACTACAATCCTTTATTTCATTTGCAGTTTGTTGATCGAGCTGTCAGTATGATATCATTAGCTGCTTTAGTTGAGAAAATAAAAGCTCTTCTGTGCTACTTGAAGTTTACCCAAGATGACTCATCAGTTGTTGAAGGTCTCCAAAATTGTTCAGTTGCTATAAGAAGACTGAATAAAAGGATTAAAATTACTAAATCTATAGGAGAGAAGCGGAAATTAATAACGACATTGAATCATGTGAAATCATATCGATCTCAATTGAAGTTCTCAAGAAGAAAAGGAGCTGGTATAAAAGATCGTAAAGAAACAGCGTATAAAAAGAGTTCAATGGGCTGATTCATCGTCCGCTTTCGAGTCAAGAATTCGGACTGGTGTTATCACCAATCTGAAACATAAGGATCCTAAGGATTTTCTAGTAGACTCTGAATCCATTTTCCGTCAGAGAATTCAGAATGCATTGAAGAAAGATGAAGTTGTCAAAGTTAATATGGTATTTTGTGGAGAGTTTCAGCTCATGAAAGCTAACAAGATTCAAACAGAATATAAATACTTCACTACGTCGAACTCTCATATATATCGAGACACAAACATCACGGAATGGTTCAATAAGAATGTTTTGATACCAACCTTAAAGGAACTCGAAGAATTCCAAGAAAGAGAAAGTGGATGGGCTCTAGTAAATGTGATCAACCTTGAGTCAACATAAATAAGTTCACACCACAACTTGGATCATCATATATTCCATTACCTCCTCAAATTCATAGTAAACATGCTTGTATCAATGTGAAAAATGAAGATGAAGCTTGTTTCGCATGGTCTGTGATTGCTGGATTATATCCGGTTGGGAAGGATCCTCAACGAGTTATGAAATATCCTCACTATTCAAAGGTATTGAAACTGAAAGGAATACAATTTCCAATGACGTTGAAACAAATACCGAACTTCGAGAATCAAAATAACATATCCATCAATGTATATGTTCTAAAGAAAACGAAAAAATACCTTCAATACACTTCCTACATATCTGACTAAGAACAAGATGGAAAAACATGTTAATTTGCTGTTAGTTCAAGACCACTATACAGAAGATGATACTCCTATCCGATACCATTATGTATGGATCAAAAATCTCTCCCGTCTTGTATCAAATCAGTTGAGTAGAGAACATGGACAGAAATTCATATGTGATAGATGTTTACGATACTTCCGATCAGTGAAAAACTTCAGGATCATTCAGGAGATTGCAGAGAAATGAATGAAACAGCAATTAAAATGCCAACTTTGGAAGATAATATTCTTAAATTCAAAAATCATAAGAATAAAGAGAAGGTTTCTTTTATTATTTACGCAGATCTGGAAAGTATCTTACAACCAGCTAGTTACAAAAATAATTATCAACAACATCAAGCTGGAGCCGTTGGTTACTATGTTAAATGTTCATATGATGATACTCTAAGTTTCTACCGATCATTTCGAGGTTTGAATTGTATGAAATGGTTTGCTGATGAGTTGAAGCAGTTTGCTGAAGATGTTGAAACTGTCTTCCTATGTCCTTATGATATAGATA
This sequence comes from Micraspis discolor, assembly GCA_030674115.1. Taxonomy (NCBI): domain Eukaryota; kingdom Metazoa; phylum Arthropoda; class Insecta; order Coleoptera; family Coccinellidae; genus Micraspis; species Micraspis discolor. Next base: position 663,330 of record JARTUT010001749.1, on the reverse strand, counting down.
TGACGACACAACAAGAAGCTGAATTCCGAAAGCAACACACTGTCATATTTGTGACGAAATTTTCAAACCCGACGATAAGAAAGTAAGAGATCATAATCATCTTATTCCAGAAAATAATTACCGAGGGCGGCTCATGAAGGGTGTAATATCAACTATAAGGATAGTCAAATGATTCCTGTAGTCTTCCACAATCTGAGTGGGTATGATGCTAACTTTGTTATAGAAGACATAGCATCAAGAATGGATGGAAAAATTAATTTACTACCCATAACGAAAGAAAAATATATTAGCTTCACAAAACATATTGACGATTATCTAATAAATTTCCGATTCATCGATAGTTTCCGATTTATGGCCTCCTCACTAGATCAATTATCTTCAAACTTGACTGATTTTCCTAACCTCAAATCAGAATTTCCTGATGAATCCCAAGAAGATATTAGTCTTCTTACGAAAAAGGAGTAATGCCTTATGATTATATCGACTCTCATGAACGATTTGATGAGACTTCTCTTCCTCCCATCGAAGCATTTTACAATAAATTGGATGATGTTAACTGTCCCCGGAGGAAATATATGAGAGCCCAACATGTGTGGAAAAATTCAATTGTCAAAACTTGGGTGAATATTCCGATCTGTATATGAAGACTGATATTTTGTTATTGACTGATGTTTTTGAACAATTTCGCTCAAGTTGTCATAGTACTTATGGATTGGATCCTGCACATTATTTCACCTTACCGGGGTATACGTGGGATGCAATGTTGAAATATACAAAACAAGAATTGGAACTTCTCACAGACGAAGATATGTTTTTGTTTGTTGAACGAGGAATCCGTGGAGGACTTAGTCAAGTTTGTGGAAAACGACGAGCTCATGCGAACAACAAGTATATCCCCAATTATGATCCTAATAAACCCGAAAATTATATCATGTACTTCGATATCAACAATCAGTATGGTTGGGCGATGTCGCAGAATTTACCATATGGAGGATTTCAATGGACTAATACAAATATCGACGTCACTCAGATACCAGATGACTCTTCAGAAGGATATATTTTGGAAGTAGATCTTGAATATCCCAGAGAATTACATGACAAACATAAAGATCTTCCTTTCTGTCCTGAGCATTACAATTCTATGACTCAAACACCTTGTTATGCTTCTCAACAGTATGCAAAACTTATGGCAACATTACATTCGAAGAAGAAATATATTATTCATTATAGAAATTTGAAGCAAGCTCTAAAGAATGGTCTGGTCCTCACTAAAATATAATACATCGAGTACTTAAATTCAAACAGTCTGTATGGCTTAAATCATATATTGATCTGAATACGAACTTGAGGAAAGAAGCTAAGAATGAGTTTGAGAAGAATTTATTCAAATTGATGAATAATGCTGTATTTGGTGAGTTTAATTAAATGATTTTCTGTATATATATCTACATATTTTTCAATTGTTACAGGAAAAACTATGGAAAATGTTAGGAAAAGAGTTAATGTTCATCTTTTAACGAAATGGGGAGAACGTTATGGAGCGGAAGCTTATATTTCCAAACCTGAGTTCAAGAGTTCTGTTATTTTCAATGAAAACTTGGTAGCCGTCGAACTTCGAAAACTGGAGATCTATCTGAATAAACCGATTTATGTGGGAATGACCATCCTCGATCTGGCTAAAACAACAATATATGACTTCCATTACCACTACATGAGTAAAGCTTTCAGCAATGGCTGTACCATCTTATATACCGATACTGACTCTCTTATCTACGAACTATTCCAAGATCCTTATGAAATAATGAAAAGAGATTGTCTAACCCAATTTGATGCTTCCGATTACCCTGAGAATAATCCGTATGGAATTCCACGTGTAAATAAGAAGGTATTGGGAATGATGAAAGATGAAAATAACGGTATTTCGATAACTGATTATGTAGGGCTTAGATCAAAACTGTATGCAGTGAAAAATGTATTATCAAATGATGAAATGAACATGAAGAGATGGAAATGGGAAAAAGAAGAGTATGATCCCGAGGAAATTGATCTCATGATTAGAAATTATGGTATCACGAAGAAGGCTAAAGGTAAAAAAATCAGTTGTAAAGAACAAAATATGTTTCGAAGACTACTTGGAATGTCTGGAAACATGGAAAGACAAAATCGTAGCACAAAATTTAATCCAAGCTAAGAAACATCATGTGTATTCACTCACTCAAGATAAGGTTGCCCTCAATCCTAACGATGATAAACGATATGTGGTACATGGAACATTTGAAACTCTACCTTGGGGACATTATTCACTCAACAAACGGAAGAATGATGAACCTGAGTAAAAAAAAAAAGATGTCAATATTAGAAACACTATTAACTATGTAAAATAACTATATATAAATTTATAATAAATAATCATTTTCGATGGGTGTTCTCTTTCACCAATCAGCCTGTATATTCCCTTAGCGATAGATGAGCTTGTATTATACTTCTGATCACATTTCATTCAGAAAAAGTGATCATGAACACCCTCTCAACAAACGACACTTGATCATCGACTATGACCTTGAAAAAAATCGTCTCACCCTCTTACCCATCACTCTCGACTATGACCTTGAAAACCCTGCATACACGTCTACGGTAAAAAGCAACAGAATGACCTCGAAAACCCGCCATACACGTCTACGGTAAAAAGGAACAATTTTGGTAAAATGAACCTTAGAATTCCTTATGGAGATTTACATGTAAAAATGACCGAAATTGCGCTTGAACTCTTGTTGCTTATCTACTGACGCATGCTGCTACAACTCCCACCCCCAATTTTTGAATAGGGAAGATGGGGAGAGTGATACCTCAATTCAAAGGTATTTTTATATTCAATTCAGCACAGTAATTGTTTTTTCATTTTATGCATTAGTTCTCGAAATATTCTCAACTAAGTATTTGAAAATGAAGTGGTGTTTTCATGGCACTTGTAGTGTTTTTTTGTGAAAAATCGACATTTTGAGCTTCAAAACAACCGTGAATGTGGCTTCCTTCCTCCAATCCACTGACATAGAAATCAACAAAGCGTATTGCGAATGAGCTCAATCTTGATGAAACTCAATCTAAATTATCTTCGATATAATTTGCAGTATTTCCAATAACATGCTGTAACACTTGATCTATAGAAATCTCCTAAAAGTCAAAATACGTAAATATCTCTAATCAGATTATCAGCTAAGAAAATCAATCTCCGCCTGAGAACTCCTTTGAACTGAAAGAGAGACGTGCAAAACGGATCGGTGTATCCAAATTCATTGTTAAGTGTGGTCAAAAATCTACATATTGGTGAATTATGCGTAACATTGAAACGACGGAAAGAAATAGCAAATGTCTCTCTTGACCTCAATCTTCTCTCGGGTAATCTCATGGATATAAACTGTAGTATTGAGGGGGTCAAAAAGATGCCGTTCAGAACCTTGTATGAAAAACTCAAGTCGTTCGGTTTTCAAAACTGAGGATATTGAACCTTAATTGAGCTTCACTGTAATCATGATCTGTTGTGACTAAATTATTTCTGTATGACAAGTGTTTGAGAAATTGTGGTGTACGCTTTCTAATCGTTTTTTGTGACACTCATAGTGGTGATTCCAGCTCATAGAGGCAAAATTTGATTTACTCAAAACAAAGGAATTGTATGAAGTGAGTAAGCTCTTGTTAATCCTGCACAACTTACTATGTCGAAAGGTGAATCCAAGCAGTTTGTTCGAAGATGAAATAATATTATTGATATACTGGATAGACTTTAACTTGGTATCCAAATTAACTCCTAAATCCCAAATACTGTCGATCCTTGGCAAATTGATTTGATTAATTGAATATGTATTTTCCAGGATATTTCTATTCCTCGTGAATGAAATAACCTGACATTTATTCAGGTTGAGGAAAAGAAAGTTATCTCTACAATATTGGCAGAAGCTATCCAAGTCCTCCTGAAGCAGAGCAGTATCCTCAATACATCTCATCCTCTGGAATATTTTGAGGTCGTCCGCATAAATGAGAAATCCTGCAGAACGAAAACAGAAAGATATATTATTAGTATGAATTATAAAAAGTAGAGGACCCAAGTACGAACCCTGAGGTACGCAGGATGTACTAGTGAAGCTTCCTAATTTCTGTCCCCCAGCACATACATACTGTGATCTCCGCAATACATATGATCTCACCCACATCAAGAGGGTATCACATATTCCCACCTCTATAAGTCATCGAAAAAGTATCGTGTCATTAACTTTATCGAAAGCTTTTTCGAAGTACATATAAATTACATCTGTCTGGTTATGTGCTTCGATACCATCATGTAGAATTTCGAGGAAGTGAACTTAATTAGTTTCTAGATTTCTACCCTTCACAAATTCATGCTGATTTTCAATAATCAAGTGTTTTACGTGATGCATTATTGACTTGTTAACTTTGGACTCGTATGATTTTGATATAGCCAAGAGGATACTAATAGCAAAGATTAACTTACAAAGATGGAGCACTCCGGCCTTTTTCTCGTCAACGATTCAATGACCTTGAGAATTCTATCGTTGAAAAAAGGGGCGGGACTAATAAGAGAATGATATATCTCTCTCTCGTCTCCCAATTCGAATTTAAACCGCGAAACAATTCTCCTGGTATTTCTGAAAATCATAGCAGATCATTTATTTAATCAAAACCTTTGAATTAAATGGCATATATTATATAACTTGTCTATGAATTCTTTTCCCTCCATTCGAAAATTTTTAATGATAGTGTGATATATGGAGTAAAAGTTATCGCTTTTGTATAGGAAATCTAGAATTTCATTCCGCACGGGTTTTCATATTTGGATTAAGCTTTTTCATAGCTCTGCAGAGAAGTCTGGTTTGTAGATAAAATGAGTGAAACCAAGAGAAGATGTTCAGTTGAGTAATGTTCGAATGTTTCGGGTGTGAGATTCTTTAGATTTCCCAGTTCAGATGACCCTCAACGAGCCCTGCAATGGAAATTGGCCTGCAGCGATGCAACAATTCTGAGGAAACAGGATTTGCAGTGATCACTTCGAACCTTATTGAATGACTGGCCGCTACTTAAATAAAACTTTGGACCTGTTTAAGAGACCAAAAAGCTTTGATATAGGTACACAAACCGATGGAATAGGAATCAATAAGGGAACTCAAACATGTTCCACAATAATGGTAAACTGCAATGTGCAAACATCACAAAATATGAAAACCGTTGCCACTACATCTCCTCATCAACTGCTAATCCAAAAGCTGAGAACTATCCCTTTCCATCATCTTTGCTCAGTTTCCCTATAAATATATGCTAAATTTGTTTTTAAAAATCAGAATTTTTTACATAATGAAGTATGCAAATCAAAATTTACAGGGTGATGAATGTAACAAAAGGAAAAATAAAAAAATTAGAAAGTTCAATATACTGCAGCACGAATGATGTTAAGTTAATATTTCTCAGTGTTTTCTTCCAAAAGTTACCGTTCAACTGGATATCAAGTTCAGGGATCTGATCCCTTTGTATGTATGAATATTTTTATAGAATAGGAAATTGCTCTTTCATGTTCTGAGAATGCTCAAAATGGAACCGAGATAATTATATGACACAGATTGATAATGCTGAAGAAAACTTGATTACAAATTTTCAATAAATTTCTTTAACTTTTGATGTAACTATATTAAATGAATTAGAAAGAAAATTTCCTTTTTATTTGTTGCACTCTTGTTTTAGTCCATTATTTAGGCATTCAATACATGAAAGTGAAATTATTGTCTGGAAATGGTAAAAAATTTGATCAGCAAAATTCACAAACTTTTATGATTACAATTATTCGTCAGCTTATTTTGTGTAACTTTGAAATTGGTGAAACAATTTATAAGACAGGAATTAACTTCTTTGTAAGAAGTTTGTCATCAATAATCAAAGGACTTCTTACTTGCAAATATAATATAATGGTTCCATTACAATTTTGATGAGAATTTATTATACATTATTCTTACATTCTTATATTAGGAAATACTTAAAAAATTTTAAGAAATGCTTATCAAACAATTTTCATCCACATATAATAAGATCAATTAAAAGAAAATTTCTTCTTCTCATACGATTTTGAAAAAGGATATTTCTTATTCGTTTGTTTACAAAACTGCAGTATTAGTTGAACTATATGTGGGTAACATTACTATTTAATTCGTCCATTGTGTCAAATGATATTTTCTTGTTTCTTATGAATTCTCTCTGGTCTTCACACATATTCCACAGGAAATAAATGTTCTGTTATTGAACTCTTCCTCAAAGTTGTATGGCAATGACCTAAAATTTTAAAAGGTGTGAACTTTCACAATTTTCTCAGTTGAATTGTTGTAGCTTTAAATTATAAGATATTTTAGTAATAAATCAAAATAGATTGCAAATGATCAAAATACAAATTAACAGTGGAAATATTGCTACTCACGAAATTGCGTATTGGTTCCTGAAGTAAATCGTTTAGAAACACTTGTGATGAAAGAAAAGTGCTTTCATATTTCCTAATAAATACAAAATGATTTTTCCAAATTCATCTTCATGTCGATTAGAATCCTTTTCTGTTTAGATTCCTGCTACAGGAACTAGGAACCAGGTAGTCTATGCTAGGAACCGATTGGCTATCTTATTGCACGTGATAACGAAATGTGATTTCATTGGTGTTGCCTCGATTTACATTGCTCTTATGGGATTTTGAGTCAAGGGAGGAATCGTTTTATGCGATTCTGTGGTTTCGCTTCGAAATACGGGAACAAAATTTTCAGTACTAATTTGACAGAGTGCACCCTCTTGTTTCTACTCTTTGCTAATAGGTCTATAGTTCTGAACGAGATCTCTTCGACCGTGCCTATGAACCGGAAAGACTCTCGACAGCTTCCAGTGCTGTGGAAAATCTCAACTCTGCAGCGATCACTTAAAAATAATCAAGAGAGGCTTAGTAGAAGATTTACAACAATTTCTCAAAAATTTGTGGAATATTATCTGGACTTGGTCCCTTGTTACGATCTAATGACTTCAAACCTTCCTCAACAACCTCCTCAGATAGGGAAACCTCGCTCAAGTAATCGCTGCTGTAGATCTTCTCCCCACATTGTGAATCGTAATCCGGACCCGAAGGTGGCTCGAAAGCAGAACCTTAAATATCTGCAAAATACTCAGAAATTTCGGTGACCTTGCGTCTACATCTCCACTCCACATAACCGATGGAAACCTACTGCGACCTTTCTTCCGAGATACATAAAGCGTGTCCCATCCAGCGTTTCGAATTTAAACACTGGTCAACAGTGGTTTTGGTGCCGAAGATTTTGGAGGTGATTTCATATGAATTTGATGCCCTGAATTCAAATATGCTATTAGTTTTTGTCTGTCAGCTCGAATTTTTAAGATAGCAACATTTTTGTGAATTATACATTACACTATTTTAAAAGAAAAACCATGGTTTGAAGAAACAATTTAATAAAGGAATTTTTATTATATTACACAGATATTATTCATTATATACTATAGAAATTACACAAAGTCATCATTTAAACCAATTACTCACTAAACATTTCGGAAACTTCTTTTGCGTGATATTCTTGAATGTATTTTATAACAATCCCGTTTTAAAGACAAGCAGTAATCTGCCATCATGTGAGTATCCCATCTTCCTTGATAGCGATCTTTCATACATTTGATATCTTGGTGAAATCTTTCACCTTGTGTAAATAGTGCACCTTAATGCTCATGTTACACCCAAGTGATCTGAAATTATTCAGCTTCTCATTGACTAATTCAACATAGTTTTCAGCTTTGGGTTTACCCAGAAAATTTTGGACAACTGAAACAAATGAATTCTAGGCATTTTGTTCAATCTCAATCATTGAATTTATGAAGTTAGGGTCTTTAATCAGCTGTCTTATTTGTGGGCCATCAACTATTCCTGCTTTAATTTTTTCCTTACTCAGCTGAGGCATTTTTTCCCTATATATGCAAAGCATGATCCATTCTTATCAAGAGCCTTCCCAAACTGCTTCATTAGACCCAGCTTAATATGCAGGGGTGGAAACATGATTTTCTCTCGCGGAACTAAAGGATCATTGATGATATTCTTTCCTCCAACATCCATGTTTTCTCTTCTAGGCCACTCTTTTCTAACCCAGTGTTGCGTTTTGTCTCTGCTATCCCAGAGGCACAAGAAACAAGGATACTTGGTGTGGCTACTTTGCTGTCCAAGGAGAAAGTTTACCATTTTTAAATCTACACAAATCACCCATTGGTGTTCATGATACTTTATTTTTTCCAAAACTAAAGCTATGTTGTCATATTGCTTTTTCATTTTCGTTGAGTGGCAATTGGTATTGAGCCATATTTGTTCCCATTATATAGAAGAACACATTTCAAACTTCGCTTTGAGCTGTCAATAAATAGGCGCCAATCATCCGGAAAATATTCAACCTATTTTTACCAGGAGTTCTCTAATAGCATGGCAAAATACAAGATTTTGTTCTTCAGAGAAAAACAGGTAGCAGATCTTTCTCCCTTGTGCGATAAAATGTAATTTTCGTTCTTGGTTCGAGTAAATTTTTTTCCCTCAACCTGGAAGCTAGTAATTCAGAAGCTTCTTTCGACAGATTCAGATCTCTAGTGAGGTCATTTAACTCATCTTGGTGGAAACATTGGGGAATTTATAACATCGTTTCAAAATCACTGTCACCTCCAGTAGTGTCAGAATTATGATCAGAGAGACATGTGTCCTCACAGAGTTCTGGTAGCTGCTGAAAAGTTGGAATTGGCACTTATTCTGAGTGAGGGATAGGGCTTTTTGCAGAGACTAAATCTGCATAAGTCCATCTGTTACGGTTATTTCGATTAATTCCAGTAATATTTACTAGGCAGAAATAATAGTCAGCGCAGTGATTTTTTGATTCTCTCCAAACCATTGGTACCCCGAATTTCAGACTTTTCCTTTTTCCGGTAGTCCGCTATCGTAAATGCTATGTACAAGTTTTACAGACAATATGTGGTGCCCAGGTTTTATCCTAATCACCAAGCTTAACACCAAAATACCCAAGATAAGCCCTCTTTAGAAAGTCACTAATAGTTTTTCTGTTGTCCAAGAACGTGTATTCTCCGCATATGTAGTAAAAAATATCAGGATGATGTACACAGCTTCTTCTACTTGAACTCATTTCTACTCAACAACACAAATACAACAATTCACATTGACAATCTACTTTTCAGATTTACTTTCCAACAAGTCGTTACTAAAGAGAAATTTCATATAACGTTAAGTTCTATCTATCTGCACCGCGGGAATTCACAAACTAACCTCAACTCTCAACTGCAGTTGAAGTTCACTTCAGACTGGACAGCAGGATTTTTATGGGACTAACTGGATGACACTACATAGGATAAATGAATTGAAATAAAAATTATAATAAATATTATTATTTTAAATTCAATTTGTTACAAATGAAGACTGAGAATAAGGAAAATATACAAGAATCTATCTCTTGTATAAAATTTACAGCACTCATACTTGAAAGTATCAAATAGGAAAAAGCATTGATAGATAAGTGATTTTATCTAAAATCTAGAGCTGATACAGAAAAACTGATATCATATTTATATTCAGCAGTTTAGTTGAAATCAGCTCAAAAATTCTAGGCACCAAAAAAAATTATTTTTTTGTAGGGCAACTGTCATCGGAGAAGTGTCTCATATTTAGTAATAAGTCTGACATTTATAAAATGGGTCGCTATTCGCTTGAGGAAAGTGGGAAAATATCAAATAATTATTTCCAAAGTGGTGAATCGCCAACGCAAACTGTGCGAAATTTGAAAAAAATATTTGACAAAAAAGGAGGCATATGTGAGGAAATTTGTGAGCCGTGTGCACGAAACTGGATCACTGTTGCATAAAAAAACACGTAAACGTCGATTTTCAGCAAGGTCAACCGAAAACATCGCTGCGGTGGAACAAAGTGTTCGCTAACGGCCATCGACATCGATTTATCATCGAACGCGAATTTTGCGCAAAGACCTTGCCTGAAGCCATATAAAGTTCAATTGGCCCAACAGCTAATGCCAGTTGATCATCCGAACCGTCTACGGTTCGCAAATTGGGCGAAAGATCATTTGGCCGAAGATGGGGAATCGAAAAATCATCTTTTCCGACGATACTCATTTCCACCTCCGCGGTTATGTTAATAAACAAAACTAACGTATATGGGTCACAGAAAACCCGCACGTCATCGAGGAGAAACCGATGCATCCACAACGAGTGACTGTTTGGTGCGGATTTTGGTCCAACGCCATCATCGGCCCATTTTTCTTCGAAAATGATGAAGGGGCCGCCGTAACCGTCAACGGCGAGCGCTACCGTGCTATGTTAACTGATTGGCTTTTCGGTCAAATGGAAGAGCATGATTTGGACGATATTTGGTTTCAACAGGACGGGGTTACGTGCCATACAGCCCATGCTACGGTCGATGTTTTGCGCCCCATCTTCGAAAATCGCATAATCAGCAAAAATGGTGATGTGAAACGGCCTCCAACAAGCTGCGATGTAACACCGTTAGATTATTACCTTTGGGGTGCGGTCAAAGACGTTTGTTACGCCAACAAGCCAAGCACGATTGATGACTTGAAACATGAAATTAAAGTAGCCATTGCTGCCAGAAGGTTAGAAACAATCGAAAAGGTACTGAAAAATTGGACTGATCGAATGGGGTACTGCCAAGTGAGCCGTGGTGGACATTTGACCGAAATAATTTCTCACAAATAATGTCATGAATTATGCTTTCAAATAAATGTTTGAGCATTGAAATCTATCGAGCCGTTCTTTTTTTATAGCCTTTTTAAATTCAAAATTTTCTGTGGTACACCCTTTACTTGAAGAAACTTTTAGAATTTTCAGGAAGTCCCAGCCCTATGTTAGTAAGATAGCTATAGAAATCCCTAGAAATGAGTTTTTTTTTAATTTATTTTAAATTTGTGAAGCTCTAATACCACCCAAAGATCCTCGAAATCACTGCTCAACTCCGGCACACCACATCCGCCCTTTTTCCTGGTTTGAATGAAGTCTTTTTTTTCATCTAATGATGTTGTAATTGTGGTCAGCTAATTCGTCATCGGAAACATTATCATTCAACCATGTTTCAGTCACCGCGATTATGTCGAATGAACCGGCTATCATATTTAACCTAAAATTAGGCAATTTTGTACGTAGTCCGCGTACATGCTGCTTTAAAATGTTTAAAGGTATCTTAGATAAGATTTTTATTTATTTATTATCCATTCTGTTGACTTCATGAAGTTTAATTCAATATTCAGAATGTTTAAGAAGACATCGTTGGAATTTCAAGAAAGCGAATTGGATTGAATTTGCTTAGAAGGTAGACACTGATATCAGATGGATTAAACCCACTCACGATAACTATCACAGATTCTTTAGTGTTGTGAAAGCCGCAGCAAAAAAGTTCGCTCCAAGAGGTTTTCGGAAAGATTATATTCCAGGTTGGTCGAAAGAAACCGATAATTTGTACAAGGACTATCAAAAATCACCATCCGTTGATAAATGTGAAAGGCTTATGAATTCTATCAATACAAGCCAAAAAGAGAAATGGGATGGTGTTGTATCAAGAATGAATTTTACACATTCGAGTAGGAGTTCATGGGATATATTGAGAAAATTAGGTGAAGCTACTCCCCTTGCTTCATCATCATCAAAAATTGATCCAAGTTTAATCCCACGCCGCCTAGTTAATGTAGGTATCTGAATCAGTCGATATATCCTAATCTAAAATGAGGAATATGAAGAAAACATTACAAATATTCAGGAGATCAGCTCCTACTTTAGAACATAAATCTACCAAATCTCGAAAGGCCCCTTGCTTCATCATCATCAAAAATTGATCCAAGTTTAATCCCACGCCGCCTAGTTAATGTAGGTATCTGAATCAGTCGATATATCCTAATCTAAAATGAGGAATATGAAGAAAACATTACAAATATTCAGGAGATCAGCTCCTACTTCAGAACATGTGTCACATCCATTCAATATAGATGAATTGAGGGCTGCAATCAAATCTACCAAATCTCGAAAGGCAGCAGGTTTTGACGGAATTTATCCAGAATCCATCAAACATTTAGGAAAAAAGACCTTGTCTTGGTTATTGTCTTTCTATAACAATATTCTGAATTCAGGAAACTTTCCTTCCGAATTTCGTAATGCTGAAGTAATAGGTATTTTGAAACGAGGAAAAATCCTTGTGATCCTAGTAGTTATCGACCCATCAGCTTATTGAGTGTTCCTTTCAAGATATTATAAAGGCTAATTCTTTTTAGAATTGAATCTTCTTTAGAAAATGCTCTACAAAATTTCCAGGGAGGCTTTAGGAAAAATAGAAATTGTTCAGATCAGGTTCTCAGCCTTACAACTTTCATAGAATCAGGCTTCAATGATAGGTTGAAAACAGGAGCTGCTTTCATCGATTCATCTTCGGCATATGACACAATTTTCAAACTCTATACCCATCTGAACTGTGGGAAAATGGTACGATTATTAGAAAACATGTTATCTGATAGAAGATTTCGTGTTTTTATTGACAATAATAGTAGCAATTTCAAAACATTGAAAAACGGTCTTCCTCAAGGATCAGTTTTAACTCCTTTACTTTTCAATTTACATTTAAGTGATTTACCCACGACATCATCTCAAAAATTTGTTTATGCTGACGACATTGCTATTGCTTACCAACATTCGGATTTCCATACTCTGGAAAACATACTGTCATCTGATTTGGAAATTTCAAAGAATTATTTTATTAAGTGGCGATTAGGTCCAAATCCCAACAAAACAGAGGTATCTTGTTTCATCTGAATAATCATGAATAATATAGGAAATTAGCTGTAAGTTTCAATGATTCTCTTATCGAACATAATTTCTATCCAAAATACTTAGGAGTTGAATTAGATTCATGTCTCAATTCCAAGGCTTATTTAAATGGTCTGAGCCTAAAACTGAAAACTAGGAATAATATTGTTCAGAAATTAGCTGGATCGTCTTGGGGTGCTGATGCTTCCACTCTTCGCACAGCATCTCTAGCCCTAGTCTTTTCTGCAGCTGAGTATTGTTGCTCTGTTTGGTTTAATAGTGCACATACACAAAAAATTGATGCACAATTGAATACATCCATGAGAATAATTACCGGCACCATATGATCTACACCGGTTCATTGGTTACCAGTTTTGTCTAACATTGTCCTCCCCATATTCGCAGACAAACTGCACCTCTGAATTCTTGGAACAAATATCATTCTTTTCCCAATTTATTCCCAATTATTTCATATATTCCACAAAATAGAATTCCCACGTAAACCATTATGGCATAATACGTTCTTCAATATCAACATAAGTGATAAAGAATTTTGGAGGACTGAGTGGAACTCTTACGAAATGTTCAATAAGTACCTCGTTTCTGATCCTTCTGAAAAAGTTCCTTGTTTTGATCCTCCAAGGAAACAGTTCTCAATCGTTTGAGAACAGGTCATTGTCGTACCAATAGCATGCTATTTAGATGGAACTCAGTTCCAAGCGCAAGTTATGAATGTGGAGAAGCAGAAGAAACAATATCTCATCTCATCAATAGTTGTCCCATATATAAGTTCTTTTTTCTGCTTTTGTCTTTTAATTTCCAGATTCGATGTGGTCAACTTGAAAAAGTCTCTGTTTCCATCAATAGAAGACCACTCTTGAAGAAAGAAGTCCCTAAAATATATTTCAGCCTATTTTTGTATTTTCACACTTAGACGGGGAGCCAGGGTCTTTTTTAGGGGTTTTTTTCCTAGGGTTTTATGTCATACGCCGAATTGTATGACACCCCGTCACTAACCCCTGATCTATATGCTTCATTGTTTGCTAAATATTGTCAGCCAAAAGTTCAAAAGATTATTTATATATATATTTATTTATTACTTATATTTTGGAAATTGTTACTGAGAAAGCCTGCTTAAATCAGCTTCATTTTGTATCTGTACGATTCTAGACGTTTCGTTTTTTCTAATAAGGATGTTTCCATTTTGGACCCACACAAATTTGTATCCTTTTCGTTTGGCAAATTCACGAACTGATTTAAGAAGTTTTGTTATCAGTAGTAATATGTTCATTTACATATAATTTTTCAGCTAGCCCATAGATCTTGAATCCATTCTTTCCACCCAAGTCGCCACGCTTTGCCTTAACGGCGAACATAAATTTATCTTTCAAAGATTTCGAGACGAATTTGACCACTATATTCTTGGGTTTGTTAACAATTCTCGTCGGTACCCCAGTGATCGATGATATTTTCTTAGCCCAACAACCGCTCCAACACATTACAATTAACAACATCATTCAAATTTTCATTCTTTTTCTCAGGTATATCCATAATTTCAATGTTTCAGATAAAATTATCGTTCCAAAGATTTAATTCGATGGTGGTCAGTCACAAGGAACAGTTGTATACAATAACATATAATATGTATGATTTCAATGTTGTTCAATCAACAATTTCAACAATTTCGAAATCACTTATTTTGTCTGAGCAAAAGGTGACAGAATTTCGAAGCTCTCTGATGTCGCATCGTATAGCTGTAACCTCCGATTTTATTGAAGTTATCAACAGAGGCGGCTCGTGAGATTTCAATCAGAGGAGGCCCGAGGCCACGCAAAAAATATAAGTATACCACTAGTGTCTTTACTTAGCCAGTGAGATGCATATTTAAATATGCAAGTAAAAATATTCATGAAATAAAACTGGTATACAGTAAGAAAAAAATAATGTGGAACATTTGTTGGAAGCTTGTGCGTATGCATGTTGCCCAGCAAGAACCCACGTGGAGGTGTAGAGTACTCTTGCTAAAGGATTGGGAGATTGGGATGATCTGTTGGAAGGATTGAACAACAGAAAGTAACAATGGAACAGAAGAAAATGAATTCTCATGAAAATTTCAAAAACTAACATACATATAACACTTCATAAAAATAAAATTAAAAAATCTCAACATACTTTCTTGTAATGGTATTCTCCTATTCTTTTGACTGGCAAAGACTTCTATTACTTCCTCATCAGGTTTTGGTGTGAGTTGTTTAATGAACCGTTTTTCTATTGAAATTAGAGAAATATTTTTTAATCCATCTTGGCTAATTGTATTTCTTGAAAAACTTTTTATTCGTTTAAGAGCAGAAAAATTTCTCTCAACTGACGCAGAGGTAACCGGTATCGTTACTATTAAATAAAGAAGTTTATAAAATTCTGTCAAGCAAGTAACTAAATCATTGTTGAAAATAAAAGAAATCATTTCCGCAGATGTTTCGTAATTTTTGAACAATTCACCATCAGTATAAACAGTAATTAATTCATTACGTAGTGCTATTGGCTCAAAGAAAGGATAATGATTCAAAAGAGAGTTAAATAAATATTCCGGAAATACCCTACAATATGAATTGAATTTGTCTTTTGTCGCTAAATCAAAGAATTCTAATTTTCCTACATCTGAAAACCTGATCAGAATCTGATTGCTGATTGTATCTAAAATTTCATTGAGTATCTGAAGATAATTCTGTTTTAACTTTAGAATATTAAAGGTAGTTTTTCTTCTTTTTGATTGCGGCTCATCGTTGTGGAAGTCTTCAAAAATACTATTGTAAATTTGATTGAAATTATTTTCATTATTTATCAAATCTTGCAAGGTGTTCAATAATGTGACTAAGCGTTTTTGGGCATATGAAATATCCGTCATTTTATTCTGTGAAATTTGAAGGTATTTAAAAGGAAAAGAAACTCTGGATCATTCAGATATTTCTTCAAACCAATATTCTGATTGTCTGCTGATCATTGTGGAAAATTTCGTGATTTATGAAATGATCGAAAACTTCTATCAGCTTATCCCTATTTGAAAATACTGTAAAAACTATCCTAGATGTAAAATTCCACCTTGTTGTCGCATTTGATGGTAATCGATTGGACCCTACTGCAGTGAGAAACTTGTCACGCTTTTGACTCGTGAATTGGAGGACCGGTTCAGTTTCAATGCGACGCCACTGGATATTTTTCATTTGACTCGGCAAGCGAAATATTATAGCGGTTCTTCGATTCTTTAACTTTTTTTCTTTCGTGCCTGCGATGGGCTGACATATGTGTGGGACATCGGAATGTTATTCTTTCGTCATTCAGAAATTGTTTTTCAACTTTGAAAGAGATATATGTGTACCTTACCTTTTGAATCTTCGTTTTAACGGATCAAGTTTTCAAAGTTGATATCATCTAAGTTTTGGAAAAAGGAAATTACAGTGTTTCATTACTGTACCTACCCAGTGGCGGCGTAGCATAGGTTGGCACCCGGGGCGACTTTCTATCGAGCACCCTCAAAATAAAACGACAAATATTAAACGTGTTTACGTGACTTTATTTTGCTAAAATACTCAATGACATTATCAAAATTTACTTTCCTCTCCTTTTCAATGGACAATATGGATAGACTGGAAAGTCGTGTTTGGCTCATTGTAGATCTTAAGTAAGATTTTATTAACTTCAATTTTGAGAAACTTCTTTCACAAGTAGCCACCGAAACACAAATAGTTAAAAAAAATCTTAGACATAGAGCTAGACTTGGAACAGACTCAGAATAGTCCCATTTTACAATAAATTTCAGAAGCTCCAAGGTAGTCCATTGGATCGCTTCTTGAAGAGAAATGCTGGCAGCTTCCAAGTGGCGCCTCAGTCGTAAAATCTCCAAAATAATGTCCTCTGCAGAAAATTCATCATAGATTTTTGTAAGATTTGGAACTTTATCACGAAGTTCTTCTTCTGTTGACGTAAGTAGAGTTTCAGACTGAACAACACCAAATGTTATGAGAATATCATCCATTGCTTTGTAGCGATGCTCTAGTTCTTCGTAAAATCTATCAAGACATTCTAACATAGCTCTATGCAACTCTTCTGGCAATGTTAGTCCAACATCTTGGGACATTTCTCCTGGCATTCGTTTTCGGAATCTCCTCCTTCCTCTTCTTTCAACGGAGATATCCAAGTCCTCACATTTCTCAGTTGCGTAGGAAATAGCTCTTTCCACTATTTGTATACGTTGAGTTTGAAGAAAAATTTTTAGGGCTTTAATTTTTATAACACACTTTTCCAGCGATAGTCCAGATGTTTGGATATACTTTTGTGTCTGATTAACTTCTTCTAGGATTTCACACCAAAAAGAGAGGTAGCATAAAAACTGAAGTCACATAAAGCTGGTAAGAGTGTGGATGCTGCTTCTCTGCGTGACAGAGTTGGTATTTCTTTGTCACCGTGTTGTCACCCCTTGATGCTTGGCACCCGGGGCGGACCGCCCCCCCTTTACGCCGCCACTGTACCTACCTGTAATTTAATCGACATTCTGTCGGATCGAAACCATACTTAGTGGAAAACCATACATTAGGCCCACATTTCACCATGTAAGTTGAAACATTTTAGTTATTAATTATTGTTTGTGCCAATTTTATTTACAATGTAAAACTTTCTTATGTCTCACACATTGAGTTTTGCTTATTTGCAGAAGGCCTTCTTCTTTCTTTTTACTACTGAGGATCAGGAATAAAACCTTATTCTTTCCTTTTGCGTTGTACTAGAGTTCGTGATTTTGGCAGCATCCAAGTTGATGGTCGTCCTGTTTGAAATTATCTACCTTCGAAACATTCAGGTCAGATCTACACATTTATTGTTTTTAATGACTGAAATTTTGATGCTGCTCACTGCCCTTCCATAATAACTGTATCGGAAAATTATTACCATCAATCTGAATTAGTTTGAATCAAATATATTCCTTAATTTTATAGCTAATTCGAACACAATTTGTTCGATAAGTGTAATTTTGTTATATCTATATAGTTGAACAAGTAAAAACGTATATGGTAAATTTTGTTGAACATCTCCTATTATTTTTTATGAATGCTGTAAACCATTTATAACGTTATAAAGGGCTCGTTTAATTTGATATATTTTATATAGGAAAACTCAGACAGAAAATTTACCCAATTTTCGTGATTTTCTTGTGTGTCCATCAAGTTTTTTTTATAAATCACGTGGCGCCTCAAATAAAGAAAATATATAAATTAAAATCTAACCCCCACCCCTCACCGAACGTAGAGCTAGCGGCCTTCCTAAATACTAAATAAGTTTTCTATTAATTATCTCAGTTGAAACGTGATAACCTCTGTTCTTTTAGAAGATTTTGAAAAAAAAGCAGAAAAACCAGATAAATTAGCAAAAAAAATTTTACATTCTTTGATACTACCTGACCAGGCTTTACTTGAAACTAAATTCAACGCGTGCCTGAGGGGCGATGCTTTCAATTTTTGTCTGTAGTCCATTTAAGTGACCTGCCATAACAGACGCGCCATCATTTGTTTGAGCTATTAATTTTCTTTTTAAATCCAATTTGCCGAAAGTTTCCGTTAAAAACTTGAATAATGAATCTGCAGTTCGGCCTGTCTTCGCAAAAATCCTGAAAATCTTTCAACTATTTGCCCCTCGTTATTAACATACCTAAAATTAATAGATATCTGCGAGCTACATGTGATGTCTACCGATGATTGTCTAAGCAAAAAACAAGGCATTTACTAATTCTGACTCAATTTTACTTAAAACAACACAACTTATAGCTTCGATTAGATCATTTTGAATAGTTTTTGACGTCCCAGAAAAAACAGAAGCATCATTTAAAAAATATTCTAGTTTTGAATCATAACGGCTAACAAATGACAATAACTCTTAAAAATTTCCTCTATTATCCGAATCAGAACTTTCATCATGACCTCTGAAAGCCAGTTCTTGAAAACAAAGAAACATTACTGCGTCAAGTAGTATTTTCAGAATATTTCTATTTTCTTTGACCTTTTCGTTGTGATCTATAATGGTTTGTTTATGACCCTGATCAAGAGAATTTACAATATTGAGCTTTCCGAATAATTTAACTTTAATTGATGCCCCTAAGTGAGCTTTAGATCTGCTATGTCTTTTAATAGACCAGGGTAAATTTTTCAAATCTGAATTTTAATTTTTTTTTTGGTAATCAGTCAGCATGTGATATTTAGAATACCTGAAAACACTGCAACAACGAAAAAGTGGTTCAATAGTGACTCGCCTCCTTATTCAATAGGTGCACTAGTCTTGATAAAAGATGATCAACTCCCTCCATTGCGCTGGCGACTTGGACGCATTGAGAAATTGCATCCTGGCGCTGATAAAATAGCTAGAGTAGCTACTGTTCGGACTACTCAAGGTGTACTGCAGAGATCAGTGGTTAAATTATGTCCATTACCTCTTCAGTAATTATGACGTATGTTGATGTATATATGTATATATTTTTTTTGCTTTATGTTCGATATCTTTTCAATTTTATATTTGCTTTGTTTCATAAAATATTCTATTTTAGGTGGGCGGTTATGTTACTGCAACTCATTATTATTAGTTAAATTCATTCATTTTTATTCCAAGTTGCTTGCTCGTTTCGTGCGGCCCACGTATGTTCATTTCATTTCCCGATGGGCGCGTAACATATGTTGGAGCATATGACCTGTGTCCAACGACGAGTACGAAATCGGCGTTCATCCATGAAGTGCAACACTTTTCTTCGCAATCAATGAATTTCTCGATAAATCTACAAATTAGAACTCTGGTGAAAAAGTGACTATTCTCGCTCGCGAGTGCCTGGACAGGTGAATTCAGCCGTACTGTGAAACCAGGTAGGCAGAAGTCAGTGCTCCAGCATTCGATTTTCTTTCGAGTCATTTTTTCATATTTTTTCAGAATTTCATTATTAATTTTTCTTTCGTTTTCGTTTAACTTTCAAAGGCCCTTGTCTTGCCATTTTGGTCCTTCGAGCTCCTATGTTAGAGGAGTGTAGTGAGTTTGTTATTGGTACGGAGAAGATTCCTGTTGTTAAAACTGTACGTAATTTGGGTTTGTTGATGGATAATTCTTTTCGCTACAGATTACATATCTCAGGATGCATAGGAAGATCAATGCATGCCTTAAGATTGCTTTATCCTCATCGCCGTTCACTTCCGCTTGAACTGAAGAACTGAAGAAATCACTATGCGACTCTATGGTTCTGTCCAATTTCACCTATTGCTCGCAGGTGTTTTTCTTGCCTGGATCAGAATACTCTCAGCTGCATTCAGAAGGTACAGAACTCCTGTTTGAGATTTATCTTTGGAATTAGCAAATTCGAGCGTATTTCATATAAGTTGTCGGAGGTCAAATGGTTGAATGTACGTAACCGGTTCTTGCTGTCTGCTCTGGTTTGCTATCATGGAATTGTGCTGTCTCGGAAAGCATCATATTTGCATCGCAAAATTACTTTTAGATCTGATGTCCATAACCTTAATATTCGAGGAAGGGGTCTCATATCTCCTCCTAAACATAATTTGTCTATTTTTGAGAGGTCATTCAGGTTCAGCATATATAGGCTATACAACAAATATATTACCAATGGCTGGCATAGTCTTCCGGTGGCTTCCTTCAGAAAGAGAATGAAAGATTCGTTATTATCTGAACAGTGTCAGTCCAGTAAATGACGCACTTTTACCTGCACTTGTTTTCGCTCCTTCATAGCACTGTAGCCAATTCAGAATGTATTGCTTCTTTTTTTTCTCTTCATCATAGTTTTTTAACCTTTTGTATTACACTACATGAACAACCATGAACTTGAATCAGGGTTTGAGTGGAAGAGCAGAGAGTTGCTCCTCGTGTCACAATCTGAACTTCGCCCTGAGATTGTACATTGTTTTTGTATTAGGAATAAATATATTGGTAATTTGGATTCAATAAAGTCATTATTATTATTATTATTTCTTTAGACACCTCGTGCGAACTATGTGCTGGAGTCCCATCCAATTGATAATATGCGGTAGTCGACATACTCAACGGCAGTTCATCCAAAAACTCAGAAACAAAATTTCTCAGTATTTTCAAAAATTTTTCCGTATTTGAATTTTCTTCATAAATGTAGTACCGCACTTTATTGTTCATCGAAAGAGCAAACACATTAAAACTAAATTTGTTCTGGGGGTTTCTTTATCTTTTTCTATGACGATTTTCATTTCTCCAAATGTGGCAATTCTTTCTATGAAATAGTCCTTCATTATTGAATTTTGCTTCGTCTGTCCAAATGATCTTTTTCAAAAAATTTTCATCATTTTCAAGTTTTTCTAATATTCCTCTACAAAAATGTAACCTTTTTATGTAGTCACCTGGTTCTACTGCATGAACTTTCTCATATTTGTAGTCATGCAAGTAGTGTTTTTTCAAAATTCGGTGCAGTGAATTTCTGTCTAAATCGATTTGATGAGCTGCACTTCACATAGATGCATTTTCATTCGCTTCGAAATAAGTCAAATGTTGCCTTTTTATTTAACACAGATACTTTATTATGTTAGTTCGTTTCATGGTAACTAGACAAGATTTAATGAAAATTTTAATGTCTATTCTTTCGGTAGAAGTACTAAGTTAGGCAGGAAATTTCATGAGAGCTTGATGCTACTGAGATGGTTATCAAATGATCTTTGATAATAATTTCGGAACCTTTCGAGTGTTGTGGATGTTGTTGTGGATTGGTATAAATATAAAATCAATAGAATTCCTCTCATTTGATAGTTAAGTAATATTACATTTATCAGCTTACATAAAAAATCTGAATATTATAATAATAATAATAATAATAATAATTTATTAATCCTTTAGGACATGTACATACATGTGTAGGACAAGTCAATTTAGAAAAATAAACAATAGTGCAGTTAATCAGTGATACAATCATCATAGTATTCTTTGACAGTAACATCTACTCAATAACAAGCTTTTAACTTTCATCTTGAATTTATTATAATTGAGAGATCTTATTTCTAATGGTAAATGATTAAAGATTTTGATACATTTATAAGTAGGGGACATCTCGAACTTAGCGGTTTTGTGCTGGGGGATATATAATTTTCCCTCACTTCTTGTGGTATAATCATGAAAGCTGGATAATTGCATGATGTTTTTTTCGTTCTCCTTCACATACAAAAGAGATTTCAGGATGAAAATACAACACAAAGTAAGAATACAATTTCCAACAAACAAAGGTCTGCATGACATACGCGGGGATATATTGTACATCATGCGCAAAATGCGTTTCTGTAGAATGAAAGCCCTACCACTATCTGATGAGCTACCCCAAAGCAGAATGTTGTATGACAAATGACTATACACAAGACTGTGATAGATATCCTTGAGAGAATTCGAAGGAATCATACTTTTCACCCTACTTATTGCATAATAGGAACTGTTTAGTTTCCGACATACCGAATCAACATGCACAGACCATTTCAGATTTCTGTCAAGGTGGACTCCAAGAAACTTTGCATTCTCTCCAGAGGAAATGTCACGATCATGAGCGTTAAGGATCAGTTTCCGGTTATTATGGCTTAACGTGAAATAAATTATCTCAGTTTTTCCTATGTGTATCATCAAGTTGTTGTGATGGCACCAATTCACAAAATTACTCAAAAGAAGTTCACATAATACTTGTAGATCCTCAAAAGACATCGCTGAAACTACTACAGCAGCATCGTCAGCAAACAGGTTCAACAAAAAGTTCTTGATAAGAGAAATTCCCTGGAGGTCCAACGATCTGATGAACATCTTTTGAAGACTTTCAGGAAGGTCATTAATGAAGAGGAGAAACAGAATTGGCCCAAGTTAACGCCATGATCTGAAGAGAACGAATTTCCAACCTTCACACGCATGCACCTACCCTCAAGGTAGCTGCCAAGCCATTTTAAAAACACTCCTCGAAAACCTAAGGTATAGCATTTGTCCAAAATAAATTTGAATGATAGACTATCGAAAGCCCTCGAAAGATCGAAGAAAAGTCCTGCTACATGAAAACCGCTGTCAAGACTCTCATACGTAATTAACGAAATGGACGGATGCAGACTGTGTCGAATGATCAGGTCGAAATCCATGTTGAGCAGAGGCGAGCAAATTGAACTTATCCAGGTATCTGATCATTCTATCTAGAATAACTCTTTCAAAGACTTTAGAAAACGTACTCAAAATGGAAATCGGTCGGTAGTTTAAAATATTTTATGTGTCCTTGTTCTTAGGAATGGGAATGATGATAGACTTTTTAAAGACAGCTGGAAACAATCCAGCACTGACGGATGCATTAATGCAATAAGCAAAGTGAGGACAAACTATAGAGCTGATCGATTTCAAAATTCGTGCAGAGATCAAATCAAACCCGGTGCTTTTTTTGTTCTTCAAAGACTTAATTATGTCAGCAATTTCAAAGTCCAAAACAGGATAAAAAAGAAAGTGTGGTTGCGCAAACCCGAGGTAGTGCATGATGTAGAGAAAGCGTCATTATAATATTTTTCTAGTGAAGAAGCAGTTATAGTTGAGAAGTATTCAGCAAAAATCTCCACCAACTCGCTATTATCAACGTGCAGGACACCGTCTACATCCAGCTCAATGGAATTGTATTTAGAGACTCTGCCCCTTGAAGTGTTCACCAAAGACCAAACTGTTCTATTCTTGTTTTCAGATATACTGATCAGCTGACTAAAAAATTTACGGTTCGAATCCCTCAACATCAAAATATAAGATGACTTGGCTTGTTTGTACATGTTGAAAGTATCAACGCTTTTGAAATGTGAGTGCAACCAATGAAGATGCATTAGTTGTTGTTTAGCAAGTACAATTTCCTTTGTGAGCCAACCCTTGCTTCGATCTCGACTATTACAGTTGGTAACCGGCATTCTCATATACATCGTAAAAATCATGATTTGACAAATAAAAAACAAAATTCTTCTGATTTTGTTGGCTCAAATTTCTAAAAGACTTTAATGGGCAGTGGAAATCGGCATCTAATTCGATGTTGAGTTTTAATAAAATAGCTCGGTGGTCACTTATGTATAGTTCAAAGTTTTGTACAGTGAAATTAGATGAATCAGTGTTAATTAGGATGTAAGCCACTTTGGAAATGGATGTACGTCCAGTACTATCAGTGATGAAATTCTTAATTGAAAACATTCAATTAAATCAGTAAATAACTTTCAATCATTACACTCAGTGCTCAAGTTATCAACGTTCAAGTCACCGCACACAAGAATAACATCGACAAAACCCGAACAATAATCCAAAGTAGCTGACAGTTGGTTTAGAAATATTTCAAAATTCCCGCTGCAGGGACGATATACACTTATGATACCTAACCTCACATTATTTGCCACAACAATAACTCCACATACCTCAAACTGCATTTCAACGGAGAACGCCGAGACGCACAATTTTCTTCTTTCAACGGTATCCTTCATATATATCATCGATCCTCCATGAGCTCGATAGGGTCGACAATAATAATCCGCTAAAACGTAGCCAGAAATAGCCATTGTCTTGATATTATCAGAATTGCACCAATGTTCAACGACGCTCACGACATCGGGATCTTTTTCAGTAAGTAGTAATTCAACCATATCTAATTTATTTCTTAAGGACTGGACATTTGACTGTAATAGAGTAAATTTTTTGGTGTTACCTAGTTGCGTTTTGTCCACTGCGAGATTCCTTTCTGTTGATTGTTGAGTCGACGTCAGTTTTCCTATCCGAGTATTTTTGTCGAAAAAAGTTATTATTAAACCTGAATTCCCGGATTATAATTCCCTCAGGCCAAATTTCAGGATCGCATATTTTTGCTAGACATTACTCTCCAAATACGCCTACACTAAAAGCCGAGTTAGAACCTTGAGTTTGTAGCTTTTTTACTTCAATTCCATCGACTCCTGTAACGTCACTCAAAAATTTCAAAATGCTATCCTCCGTTACGTCGGTTCCCGATATTCTTCCCACATAAATCCATTTCTTCTTACGTGCTCCTGTTATGATGTTATCATTCGATTTCTTCGTGCCTGTACATATGATTTTATTATTGAATCTTCTTCTTCGATCAACTGTTTTCTATTCGTTATCATTCTTTAGCGTTGATTGTGCTCCCTCATCATTAATACTAGTCCGAAGTTTTACGTTATGATCGTTACGCCCGCAATCTCTGGTTGGTTCCTTAAACTTGTTTTCATTAGAAGTCTGATTATTCCTGTGATCAGGATATGAGGTCGATACAGATTTCGTCAACATATTACCAACATGCGTATCAGACTTCACAATGCTACTCCAGGAAATTTCAGTTGGTAAATTTTTGGACATCTGTGGTTCAATCAATTCGATGTTTTCTCTGTCTAATGACATCACTGAATGTTTGTGGTTGACAGCAATGTCAACGTCTTTCCTTTGTTTATCATTTATTTCCTTATCTTTTTCATCTTGTAGCCACTTACATTTTTCGAGAAGAAGTTCGTTATTTTGCACCAGGATTGAATTTTTGCTCTGCACTTCAGTTAATAGTTTCACTAGAAACTCATTCCCTATTCCAATTCCCTAATTTGCTGTAAGTATTTTGTTTCAGACGAACTAACGCTCACTTGTATTTCATCTTTTTCAGGCTCGTGCATGCACAATGCCGTTTTCTTCTTCGCTGCCAAGATCTGTGAAAATATTCCTTACACTTGTAACACCTGACATAGTCCAACACCCCTCTAGTGCAATAATTACACACTTTCATTTCTCTAGTATTTTCTTTATCGCTATTTTCTCCGATTTTCACGGAGCCATTAACACCTTCGTCTTCACTCGTCGCCATCTTGAATGATGACTTATGTCGAATCATAGAGATTCGCTGAAGAATAATGTTGCATTGAAATGAATCCATAGAGCAGTATCCTAGAGTTATTTTGAAATTCTGAGAATATTTGAGAAATTTCTCAAACGAAATGGTAACGCTGTAAAGATATCACATAAACACATTCATCGATAAGTAACTAAATGAAATCATACCGTGAATTCGTTAATAGCAAATAATTTGGGACATATCAGCAAAAACATTATAATAAGACACATCATGGTAAATTTTTGAAAATTAGTGTTTTAACCTTTCTGAAGATATAAATGTGGGAACTCCAAATAAACATTGGTGATAGGTGTCAATTGTCAAAGATGCTTCGTACATAAAAACTCTTATCTCCTCACTGATCCATCATAGATGTATCCAAAAATGCTTCTGAAATTATATAAGTATTTCTCTAATTGTTTCCTGTGTAATGTAATTTGCATTATAACTTGCTGCATGACGCTCATTAATAAAAGCGAACTTCCATGACGGCGTTTCCCCTTCATCATTATTCTCCCCCTAAAGAAGACAACCCTATAGTTTAGGGACATTTAGTGATTTAGAAAGCATTAAAACATTACAGTAATGGTTTCGCGACAACCCCTGTGATTTTATCGATTCGTGATGAGAAGTCTCTACAGTGATGAGCGCAAAATTCGCCCACCCCAATTCGACGGATTTTAATCGGAGACCCCTTCCATCAACCTTGTTTGTTTATATATGATTTTTCGGTACCGGCAAATCAAAACATTGATAAGAAGCTTTATTAATCATTAACAAACAAAAGAATACAGGGTCCATGCAGGTTGAGTCTTTGACCACTTTGTTAATTTTAACTATAGTTTCTTGAAATCAAAAGTAATATTTTCTTTTTTTTACCATTTTCCAAATTTGGCCTCGTTCAATAGGGTGTTAAAATTCCATGAAAAATAGCATTTTCTCCTGTATTGTTTGAACGACAATATCAATTGAAATGGTCTCTTGTAGAAGATTTTTGATGAAAGTCATACATATTTTGGCATCAACAGATTTATTCCATTTCTTGTGGGTTTCTCACTACTACTCTACAGATTGGTTAAATTGCTTGAAAAGCAAATATCACTTGAACTCCAAGGTAATATATTGTATTTCTGAGAATCGTCATTCATTTAAGCAGATAAATCATTACTTATAATTCCTAAATGGAACCATTTTTGAGGCATTTGAAGTGGAAAGATGAAATCGATGAAATTTTGTCAAAATTTTTTGACCACCCCAAATCGAACTCTGTGCTCGAATGACCCAATAATCAGATTTGATCAATATTGCCATACCTCAATTCCTTCGAAATAATACATTATTTCTACAAAAGGTTGGGAAAATCTGTTCAGTTTATGGTTTCTACCGCCACTAAACACTATAGATGATATTTATCATTGAACAATTATTGGCTTCTATACACTACAAATTCTAAATTTTCATTTGTTGTATTAATTATTGATGATGTCTAGCACCTTGTTTAGTATCCAGCCAAGAATGATATTCCATAGTATACAGGGTGAGTCTTTGACCACTGCGTTTATTTTAAACATAGGTTCTTGAGATCAAAAGAAACTCCTTTTTCCATTACGGTTTTTCCATATTCAGCTGCGTTAAAAAGTTATAAGCATTTGAAGTTTTCACATTGGGCAAATACCCCTCTGTAGTCCAGTTTAGTTTGAATGAAAAATACCTTCCACAGCATCCACTAATGAATCTGAATTGTTTAAAAACATTATTTTCCCTCTAAGAAATGATTCACTCACTCATGTTTCATCCGATGAGGTCCATTTCCAGAAGGAAGATACAAAATACTAATTTTCTGTAACAACTATTCAACACCATAAACATAGATTTTTGTTGTTCTACTCTAATTTCTTTCTACTTCAACATTATAAACCATCCCTTTCTAGTGAGGAATTCGAAACAAACCTCAGAATAATTGGATGTTATCATCATACATTCGTAATTTTCTTCTTAAAATTTCCAAATCATGAAAAGAATCATTTTTATGAAAACTACCAAGGCAAGCGGTTGTCACTGTGCTTTTTTTTTTTCACTCAAAGCCAGAAAAAATCATCTATGATTTTCCAAACACTGATATTTCTTCTCCTTGACAGAGACGAGTGAACAGGTCTATGAGGTCTCTTGATATCATACTGTTAAAAATATGAAAATCTTTTTCGAAATCTTCAACAACAATGAATGATGTCACTACGAATAATCATTTTAAAGTGATGTTACTTTGCTTGATGATTATTTTCTGTACTGAATCCCAATAACAATTTACTTCGATCGATTACAAGTATTCCCAGATTTAGGTGTGCAATTATACTTGCTTGAAGAAATTGAGTTTGATCACCTAAATTTGATTCTGAAAAATCAACTTTAATAAAAAATTTTTTGTTAAATCATTAATATGAATCTATTCTGTTCAGACAATAATTTACATGCGTAAATTTTTGGTTTTTATAATCAGATTACCTGTTTTAATTACGTAAACAAAAAACATAAATATTGAATAATGGTTATTCATAGATTATGTCAAATTTTAATACCTTACCATAGAATATTAATTTATTACCGAACCCCAGGAGAGAAAAGATTAATAATTGCAAAGTTTTTTTAAATGAAAGAATGTCTGCATTTTATTCTAATCTTTAACCATTTCTATATTGTTGCATGAGATTTCTTAGCAACCTGTATGGAAGGTAGAATATACTTTTTTTATCAACCGTGTCATTTTTTCAGGGCCGCCGCTGGAACTCCATGACCTTCCCCGTGTTCCCAATTCCTTAGCTCATACAATATTATAGGTATGGCTCACATACCCTGGGGCCGTGACCATGACGATGGTCATAATTAGTCGTTTACATATTTACCATCATTATTATCCTGTTGCTTTATTGAAGTATACATTTACCATGATTATTATCCTTGTTGTATTATTGAAGTTTGCATATTTGCCATGATTATTAATTCTTGTTTCATTATTGAAGTTGCCATATTTACCATGTTTATTGTTCTCTTTGTATTATGGAAGTTGCTCTGATTATTTTTTTCTGCCTGAGGCTTTTCTGCCTGAGGTTTTCTGCCTGAGGCTTTCCCCTATATTTTTTTAGACCCTGAATAAAGAGTTGGTTGTTTGGGTCCAAGTGTTGTGTTTTATTTACCATCTTTGTTGTCAATGCCAAGATGCCGAGACATATAAAAACAATGAATTATTGTAGCCTAGTATCTCTTGAGTATTTTGTATTTTTGAAAATCAATTTATCTCGGAGAGATATTCAACATTTTATCAACTCTTGTATTTTATGCGTTAGCCATGAATATCTTAGCAACTATTTGTCTGATTTGAATGGTTTTTTTTTTTTTTAGTTGTACCTTTTTTATTGGCAAATATTATACTACAATGAGATGTTCAAAAAAATAAATGCAGTATACTGTACAGGACGTTTGAATTTTCGGGTTTTTTTCATTACAGTTTAACGTAACGTGTGGCAATACCAGATATCTGAGGCTTAAAAAATTAATTTCCGATATACAACCCAAAAAAAAAACCTATGCCAACTCTTCTGGCACAGACCCTCCACTCTACACTCAAAAACCTTCTCAATAACTATGCCAATCCAATCCACATTTCTGGCTACAACTATCTAGCCCTGAAATATTTGGCAAACAATTTTTCACTTATCAAAAAGATATTCCTAATTAAAACAACTTCATTCTTCTTATCAGTCAATCCAAACCGCGTTTTATCTCCCCCACTGAGAAACAGGGCAAGTTCCTCTCATGGAAGCCTAAAAATTTTTGCCAACCTTCTGGCTATCTATTCTCTAAATTGCTTCCCTCCTATAAAGAGTGTTAAAGTTAAAGTTAAAGAGTGTTAGTATGACCCTATCGGCCCCCGAAAGTGGTCGCGGACACTGGGTAGACCCGAGGAGTAACGTTAGCTCTCTTTGTGGAGTAGTCCCTAACAATATTACCCACTCTCTTCCTTATTCCAAGAGCTCTGGTCAGATGGGATCAACTAGGTAGTTCGTCTGCTCTCTTTCAGAATGAAATTTTCCAGTTGATTCCCTTCGGACTAAGCCATCAAACAAAGAATCTCGAATGACTTAGGGCTTAGCGAGTGGATCCCTAGGACTATCTGGCCCCTGGCATTGACCCTCCGCTGGGTAGACCCAGATAGTTTTTACATCCACATGTCGAATCTCTCACTATACTCCTTGGCCCCCTGAACCCAAAGTTTAGGGTAGTCATAAGGAAGTATAGGGAGTTTCACCTCATCGATTCCCTTACCCCAACTAAGGCTGTTAGTTTAATCCTGAGGAAGGGTGGGAAGGGATTGAATACCTATGGTTTCTATCCCCTTCTCAGAGCTTCAGGGCTTGGCATAAATCCAAGAAACGCAGCTTCGGTCCCCCTTCATAATTTTCTGACAGACTCCGCTTTCCCTAAGGTCATTCGTGCATTCGGGGCCACTAAAAAAGTCCCAACTGGGGTGTTCGTATGTCTTCCGGTTGGGATGGCTCAAGAGCCTCCAGAGGATCTATACCTGCTAGAGATCGAGTTCAGTAACCAGATTGCAGGTGAATACTGAACAGGGAAAGTTGATGGTGGCGGAAATGTTCAAATAAGGGCAGATCTGCGGTCCATGCTTTCTAAAAATCGGACAATCAAGGCTTGACCCACATCCCAAATTTCCAAGTGGATGAAGTACTCAAGTGAAATCCGTCACGTTAGAGATTACTTCTAAAGGAAAGTCCGGCATTTTAATCCAAGGCCTCACAGAGGAGTCGGTGTCCTTGGGACTCACAGTCTCGGTCAGGAAGAGGAGGGGTTTTAGTGGTGTGAGAGTCCCACACAAATCCGTTAGCACCGCGAGCCCGCTAACGGAGATGGTCATAATGCTTTCCCAAAACCTCTGGGCAAAAAAAAAAAGATATCTGAGGCTTCTAAAAACTATATAGTGATGTAGCCTGATGTTTCCTAAGTATATCATTTTTATTAGCAATTTATGTTGTACTCTCCCAAAGATATTCACATTTTTATAACATCTTGCATTTTTTCTGTTTTTCTCAAGCTGTTTTCGTTTATTTTTGTGTTGAAAGTTTATTTTTATTTATTCTTCTTTGGTCGTTGTATCCGTAGATTTATGGAAACGGATTCTTACGTTAAAAGACCAGATCAAGTTAAAAAAACTGCCTTCGAGTTGTCTGAAATGTTATAATTTCACCAAAAACTGCAAAAAGAAGACTCAATGAATCTGGATTGAATGCGAGACACCCCGCAAAAGCCATATTTCACTGCACTGAAGACTTCAGAGTAAGCTCAAAATCATCCCAATGATGGGTATTTATTCTGAGAAGACAAAGCATTTCTCTGATTACTCGTATGGATCTTGTAGCGATCCGGGAAGGGGCAATACCAGAGACAACCGAGACGGTCAACTCCATGCCAATTTTTGACCGATGTTAAGGATTATGTTGTATCACTGTCTCTTCCATCTCAACTACCGTAAGTCTATCTTGGTCCCACTTTTGGAACCTATTTTCAGATGTCGCTGTATACATTGACTGGATGATTGAAAATATTTATGCGCAATATGATAACAAAGAAGAAAATTTTCGCATAGACCTAACCTACAAATATTTAAACTTGTATTGAAAACATTTGGCATGGTTCTTTTAATTTCAACCTCCAACGTCTACAGTTGTAATTTGAGAAAAAGTGAGTTCATATTTACTCAAAAAGATGGGTGATAATCATTGTATTATATGCGGTGCTTTAGAGGACTAGGTCAATAATTTATTTTGTTTTCCTTCCAATCCTGGGCGGTAAGAATAAAAGTTATATTTATTTCATCTGATGCTTGCTTTGGATGGAAAGTATATTATTTAAGTTAAAAATTTATTTTGTAGGATGAATTTGTGGAAGAATGCTCTTGGTCTTCTTTCTAGTGCTGTGATAAGTAAACGTCAGAGAAATTCTGATGGACATTTCAGTGAAAATTCTTTTACAAATTCAAATCGCAACAAGTTAAACAGACATGTTATTCCTATGGCTTGGGTCAACCCTTCATCAGGCAATGAAGTAATTGAAGTAATGGAGGAATCACATGCAATAATTGAGGAATCACATGAAATGATGGAGGAATCACATGCAGTAATTGAGGAATCACATGAAGTAATGGAGAAATCACGGGCTGTAGGATCTATTGAATCATTCAGGTAGTGTGAATTAATTGTTTGTATCTTCAAGATAATTATTCTATTGTCTCTCATCTTTTCACTTGCGTAATATTTCATTTTTGCATGTGAAAACATTTGAATTCAATAAGTAACATGATTCCTTAAATGTTCAAACCTTGATCATTGTTTTAGGTAACATATCAGGCAGTGAGAGGTCCCAAATAGCTGAGGAACAACAAGTTCAAGTACTATAACAACGACAGGTATTACATTCTTTCAATCAAAGTAGGTTTGTTGGCGTCAGTTTCGAACTGCAAGATGAACAAATCTATTATTTCAAATGCATCATCCTATTACAGTATTGTTGATTAACTGAAGCTTTTGATTTATGAAATGATATTTCATTATTATTTTCATTACCTGCAGCTGATGGTGAAGTACATAATATATTGCAGGAGTCGCAATGCTAGTGGATCCATTGGAAGTTTAAAAACTCAACTCCTTAATGGTTAATCCTTCCAGGGCAGAATTGTGAGAATGATGAAAGTTCTCTTTTGTGTAATTTGAAATCATTCCTCAATTTCTCTCCTGAAAGTCAGGAGAGTGGGGTTCCTGATCAACATTCATGTCACAATTGAAAAAAATGCACCATGAGTAATTTTTGATTTATTTTTTGATATTTCAGCAGTCTGTTCTGTTAATTCAATCTTTGTTAAGTTCCATGTAAAGTCCACTTTTTGTTGAAAGTTGATCATTGATAATTACTCCAGGCATATCTCAAATTTGTATTGCTAGTTTTTCCCCAACGTCTTCATTCTTAATTATTTCTTATCTCAAGCACCCTTGTTATTTTTTGCATCATTTTATATTTATTTTCTGTACAATATTGCTATCAATTTGATAGCATAGAATAAGTGATCAAATGTTCATATTGTTCAATAAAAAGAGCTGTAATCAATAGTGTGTTATAAATATTTTTAATTTTCAAGATGAAAATATATATATGTAATTTTAAAAATGTATTTTGTGAACATAATGAAAAAATTTTCATCTTTGATATTGCAAATGTTTGCCTAAATCATACATTGCATATCGAGGATCAAAGTTTTTTCATTATTTTCGCAAAATTCATTTTTAAAATTCAGTGATCCTCTGCTATCGATTCAATTTTCCCGCCATTCTTTCACCGGCACTGATGTCAGCGCCATCTGACAACAGCCCCATTTTTCGGAGAGAGATAGAAAATTAAATCGGACACGAATTTAGTTCGGAGTTGACCATCTCGGTTGTCTCTGGGCAATACGTTCTGCGAGATACAATTTTTTTTGCTGATGGATGATAATTCCATATCGTGAATACCTTAACGAGGTTGGGATTCAACATCTTCAGTGGCCGGCTTCTAGTCCTGACCTGAACGTAATCGAAAACGTTTGGGATCAGCTTGAACTGCCTATTCAACGTTGAATAAAAGGAATCTTAAAGTGGAGAAAACTTTAAAAATTAGCACGATTATTAATTTTGAATGAATTTTATTAATTAGAAAAAATTATGTTTCAATATCAGGTACTAACCCCTTTGGCACGAATGACTTCTCGCAGACATCTCTGAATGCTATTGAAAAGGGCAGTTATAAATTCTTGGGGAATATTATACTGTTCTTCGGTCACTGCATTTTTTAGCTCAGCCAAATTTTCAGGGGCCGTGTTTTGACGCCGAATACACCGTTTGAGCTGATCCCAAACTTGCTTAATTATGTTGAGGTCAGAACTACACGCCGGCCACTGTAGACGCCGAATCCCCACATCGTTAAGGTATTCGCTAACGATATGGGCTCGATGCGGTCTGGCATTATCGGCCATCAATAAAAATTTTCGCTTATGTATGGTGCAAAAGCCACAATATGTTCTTGTAAAATCTCTTGAATGTACATCGCAGACTTTAGTGCCCCACCTCGAACCGCTACAAGATCCGTGCGAGCATCCAAGAAAATGCTGCCCCAATACATTATAGACTCACCATTGAAGGTCAGTTATGGCGCCATACATGTTTCACTAAATCATTCCCCTTGCCTTTTCCAAACAAATATGCGTCCATCAGACGATTTTACACCCACTCTTACTTAATCGGTAAACAACACCCTCTTCCAATCGTTTAGCTCTCAATTCAAATGCTCTCGAACAAACTCCAACCTGGCTTGCCTGTGGGCTGCGGTCAAAAGAGGTCCTTTTGCGTCTTGCACTCAGTTCAGACTCATTGAGCCTTCTTCTTGCAGTTTTTGATGAAATTGCAACATTTCGGATATCTCGAAGGCAATTTTTGACTTCGTTTAGTGAGAAACCGATTTCGCAGTTGCCGTATGCAACTGTCGTCTATTTGGTTTGTAGATCTTGGTCGACCTTCTCCTGGTCTTTTAGCGCAAGAGCCAGAATCCATAAACCAACGGAGACAACGATCAACAGTCGTATGAATATTAAGCCATTGGGCAATCTCATGCTGGTTAAACCCTACCTCGCTCAATGTTACAATTTTAACGCAATCATACTCACTCAGATGGTTTGCTGGAGGCATTTGAATGAGAACGCAATAAAAAAGCGAAAAAAAATTTAAAAAACAGGTAAAATTAAACACAAAACAGTGCAACAATTATTGGAATCAATGATTATTGACAATAACAATGTATTTGTTGACAGTGAAAACCGTAAACCTCAGTACTACTTGACTGAATATATTCATTGTCCATATATTTTATGAAATACAAGATTATTATTATTATTATTATTATAGGATACAGAGAAGATGCTGTTGCCTATAAATCTCAAACAAAAATTGAAAATTAAGTGGCGCTTCAGAATTAACAAAGAAAAAAAAAGAATATTGCCAGAAGGCAATAATATAATATGTATATGTATAATATGTATAATATGTATATTGATTACACATGGTGGATGGACGTGTTGTTTACCTTTGTCCCGATTTATTGATTTATCTAGTGAATTAATTTGTGAATTTGTGAAATTATAGCGGTTATTTCTTCCGTGGATTTGAAGGTACGATCAGTCCAATTATTACCTGTAAATGTTTTCCATTTGTGGATTCTGAAACTTCACATTATATCGGAACATTGTTGTTGTGATCGATCTCCGTTATCTTGTCGAGGAGTTTGGAGCTCGAGGTGCGCTGTTGTCACGTTGAACTTTTTTTCCTACGATCTGATAAATTAATTATTGGGTGAATTTTGGGTGATATCATAACAGTGATTTCTTCCGTGGATATTCGGGGTGGGATCGATCTGGTTGATTGTCACGCTGAGCATTTTTTTGTCCTTTCTCATTTCCAAACCTATTGTTACACATTCCTTCAGATCGTGGCCCTCCCGTCTGTGCGGAGTCTCTCTTATAGGCCCAAGAGAGTGAAGAGTTTATTCCTATTATCCATCTCATTAAAATGCCTCAGTGTCAACTCTGTAATAAGTCGATATCAAGTAAGCAGCGTAGTCTGTGTTGTGTACTTTGCAAGGGAAACTTCCACCTCGATTGCTTGAAGTTACAACCAACTCAGGCAACCTCTGATGCCCTTTGTGACGACTGGGTATGTAGCTATTGTAAGAAGGACAGCCGAACTCTTCGTAGCAGATCGGCACCCTCGATTGATGAGGGCAGCTCAGTCGGCGCGACTCCTAATTCCTCCTTGCTGTCTCTGTCGACGGATCAATTTAATATTCTTATGACCAAACTTGACGTAATTGCGGGGGACATCGCGGACATAAAATCAACTCAGCAAGCTTTGAAATCCGAACTGATCGAGTGTAAATCAATTCTCTCTAGCCACTCGGAGATGTTGCGGGAGCACCAGCTCACCCTTGGAGATCACTCAGCGTCGATAAACAGGCACGACAATGATATCGCTGTATGTCAGTCCCAGATGGTTTCCATTATCGATGACTCCAAACGCCTCGGGATGAGTCTTTCTGCTGCTGTCGAAAAGGTTGATCAGATTAGCCGGAGTGCCGCGACTACTGTTATCCCTGATAATCAGTCTGAATTACTTGATCGTGTTCGGAGATCCCACAATATTATCCTGAGAGGTATACCCGAGGAGGGGTCTGTTAACGACGGCGCTGCGATTTCTAATATTATTAATCTCGTTGTTCCAAGCGCTATTGAGTGCCGCTTAGATTATGGACGTCTTGGCAAAGTTGGTGGGTCCAAACCCCGACCAATCAAGGTTACCTTTTTCCAACCCGATAGTGGTCCAAAAATTCTGCGCAACTGGAGGGTGGTGCTCAGCAACCCATCCTACAGCAAAATCTCTATATCTGACGATAAGACGCCTAAACAATTGTCTGAACTCAACTTGCTAAGGGACCAACTCAAGCGTAGGAGAGATGCTGGAGAGACTAACATAGACATAAAGTTTGTAAGGGTGTTCCCACTATAGTAAAACCCGATGGAAAATCCCAAAAACTGAATTCTGCACTCACTGAATGGACCATTGTATACACCAACATACAATCACTGCACTCCAAACTACTCGAACTCCAATCGTTTGTTAAAGACTACCATCCTAAATTTATACTGATCTCGGAGTCATGGCTACAGCCTAGTGTTGACGATGTAACCGTCGCAATACCTGGTTATACTATTTTTCGCAGTGACAGCACAACTACCATTGGTTATGCGGGGTTTGTGTCTACTGCAGCGAGGACATAACCAGAGATTTCAATTTGGATTCATTCTCTTTGATTACCCAGGTATTGACAATATATTTATCAAAGTTTCGAGTAAAAATTCCTCTGTGTTGACAATTGGTTGCATTTACAGACCCCGTGAATGTGTGCACGACTTTCACTTTTGTGAATCTCTTGCCGAGCTCTCTCTTCGAGCGATAATGTCTTTTTGTGTGGAGACTTCAACTTACCGGACGTACGGTGGCCATTGTCGGGGGTATATCGGTGTGGTTCCTCCTCTGGGCCATACGTCGATATGTTCCGCGATACCAACTTCTTTCAGTTGGTTACTCAACCCACCAGATTTCGAATTAACCAAACCCCATCGCTTCTTGATCTAATTCTTGTCAACAATCAGGACCTTGTATCGCAGCTTCACTATTTGCCTCCGTTCGGTAAGTCAGACCACGTCACCCTTTCATCCAAGATACACCTATCACTGAGTTCACCAGGTTCCAAACATGCCAAAAAGATCAAGTCAATAAATTTCAACCTCCTCCTGGAGGCCCTGGACTTGGATTGGGATAGGGTTCTCTCGCCTGCGGCCGACGTTGACGAAATGTGGAACATCTTTCTAGACACAGTCAAAGCTTTGATTGATGATTGCTCCGAGACAAAGTGCGTTGTTTGTGTTCCTGCCAAACCTTGGATCGACCATACTATCCTCAAGATGATCAGACATAAGAAGTCTATTTGGCAGAGATATATGCGCAATAAATCCGACCATACTTACCAAGAGCACAGAGACTACTCCAATTACTTGTCAGATGTAATTAGAAGGGCTAAACGTAATTTTGAGTCCAAACTGGTCTCTTCCAAAGATCGCAAGCGCATGTTCAAATATCTGAGGTCTTCTCTGCAAACGAAAGTCTCCGTCCCATTAGTCAGAGACAAACAAGGCAATCCCACATCTTCGACTTCGGCTTCTGCGGAGGAGCTTGCTGATATCTTTGAGGCGGCGTTCTCTCTGGAGCCTCCTCATTTGCCGAATCTGCCGACAGGTTGTCCAGGTGTAACTTTGAGCGACGTTGAATTTACTCCTGCTCTTGTTTTGGAGCATCTCCAACGGTTGGACGTTTCTTCATCTCCGGGGGCCGGTGGGATTTCTGCGAGGGTTCTCAGATGCTGTGCATCTTCCCTGGCTAAACCCTTATTTATCTTATATGAGAAATCTTTCTCTTCCCATACACTACCCAACTGTTGGAAAATGGCGCTTATAACTCCCATATTTAAATCGGGGGACAAGTTGGACGCCAGAAATTACCGTCCTATCAGCCTGGTACCGATTGCAGCAAAAATATGCGAGAGAATAATCTTGGAAAAAGTCACTCAATTTGCTCTTCAGAACAACTTAATCCCAAGGGAACAGCATGGTTTCTTGCCTGGCCGTTCTGTGTTGACCAACCTTTTGTTGTGTGTGGATGAGTGGTCGCGTATGCTGGACAGGCGTATTCCTGTTGACGTGGTCTACCTCGATTTTTCTCGTGCTTTCGATCGTGTTCCACATAGGCGCCTACTTCTGAAGCTCGAGAATTTGGGTATTCGGGGTTCCCTTCTTCGGTGGATCGGTTCATTTCTCTCGGATCGTAGCTTTCGCGTGCGTGTAGGTGATTCTCTATCGACCAGCAGACCGGTTCTTGGTGGGGTCCCCCAGGGTTCGGTGCTGGGTCCAATTCTTTTTCTTTTATACACTTCGGATATACCGAGAACTATTCGATCTCATTGTTCACTTTTTGCCGATGATTCGAAAATATTTGGCAGTCCCCTCACCGATCCTGGTGTTATCCAGCAGGACCTTGATGCCCTTTATGACTGGTCTACAAACTGGTGTCTACCTCTGAACCTCCAGAAGTGCGCTGTTGTTCACATGGGAAGAAATAATCCAGCAGTCGAGTACACTCTTGGTGGCTGCGTGATTTCCACGGAGAGCTCCCACTGCGACCTTGGAGTAGTGGTTTCCGACGACCTCTCTTGGTCTAATCACATCCTACATGCTGTCAACAAGGCGAAGAGGATTCTTTATCTACTGAGTAGATCATTTTCCCGTTGCGATCCGACCACC
Source organism: Micraspis discolor (assembly GCA_030674115.1). NCBI lineage: Eukaryota > Metazoa > Arthropoda > Insecta > Coleoptera > Coccinellidae > Micraspis > Micraspis discolor. The sequence goes on along the minus strand of JARTUT010001749.1, from coordinate 624,511 downwards.
TGCAGAATCCTATACACCACATATGTGCGCCCTATACTGGAATATGCTGGACCAGTCTGGTCTCCGTCTCTGGTTCGTGATGCACAATTACTCGAGAGCATCCAGCGTCGCGCGACCAGGATACCTTATGGTGTGCTCCGACCCAATTATCCTGAACGGCTCTCCATTATGAATCTTCCCTATTCTCTGAGAGAAGGATTCGAGGGGACCTTATAATAACTTACAGAGCTCTGAATGGACTTTTCAGCTCAGACTTGGGAAGAGTGTTCACCTTAAATAATAGCGAGCGATTGCGTGGCCATAGGTTCAAGCTGAGGAGGGAAAATTTCCGGACAACGCAGAGGGAGTACTTTCTATCCAATAGAGTGTTTTCGTCCTGGAATCGTTTACCGTCTACCATTGTGGAGGCCTCCAACGTCAATGCATTCAAGAACCAATATGACAGGTGGATTCAGGGGTGAACGTCACAATTGTTAATTTGCTTTTTGTTTCTTTTATTGAATTTGTTAACTTATTTTATTGTGAGCAAATTATGTTTTCTTTTTAGCCATGTGCATTACCTTTTATTTTGTTATTCTGTGAGTTTATAGATTTCTTAACTCTTACCAAATAAATAATAAATAATAAATAAATATCACACAATTGTTAATGCGTCCAATCTGTTTTTAAAAGAGTTTACACTACTGGCACAAACTACACTGTCAGGAAGAGAGTTCTATTTCGCAAAACGCGATTCGGAAGGAAAAACTGTCTCGCACGAGCGCGGAATACCTCATGGTAAAGTTTATATTGGTGACCACGAAGGTGATTTTTATTCAACTCAAAAATGCTGCCCAGATTGCCACCAATGAAACCGCGCAGTATACGAAACGTCACTATTAGATCGCCACGCATCCTACGATCACTAAACAAGTCCAGCTCAAACATTTTTAGTCTGTCTTCATATGAAGGGCGAACCACCTCGAACGGAATCCTCGTTGCAGAACGCTGCACTCCCTCCAAACGTTGTTGATCTGTGGGGATTACTTCCTCCCTCACCGTCAAGGTGGCGCATCTGTTGCGTGATTACTACGCCACGGCCAATATGGCGCATCTGTGGCGTTACGGTCACGGTGGCGTCGCCAAACGTTTCGTTCCGCCCTTGATGCAGCTATATACCACCAGGGGGCCCAACTACTAACGGCAACGGATAGATGGCTCCCCGAAATGGATACCACTCAACACAGAGTTCCAATCTGGAACATGTAGTCGAGGACGCAAACCAAAAGAACAACAAGAACAGTTACAAATATTGTAGTGCTCAAGTATTCTAATGTGTTGTATTGTGATTGTGTGTTATTATTATATACGTAGTTAATGTTTTCTTAGTTTCATTTTATTTCTAACTAGGAGTAGGCAGATTGAGGCCTAGTTAGAAAACTGTATTTTTTATTTCCGCTGACTAGGAGTAGGCAGATTGAGGCCTAGTCAGCCATGTTCACTTTCGTGCTATTTTTGGTTCAATCAGGAGTAGGCAGATTGGGGCCTGATTAAACCGCGGCATCGGACGAATCGTCACTCTGTCCCGACAGATTTGCGCTCAGGCTAGGGAACCATGCAGGGCCAGCAAATTCCAGAATTGGTCGAAGATCGGTGATGTAAAGCTGCCGCCATGTTTCGATCGAGCATCTAGGAAAAACTTTCCGCATCAAGTACAAAATCTTCCGGTATTTGGAGGTTATATTGCTCACATGTGCTGACCAAGACAGATCCTCAGTTATCACCAGCCCGAGATCGACGTGCTGTGCATCGGAGAGCAAACATTTGCCTTCGATCATATACTGGTTACGCGGATTGTGACTCCCAAGGTTGTAGCATTCATAAATGACATCAGAAGTTGAAGTTATGGTATATTTTAAAATATTCAAATATTGTTAATAACACCATCTACTTTTCAATTTTTAAAATATGTTTCATTCATATCTCCGCGAGCAGTTGTCGTTCTCTGTTCAACATTGTCGCCTTCTGTTTCTTCCAGATGCCGTACTTAACGATTCAATATTGAAATTAATTAATTCGAAGATTTCACTTCCATTTTTGATTTCACTTAGAGTAGAACCTGTTTAAGGGATCAGTTGTATTATCGCTCTTTTTGAATAATTTCTATCTTCAGTTGAGTCGAGTTTACTATAAATATAGTGAAATTATATTCAGATTCATCGTCATCCGTAAGAATTTATCGAAACCCTTTTTGAAAGGTGAGTTTTTCTCAAATATGAAGCGGCCATATTGGCATACGAAACCAAGTTCTTAGAACTTATCGTTTCAGGGTTTTTTCTTTTACTGCCGTAAAATTATTACTGCTAATTCATCATATCTGGACGAAGCAGAAGACAACGTCGTTAGATAAAATTGCGGAGGAAATTTAATTTTGGTATGGTCGACAACATCTCTACAACCACATCACAGAAAACAGTCTCTGGAAGCTCATCCCCCAGTGAGATTTGGAAATGCATGTAGAAGCGAACAACCCTCTATAATAAACTGTTTGTATAGACTTTTTATTTATGTGTATTTAACAACTTTTTTCATTGTTAGTTATTGGTTTCTAGCAATCGACAAATCTAATTCGAAAATAATAACCAATTGGCGCCCAAACATTGAAATACATTACTCAATTTCTTTCATAACCCACCCCCATTTGCCCACCGTATATTAGAGCAACCGTTTGCTGTGTGTACCCAGATATTTATATATTTTTTAACATCTTCAATTCAAAAATACGTTACAAGGTGAACAACTCTACACTTTTCTACGTTCACGAAAGAAGCCACTGACGGCACCATTGGCTAAACCGATTCAGGTCACACTGCAGAATATTAGGCAAGTGAGCATCATTGAAGAGCTTAATGTCATCAGCATATTGGGATGAGTGGGACGAGATCTGATACGTACGCCAAAAATAGGATCGGACCCAAAACAGAACCCTGCGGTACTCCGCTGATAACTGGTTTGAAGTCAGATAATGAGTCGCCAACTCTTACTGAGAAATACCTACCAACAATGAACGAACGCAGCCAGTCCAAAACCCTACCTCTCACACCAAGATGTTCAAGCTTGAACAGCAAACGGCGAAAAGGAACACGATCGAATGATCGGGAGAGGTCCAGATATATCACATCAACAGTCAATAGACTTGGTCCAATGCTAGAGACCCTGCAGAAGACATGTGACAACTGATCGTCCCGGAAGAAAACCATGCTGTTGTTCAGGAATTATATTATTTTCAACAAAGAACCCAAGCAGTCTATCAGACACAATTTTCTCAGCAATCTTGGATATTAAGGGAAGGAGGCTAATAGGGCGGTAATTGCTGGTACTTAGTTATCTCCCCTCTTAAAGACTGGAGTGACTCTTTAAATTTTCCAAGCTGATGGCAACTGACAAGTATGGAATGATAACCGGATGATCATGGTTATAGGTAATGATAGACTTGCAGCGCACCTTTTCAGAATTCGCGCTGAAATATCATCCAAACCCGGCGCAGTAGACTCGTCCAACCGAGAAAGAATACCCAAAATCTCTTCCTCTCGGACATCTATATTATCCAGTGTACAGACTGCACGTGGTGCAGAGATTGCTGGCATAGGATCACAAGGCTCATCAGAAAACGAATAAGAGAAGGTGTCAGAAAAAGCAGAAGCACACTCGGAACCATCAGAACACAAATCACCCGCCTCATTTCTAACCAGCGGAACCGATACTTTCGAACTAAGTGAGCTTCGGATAAGCTTATAGAACTTCTTTCTGTTATTAGGTTTGGCTAAGGAATCATAGAACATTTTTTTTGGCATCTCTTATTCTCAGACTCAAAGCATTAGAGAAGCGGCGATGGATGTTATAACTTTGTTGCGACCCATCGCGAATATAACACTGCCATAACTTGCTTTTTCGACGCAGCATGGAGAAAAACTCTTCAGTCAGCCAAGGCTTGGAAGCCACAGATCTAGTAAACTTATTTCTAGTGCAACGTGATACTGACTCTTTAAGGCAAGAACAGAAACGGTCCCAGGCATCGTCCACACCCAAACCACTCAACAACTGGTTCCAGCAAATGCCGGAAAGATGACGATTCAGAGAATCGAAATCAGTTACCGAAATCGGTTTTAATGAAGTTCTGCTCTCAGGGAGTGAAGTAAACTGGAGTGTGGAAACAATCATCCTATGATCAGATCGACGGAAGAGGATCGATATACTCCGTCCCAGAAATCAAATCCTCGTCGCTTGTCAGCAGAAGATCGAGCGTAGAAGGAGTCTGACCATGCACGATCCGAGTAGGTCTATCAACGATCTGATGAAGGCCAGTTTCATCAAGCAAGTTGATAAAACGCCCGGCTATAGTATTCAGGAAGGGAGAACGAATTAGCCACGTTATTCCACTGAAATTGAAGTCTCCAGCTATGAAGACACTAGGATAAGTTTCCGACACAGAACGAATATGGTCCAAAAGCAATTCATCGGATTGAGAAGGATGGGGCCTATAGATATAACCAACACAGATAGAGAAGGTAGGCGAAGCCAACCTCACAAACAGGTTATCAATATGAGGCATGTCATAAGAAAATGTCCCAACAGTGAAAGACTACAGAAGAAGTATACAGGGTGAGTCTTTGACCACTGCGATAATTTTAAGGTTCTTGAGATCAAAAGAAACACTTTTTCCATTACGGTTTTTTTACATTCAGCTGCGTTGAAAAGTTATAAGCATTTTAAGTTTTCACATTGGGCAAATACTCCTCTGTAGTCCAGTTTAGTTTGAATGAAAAATACCTTCCACAGCATCCACTAATGAATCTGAATTGTTTAAAAACATTATTTTCCCTCTAAGAAATCATTCACTCACTCATGTTTCATCAGATGAGGTCCATATCCAGAAGGAAGATACAAAATACTTATTTTCTGGTGAAAAAATTCAACACCATAAACATAGATTTTTGTTGTTCTACTATATTTTCTTTCTACTTCAAGATTATAAACCATGCTTTTCTAGTGAGAAATTCCAAAAAAACTTCAGAATTATTGGGTGTTATCATCATACATTTGTAATTTTCTTTTTAAAATTTCCAAATCATGATAACCATCATTTCTATGAAAACTTCCAAGGCAAGAGGTTGTCACTGTGCTTTTTTTTTCACTCAAAGCCAGAAAAAATCATCTAAGAAATTCCAAACACTGATATTTCTGAAGTTTCTTCTCCTTGACAGAGACCAGTGAACAGGTATTTTCTGTACTGAATCCCAATAACAATTTACCTGGATAGATTGCAAGTATTTCCAGATTTAGGTGTGCAATTATACTTTCTTGAAGAAATACCTAAATTTGATTTTGAAAGATCAACTAGGTATTCTTTGATAAAAATTTTTTTGTTAAATCATTAATATGAATCTATTCTGTTTAGACTATAATTACTGATTACTGATTTGTATAATCAGAGTATCTGTTTTTATTACGTAAACAAGAACATAAATATTGAATAATGGTTGTTCATAGATTATGTCAAATTTTAATACCTTACCATAGAATATTAATCTATTACCTAATTTGCAATGTTTCTTTAAATGAAAGATAATATCTGTAACTATTATTGATCTTTAGTTATAATTTTCCTCAGAATAATTAGAGTGAACTATTATCACATTGAAATATTATAACGTCTCTGTGGTGGGTAGTTCCAAAAAAAAAAGTGTTCTGTGGTTCCTTGTTGTTTTGATTCTGTTTGAAACTGTCAAAAGTTATTTTTATCTTCAAAAAAAGTGGAAAATTTTCTAGGGATAATATCGATAGTTTTAAATTATTCAATTCAGTATGAAATGATTATGGTCAGATAATGCATTCTATTCTTATCTTTTTTGTTTATGAGCTTATAGCTTCCAGTTTCAATACAGATTGAATTTTAATTAACCATGCATCATAACAAACATTCAGAAATATCAAAACTAAGTCAAATTCTATTATCTCTTAAGTTTGTGAACAAGGTTGAATCGGTGTATGAAATAAAGATAATAAAGGTATAAAACAAATCTAGGAGTCTGGGTTCGAAGTTTTTAAAACTCATATGAGCTCAGTTTGCAGCATTCTTATGTTAGAATAGATATAATTTGATGAACCCTGAAGGTCTGAAGCTATAAAAAACCAGTTCTTCATAAAGACAAGTCTTCAATTTAACAGGTCCTGACAGAAAATACTTTACCTATTTCAACGGTGAAAATATACCGAAGAGTGATGGAAAACTTTTTCTTTATTCATTATGGAATATTATTCTGAATTAAATATTAAACAAGGTGCTAGACATCATTAACAATGAATACAGCAAATGGCAATTTAGATTTTGTGGTGAATGTAAGACAAAAATTGTTCAGTGGTTAATTTCATCTATAGTGTTTAGTGGTGGAACCATAGACTGGAGAGATTTCCCCAACCCCAACAATTTTGTAGAAATATTTAATAAAGACATAAAATATGGCAACATTGAACAAATCTGATTATTGAATCATTTCAGCACAGAGTTGGATTTGGGAAAATCAGAAAATTTGGACAAAATTATATCGATTCAATTCCTTTCAATTTCAAATATCTCAGGAATGGTGCAATGTAGGAGAAAAGATGAGGAATGATTTTATATGCAAAAAAGACTAATGTTTCCAGGAAGTACGAGATACGGACCTTTAGTTCAAGCGATATTTGTTTTTCATGCAATTTAACCAATCTGTAGAGTAGTAGTGAGAAACCCACAAGAAATGGAATAAATCTATTGATGCCAAAACATGCACGAGTGTTATCAAAAACCTTCTACAAGAGATCATTTCAATTGATATTGTCGTTTGAATATTACAGGTGAAAATGCAATTTTTTTATGAAATTTCAACTCCCTATATCTTTTGAACGGGCCAAATTTGGAAAAATGTTATAGGAAGAAAATGTTTCTTTTGACGTCAAGAATCTATGGTTAAAATTAACGCAGTGGTCAAAGTCTCACCCTGTATACAGACACCATCAAAGCCAACGTTGAGAGGACTATCACATCGAAACAAAGAAAATCCCTTGATAGATAGATAGATAGATAGATAGATAGATAGATAACCTTTATTTGATCTAGAATCATACAGACTGTTGATCACGTCACAAAAGAGAGAAAAAAGAATACAATGGTAAATAGAAAAAATATTGAAAAATTCACAACACCAGAAAAGACCGAAAAATGAAATTAAAGTCCATCAAAGGATTTTTCACCAAGAAACTCGTTGACATTGTAGTAGGCCTTTCTCAATAGAAATTTCTTCAAGCCTTTCTTCTGCAATACTGCACTGCTATTCTTAAAACTTGGGGGCAAAATATTCCAGATCTTGACCATGAGATAACTTGCATTTTTCTGTATATAGGTGAAATTGGTTTTTTCCACACAGAGGTGGGTTTTACCTCTAGTGTCATACTCATGCTTCAAGAGCAAGGTTTTGAAATCCTCATAGTTTTTTATCACATACATTATACATTCATATATGTATAGGCTGGTGAGTGTTAAGATATTATGCTGAGTAAAAACGTCCTTACAGCTTTCCCGCCGGTTCATCTTGAAGATTGTTCTTAGGCATCTTTTTTGTAATTTGAATATTCTTTCAGTCTCAACGGAAACCGCCCAAAAAATAACGCCATACCTAAGTCTAGAATGCACATAGGCATGATATGCAGACAGGGCAGCATCAATCCCGACTCTGTCAGTGATGACTCTAAGTGCGTAGTAATATTTTGCTAGACTTATTGCTATATTATCGACTTGCGGTCTCCAATCCCGGTTACAGTCAATATGAACCCCAAGGAAGGGTATAGAGCTCTCAGCTGTTACGTCCCTATTGTTGAAAGTCACCTGCAGTGTCCGCTGATTTTTCTCTCTGAAAATTAATAGTTTTGTTTTATTTATGTTCATTTCCAGTTCATTAGATTGAAACCATTTATCCATGTCCGCAAGACTCCTCATTACATCATTCTGACACTCATCCGCAGTGACACCACCACATATCCTAGAAACATCATCAGCATACATAACAGTGTCATTATCTGTTTCCTGAACCAGATCGTTTGTGTATATAATGTACAACAGGGGACCCAGTATTGAACCCTGAGGTACACCCCTTTCCACATATAGAGCATCTGATGTTATTCGTTCACCATCTTTTGTTGTTTCAGATGTTTTTTGAATTCTTCGAGTTAGATAAGATGTGTACAGTTCTAAAGCCACACCTATTATGCCATACTTTTCCATTTTCTTCAGTAATATCTCATGATTTACTCTGTCAAAGGCCTTTGTTAGATCGAGGCAAAGTGCTGCTGTTACTTGGTTTTTGTTTAGCAATTTTACTACTGAATTTAGTGCCACATATACCGCATTTATTGAGGATTTTCCTTGTCTAAAGCCGTATTGTTGTTTAGCTAAGATGTTATTTCTTTCAAAAAAGTTTATGGTTTTGTCAAATATTATTTTTTCAAAGATCTTATTTATAGTTTGTGGATAGTTCTCGTTCCTTCCAGAATTTAGTAATTGACAACTTCTCGGTTTAAGGAACTGAATGAAAACACTTTGGATTCCTAGAGCGACGTTTCGGCGTTATATTTCGCCTTCCTCAGGCTACAATGATAAAAGAAATCAAAACACTAATACATGGATGACTATGTGGCTAGAACAAACTTAAATCGACATTTACACAAACAGATTACAGGAACAATTACAATTTTTCTTTCAAAATTTAGGTTGTTTAATCAACTTTACAAAAATTCAATGTTTGGAGACTGACTAGATTGTATTGAAATCAAAAACACCATTGCCCATAATCTCTTACCTAAGAAATCTTTATTCTTCAAGGAAGAATCAGTCAATGGAAAAGTCATAAAAATAAAACTTAATAGCAATAAATGCTTGGAGGGCTCGGTAAATACTTGAGATTTTCTTGGTAATCTATTCATAGTAAACAAACAATCAACTGAACAGAGAGACCGGCGGGCGAGTTATCACATAGAACATATGAAACTCCCACCACAAAAACACAAACAGGAAACACTATACAGGGGTATTCATCGACTATCTAACGAGGTTTATATATATATGTTATTAAGGGTGGAAGTATCAGATTGAATATTGACGTTGTCTGTTGTCTTCTTGATGAAGATCATCTCTTTGAAAATTCTCTTGTCTAAATTATTTTCCCTAGATAGAATCTCAGGTTCCTCAAAATCGAAACTATGACCTGTATCTCTATGATGAAATGACAAACCCGTACTAAAATTGCCACTCTTGCAATCGTTTTCATGTTGCTTCATTCTATTTTTGAGGTATTGTTTAGTTTGACCCACATATGAAGACTGACAACTTTTGCAGTTAACTTTGTAAATTAAATTAGATTGTAACATTTTAGGGGTGAGGTCTTTTAACTTAGAAAAAAGTTCTTAATTGTTTTCCTGTAATAGCAAACAATACGGACACCGCTGCTAGACAGTGCATGGATGAGTTGCCTCGTCAACATCGGAACAAAAATAAGTTTAAATGTTTTTTTAGATGGTGTAGCTTCATTGTTTTCTGGAGCGTTAACTGGATTATTGACGGATGAGGCGTAAAAAATATTATTGATTAAAGATTTGGGGTAACCGTTCTCACGTAACATTTTCGAGAACAAATTAAAATTCTTCACGTGGAAACTGGGATGGCTGAGATTCAAGATTTTTTGCCTGATGTTTTTTATTATTGATATTTTATGCTTAAATTCATGAAACGACTTGTAGTGAAGTATTCTTCCAGAAGCTGTTGGTTTCTGATAAATGTCAAAAATAACTTTGTTGTTTTCTTTAATAAGCACCAAATCCAAAAAGGTATGGTACCGTTGTTTTCTACTTCGTATGTAAATCTTAAATCTTGATGAAATGAATTGAACAATTCTAACATTACTTGAATCTTATCACCAGGTATGGCCATAATAATATCATCTACGTAAATGTATAAAAACGGGATAACGTCTGTATTGAACTGGTAGGATCATGTCGTAATTTAGTGTAAGTGGATGAATCTGACAATCTGACTTACACTAAATTACGACATGATCCTACCAGTTCAATACAGACGAAATGCAATAACATCGTCAAAAAGATGAAATCCAACTCCTTTATCACAGAGGTACAATCTAAAGCCCTTCACACTTACAATTCAGTTGCTCCAAAATTTTATGGTCTCGTCAAGATACATAAAGACTGCAGACCTCTGAGACCCATAGTTTCATGCATTAATTCACCCACACTAAAAATCTCTAGGTTTGTGGCAGAAATTTTAGCAAAACTACGACCATCATTTAAGTTCATAATCCAAAACTCTTCGGATTTAGTTTCGAAATTGAAAGATGTCACAATACCTACTGGGTACATACTGGTAAGCTTTGATGTTGTTTCCCTATTTACGAGTATTCCAAGGAAAAACTCCTTGAGATCATAGAAAACAGTTGGAGTGAATTAAGCACATTTACAGAGTTATCAAAGAATCAGCTAACTGATATTGTTGATTTCATGTTCGACAACAGTTATTTCCAGTACGGTGGACAATTCTTCGCACAGAATAAAGGATCGGCTATGGGTAACCCTGCCTCGCCGATTTTTGCTGAGATAATCATGAACGCACTTCTTTTGTATGTTTGTTCTCAGGTAGATTTTCTTATCCCGTTTTTATACATTTACGTAGATGATATTATTATGGCCATACCTGGTGATAAGATTCAAGTAATGTTAGAATTGTTCAATTCATTTCATCAAGATTTAAGATTTACATACGAAGTAGAAAACAACGGTACCATACCTTTTTGGATTTGGTGCTTATTAAAGAAAACAACAAAGTTATTTTTGACATTTATCAGAAACCAACAGCTTCTGGAAGAATACTTCACTACAAGTCGTTTCATGAATTTAAGCATAAAATATCAATAATAAAAACATCAGGCAAAAATCTTGAATCTCAGCCATCCCAGTTTCCACGTGAAGAATTTTAATTTGTTCTCGAAAATGTTACGTGAGAACGGTTACCCCAAATCTTTAATCAATAATATTTTTTACGCCTCATCCGTCAATAATCCAGTTAACGCTCCAGAAAACAATGAAGCTACACCATCTAAAAAAACATTTAAACTTATTTTTGTTCCGATGTTGACGAGGCAACTCATCCATGCACTGTCTAGCAGCGGTGTCCGTATTGTTTGCTATTACAGGAAAACAATTAAGAACTTTTTTTCTAAGTTAAAAGACCTCACCCTAAAATGTTACAATCTAATTTAATTTACAAAGTTAACTGCAAAAGTTGTCAGTCTTCATATGTGGGTCAAACTAAACAATACCTCAAAAATAGAATGAAGCAACATGAAAACGATTGCAAGAGTGGCAATTTTAGTACGGGTTTGTCATTTCATCATAGAGATACATGTCATAGTTTCGATTTTGAGGAACCTGAGATTCTATCTAGGGAAAATAATTTAGACAAGAGAATTTTCAAAGAGATGATCTTCATCAAGAAAACAACAGACAACGTCAATATTCAATCTGATACTTCCACCCTTAATAACATATATATAAACCTCGTTAGATAGTCGATGAATACCCCTGTATAGTGTTTCCTGTTTGTGTTTTTGTGGTAGGAGTTTCATATGTTCTATGTGATAACTCGCCCGCCGGTCTCTCTGTTCAGTTGATTGTTTGTTTACTATGAATAGATTACCAAGAAAATCTCAAGTATTTACCGAGCCCTCAAGCATTTATTGCTATTAAGTTTTATTTTTATGACTTTTCCATTGACTGATTCTTCCTTGAAGAATAAAGGATTTCTTAGGTAAGAGATTATGGGCAATGGTGTTTTTGATTTCAATACAATCTAGTCAGTCTCCAAACATTGAATTTTTGTAAAGTTGATTAAACAACCTAAATTTTGAAAGAAAAATTGTAATTGTTCCTGTAATCTGTTTGTGTAAATGTCGATTTAAGTTTGTTCTAGCCACATAGTCATCCATGTATTAGTGTTTTGATTTCTTTTATCATTGTAGCCTGAGGAAGGCGAAATATAACGCCGAAACGTCGCTCTAGGAATCCAAAGTGTTTTCATTCAGTTCCTTAAACCGAGAAGTTGTCAATTACTAGATCTTATTTATGTTTGAGAGTAACGATATTGGCCTGTAATTTTCATAGTTGTTCCTGTTGCCTTTTTTATGAATTGGTTTGACCCAGGATTCCTTGAGGGTTTGTGGGAAGTTTCCTGTTTCTAGCATTCGATTTATTATATGTGTCAAAGGTTTCATTAACATTGATGCACTACTTTTGAGAAGTGTAACCGGGATACCATGATAACCCATGGACATTTTGTTTTTCATCTGCTTGATGTAACCCAGCACTTCTTGTTCTATTACAGGGCTGAGGAATATACTTTTATCATGCAATTTGACATTGGCTGCAGCTTCAGTACTGTTTGTGATCTTGATTTCATTTTGTTTGAGAAAAAGGAATTTACTTCATTTAGAAGGTCCTTTTCATTTTTATCAGGAAATGAGTTGAAAAATATTTCTTTAGTACGAGAATCTTTTCCTACAAGATTATTAATTAGTGTCCAGGTGGCTTTGGTTTTATTTTCAGAGTTTTTTATATATAAACTTTCTGAGTTCCTCTTGGATTGTTTAACAACATGTCTTAATATCAGAGCTGTGCCAAAGCATTGTGCTTAGTGCTCGTGAAAGCACTCTAAGCACTTAAGTGCTTCCGAGCACTGTGCTCATGAGCACTTTTCAAAGGCTAGTGCTTAGTGCTTGTTTTTCGGAGCACTCTCGCGAAAATCTTAGTGTTTAGTAATCCGCTAAGCACTAAGCCTTTCCGAATTCTTGAAGTAGGTCAATATAAGCAGGTACGGTATTTGATTTTTTGTGCGCAAAGATAATATGATCGTTTTGAATTAATATTCAGTATTTCTTCAGTCACCATTGATTTGACTTTATGGTTATGAAGGCCAGAAAATTTTTTGTTTTTGCGCGCTTGTTACTAGTGGAACAGGCGGGCTATCGTTCTGTCCAAATGTCTGTAATTTCCGAATAACGAGCCGAAAATGGTTTCAATCCATTGGGTTCGACTTCTTGATGGAGAAACCTTGGTCAAATTTAAGTAGGTCAGGCTGGCCGGCCCTCCGATCGTATACTCTCTATCTTCCGAAGGAGATGACCTAGAGTTTTCATTTTTCAGAATAGGTTGATCGTTCAAATATCTCGGTCAAGTTCGTTATTGGGCCAAATCCATCGTTAGTTATTAGCATTCAAAATTTGATTTTCGCCTAGAATATTCATCTGATCAATTTAATATTTAGAAGGTGTTTTAATGATGTTAATTTAAATGGTTTTCCAAATTTCGATATAATCGCCACTCTAGAAAATTTATTAAAAATTCCCAAAAAAATCTTTTATTAGAATCGATTCTTTATAAGATATTCGTCAGATATCTATGATGTTTCTATGGACGTTATTGATTTCCTGAATATAATTAAATTTCATCAATCCTGAAAATATATTATAATTTTATGGAACCGAAAGCGAATAGATTGGAAATTTTGAATTCTCATTCCTTGTTACTATAAGCCTTCGTGTCTCATCACAAAAAAGGGATCCAAAATAGGAAAATTTCTATAAACAATCTGATTATCAGCTACATTTGATTTCATAACGATTTCTGGATGAAGTTATATGGTATTCATCAAAATGTGTTTTGTGCATTGTAGGTCAAATGCTTATTTTTCAATAATTTATGTTTCCATTGATGACACTTCATGAGTCTGAAGTTGTTTAAGGGCTAAATTGTGTTCGTATAAATGCATGTTTATATCGTATCACTTATAGAACAAACGCGTTGAGACTGCTTTGCAGCATTTTCAGATTTTTCACTTATATGCTCCATCCACACTAAAGCGAACAATGCATCACATCAGTAGTCTCGAACGTCAGAGAGCGAAATCGGTAGAAATACTTTGAGCAAATCTGTAGATTCCAACTGAAATATGGTAAACGAGGAAAACCATATTCTTAAATAAACTTCATTCATTACTGGTTCAAATGGTGGGAATTCGAATAGATGTGAAATAAAACGAAAATTCGAACTAGACTAGAATGATTTATTGCACAAAATTTTCTGTACTCTTTTTCACAACATCATATCACTGATTAAAATGGATACTACACCATAATAAAAGAAGATTGATAAGCTCTATTAAAATATTGTAAACAAACGAATATTTTCACAAAAACGTTAGACCAAACTGCCGTTCCCAATTGGGAATTTTAAGCCAGATGTTCTTGTGCATATTTTTATGACCCATCAATTTTAGCACTCTTCGGAATTTCCGTCGGCAAATTTGTTGATCATTTGGAAAGTTTGTGAAACGTTCAATTGGGCCCTAAGCTTACGGAGATATTTAAATACACAAAACCAGGGTTCAATAACTACCTTATCAGTGGCACTCGGTGGGTAACCGGTAGTTGTAAGATTCGAAAGTTATGGCAATCCTTGAAACACAGCCCTCATTTTTGCGCGCTTGTTTCTAGGGGAACAGCGAGCTATCGTTTTACCCAAATGTCTCAATCGATTGGGTTCGACTTCCTGATTTGAGTATGTCCGGACGCGGGCCCTCCGGCTGTTTACTCTCTATCTTCCGAAGTAGATGACCTAGAGTCCTATAGTTTTCATAATTTCAAAACAGGTTGATTGTCCAAATATTTCGGTCAAGTTCGTTATTGGGCCAAATCCATCGAATAGTTTAGCATTTGAAAGTTGATTTTCGCAATAATTCCTAAAATATTCATCCGATTAATTCGTACCTTGGACGATTTTGAAATAAAAGGATTGGCCAAATTTCGAAGGAATCGACACGGTAGAAAATTCTTAAAACATTTCCAAAAACATTTTTTTCAATACTCGATATCTTATCAGATATTCCTTCGAAATCAACAAGAATTCGTACATAAATCGAGATTACCGATAATTTTGTATGCCCCAGAATTTTACCGTCGTAGCTGAGTTTTTGAATAAAACAAATCAGTTCTAGTGTGAGATTCAAACCCGGGAGGGTGGAAAAACATTAATATTAGGTAGTAATGAAAATGTCAAAAATGAATCTACTTCAATAAACAATTCAAAGTGACATTTTTCAACTACATTGGAATGCGAAAAGCACTAACGTATTGTCACTCTAATCCCAATCAGAATATCTAAAGCATTAAAAAGCATTGGCGTGTCAAGATTTTTTTACTAATAAGGAATAATGCATAATTTTGGTGCTCCAGAAAAACTGAAAACTTCATATTTCTTGGGCACTGAAAGCACTTCTAGAGAAGTAAAATTCATTTGCCAGGACATTATGACATTTACAAGCAAAAAGCTCACCCAAATTATCTTCTGAGAAACCATACTTCTGGGTAATATTCCACTGGACTAATAAATAATATTGAACAAGCACTCAAGGAAAGGATCATAACTGAATGCAATTTGAACGCTCTATGATAAAGAAAATTTCATCCTAAAATGTTTTGCAATCAATTTTGTTCAGTACCAAAGAATACCGAATGCTGAAAATAAAGTTTCAATATTTTAGTCTGTGATTAAAGACCTCAAAATAAGTAAGACATTTCAGAAAGTGGTTTTGAAGATGAAGCGATATTCTGTAATCTAATTAACTACTAGCGTAACCAAATACAAAATTCGATTTGATTTAATTTGCCAGATGTCCTATCAACATACAATTCAAATATTCCTCAATCAGTTCACTGGAAGAAATCTCAGCTGGTCACAGAAAACATATCCCTTGTTTATTATGAGGGACCTAGAGTTTTCATTTTTTCAGAATAGGTCGAGTGTCCAAATATCTCGGTCAAGTTCGTTATTGGGCCCAATCCATCGAATAGTTTAGCAGTTAATAACATTAATTTCTTGAATATTCATCCTATCAATTCGTAACTTAGAGAATGCCTAGATAGCGTTAAAAGGAAGGAGTGTGCCAAATTTCAAGAAAATCGTCACGAGAGAAAATTTTTTAAAAATTCCCAAAATGTTTTTTTTCAATACACGATATCTCATAAGTTATTCGTCAGATCACAACAATTTAGGGCATTTATGCAGGGTATAGGTACCTAAAATATTTTAAAATTTCATCATCATAGCGTACAATCTCCAGAAGATATAAGAGTTTTTCTGAAAATGAAGTCACAGATTATATTTCTATCTATGAATTCACATCACATCAACTATAATTCTCTATGAGGGTGGTTTTAATTTTATGACAAGTTGTCATAATGAGTGAATATTGAGCCGAAAATGAAACTAATTCTGTGGGTTCATTTTTATGACAAACATGTCTAAAATACTGGTGTGTGCAGTTGTCATATTTTGAATGGAAATGTCATTATGAATTTTGCGACAAGAGGACTATTTTTGTCCCAAATGTCTGTAATTTCTGAATATCGAGCTGAAAATGATCGCCATCGGTTGGATTTGACTCGTGATGAAGAAACGGTGGTCCAATTTGAAAATGTTTGGCTGAATATTCTCTATCTTCCGAAAGAGATGAGATAGAGATTCCATATTAATAGAATTAGTTTATTATCCAAATATAAGTCAAGTTGGTTATTGGACCAAACCTGTCCGATAGCTCAGCAATTATGAATCTGAAATTCGGTTATAATTGATGACACTCAACTACAACAACTTATATATGGTATAGAAATGTGGAAAGAATGCCAGATCGAAGAATTTGCTGAACTGTAAGTTCACTCAACTTCCATTTAAGATATATGTTTATTGATTCTTTCACACTCATTGTGCTGGCTGATTCTGAATCGCACTCTTTTTAAGTCTGAGAAAAGACTTTAGAACAAGCGCGTAAAAGCTCCTGATCTCACGTCAGTGCTTTCCACATTTTTTCAGTAATGTGTTCTCGCTTATAAAATAATTGGTCCTCGATTATTAATTAAACTTTATGCATTGATTAGGAACAGCCATTCAGATTCAGATCGACGAATAAGATTAACTAGTACCAGAATGTAAATTGAATGCATGCGTTTCACAAAACAAATAAAATGGCTTTTGAGTTTTTCCCAGTCTCGAAATCATAATATTAGATATGTCGATGAAGCTAAAGAGTTCTCATTTCAATCAAACAACATTACATAAAATAGTTCCCACTAAAGTGCTTAGTGCTTAGTGCTCGAAATATTCAATTACTTTTGCAAAAGTGCTCGGTAATCCGGAGCCTTCTGTCGAAAGCGGTGCTTAGAACTCGAGACTCGAAGCCTTTTTTTTCGAGTGCTTAGGGCTTAGTGCTCGAAGCACTTTTTTTCGGTGCTTAGCACAGCTCTGACGCAGTATGAGTACACATCGGTAGTGCACGTTTAATTCAAGATTTTACTTATTTAATTTTTCTTAGCAATTAAACTTTAATAAATAAAATTTTAATTTGTTTTTGACAAGTATTATCCATTATTTGATTTTTTGAGTCGCATTCTGTTATGAATTATTTTGTTGAACTCTCAATGTTATTAACAAAGACAATTTTTAATGTTTTTCAGTTTTTAAAAAATGTCATCAATTAACCCGATTTTTGAAGAGGTTTTGAAAATTTGGATAAGGGAAACAAACAACAATTCAATTAAAGTAATTATTTGAGTTTTAATTTTCGAGTAAACGTTTAATTCAGTTTTGTATTTGTATTTATTAACAGGTGTATAGAAAAAGCATACAAAATATTGCAAAAATACTTACAAGTCTAAATCGCTCACAATTTTTCAACTCTTTCAGTGGCCACATGAGAAAAAGGCTACTCAGTCCACCTTATTTATGCTTCCAATGAAGAGGTTCTTTATATACTAGGTGATCGTTTTTATGTACATGTTTTCATTTCATAATGAGTGTTTGACACTTTTGAATCTATGCTAACTGGTTGTTTCGCATTGCTAATTTATCTTTTGTTAGAGCTTCGTAGTTTTTTCTCAGTGGTTCTTGCTCTGGAGATTCACTTCTGGCGCTTTCTGAAGAGGAACTAGCGGCCGACCGTCTATCACTCTTTTGCGCCTTACTGTTGCTCATTTTCTCCCAACATGACCTTGATACTAAATATACTACTTGGGAAGGAAAATCCAAAGCATCGTCATCAAGAAAAGTGTCTTCTTCCACCTCAATAACTGGCGCGGTACTGCAATCTTCGCCACAACAGTTTTTGCAGGCAACTCAGCAATGGACACCTGACTTTCTGTTTCTTTTTTCAATTTGTTTAGCAGCGCGTTCGTGATGGCTGTACTGGCGGTAGCAATTGATGTGAAATGGGATTGGTTTGCTGCCGTTTTCGAACCATTTTTGTTTTTCAGTATCACCTCTAACTGTTGCCGCTTTTATTAATGTCTTCCGAGCTTCTGCACCCACTTGACGGACATTTTTCACAACAGTTTCTTCACAAACAAAACAAATAGGAACTTGATCGCCCATTTTTACAGAGCTAAATTATGCTGTCTTTACTCTCCGAAAATCTCATTGCAACTGAAAAATGTACGGTCCTTAATGAATAGGGCATGTGACCAAACCGGCCCTTTTGTTAGAGCTATGCCAACGTCGCCGGAGAAAGTCACAATATGACCGAGAAAACTACCGTTTGCAGAACAGTGCTGTATATGCAGTGCTATGTATTATTATAACATGTAAATGGTAAGTTGTACGAAAAAAAATGTTGAAATAAAAGTTGTTGATAATAATGTAAGGAACAACTTTTACATTTAAACTTTTGCATTAAAACAACATTTTCAGGGCGAAAAACATGAAAAACACTCTTTTTGATACTTTAGCGCCACCTACTTTGTGCGCTTTTAGTCGTGCAGCATTGCACCAATGACAAAAAATGTAGATCGCAACTTCTTCTACATTTTTTGTTCAATAAAATTTTCAGTAGGATGCATACAATTCGAGAAAAATGCATTTCTTTACTTTCTTTGAGTTTTTTGGAGTTTTTCAAAAAACCGCTAACATTTCAGCGAGGCCATCGCAAAAGTAGCTTAGTTACATCATTTTCAACATGTGTACAAAATTTCATCAAGCGGGTAATTATACCCGCACCAAATGTACAGATTGACTGAACTATAGCGAATCTATTTAATGTGTTTCCTACTGAACAGATGAATTCTCATTCGCTTTGAAATAAGTCGAAATACTAATTTCATCAACTGCCCTTTTTTTGTATTCTTTAGGGGCTCTCACATTCCAAAATTTGGGAAGTTTGAAACATCTTTTCAAAAATTGTAAAAAAAAATGGAGATACTACTCATTGGATACTCAACATTTTGTGTCATCCACCATGGATTTGAAATAAACAATATCATTGAGTGCATTTGAATGTGTATTGCGTATACAATTGAAAAAATACAATATAAGAAATAAATCCAAAATTTCATTATTAGAATAGCAACTATTCATTTTGAGAAATCAAAAAATTTCATAACGACTAACAATAAGACCTATCTGACACTTGTGAATTATAAATGGGATGATATATCTTCTACGCTCACCGAATATCCTTATGAATCAGATTCGAAGAATTTGACTCTACGTACTACATAAATCCAGAAAATCTCAAATAACTCAGAAATTATTGAATTTCGGAGTATAATCACGTGAGAAAACAATCATTATTTTTGACCGCAGAATCCAACACAATTAAAGAAAAATAGGGTTCTAATTTGAAAAACAGAAGTTATGGCCAATTTAAGATCACAATTTTCAACACAAAATTTGAAACACCCTGTGATGATATTTTTGAAATCCAAAAGATGCATAACCTTTCTACATCCTTTCTCTTCGATGTTGTAAAAACGGTTTACGCTCAGAATATTTAAAATAAGAATAATGAACATATTACTGACTGAACATATTTCATTTTTTTACCACTTTTTCTTGGATATTTTGAAAACTATTCGATTTAAAACAATGATTTCAACAGAAATGTATTCACTATTGAATACTTATCACACCAGGAATCGAAAACTTGAAAAAAAAATTTTTTCGTCGAATTTATTTTCACTCCCTGTATAACCGAAAGTTTTTGGACTTCGAAAATATTTCAGCTCTGTAGAGAACTTCGAACAATATCACAATCCCAATTTTCAGATTTCAAATATGTCTTATTCTCCAGAAACGTCTAATAGGCACTCGAACTTGAGACACCCTGTATACTGAGACTACATGACATCATAGTATGTCAATTTCATGGAAATTGTTGAGAATGATTTAACTGCATTGCTTCGAAAGATGTGAGTATCAATAGGGAGTTGTACTGGTACAAATGACTGTTAACAAAATAAAAGATTTTGATCTAAAGAAACAACTATAAATAACATCAAAGCTTCAGCAGAAAAATCTTCGATACCAATATATTTCCACTCCAGAAAAAGTTTTCCAAGATGATCTAAAGTGAATATTTTCATACTTACTGTTGAAGAGAGATTTTTGATGATAGAACTCGTTTAGAATTATCATGTGGGTAATAACCATCATTTCTTAATGTTCCTCTTACCAATGTTCCGACAGACATCTTTTGTCGTTTTCAAGTCAAAAAATTAGTTTTCTAATTTTGAATAGGCACGCAAAAACTTAAGTCATTGATCATAAATTCTCCTAGAATAACACCACATTAATACTCCCTTCCTAGATTTGAAGATTGATCATCGAATAAAGTGATTCCTTATTTTTCCAGGTAGTCCTATTTCTGACCTGATACCAGTTATGATGGCAGCGAATGTTAACTTACATCTGCTGAGCACTGATGGACCTAGAACTGTTTCATTAAATAATGACTTCTTTACTGGCTATCGCAAATCTATTGTGAACCCGAATGAGATTCTCGTATCTATAACGATTCCTTATTCGAATATCGACCAGTTCTTTTATGCCCACAAACAAGCTAGGCGACGTGAAGATGACATTGCCATCGTTAATATATGCATGAATGTAACGTTTCAAAGCAAGACAAACATCATTTCAGAAATATCCATCGCATTCGGTGGGATGTCTTTCAAAACACTGATGGCAGTTCAGACAGCTAAACATTTGAAAGGCTTATTGTGGAACAAGCAAACTGTTGAGATAGCTTTTAAACACTTGCTGGAAGATTTACCATTAAATCCAGGAGCCCCAGGAGGAATGGTTAGATATAGAAGATCTTTAACCCTCAGCTTATTTTTCAAAGGTTTTCTCACTATATCCAAGCAACTCTCGGGAATAGTTCCATCAGTGAATTTGCTGGATAGTGAATTGAGTGCAACTGAAGATTTCAATACAGAAGACTTTGTGAGCTCTCAATACTTCAGAGTTACCCCGATAACAGATAAAGAAGGTGATGCTCTTCGTAAACCATTAGTTCATAATTCCGCTTTCAAACAAGCAACTGGGGAAGCAGTATATTGCGATGATATACCGAAATTCCATAACGAGCTCTATATGGCATTTGTACTGAGCACTGAACCAAATGCAATTATAACTTCCATTGACTCATCAGATGCTCTTGCAATGGAAGGTGTTCATGCATTTATTTCTGCAGAAGATGTAGCCAAAGAACGACTTCTTATCGGAACGATAATTCACGATGAAAAAGTTTTCTTCACAGATGAAGTAACTAGTCAGGGTCAAATAATTGGAGCCATTGTTGCTGAAGATCAGATCACTGCTAGAAAGGCAACGAAAAAAGTGAAAATATCATATGAAAAGAGATTACCTGTAGTAATAACTATAGATGACGCGATTAAACATAATTCTTTTTTGAGTACGGTACCACATAAAACTATCAAGAAGGGAGATATCGAGCTTGTTTTCGCATCTGCCCTAACGTACTTGAAGGAGAATGTAAGATGGGAGGACAAGAGCATTTCTACCTAGAGACACAAGCCGTGATTGCAGTTCCCAAATTAGAGGATAACGAGATGGAACTTCATAGTTCTTCACAAAATCCAACTGAATTATGTGTAAGTTACAGAAAATAATTTTTGCTTAGAATGTTATGTTATTTTTCCGACAATAATCAATCAATTGTTTTTATGTTCACTCACTTCAAGAGATATTCATATCGAAATAGGCTTAGAAATCGTTATGTGCCGGGTTATATACAATATGGTACTGAAAGTATCACGATACCCTAGTGGAAATGATTGATGGGTAGAACCTGGAAAACTGCTATAATAGGCATGATGACTGATTTTGAAAAACTGTCTAGTTCATACTATTGCAGAAAAATATAATATTCCGTAATCAAAATCGTTTAATTAAACAATTTTGCTGCTTCAAATTAAATAATAAAATCCGCGCCAAAAACGATGAGACATCTGCTTGTGACGTCACGTCTCTATAAATAATGAAATGTCAGATGAATCGACTGTAAACACTAGTGCGAAACCGATATTAATTATAATAATAATGAGCTTTATTTCAAGTAAAGTTGCAATGTGGGTACATAACATCTTGAAATGAAATAGTGTCAGATTCATTTTGTTTACTGGCTAGAAGTCCTGTGCCAGCTCTTCATATCATACATCAGAAATTCTCCAATAGTGTATGGTTCGATCTGTATTAAAATTTTGAAAATTTGCTTCTCAAAACCTATGAGGGTTGTAGTTTCATTTATATGATCTATAATTTTGTTGTAATATCTTATGCAACTATATTCTGGTCCCTTTTCTGTCAATGTCAGTCTATGCTGTGGATATTTTAATTTTGTTGTCCTTGTATTATATGTTGTTGCAGATTTTGTCTGAAAGTAGTTTCTGTTCTTGAAAGCAAATATGAGGCACTCTTGTATGTGAACAGCAATTGCAGTCATCAAGCCATTTTTACGAAAAATTTGTAGCGGCACTCTTTCAGCGGCAGAGGAGTGTGTAGGGATCTCTTGGCGGCACTCTATATAGCGACACATTGCTTAAATTCACAGCGCTTCGGTGGCCTAGAGGTTAGCGCTCAAGTTTCACACCGACTAGGTGTCGGGTTCAACTCCCGGCGGCTCCTTCAAAACTTCTAACCCCTGCGTCTATGACATGGCGCACACAAGCCATACTGATGTGTGCGCCAGGGACGAAACGCATAAGTAGGGAACATATTCGATCCTACATTGGAGACCCCGACGTGATGGGAACGGTTGTCTTTACGACGTGTCTTGGAAAAGCAGACGGTTGACGCTTGAGGTATACTCGCTTCCTCTCTGCAACTTCCAACGAAACTCTAGACGCCTTTCCTATTCCGTGCAATATTCTTGGTCTGCCGCGGTATTGCAGATCTGCTTAGGTGGACATCACCCGTCCGCACCATACCGTGTGGTGTAGCTCAGCTCAGTTGGCCATCACCCGGCTACACCTACTGACCTTGTAACACGCACTGGTTTCGTTCCTCCGTCACTGGTAAGGGAGTGTGTAGCGGCACTCTGTCAGCGGCAGGGAAGTGTGTAGGGATCTCTTGGCGGCACTCTATTATATCCACGCATAGCTTAATTCACAGTGCTTCAGTGGCCTAGAGGTTAGCGCTCAAGTTTCACACTGACTAGGTGCCGGGTTCAACTCCCGGCGGCTCCCTCAAAACTTCTAACCCCTGAGTCTATGGCATGGCGCACACAAGCCATACTGATGAGTCCAAATGTGTGCGTCAGGGACGAAACGCATAAGTAGGGATAACACTTTCGATCCTAAAAATTCCTCTACATGATTCTCTGCTGTTCATCTGCATAATTGTTCTAATAGCTCTCTTCTGCATCTGCAGAACACGATCCATTGTGTTCCCACTCCCATAAAATATAATTCCATACCTTAGTTTCGATTGAAATGTCGCTTGATAGATTACTTTCATGAATGACACATCTATATATTTTCTTAAAACGCCTAATAAGTTTCAGATGGAAGCTAGCTTTGTGCAAAGTGATGATATATGTTCGCTCCAGTTTAAATTCTCGTCTATTATAAGTCCTAGGAAGCGTCCTGCGTTTTGTAGTTCAACTTTGTTGTTATCGAGTTGGATGTGAGATGGCGTTAGAAAACCGAAATGAGCAGTCTTCAGAAGAATGGTGTATGTTTTTTCTACATTCATACATAATTTATTGGATTGGAACCACAGCAGCGTTTCTTCTAATGTACTTTGAACTAGATTTGAAATTTCGGGGAAGCTAGATGCCCTCAGAGTTAAATTGAAGTCGTCTGCATAGTTGATCATTTGCTGTTCAGTTTTGTTTGAGAAGTCATTAATGAAAATGATAGAGAGTACAGGACCAAGAATACTTCCTTGTGGAACACCAAGTTGTATGGATGCCTCTTCAGATATAGTTCTTGTGCCATTTACGTTGATAGCGACCTTTTGTTTACGATTAGATAGGTAGGATCTAAACCATTCTTTTTCTATACTTCTTATTCCATAGTCCATTTTAGTCAATAGGTAATCGTGGGTCAAGATGTCAAAGGCTTTAGATAGGTCAAGCAATAGAGCAATTACGATTTCGGAGTCCTCCAAACCGTTTAATATATTTTGAATAAATTCGAATGCAGCTGTACTTGTTGATTTTCCTTTAAGTTATCCGTGTTGTTATGGAGCCAAAATTTTCTCTTGAATGAGGCAAATCACTAGTTGTTCACAAATGGCCAACTCTAATATTTTTGAGAAGGTAGGAAGAATGCTGATTGGTCTGTAGCTTTCAGGTTTGTCATCTTCCCCTTTTTTGTATATAGGCATTATAAGGGCTTGCTTTAAGAGTTCAGGAAAAACTTCATATTTCATAGAATTATTGATGATATGAGTGAGTGGGGTCGCTATTTCTTCTGTACAAAATTTTACTGTTTTTATTGGAATATCATCTATTCCAGAACTGTTTTAATTCTTGAGCCTTCCTATTAATTTCAATGTTTCCTCCTTAGTGATTGGGTGGAAATTGAAGTTTTTGTCAATTCTTTTGATGTCATGATGAAATGGTACATTTTTTTGGTGACTAATTTTTTCTTTCGCTGACGTTGCAAAATGCAGATTAAATTGATGTGTCATTTTGGTAGGGTCAGCATGATTCTCTTTGTCTTTGGCTATACATGCACAAAGGTTTATTCGAATTTTTTTTTAGTTATGAAGAATTCTTCAGCTTGTCGATTACTGCGAAATTTTGCAAATCTATTTTTTTCCACCGAATTGTCACCTGACAGCAGCAAAGCGGTGTTCGCCTATTGGATAAATCTAGAAAGCATTTGTTGTTCAACCCGCCGTTACTTTTTACCCGGTCTCACCTACGTATGAATTATTATTCGTATATCGTATGCATCTTAAGGAAATTCAGCTAGGAATTTGTTCATAATTGCGGCTGAAAACTATTTTAGTTTATGAATTAATAAAATTCCAATTTCAATCTTGTCAAGTTACAAAATTTCCTTTTTAAAATTCATCCAATTTTTGACTTTGCTATTTTTCATATTACTTCTAGCCTCCATTGAAGAATCTATATCGCCTTCGCTAGCAGATCAGATTAGAAAACTGAACAACGTTTTACCCAAACTGTCCGTTTCCAACCAACTCAACATTATATGCTAGGATTCGATGTAATAAATGCAATACAATAACAAAACGAGACGATAGTCCAACTCTGGCGAATATCTGACAGATGTTTGGTTCAGCGTTCAGGTAGTCATTTCATCGAGCGCCAAATTCAAAATTCGTTGGTATTGCGCTACTAAAGAAATATGCTGTTCATCAATACACAAATTCACTTCCGAGAATTTTCCGCTCTACAACTTTTGTTTAAAACTTTTTCTTACTAAACTTTCCAATTACGAAAATATCAGAAAAACCGTATTTTTTTCTCTTTTTTCAAGATTTTTTCAATGTTCCTGAAAATTTTAACACCTGCATTTTTGACCATATGTTTCTTTCATTATAACAATCAACATATCAAAAATGCAGCTCTTTCCGAGAAAGAGTGATTTCAGCCCTTCCTTCACTGGACTATAATCTCTTTCGTGATGGGGAGTTTAACCCCCATCTTCATCAGAAAGTCACACCCAATCCATTGAGACTATTTTTGGCACGATATCCAAAAATAACAGACATTTGGGCATAATAAGCTCACAGAAATAGATCATTAGACCAATCCATAAGCACTTTACTCGAGTGGGAAAAATGCGCAAAACCAGCTATTGAAAAAAAAATCTTACAAATTGCAATATCTGGTCATCAACTGTAAACACATGTGTTGTATCATACTGTCTTTATGAAAAAGGTGTTAATAAATATCAATAATTTTCAGAAACTGGTCGCATACGTATTGGGACTTCCACAAAACAAAGTGATCGCAAAAGTAAAGAGACTTGGAGGAGGATTTGGAGGTAAAGAATCAAAGTCAGTCCTTATAGGTGTTCCCGCAGCTGTTGCAGCTTTCAAATTAAAACGTCCGGTGAGGTCAATGCTAGATAGAGATGAAGATATAATAATGACAGGTGGACGACACCCCTTCCAAATGAAATATAAAGTGGCTTTCGATGACAGTGGAAAGATTCTTGGCTGTAAAATTCAAATATACTGTAATGCCGGATATTCCTTGGATTTAAGTCCATCGGTAAGTTTCTATTTCCGTATCGGATATAAAAATGATTTACACAAAGGGATTCAAAAAATCGTGATGGAATGATTGACAAAATATATAGCATATCAAAAAATAGGTCGGATTTATCAAAGAAGTTTCAACTTTTCGGAATTTTAAGCATAAATAGCTTAATCAATCAACTGGGGCATTAAGCTCTGAATTTTTGAAGAAATAAGTAGGACTGTATTCGTTTGTATCAAAATTGTTGAAATGTGATGAAAACCCTCGTGAAAACCTAATATCATGATGGATCTTTGAAGAAAGTATTAGGTCAAAAAACTACATTCAACTCGTTCCAATGTTTCGTAGATATATTTCTTCTTCTTCAAGGCGAAGTCGAAGGTATGTTTTACATACAAAAGCTTATAATGTTTGCTTGTTGAGCAAATTGAAATCTAACATATTTCGGCACACTTTTTGAATGTAACACGTTGTTGTGATGTTTTGTATTTTGCCTCAAAAAATATGTAGACGGGGTTTTCCTATATGTCTGTACATGTTCGATTCCAATTTTCTCAACGAGTTAATATTAAGGTCTTTTGTGTGTAGAACATAAATTCGACTTTGCCCTGAAGAAGTAGAAATCTATCTACGAAACGTTGGCATTAGTTGAATGTAGTTTTGACCTACCGCTTTCCTCAAAGTTCCGTGAAAATCAATCATAACAATTTTATATAATTTCGAATATATCAGTCAACGAGTTTCTTGGATTCAAAAAAATGTTTCGATTTCAGAAAATATAATTATTTTCAATTGAATATATACAAGGTGTCTCAAGTTCGAGTGCCTATTAGACGTTTCTGGAGAACTAGACATATTTGAAATCTAAAAATTGGGATTATGATATAGTTCTCTACAGAGCTAAAATATTTTCTGTCAAAACCATTGTATTAAATCGAATAGTTTTCAAAATATCCGAAAAAAACTGGAAAAATAGTCAAATATGTTCAGTCAGTAATATGTTCATTATTCTTATTTTAAATATCCTGAGCGTAAAACGTTTTTACAACATTGAAGAGGAAGGATGTGATAAGGTCCTGCATCTTTTGGAATTCAAAAATATCATCACAGGGTGTTTCAAATTTTGTGTTGAAAATTGTGATCTTAAATTGGCCATAACTCCTGTTTTTCAAGTTAGAACCCTATTTTTTATAGTTGTGTTGGATTCTGCGGCCAAAAATTATGATAGTTTTCTCACATGCTTATACTCCTAAATTCATTAATTTCAGAGTTATTTGAGATTTTCTGGATTTATGTAGTACGCTGAGTCAAATTCTTCGAATCTGATTCATAAGGATATTCTGTGAGCATAGAAGATAAATCATCCCATTTATAATTCACAAGTGTCAGACAGGTCTTATTGTTAGTCGATATGAAATTTTTTGATTTCACAAAATAAATCGTTGCTATTCTAATAATGAAATTTTGGATATATTTCTTATATTGTATTTTTTCAATTATATACGCAATACACATTGAAATGCACTTAATGATATTGTTTATTTCAAATCCATGATGGATGACAGAAAATGTTGGGTATCCAATGAGAAGTATCCCCATTTTTTTACAATTTCTGAAAAGATGTTTCAAACTTTCCAAATTTTGGAATGTATGAGCCCCTAGAGAATACAAAAATTTAGAAAGCACTGACGTGAGTTGGCTTAGGCGCTCTTGTAAACCACTTACAATTATTTAAATTTTGAAGAATCATATCTCCAGAACTATTAGCTTGTCGAAGTCGAGAGTGGTATTTTTGTATACGTCTGATAAAACTGCACCATAGAAAAATTTTTATTTGAACAGTGTCATATGAAAAAATTTTTTTTTTGTTACTCCGAACCTATTCGGCCGATTTGACCGAATAACGAACTTAGCCGAGATATTTATACCTCAAACCTATTCTGAAAGTTTCAACTCTCTAACTTCATCCGTTCGAGAGTTATCGTGTTCACGGAACGGACGGACAGAATCGATTTTGACCACGGATTATTCATCAGTAGGTCCAAACAAAACGATTGATACCACTTTTGCCCAAAAATTCGAAAGTCACAGACATTTGGGCAAATTGATAAGCACTCAGTTCAGGTGAACAAGAGCGCCAAAAAAAGGGCAGTTGATGAAATTAGTATTTCGACTCATTTCGAAGCGAATGAGAATTCATCTCTTTAATAGGAAACACATTAAATAGATTCGCTACTTCAGTACTCCGAATTATGATTATAAATATTTTATGATAATAAAAATAAAAATACTTTTCAAAACTCAAATCAACAAAATAAATGATCAGGTAAGAGTTTCAATATGGTAACCATTTTGTTCCACACACTTTCGAATACGTCTTGAAACACCTCGGTTAGTCACTCGCTCAATTTCCTCCCCCTTTAGTGAGTGGAAAGCATCCACCAGACGCCGTTTCAAATCTTCTCTGCTTTAAATAGGAGATTCGTAGACTATGTTTTTTATTCTACCCCATAAATAAAAATCTAAGGGAGTAAGATCGTTAGATCGCGGGGGCCAAAACAGTGAAGAACGGCGTCCAATCCACCGATTACCAAACATTGCATTCAGTTTTTCAGACACCTCGTGTGAACTATGTGCCGGAGCCCCATCCAATTGATAATATGCGGTAGTCGACGTACTCAACGGAAGTTCATCCAAAATCTCAGATATAAAATTTCTCAATATTTTCAAAAATTTTTCTGTATTTAAATTTTCTTCATAAATATAGTACCACACTTTATTGTGCATCAAAGGAGCAAACACATTAAAACTAAAATTATTGTGGGGGTTTCTTTGTCTTTTTCTATGAGGATTTTAACTTCTCCAAATGTGGCAATTCTTTCTATTAAATAGTCCTTCATTATTGAATTTTGCATCGTCTGTCCAAATGATCTTTTTCAAAAAATTTTCATCATTTTCAAGTTCTCTTATATCCCTCTACAAAAATTTACCTTTTTATGTAGTCACCTGGTTCTAATGCATGAACTTTCTCATATTTGTAGTCATGCATGTTGTGTTTTTTCAAAATTCGGTGCACTGAATTTCTGTCTAAATCGATTTCATGAGCTGCACTTCGAATAGATTCCATTTTCCTCATCATCAACTATCTTCTTTTGTATTCTTTAGGGGCTCTTATATATTCAAAACTTTGAAAGTTTGAAACATATTTTCTAAAGATCTTCTCCGTCATGGAAGGCAAATGGGGTCACTTCTCGTTGAAGGCCCGGCAGGTTCTACTAATAATTCTGTCACATTCATTGTATATAAAATAGATCCAGAATTACGTAATTAGAATAACGGTTAATTTTGTTAAATCGAGAAATGAAGATGACGAATAACAATAACACCTGGCACTTGTGAATTATCAACAGATAATTTATCTTCTATTGGTACAGAGTGTTTCCATGGTTTCGAAAGAATATTCATTGAATTTTTTAGATTCAATCAATTTGACTCTACGTACACCATAAATCCAGAAAATCTCAAATAACTCAGAAATTATTGAATTTAGGAGCATAATCATGTGAGAAAACTATCATTATTCTTGATCGCAGAATCCAACACAATTTTATAAAAAAATAGGGTTCTAATTTGAAAAACAGAAGTTATGGCCAATATAAGATCACAATTTTCAACACAAAATTCGAAACACCCTGTGGTGATATTTTTGAAATCCAAATGATGCATGACCTTTTCACATCCTTCCTCTTGGATGTGGTAGACACGGGTGTGGGCTTCGAGCAGAGCTGTGCCAAAGCATTGTGCTTAGTGCTCGTGAAAGCACTCTAAGCACTTAAGTGCTTCCGAGCACTGTGCTCGCGAGCACTTTTCAAAGGCTAGTGCTTAGTGCTTGTTTTTCGGAGCACTCTCGCGAAAATCTTAGTGCTTAGTAATCCGCTAAGCACTAAGCCTTTCCGAATTCTTGAAGTAGGGTCAATATAAGCAGGTACGGTATTTGATTTTTTTATGTGCGCAAAGATAATATGATCGTTTTGAATTAATATTCAGTATTTCTTCAGTCACCATTGATTTGACTTTATGGTTATGAAGGCCAGAAAATTTTTTGTTTTTGCGCGCTTGTTACTAGTGGAACAGGCGGGCTATCGTTCTCTCCAAATGTCTGTAATTTCCGAATAACGGGCCGAAAATGGTTTCAATCCATTGGGTTCGACTTCTTGATGGAGAAACCTTGGTCAAATTTAAGTAGGTCAGGCTGGCCGGCCCTCCGATCGTATACTCTCTATCTTCCGAAGGAGATGACCTAGAGTTTTCATTTTTCAGAATAGGTTGATCGTTCAAATATCTCGGTCAAGTTCGTTATTGGGCCAAATCCATCGTTAGTTATTAGCATTCAAAATTTGATTTTCGCCTAGAATATTCATCTGATCAATTTAATATTTAGAAGGTGTTTTAATGATGTTAATTTAAATGGTTTTCCAAATTTCGATATAATCGCCACTCTAGAAAATTTATTAAAAATTCCCAAAAAAATCTTTTATTAGAACCGATTCTTTATAAGATATTCGTCAGATATCTATGATGTTTCTATGGACGTTATTGATTTCCTGAATATAATTAAATTTCATCAATCCTGAAAATATATTATAATTTTATGGAACCGAAAGCGAATAGATTGGAAATTTTGAATTCTCATTCCTTGTTACTATAAGCCTTCGTGTCTCATCACAAAAAAGGGATCCAAAATAGGAAAATTTCTATAAACAATCTGATTATCAGTTACATTTGATTTCATAACGATTTCTGGATGAAATTATATGGTATTCATCAAAATGTGTTTTGTGCATTGTAGGTCAAATGCTTATTTTTCAATAATTTATGTTTCCATTGATGACACTTCATGAGTCTGAAGTTGTTTAAGGGCTAAATTGTGTTCGTATAAATGCATGTTTATATCGTATCACTTATAGAACAAACGCGTTGAGACTGCTTTGCAGCATTTTCAGATTTTTCACTTATATGCTCCATCCACACTAAAGCGAACAATGCATCACATCAGTAGTCTCGAACGTCAGAGAGCGAAATCGGTAGAAATACTTTGAGCAAATCTGTAGATTCCAACTGAAATATGGTAAACGAGGAAAACCATATTCTTAAATAAACTTCATTCATTACTGGTTCAAATGGTGGGAATTCGAATAGATGTGAAATAAAACGAAAATTCGAACTAGACTAGAATGATTTATTGCACAAAATTTTCTGTACTCTTTTTCACAACATCTGTAACGTGCTAATTGCCACGTTAAGTAGTGATGGTGAGCATGAGACTCTACTCTTAATTTTCTCAGGGTGGGCTTGATTATCCCAGCAACAAAACTCCCCTCGGTTTTTGACAAATATAATGAGTACAAATAAAAGATACAATATTAAATTACAAAATTGTGTCAAATGTCCAATCTCCCAAGTACAACACACATTAGGGACTTATCTTAACAATTGTCGAGCCTCAAGCGCATCCTCCAATTTTCCAGATATAAGGTGAATTCCCACGAAGATGTTCTATGCCAAGGGATCAGTACATGTAGATGGTTTCTGCACGAATTCTCTATCGTATTCAGACAGCTACTTGATACAATGCAATTCTCATCTCAGTCGAAGAAGGTGACCATGCCACAAGCTCAAATTAACAGTGCTCAATCCAGTGAAAGGACGCAGCTCAACAGCCTATGGTATAACTCATCTCAAAATCAAACTGTGATGTTCTTGGCTTCGTCATAAGATGCAATTTAACCCCCAGGGAGGAGCTATATTAGAGTGAACAAGAGAGCATTAGAAAATACAAAGACATATATAACAGGGCTCCCTCTCGATTTCTTTTAGACAAATATAAACTGAATTATTGTAAAATCACATTAGAGCAACAAATTAAACCGAGAAGGAGTTCTGTCCTGAAGTTAATGGAGCTAAAGTAAAAATAAAAACGTGCCCTCACATGGATAACCGAAAAACACCAAAATTCCAATTCCTGGGAGGGAATATTCACTTACCGAGAACGATCACGTACTTCTCGCAGATATTTAACTCAGAAAAGTTACTCTTAGAAATTGATCTGTTTAATTTCTTCAGAATATGAACGTGGAAACAGAACGTGAACAGAAATCGCTGAATCGCTGAAGGTCACCGATAGAGGTTAGCTTCCGGAACACAGAAATAAGCATAGAGCACATACATCTTCTGTAATGCATGGTATCGCGAAATCGTTTCCAGTCAGGGGCGTACGAAAAAGGGGTGCAAGCCGTTGCACACACCTCCTCCCAGGAAAGAAAATTTTTCAGAATGAGAAATTTTCCAATTAAAATCCCGAAATATAAGTCAAACTAAACAAATGTCATGAGATATGTGGTCACTGAGGGTGGCCAGATACCAAGATACGCCAAGGCAAGGGACTCGACGAGAGAGAACGTGGGCAAAAAGCTACGGCTTGACGCACGACCAACGACAGGTCACACTCCTAGCGAGTCTAGCGGAATACATAGAGACACAAGTAGGTATACAGAAGAGATAAAAACTAACGTCGAAATCGATAAACGTCAAAATCAGATATATATATATAGTTATCAACACGTCAGATGTTCAACGGTCACATTCCCAGGCCTATGGCGGATCCAAAACACCCCTCCGTCACCAGGGTACCACAGCTTAATTTATTGGGCGCCAGCAAGCATAAGCTTACAGAGACAAAATCGAGATAAGGAATCATAGGAAAGATACATACGACAAGGCAAACCAAGATATGTACGATAAGGTAAGGTAAGACATATATACGATAAGGTAAGGTAAGATATGTACGATAAGGTAAGGTAAGATGTGCACGATAAGGTAAGATATGTACCTCGCGGCAAGGCAAGATACATGCGATAAAATAAGGCAAGATACCGACGGTAAGACAAAACAAAATATGTGACACAAGGTAAGGTAAGATATTCACGGCAAGATAAGACAAGACATGTATGATAGGATCAGACAAGATATCTACGACAAAATAAGGTAAGCCTCAATTCTTTCAATCCGGTACATAAGAAAACGTCAGAGTGTCACTCGACGTCAAATTAAAAAAAACAACTCCAAAATACACCGGCGGTTACACCAAAGAGGGCTTATCAGCTGCATATCCGCAATGTACTCCAGACAGATCAATGGCAACACTCGCAAAGAAGATTCGTAACCTGCGAGATTTGAAGAAAATACAAGCACCAAAGGCCAAAAGGAACCTCCACAGGGTCAAACCAAACATGGCTAAACCACAAAAAACACAAGATAATGCAAGCAACAACTGCCAATCGAAAAGGGGTGCACCAGAAAGAAAGAGTTTAAGGAGGCAAAGGTCATAATCGTGCTACTCATGATCATCCCCGCCAGAGCTGGTGGACTCCCGACGAGTTAGGTCCTGCTTAAGATGTTTGACATGAAAGTTGCCCAACTTGTGTCCGTTCTGATCCTTCAGGCCATAGACCAATGGAGACACCACTTTATCAACAATACAGGGAACATACTTAGGAGCCAGTTTCGCAGAAAACTTGTTGGAGGCATCCGAAAGGACAAAGTTCTTTTTCCAAACCCTATCACCTACCGCAAAACGAACGTCACGCTTCCTTAGATTATATCGACATGCATTTTCTTATATGCATCTAACAGTCTATGTTGGACAGTGTTGTAAATCTCCGGAAGTTCTTTGAGCTGCAGAGATGGATCCAAAAGCTTGTTCTCCACTTCAACCAGATTGCGAGCATTATCTAAAATCAATCCAAAAAATGCGCCATCTGTAGGGACGTTTCTATGAAAACACAAGTAAGAAGGGGAATAACCAGTAACCTCATGTTTGGCCAACCTAATAGCCTGAGCAATCTGGTGAATGTTTTGGTCCCAGGTGTTATGATTCTCATCTATAAAGGATCTTATGGCAGTTGTTATCGTTTTGTTTACTCGCTCAGTGGGATTTATTTGAGAAAATACCTCGCATTGTACCATATTTTCTGTACTTTATACCTCTCGATCAAGCTCTTGAACTCCCTAGAAACAAACTGAGCTCCATTGTCCACCACTACTATCTGAGGAACCCCAAAGATAAGGAAAACCTGATTCTCAACAAAGCTGGCAACAGCCTAGCGGTAGCTCTAGCCATAGGATGCACCAAGACAAATTTCGTAAACCAATCCGTAACCACGAGAACATACTGGTTCCCACTTTTTGACCTAGGATATGGACCCATTAAATCCGCAGATATCAGTTGAAAAGGATGATTGATGTTTCGGTAATTTCCCGTCAAACCAGCTTGTGGCAAATTATCAGACTTACAGGAAGCACACACCCACATTTACGAACGTAAGCTTTCACGGAGTTTCTCATCTTAGGCCAATAGTACAATTGAGACAATCTAGAGAGGGTCTTAAAAACACCAAAATGTCCAGCCAAGGGATCGTCATGATATTTCTTTAAAAGCTCCAATCTGTTCGCCGTCGGAACCACAATTTTCCATTCCGGAGAGTTATCCGAGAACCTGGACCTACACATAATATGCTTGTATAAAACACCCTCAGAGACCCTAAAATCAGGAAAGGACTCAGGGTTCCTTCCAACTCTGTCACACATGTCACGATACCAACTATCTGTTTTCAAGGTACCAAGATCAAGAACAGCCACCTCAGGGATTCGGGACAAGGAATCAGCAACGGTATTCAGGGAGCCGATGGACTATCTTAAAGCGATGGCAAGATAATCGAACCATCCACCTAGCAATTCTGGGAGAGGGATTTTTCATTGAATGTAGCCACTGCAAGGAAGAGTGGTCTGTTATCACCGTGAACTCAGTTCCCTCAATGTAAGGGCGAAATCGATCGATAGAAAGTAGAACGGCGAGAAGCTCCTTCTCTGTCGTGGTGTAGTTTCGCTGAGACTTTGACAAGGATTTGCTGAAATATGCTATAGGATGTTCAACTCCATCGGTTTCCTGAAAGAGTACACTTCCCACACCAACATCTGAGGCATCACAAGCAAGAATAAAGCGCTTGGAGAAATCCGGACTGGCCAAAATGGGAGTCGTGGTGAGCAACTGCTTTATCTTTATGAAGGCAGTGTTAGCATCATCTGTCCATTGCACAGGTTGTCCCTTCCTACGACCCTTCAAAAGGTCCAAAATAGGAGAACAGACACTAGAAAAATCCTTCAGAAATCGCCTATAATATCCAATGAGACCAATTAATCGCCTAATCTGAGTGGTGTTAGCGGGGACAGGATATTCCAAAATGGATCTAACCTTATCAGGGTCCGTTCTTAGACCATGCTCATCCACCAAAAATCCCAGGAATTTGAGTGAGGGACGACAGAACTGACATTTTTCAAAGTTGACAGTAAGGTTGGCTTCTCTAAGACGGTTGGCAAGATCTTTCAACACTCTAACATGGGTCTCGAAATCAGGGGTGACAATAATTACATCATCCAGATAATAAAACACATACGGTTCCAGTGATGAACCTATGACCATGTCCATGAGACGACACATAGCCTGGGAGGCATTATTCAGACCAAAAGGAAGAACTTTAAAACAAAAGAGACCACGACCTTGAACAGCAAATGTAGTCTTCAACTTGGACTCATCATCAAGAGGAATTTGAAAGAAAGCAGACTTCAGATCCACTGAGGACAAAAAGGAGGCATTGCTCACCTTACTAATTATAGTTTCAATCAAAGGCATTGGATATGAATCAGGAGGGTAACAGAATTCAGCTTTCTGCCATCAAAACAAACTCTATATGATCCATCCTTCTTATTCACCAACCAAAGAGGAGACGACCAAGGAGAAACAGTGGTAACAGGCTCAATGATATCGAGTTCTAGCATCTCGTCTATCTGTCTATTGAGGACAGACTGCATAGCAGGTGAGAGAGGATATTGACGCTGACGTATCGGAGATCCCTCCGTCTTAATGGAGTGTGTTAGAAGATGAGTTCTACCTATTTTATCCTTCGGTCCAAGTATTCGAAATTGATCAATGACTTCCTCCAAGTTACATCTCTGAGCCGAGTCAAGGCATCAGCAGGTCTAATCACATGAACAGCAGATGAATTTAGCACTGAAGAATTATAAGAGGAATCAGTGAAGTTCAGACTAAGGTTGAAAGTCTGAATAAAATCCATCCCAAGAATCATTTCCTGAGAAATGGAAGGAATAACTAACACCCTAAGAGCTCTCGAGACACCATCCAATTCAATACTCAGAGTAACATAACCCAGAGTACTCTGCAAAGTTCCATCAGCGGTGGTGACATGTAAGGAAACATCATAATTCAAAGGTAAATTCAACTTCTTCAGCAAAAACAACGACGGTGAACCAATAATCGACACATTACTACCGCTATCCAATAACGCTAAGATACTTTCAGAAGAAATCTTCACTCTAAGATAAGGTCTATTATCATCAAAAACTCTCTCTATCAAGGGACACACAGAATGAGTAAGAGGCTCTGGCTGGGAAGTTAAGGGATGTGTTTTCTCAGTTGAACAGAAGGCTTTGACTTTCAGCAACCAATCATTAAAATCCTCACGATCAAATGTACCTACAATGTTGTGCCGCTTGGACCTGGACTTCTGGCAGGATCTAAATGCGGAGTCACGCCCTCTGCCATAACGTGACCAGCATCTGCGTTTTTTGAACACTTAGAGCACCTTGATTTTATGAGATTTTTGGCTCCACAGCCATAACAAAATATATTCCGACGCCTCACGCATGATGAATATTTATGTCCAGTCTTGTCGCAATTCCAGCATGTAATCAAGTTAACCTGAGAAACTTCACGAGACTTCACGGTGCTCAACCCAAGAGTAGCCTCCACTCTTTTACACAAGGAGGTCAGATCAGACAGAGTATCAATATCTCTCAAAACCAATGCCCTCACATAGTCCGGTAGCAAATTCGATCTAATAATCCTAACCATCTCTACCTCAGGAATTTTAACATTTAAACGATAAAATTGAGCTTCCATCGAGGATACAAAAACACCAACACTTTCCCGTGAACGCTGCTTTCTCGATTTGATTTCATCGAGTAGAACCTGATCATAATTTGTATGCAAAAAGCATCCTTGAGCGCATCCACCATTTCCGACCACGTGCTGAAAGATTTTCTAACGAAGTGATTGTGCCACCAAGTCCAGGCATCTGACTCAAATAAATCTGAAGCCGAGGCAAATAAGTCCTCATCAGAACAGCCACGAGAGATCTTTAAAGTATCCAAAAGTTCGAGAAATGGCACGAGTGGCTCTTTTTCCAAAAAATTTTTGATGTTCCATTTATAAACAGGCACTTTACTACTAGATGATTGTACACAAGAGGAAAAGTGAGAAGTTAGAGTGACAGGATCCGAAAGAACGGAGGTAGCAGTTTTAGTCGAGAGCTTGTGGTCATGGAAATCTGCCTCTAAATCAATAATCTTAAGCCTAAGGTCATGCTTTTGACTCTCCAAGGTATCGTCCTCAAGTGAAATGCGTTTCAAGCGACCAGCACAATGAGATAACCTATCCTCAATTTTGGCCAAATCGGCAAGGCCAGACTTATGAGTTAATTTAGATATCTTCGATTCTAAATCGGAAATCGAAAGAGAAAGCTCATGAAAGTCATCCTCTACAGAAAAAATACTCCGATACTCAGAAGGACCTCCATCCCTCTCTGCTTGTGCCAAAAGACCTCTCAAAATCTTACGATTAAATTCAACGGTTCTCCTGTCATCCCTGCCCAAGCGTATCGCAACCTCATAAGAGAGTTCATGACTCTTTAAGGAGTCCGGATTCATGACTTCAAAAATTTTTTTAGATATAAGATAATAATTGGAGTTAAAAAAGCACAAAATGATAACAGTTAAGGCACGTGATAATAGTATACAGAAAGGTAGATAACATCAACACATGCAACAGCAAAATATATAAATGTAGATAACGAAATACTATGAGAGACTGGTTTTGTCGTTATAAGTGAGATCAATTTGTTGCCAGGTTCCTCGAGTCCCACGTTTGAGCGCCAATGTGTAACGTGCTAATTGCCACGTTAAGTAGTGATGGTGAGCATGAGACTCTACTCTTAATTTTCTCAGGGTGGGCTTGATTATCCCAGCAACAAAACTCCCCTCGGTTTTTGACAAATATAATGAGTACAAATAAAAGATACAATATTAAATTACAAAATTGTGTCAAATGTCCAATCTCCCAAGTACAACACACATTAGGGACTTATCTTAACAATTGTCGAGCCTCCAAGCGCATCCTTCAATTTTCCAGATATAAGGTGAATTCCCACGAAGATGTTCTATGCCAAGGGATCAGTACATGTAGATGGTTTCTGCACGAATTCTCTATCGTATTCAGACAGCTACTTGATACAATGCAATTCTCATCTCAGTCGAAGAAGGTGACCATGCCACAAGCTCAAATTAACAGTGCTCAATCCAGTGAAAGGACGCAGCTCAACAGCCTATGGTATAACTCATCTCAAAATCAAACTGTGATGTTCTTGGCTTCGTCATAAGATGCAATTTAACCCCAGGGAGGAGCTATATTAGAGTGAACAAGAGAGCATTAGAAAATACAAAGACATATATAACAGGGCTCCTCTCGATTTCTTTTAGACAAATATAAACTGAATTATTGTAAAATCACATCAGAGCAACAAATTAAACCGAGAAGGAGTTCTGTCCTGAAGTTAATCGAGCGAAAGTAAAAATAAAACGTGCCCTCACATGGATAACCGAAAAACACCAAAATTCCAATTCCTGGGAGGGAATATTCACTTACCGAGAACGATCACGTACTTCTCGCAGATATTTAACTCAGAAAAGTTACTCTTAGAAATTGATCTGTTTAATTTCTTCAGAATATGAACGTGGAAACAGAACGTGAACAGAAATCGCTGAATCGCTGAAGGTCACCGATAGAGGTTAGCTTCCGGAACACAGAAATAAGCATAGAGCACATACATCTTCTGTAATGCATGGTATCGCGAAATCGTTTCCAGTCAGGGGCGTACGAAAAAGGGGTACAAGCCGTTGCACATCATATCACTGATTAAAATGGATATTACACCATAATAAACGAAGATTGATAAGCTCTATTAAAATATTGTAAACAAACGAATATTTTCACAAACACGTTAGACCAAACTGCCGTTCCCAATTGGGAATTTTTAAGCCAGATGTTCTTGTGCATATTTTTTATGACCCATCAATTTTAGCACTCTTCGGAATTTCCGTCGGCAAATTTGTTGATCATTTGGAAAGTTTGTGAAACGTTCAATTGGGCCCTAAGCTTACGGAGATATTTAAATACACAAAACCAGGGTTCAATAACTACCTTATCAGTGGCACTCGGTGGGTAACCGGTAGTTGTAAGATTCGAAAGTTATGGCAATCCTTGAAACACAGCCCTCATTTTTGCGCGCTTGTTTCTAGGGGAACAGCGAGCTATCGTTTTACCCAAATGTCTCAATCGATTGGGTTCGACTTCCTGATTTGAGTATGTCCGGACGCGGGCCCTCCGGCTGTTTACTCTCTATCTTCCGAAGTAGATGACCTAGAGTCCTATAGTTTTCATAATTTCAAAACAGGTTGATTGTCCAAATATTTCGGTCAAGTTCGTTATTGGGCCAAATCCATCGAATAGTTTAGCATTTGAAAGTTGATTTTCGCAATAATTCCTAAAATATTCATCCGATTAATTCGTACCTTGGACGATTTTGAAATAAAA
Organism: Micraspis discolor; assembly: GCA_030674115.1. NCBI lineage: Eukaryota > Metazoa > Arthropoda > Insecta > Coleoptera > Coccinellidae > Micraspis > Micraspis discolor. The sequence continues at coordinate 584,072 of JARTUT010001749.1, read as the reverse complement.
GGATTGGCCAAATTTCGAAGGAATCGACACGGTAGAAAATTCTTAAAACATTTCCAAAAACATTTTTTTCAATACTCGATATCTTATCAGATATTCCTTCGAAATCAACAAGAATTCGTACATAAATCGAGATTACCGATAATTTTGTATGCCCCAGAATTTTACCGTCGTAGCTGAGTTTTTGAATAAAACAAATCAGTTCTAGTGTGAGATTCAAACCCGGGAGGGTGGAAAAACATTAATATTAGGTAGTAATGAAAATGTCAAAAATGAATCTACTTCAATAAACAATTCGAAGTGACATTTTTCAACTACATTGGAATGCGAAAAGCACTAACGTATTGTCACTCTAATCCCAATCAGAATATCTAAAGCATTAAAAAGCATTGGCGTGTCAAGATTTTTTTACTAATAAGGAATAATGCATAATTTTGGTGCTCCAGAAAAACTGAAAACTTCATATTTCTTGGGCACTGAAAGCACTTCTAGAGAAGTAAAATTCATTTGCCAGGACATTATGACATTTTCAAGCAAAAAGCTCACCCAAATTATCTTCTGAGAAACCATACTTCTGGGTAATATTCCACTGGACTAATAAATAATATTGAACAAGCACTCAAGGAAAGGATCATAATTGAATGCAATTTGAACGCTCTATGATAAAGAAAATTTCATCCTAAAATGTTTTGCAATCAATTTTGTTCAGTACCAAAGAATACCGAATGCTGAAAATAAAGTTTCAATATTTTAGTCTGTGATTAAAGACCTCAAAATAAGTAAGACATTTCAGAAAGTGGTTTTGAAGATGAAGCGATATTCTGTAATCTAATTAACTACTAGCGTAACCAAATACAAAATTCGATTTGATTTAATTTGCCAGATGTCCTATCAACATACAATTCAAATATTCCTCAATCAGTTCACTGGAAGAAATCTCAGCTGGTCACAGAAAACATATCCCTTGTTTATTATGAGGACCTAGAGTTTTCATTTTTTCAGAATAGGTCGAGTGTCCAAATATCTCAGGTCAAGTTCGTTATTGGGCCCAATCCATCGAATAGTTTAGCAGTTAATAACATTAATTTCTTGAATATTCATCCTATCAATTCGTAACTTAGAGAATGCCTAGATAGCGTTAAAAAGGAAGGAGTGTGCCAAATTTCAAGAAAATCGTCACGAGAAAATTTTTAAAAATTCCCAAAATGTTTTTTTCAATACACGATATCTCATAAGTTATTCGTCAGATCACAACAATTTAGGCATTTATGCAGGGTATAGGTACCTAAAATATTTTAAAATTTCATCATCATAGCGTACAATCTCCAGAAGATATAAGAGTTTTTCTGAAAATGAAGTCACAGATTATATTTCTATCTATGAATTCACATCACATCAACTATAATTCTCTATGAGGGTGGTTTTAATTTTATGACAAGTTGTCATAATGAGTGAATATTGAGCCGAAAATGAAACTAATTCTGTGGGTTCATTTTTATGACAAACATGTCTAAAATACTGGTGTGTGCAGTTGTCATATTTTGAATGGAAATGTCATTATGAATTTTGCGACAAGAGGACTATTTTTTCCCAAATGTCTGTAATTTCTGAATATCGAGCTGAAAATGATCGCCATCGGTTGGAGTTGACTCGTGATGAAGAAACGGTGGTCCAATTTGAAAATGTTTGGCTGAATATTCTCTATCTTCCGAAAGAGATGAGATAGAGATTCCATATTAATAGAATTAGTTTATTATCCAAATATAAGTCAAGTTGGTTATTGGACCAAACCTGTCCGATAGCTCAGCAATTATGAATCTGAAATTCGGTTATAATTGATGACACTCAACTACAACAACTTATATATGGTATAGTCTTAATATGCTGGAATACCTTTTAACTATAATAGTCTTGTGAAACAGTACCTTCCAACATTTTCTCATGGAGTTCCTTTTATGTCTACTTGATATTCTAATTCCTAGTGTAAGCCATGATCTATTCCTTACTCCTAACAGTACACCTCTTAAGTGGAAATATTCGGTTCATTATTGTTTTCATCGTGCTAGAAAAGAGTTCGTATGCTCTATCCGAATTTTGTTCTAAGAGTACCTCCTCCCACGTGCAATCTTGCAAAAATGAGAAAAATCTTCCAATTTTGATTTCGTGAAGAAACGCCTTACAAGTGCTTTGATGGGTTTTGTTGCACTAGAAATCCTTGTTTCTATTGTGATGAACTGAGACTTATTGTGGTCTGAGAGATGATGTTATGTTCATATTATTTTTATAATTAGTTGTATTTACAAATATGTTATCGATTAATGAACAGGTTGTCTTTGTTATTCTAGTAGGTTTGAAAATTGTATGTTCATAGTTAAATGATGCCAGTAAATCCAGAAACATTGTCCTGCAGTCACTGTCAACCATTAAATTAATATTGAAGTCTCCACAAATTACCACATTATAACTATTGAAACCTCTATTTGCTATATCTAGAACCTGCTCCAGGACTTCCAAAAAAAGCTGCACATCTCCTAGACCTGTTCGGTAAATTGACATTACAACTAATTTTCTGCTTTTACTCACAGTACAAGATATTTCAATTTCACGTTCAACACTCTTATTTTTAATGAATTGTACATCTTCAAAATCCTCATAAATATTCTTTACAAAAATACAAGACCCGCCATGTAAAGACCTCTCTCGCGTGTAGCATGAAACCAACCTGTAATCCTTCAAACGTACAAGGTCATCCTCACATTTATGCAACCAATGTTCAGTCAAACACAAAATATCTGGAGTGTCTTTTAGAGATCCTACAAACACTTCGAGTTCCAGTATCTTGTTTCTTATGAATTGTATGTTTTGATGAACTATATTAATGCACTTATTCAGTTCTCGTGATTGAGACGTCGTCTGAGATGGAGAAAAAGGTTAACACTAATACCTTTTTCCCATTTGCTTGAGTGCATGACTTTTTCCCTTGATTCCAGTGGGATGGAAACTTTGAAAGAACTTTTGTACTTATCCTTTCTAGTCTTCATTGTTTCACAAGTTGCTTGTATATTGAATGTTCGATAAATATACTCTTTCACTTCTTCTGGTTTGGTTTCTGGTTCAAGGCCTGTTATAAAGAGGCAACATATTTGCTTCGCAGCTGGCAAACTTGTTTTTTCTGCTTCTCCTTTCATTGGTTCCGGTCTCTGCAGTTTTTGTAATTGTCTCTTTTTCTCTTTAGTATATTTCACCAATTTGAAGTCGCTGTCTACGTCTGAACTGGGCTTCTCAACTTGACTTTTGCCATGGGACACTTGTGGAAGTTGTTCCATTGTGGATTTTTCTGTTTCAATATCTACAGATTTGAAAGTTCTTCTATCACGAAAATTTTCACGTTCGTTTGGGTAATTTTCCAGGTCGATGATTTCCTGCATTTTATTTCGCTGACAAGATTCCAATGGATGGACATTTTTACTTTTACTGGAATCACCCTTGAAAAGATCAGCCATTCTCAAACATTCTCCCGAATTTTCTGTTTTCCTAATTGTTGTTGAGTTTTTGGTTTCAGAGTTCAGATTTCTGGAATTCATTTTACTTCGCTCTTTGTTTTGACGGAGTGAAGTTGAGGTTAACATTTCATGACAGTTTGAATTACCTGACTCAAATCGTTCATTTGAACTAATGATGGTAGTTTCATTGGGGCAACTCTCCAAGAGCGGAGTTTTGTTTACATTTTGTGGGTCTTTTTTTTGGATATTTTTTGTTAGCATATTTATTTTCTCTTCTAGTAAGGTTATGGTATTTTTTAAAAGACCATTATTTTCGAGAAGTATTGAATTTTTATCTCCTACCTCATTCAGGATCTTTTTCAGATAGTCAATTTCTACAATCGCTTTTTCATAATTTGTTTTGATCTGCATGATTTCATCTTCACACAGTTTCAAAGAACTGTTTGGACTGTCACAGCACAGTATTTTGCAACCCTCCAATATTTTCACATTTGGACGAATTCTTTCTGCACAAGAATAGTGGTAAACATCCCCACAATTCACACAGTACACATTATTGGTCTGCTTTGTCTTGCAACACTTGAAATTAAACTTTTCACTCGAGGTGTCGGAGGATACGTCCTCATCGCCCGCCATATTTGTTATATGATATTGTATAATTGATCCGGAAGAGCATCATGCAGCCAAGTTTCAGTGATACAAATGATATCAGGCTTCAAGATATCCACATTAACACATAATTCACAAAATTTATTCTTGATCGATCGAGCATTGATGTAAAGTATAGTCCATTGAGAGACAGAAGAAGAATTTAGTTTTTTGAGGTCGAAGCTTTCGGAACACTAACCACCCTCGGGACACCCTTTATGAACTTAATGGTCAGACTCTTCTCCCCGCCCAACTCACGACGTCTCAGCTCCTCTCGGGTTTGCCTCAATGTATTTAATTGACTTGAAGACAAATCATCCGATATCTTTATATTTCGGAAATGTAGAGATTTGGCTAGAATTGCTTTATTTTGCAGTATTTTACGAACGAAAATGGAACTAGAGAAAGTTATTGCTATAGGTCTGGGTGTACGAGAAGATGAGCCCAGACGAGAGTGGCAAAAAACATGCTGGGAATGAGATAGCAGGATTTGATCAACAATCTGCCTCACAATTCCGTCGTCGGAAGAAAGTTCAGAACTCTCAGGAACAAAACGATCAATAATGTTATGTGAGCGACGAACTCTGTCAATAACTTCTTGATATTCGACTGAAGCACTGGGAACAGACGGCTCTTCGACTGTTTTCCTCTTCAATTCTTGCGCAAAACCTCGGAAATTGGTGAACTCGGTCTCGATCTTTGATAAATGCAAAGAAACAGCAGATATGTCAGTGTCCAGTTCTTTAATAGAGTCCCCCTGAGATGTTAACCTCGATTCATGTTCATCCAGTCGGGAGGTGCACCCGGTAACCTGCGCAGTAAGCTGCTCCTGAGATACCTTGATTCCAACGATGTCTTCCCTAATAGATGAAACAGCAGTAGAGAGATGGTCGAGAGCACTGCATTGGAATGAGATTTCCTCCATAAGAAGCTTGAACTCCCTCATGGTAATAGGGGCATCATCCGGCATAGGAGAGGTCTGCTGGATCTGAGAGACAGTGGGCACTTAGGCTCGCCTCAATCATCTTGAGGAGGTGCAATAACTGCACGACCACTTTTTCCCAACTTCGACCAGATACTTCTTGTCGGCAAGCGTTAGGCCCCCGCATACTAAGTGAAAAGTACTCATGCAAGTCGAACATTGAATTGATTCATCGGATTTGGAAACCGATTTTGAACAGCTGAGGCAGGATGACATGTTGTCAAAACAAAGTGGAAAATTTCGAAATTGTTGCAAACAAGTTGGAACGTGTATGGAACGCTTTACGTCGAGCGCACAATCACCGGTCACAGCTGTTTCACTGATTATCGTGAATAAACAAATATCTCGTAAACCCCCAATATAGTAATTGTTCAGAAACTTGAGTGTTTTCCAGAAGAAAATAGCACCCTTCAGAGCACAAGTAGTCGAGCATTAAATACACCAACTGGTAAAGGTTAAAAATTTAAACTTGAAAATTATGTCGCAAAAACAATAACTTAATCGGAAGGCAATTTTGAACGTGTAATATCATATAAAGCGTCACACACCTAATGATGTTAAATGATGTTAAAGATGTTATAAAAATGTAACTATCTCTAGAAGGGTACAAGTTAAATTGCTTTTTAGAAAAGCAAAATACTCAGGAAATATCAGGCTACATCACTGTATAATTTTTAGAAGCCTCAGGTATCTGGTATTGCCCACAAAAGACGTTAAACTATAATGAAAAAAACCCGAAAATTTAAACGCCCTGTAGAGCATGATGCATTTATTTTTTTGAACATCTCATTGTAGTATGATATTCGCCAATTAAAGAGCTACAACTAGGAAAAAAAACATTCAAATCGGACAAATGGTTGCTAAGATATTTATGGTTAACGCATAAAATACAAGAGTTGTTAAAATGTGTAATATCTCTGGACGATTCCGAAATAAATTGATTTTTAAAAAACTAATTACTCAAGAGATACTAGGCTACAATGCTCCATTGTTTTTATATGCCTCAGTATCCTGGCATTGCCCACAGAAGACGTTAAAATTTGACTAAAAAACATAACATTATATTAACGACCTCTACAACGTGAAGATCTTATTTGTTGGACTTCTGTTTAATGAAGGAAATTTGGCAGTACAAGAGCTACAATTGAAAAAAAACCATTGAATTCCGACAAAGATTGGGAAGATATCAATTGTTAAAATTTAACGAAATTGTAGGTGGTGCGCTAATTTTGTCCATCAGTATATTTGTAGTCGCGTTTTAATTAAAATCAGAAATGATATTACCTATAACAATTAATTAATTAAGTATACGTGTACTGAAGTTTTTTCTTAGTGTTGATAAATAATTATTATTCATACGTCATACTATAATATATTTCTCACAATATTATTTTGAATGAAAATTTTTATTTGCATTACGCATTTACTTTCAGCAAATTTCTCCTTCCAAACCATTTTACTGAGGTTTCACATTATTTAGGAAAAGTCCTCCAACCTGAAAAACAAAAAGTATTACTAAATATGCATGACCATTACAATTCTCAACAGGAATTTGAACATGATTCCGGCATTTCTATTCGAATTATAAGGCAAGATGGTATACGCTTGTAGGATGACAGCATTGGTAAGGCTACATCCACAGCAATCATTATAGTTGGTAATATCCTTCTAGTTTTCGCAAAGTTACAAAAAATTTTTTCGCAGATCTACAATTTTTGGCGCTCTTGTTCACCCTAATAGAGTGCCTATCATTTTGCCTAAATGTCTGTAATGTTGGAATATCGATTGGGTTCGGCTCCCTGATGAAGAATCCTAGGCGAAAGTTGAGTCTGTCCGGCCGACCGTATCCTCTCTAGCATCCAAAAGAGATGAGCTAGAGTTTTCATATTTTCAGAATAAGTTAATTGTCCAAATATCTCGGTCAAGTTCGTTATTGGGCCAAATCCGTCGGATGGTTCAGTAGTTATGAGCATCTGAAATTTTGTTTCCTCAATAACTACTAGAATATCCATCCGATCCAGTAGATACTAAAAATATTGTTGAGGAAGGCTGCAACAAAACGGCTAGCAAAATTTCGCAGAAATCATCACTCTAGAAAATTTTTAAAAATTCCCAAAAAAAAATTTTTCAATACTCCCTATCTCGCAAGATATTTTTCGGATTTCAATAAAAACTCGTGAATATATTGAGGTGATCGATATCTTACTAATCCTCAAATTTCATTGTCGTAGCTCTTTTCCATCAAAAGATATAATCATTTTTTTCATTTACTCAAGAAAAAAAAGAGAAATAATAACTTCGAACAAAACTTGGGGAAAATTATGAGTAGTTAATTTTAATTTGAGATATAGGTTTGTTCATTCATTAGGCGTTCATATTTGCATCACATTGTCCCATAGTACGAAAAAAGATGGTTTGAATATTTACTCGCAAGTAGCTCAACAAGAGCGCCAAAGCAATCTGACCTCACCTCAGTGCTTTCTGATTTTTTTTCCTGGTTGGTTGGGATATTTCTGCAGATTTCTTTGTTTTTTTCGCATTCTTTCTAGTTCAAAAACCTAGAAGAATAGAGTGCTATTATTTTATTAAAAATCTTTATGCCCTAGTTCTAGTAAAACCGCGTGCTATCGTTTTGACCGAGTATCTGTTATTTTCGAATATTCAGCCGAAAATGATGACAATCGATTGGGTTTGATTTAATGATTTGAGTATGTCCGTCCGGCCGGCCATTCCCGAAGAAATGAGTTCATATATTCATAATTTCAAAATATTGAATTGAATTGAAGATATTTAAATTAGGTTGAAACAAAAAGGCTCACAAAATTGTACAGAAATCTACATGCTAGAAAAATTTATAAAATTTATAATTAATTTATAAATTTTTTCCATTCTTTATATCTCATAAGGTATCAGACAATTTGAACCAAAATTGGTGCATGTAAGGACGATATTGCTATATTGAATATTCTTTGATTTTATTGTCGTAGCTTTCTTCCACCAGAAGGTATAATTGTTTTCCCATTTACCTAAGGGCAAGCAATCACAGAAGTTAAAGTTGATGTTATTTAATTAGGTTGACATACAGGGTGTCTCAAGTTCGAGTGCCTATTGAACGTTTCTGGAGAACTAGACATATTCGAAATTTGAAAATTGGGATTATGATTTTATTCAAAGTTCTCTACAGAGCTAAAATATTTTGGAAGCCCAAAAATTTCCGGTTATACAGGGAGTGAAAATAAATTCGACGAAAAAATTTTTTTTCAAGTTTTCGATTCCTGGTATGATCGAGTAATCAATAGTGAATACATTTCTGTTAAAATCATTGTATTTAATCGAATAGTTTTCGAAATATCCAAAAAAAACTGGAAAAAAAGTCAAATATGTTCAGTCAGTAATATGTTCATTATTCTTATTTTAAATATCCAGCGTAAACCGTTTTTACAACATCGAAGAGGAAGGATGTGAAAAGGTCATGCATCATTTGGATGTCAAAAATATCATTACAGGGTGTTTCAAATTCTGTGTTGAAAATTGTGATCTTAAATTGGCCATTACTTCTGTTTTTCAAATTAGAACCCTATTTCTTTATAATTGTGTTGGATTCTGCGGTCGAAAATAATGATAGTTTTCTCACATGATTATGCTAAAAATTCAATAATTTTTGACTTATTTGAGATTTTCTGGATTTATATAGTACGCAGAGTCAAATTCTTCGAATCTGATTCATAAGGATATTCTGTGAGCATAGAAGATAAATCATCCCATTTATAGTTCACAAGTGCCAGACAGGTCTTATTGTTAGTCGTTATGAAATTTTTTGATTTCACATAATGAATCGTTGCTATTCTAATAATGAGATTTTGGATTTATTTCTTATATTGTATTTTTTCAATTGTATACGCAGTACACATTCAAATGCACTTAATGATATTGTTTATTTCAAATCCATGGTCGATGACACAAAATGTTGAGTATCCAATGAGAAGTATCCCCATTTTTTTTTTAATTTCTGAAAAGATGTTTCAAACTTTAAAAATTTTGGAATGTAAGAGCCCCTAAAGAATACAATAAAAGGGCAGTTGATGAAATTAGTATTTCGACTTATTTCGAAGCGAATGAGAATTCATCTCTTCAATAGGAAACACTTTAAATAGATTCGCTTCTTCAGTACACCAAATTATGATTATAAATAAATTATGATAATAAAAATAAAAACACGTTTCAAAACTCAAATTAACAAAATAAATGATCAGGTAAGAGTTCCAATATGGTAACCATTTTGTTCCACACACTTTCGAATACGTCTTGAAACACCTCGGTTAGTCGCTCGCTCAATTTTCTCTTTTCTCTTAGTGAGTGGAAAGCATCCTCCACACCCCGTTTCAAATCTTCTTTGCTTTCAATAGGAGATTCATAGACTATGTTTTTTATTTTACCCCATAAATAAAAATCTAAGGGAGTAAGATCGGGAGATCGTGGGGGCCAAAACAGTGAAGAACGGCGTCCGATCCACCGATTAGCAAACATTGCATTCAGTTCTTCAGACACCTCGTACGAACTATGTGCCGGAGCCCCATCCAATTAATAACATGCGGTAGTCGACATACTCAACGACAGTTCATCCAAAATCTCTAAAACAAAATTTGTCAAGATTTCCAAAATTTATTATTCATCAAAAGAGCAAACATATTAAAACTAAATTTGTTCTGGGGTTTTCTTTGTCTTTTTCTATGAGGATTTTCACTTCTCCAAATGTTGCAATTCTTTCTATTAAATAGTCCCTCATTATTGAATTTTGCTTCGTCTGTCCAAATGATCTTTTTAAAAAAATTTTCATCATTTTTAAGTTTTTCTAATATTTCTCTACAGAAATTAAACCTTTTTATGTAGTCACCTGGTTCTAATGCATGAACTTTCTCATATTTGTAGTCATGCATGTTGTGTTTTCTCAAAATTCGGTGCACTGAATTTCTGTCTGAATCGATTTCATGAGCTGCACTTCGAAGAGATGCATTTTCATTCGCTTCGAAATAAGTCAAAACACTAATTTCATTTTCCTCATCATCAACTACCCTTCTTTTGTATTCTTTAGGGGCTCTTACACATCCAAAACTTTGGATGTTTGAAACATATTTTCTAAAGATCTTCTCCGTCATGGAAGGTAAATGGGGATACTTCTCATTGAAGGCCCGGCAGGTTCTACTGATAATTCAGTCACATTCACCATGTATATAAAATAGATCCAGAATTTCGTAATTAGAATAACGGTTCGTTTTGTTAAATCGAGAAATGAAAATAACGAATAACAATAACACCTGACACTTGTGAATTATTAACAGATATTTTATCTTCTATGGGTACAGAGTGTTCCCATGGTTTCGAAAGAATATTAATTGAATTTTTTAGATGCAATCAATTTGACTCTACGTACACCATAAATCCAGAAAATCTCATATAACTCAGAAATTATTGCATTTAGGAGCATAATCATGTGAGAAAACTTTCATTATTTTTGACCGCAGAATCCAACACTATTATACAAAAATAGGGTTCTAATTCGAAAAACAGAAGTTATGGCCAATTTAAGATCACCATTTTCAACACAAAATTTGAAACACCCTGTGATGATATTTATGAAATCCAAAAGATGCATGACCTTTTCACATCCTTCCTCTTCGATGTTGTAAATACAGTTTACGCTCAGGATATTTAAAATAAGAATAATGAACATATTACTGACTGAACATATTTGACTTTTTATTCAGTTTTTTTTTTTAATATTTTGAAAACTAATCGATTCAATACTATGGTTTTAACAGAAATGTATTCCCTAAAATACTCGATCGTACCAGGAATGAAAAATTCCAGTTTTTGGGCTTCGAAAATATTTCAGCTCTGTAGAGAACTTCGAACAATATCATAATCCCAATTTTCAGATCTAAAATATGTCTAGTTCTCCAGAAACGTCTAATAGGCACTCGAACTTAAGACACCCTGTATACGTTCCGTGTGGACTCCCGGCTAATTGAGACTTTGGGGTTCGAAAACAAAACTTCTCGAAAATTCCAATCGTCCCAATCTCACAGAAAAAGCCCCAATTTTTTTCTGTAAATATGAATTTTTCGTACTATCGGAAAAGAGAAATGTCAAAAAGTTCGACAGAAATGTCCATTCTCCATGCTTTCACAGATACGTATTCTATTATGTTTATACAGGGTGTCCCGTAACTCAACATTAAGCGGTTACAAACAGACACTATCTTCTGATCGATACCGCAAGCAGTATAAGCAATAGTATATTATATACCGCTGGACTGAAGTAGTACATTTAATCCTGAAGGTAAAGAACGGGCACTGCACTAAAAACTGATTGGTATCAAAAACCAACCTTTTCTGAAAGATTTTTGAATTTTAACTCCCACCACCCTTTTATACATAAAATTAATCTCATCAAAAATTTGAAATATCGAGCTTTGAAACTGGCTAGTCCAGAATTTCATAATAATAACTTTGAAAAAATTAAAACATTTCTAACCAAAAATAATTACCCTTTAGCACTTGTTACCGGAGTTCTTCATAAAAATCAGCAACACCCAGAAATAATAACACAGGATATAATCAGACCTAGGTTTTTCAAAATTCCATATGTTCCTGGCATATCAGAAAAGATAGGTAAATTATTAAATACTGAAACCATTAATATAGCCTATAAACCCTATAACACAATAAAAAAACAATTCTACACTTATTTAAGATCTAAGACGTCCTCACAATGGAGATCCAATGTAATTTATAAGATTCCGTGCAAAGATTGTAATAAAGTATACATAGGGCAGACTGGGAGATATTTAAAAACACGAATAACAGAGCACAAAAGAGACTGTGTCAATATTCATAACCCAGCCAAGGTAAAAGAAAACAACACCGCTCTGGCAGAACACTCCTTCAAAGAGCTTCACTCTTTTGATTTTGAAAAAGTTAGCATACTTGGACAACAAGATAATATTAAAAAAAAATTATTTGGGGAAATGTTGGCAATTTGAAAGGATGACAATTCTATTAATAAACGAGCGGACATCGAGAACCTCAATACTTCCTATTTCAACATTATTAATAAAATTAGGAATCTACATATAGTATAAATCAAATGAATTCATTATTACAGACTTTTATTGTTTTCATACCCACATATTACTCATGACTCATCCTCTGCATCTTTTTATTTGCATGTTGATAAATTTTAAATTTTAACATTTTGAGTGAAGAAGGTGTATCTGATATTGATAAAAGAGCAGCCAAGTAGGTGAAGAATTGTTACCACCGAAATCTAGAAAACTATATGAGCAGCAGTACGATGCTTTTAAAAAGTGGTGCCGCTTAAAAATGTGAGACAACCTACTGAAAATGCGCTGTTAGTCTACTTCAATGATAAATCAAAAGCGGTTTGTGCCTCAACTCTCTGGGCACATTACTCAATGCTGAAATCGGTTATTAACATTAGAGAAGTTATTGATATAAGTAAATTTCCAAAATTATTAGCTTTTTTGAAGAGAAGAAATGAGGGATTTAAGCCAAAGAAGTCGAGAATTCTCACGTCTGAGCAGGTAGATCAGTTCTTACGGGAGGCTCCGGATGATAAATATTTAATGCTTAAGGTAAATTTGGAAATGTGTTTATATTCAGAAATTTTAAGAAATCAATTTTTTTGTAGGTTGCACTTATTTTGGGCGTTGCGGGAGCTTGTCGTGGAAAAGAGTTGGTTGATTTAGCAATCGACGATGTGAGAGATTTGGGCGATTCCTTCCTAATTGCGATTAGAAACACCAAAAATAAAATTGACCGAAATTTTGTGATCAAAAATTCAGAAAACAGTGCCATCAGTTTTGTGGCGATATTTCGAAAATATGTGGCATTGCGAAAGACAGGGACACCTCATTCAAAATTTTTTGTTCAATACATCAACAAAGAATGTACTACGCGAGTAGTAGGAAAAAACATGTTTGGTACATTTCCCCGGCAAATAGCAGCTTTTTTGAAATTAGAAAATGCGACGTCTTATACGGGACATTGTTTTAGACGCACATCTGCGTCTTTGTTAGCTGATTCGGGAGCAACAATAGACGTGCTGAAGAGACATGGAGGATGGAAATCCTCCAACGTGGCCGAGGGATATATTGAATCGTCTATTAAAAAAAAAAAAAAAATTCAGATAAAATATTTGGTCAAGTCGCCGATTCGTCCACTATAGTTATGCCACAGTCCTCATTCTCGCTTCCTGTTTCCGCAGGATCTTCGAAACAAACACCAGTTCAATATGATAAGGACCTATCTGTTACTCGTCAGTTACCTACTGCATTAACCCGGGAAAGACTGGTCAATATGACGAACTGTCACAATATTAATTTGAATATTAACGTTAATTACCATTCTAATTAATTGTATTTTTCAATAAAATATCCCTTAAATTCGTTTGTTTGTGATTTAATCGTTCCGGGAGTTTCGTCAATATTTAATCCCGGAGGGATTAAATGAGACACTTTAGTACCTGTCACAAGAGAGTGAAGTTGTCACTTTAGTCCCGGAAGTACGAAAAACAGGTTATTTGAGATATAAACTAATTTCCATGGACCTTGACCAAAACAACTGATTATTTTTTGGATTTTTCATCAACATTAACTGATTAATCTTGCTGAGCAATTTCTTTCGAAATATTCAATGTGTTTACTTGAGCTTAATGTAGTATTAGTATGAACCTAAAATCATGACATTCTCACGTTATCATCACTAAACTCTTATGCACAATTTGGTTAGTATATAAACCTTTCTTCAATATCGTAGATATTGGCGAACGCTCTATGTTTTAGATTTCACTAATTTTTCTCAAACGAAGAAATCATTTTAGAGTTCCAAGGAAAAACCAAAAAAGAAGTCGGTAATTTATAAAAGTACTTCAAAGTTTGACAGAGCTGAATATTTTGAATAAAAATTTAAATTACTTACTGGTTTACTCTGATTTCTTTCGATACGTCTATTTCATTCGCTGATATGCCGGATTTGCACTTAGAACTGAAAGCATCATAGATTTGAAGGAATGCCTCCCTAGTGATTGGGCTTCCACAGGCCAGCTCCAAATGGGACTTCAAGCAAGGCTTCATGTAGTGTAAGGTACTGAAAAATTTTAATCAGAATATGAGGTTACAAAGTTAATATATTGATTTCGATCTAACCTGCATACATCGTCGACTCTCAATCCATTTTCATCGACTCTGCTTAATTTCATCTGGATGTTACGCGAACAAATATTCAGAGCAGGGGTTTGTTTATAGACGCAGCTATTTCCAAGTTCTGGAAGCAGAGAAAGGCGAATTATTAGAGTCACTTGTAACAATATTGGTAGTTTTATGTAAACGGAAAAAAAACCGCTTAGTACAGATAGTTTTTTCCGTCTTGATCAATGGCAATTCGAGCTATTCCTTGAAGCCAAATTCTGACTACAACATGAAACCTTCTATTTTTTTTAGAACAAACTTCATTCAATCAAGAAAATGCGACAAGTGAGAAAATGTAGAAAGCACTGACGTGATGTCAGATGGCTTTGATGCCCTTGTTGAGCTACTTGCGATTTAATCTTCCAACTATAACAAATATACAGGGTGAGTCTTTGACAACTGCGTTGATTCTTGACGTCACAAGAAACATTTTCTTCCTATAACATTTTTCCAAATTTGGCCCCGTTCAAAAGATATAGGGTGTTCAAATTTCATAAAAAAATTGCATTTTCACCTGTAATATTCAAACTACAATATCTACTATCTACTATCTACTAATACTATAGATTGGTTACATTTCATGAAAAACAAATATCGCTTGAACTAAAGATCCATATCTTGTAATTCCTGGAATCATTAGTCTTTTTTGCAGATAAAATCATTCTTCATCTTTCCTCCTAAATTGCACCATTCTTGAGATATTTGAAGTTGAAAGGAATTAAATCGATATAATTTTGTCCAAATTTTCTGATTTTCCCAAATCCAACTCTGTGCTGAAATGATTCGATAATCAGATTTGTTCAATGTTGCCATATTTTATGTCTTTATTAAATGTTTCTACAAAAGGTTGAGGACACCTCGCCAGTCTATGGTTCCACCACTAAACACTATAGATGAAATTAACCACTGAACAATTTTTGTCTTACATTCACTACAAAACCTAAATTGCCATCTGCTGTATTCATTATCAATGATGTCTAGCACCTTGTTTAATATTTAATCCAGATTAATATTCCATAATGAATAGAGAAATAGATTTCCATCACTCACATAGGTACTTCGGTATATTCTCATGACCGTTGAAATAGGTAATGTATTTTCTGTCAGGACCTGCTAAATTGAAGACTTATCTTTATGAAGAGCTGGTTTTTTATATCTTCAGACTTTCAGGGTTCATCAAATTATATCTATTCTAACATAGGAATGCTGCAAATTGAGATCATATGAGTTTTAAAAACTTCGAACCCAGTCTCCTAGATTTGTTTTATACCTTTATAGAAGTTTGTTATATTTATTATAAATGGTAAAAGAACAATTACTACAATTTGTTATATTAATTCCAATGGATTCTACAGTTTTTACATCAGTAGTTGATGATTGTTGGCAAACTTGTAATCCTGCTTGGTTGTTGGCACCAAAAATTGTTTCTGATATTTTTTCTTTTGCTCTTTCGACTTTTCGATGTAACCTTCAGCGACAGTATTGCTTTTCCATCCGCCATGGCGTTTCACGGTGCACAGATCAGCTCCAGAATCAGCCAAAAATGAAGCAGATGACCGCCGAAAACAATGTCCGTTATATTCTTCAGGGCGAGGTGAATTCAAGAAAGTGGCAATAACTTTTGGCATTTTACCAAAGGCATGTATTCCAATGGGTTGTTTTGTGCATTTCTCATTTCTAACACAAAAAAACGTAGATTTTCACATATTGTCTGACAAGTTCTACCATATTCAATCCTGGGACATTTCCCGCAGTTACAAAAAATTCTCGCATTACCTTTGTTTTCGTATTCGGTAATGTAATTCTAAAAACGGATACTACATCTATTGCATTTTCAAGAAGTGTATTTGTCAATTCCTCTCTTCTGCAAGCTCCACTTAGTCCATTTATCATGGCAACTTTATTAAATAAGTTTGTCTGATGCTTCCGTTAAAAACTTTGTAACATCTTGTTTAGTAAAAATTTTGGATATTTTAGCTCTGTAACCTTCTGATTTACGTTTTAGTAATGCAACCAGCTGTAGGTACTTACTAATATCGACGTTTTTTTTGTTGATAAAATACTTCTTATCATCGAATAATACGACCAAAGAGAAGATGGTTTTCTTTTCTTAGACAAGCATTCAAAGTAATTTCATATACACTCCGTGATTTTTCCGGCAAAAGAGAGTCCACGATATTTCTCGACATTTCTTCCAAATCAGAAGGTAAACTATCAGCTTCAGAATCACTCATTTTTTTAATTATATTAAATTCTACCTGACAATAATTATTGAGTTTGACAGCGATAAATAAATATTGCCTTTACAACCTGATGACGTTGTCAAGGAAATGGCAAAGCACAGCTAACTCACCTATTAATATTTGAAACTACACAATACTTACTCCTTTAGAAATAGTTGTCATTGTGACATGTCGAAAATGCAGTTTTTAATTTTTCGAAAATGTAATGATATAAAGGCCATCAGATAAAATTTTGTATGTAATACGAATTATAAACAATCATTATGGCACACGCCGTATTATCGTAAGTAGCATTCACGACTTGTATCATAATGATCGTCTTTATGATCCTTATTACATAAATAACTATTATTAAAGAACACCTAGTTGATTTTTCAGAATCAAATTTAGGAGATCAAACTCAATTTCTTCAAGCAAGTATAACTGCACACCTAAATATAGGAATACTTGTAATCTATCAAAGTAAATTGTTATTGGAATTCAGTACAGAAAATAATCATCAAGCAAAGTAACATCACTTTAAAATAGATATTCGTAGTGACATCGTTCATTGTTGTTGAAGATTTCGAAAAAGATATCCACATTTTTAACAGTATGATATCAAGAGACCTCATAGACCTTTTCACTGGTCTCTGTCAAGCAGAAGAAACTTCAGAAATATCAGTGTTTGGAAAATCATAGATGATTTTTTGTGGCTTTGAGTGAAAAATAAAGCACAGTGACAACCTCTTGCCTTGGAAGATTTCATAGAAATGATGGTTTTCATGATTTGGAAATTTTAAGAAGAAAATTACAAATGTATGATGATAACATCCATTAATTCTGAGGTTTTTTTGGAATTTCTCACTAGAATGGGATGGTTTATAATCATGAAGTAGGAAGAAATTATAGTAGAACAACAAAAATCTATGTTTATGGTGTTGAATTTTTTTACCAGAAAATTAGTATTTTGTATCTTCCTTCTGGATATGGACCTCATCTGATGAAACATGGGTGAGTGAATCATTTTTTAGAGGGAAAATAATGTTTTTAAATAATTCAGATTCATTAGTGGATGCTATGGAAGGTATTTTTCATTCAAACTAATCTGGACTACAGAGGGGTAATTGCCCAATGTGAAAACTTAAAATGCTTATAACTTTTTAACGCAGCTGAATTTGGAAAAACCGTAATGGAAAAAATGTTTCTTTTGATATCAAGAACCTATGGTTAAAATTAACGAATTAAAATCTTCACATACACTCTGTTTTTCAGTTCAATATATACAGTATATAAAATGAATCAAGAGCTGAAGAATATTCATCGTAGTATGTTACGCTTATTGATTCGTGGGCAAGAAAGTAGCAAACTGTTCCTCAGAATAATTTCAGCAAAATACGAAATTGTTTCAATACTTATTCCGTTATTTATGGTACACACGATTTTCTTGTGTATCGTGATCTCTTTTTGTGAAGGTTTATCGAATTCATCGATAACCTCTTATTCATCGCTAACGGTTTAGAGTTTTAGTCACGAAGGAACAGTACTCGGAGACGCATCGCGGGTTTTTCGTATGAGCGTATTAGCGTAATGGTGATTCAATAGTGACTGCTCAATGTCTCTATAGTGTGGAATATCGTACATGCCATGCGCCAAGTGACGATAGCATTAAAAAATGGATCAGGAGGTTCGAGAATTGAAGAAGTTGAAGCATCAATTCGTCAAAATCCGTCTTTATCCATCCAAGAGCGAAACAAAGCGTTGAACATAAACAAATCATTTTTACATTCGATTTCCAAGAAAGACTTACATCTAAAAGCCTATCAAATTCTACTATGCGAATCGACTGAATTTTGCTAACGAAATGCTGCAGCGATTTAACAACTTTATCAATATACTGTTTAGTGACGAAGCAAATTTTCACTTGAATGGTTATATTAATAAGCAGAATTGTCGGTACTAGGCAGTGGAGAATCTGAGACGAAAGCATGAACGACCCCTGCATAGCCCAAAGATCGAGGGTTGGACCGCTATGTCTGCTAAAGGCATAATAATTTTCATAAAGATCAACGAGGCCGAGCAATGAATGTGAATAGTGACCGATATTGCGATATTTTGCGAAATTTTTTGGTCCCAGAGTTGCAGGAGTTTGCAGGTATCAACAAAAAACATGGTTGCAGCAATATGGGGCCACTTGCCATAGCTCAGATGATTCAATGGAAGTTGTTAACGAATTATTCCCCTATAAAGTCATTTCGCGAAGGAGTAACATCAACTGGCGTCCCAGAAGCCCCGACATCGAAAAAATTTCTAATCAACTTACCAAAAATGTGTTCTCCGTCAGTTTTACAAACGTATTTAACTCCTTGTAGGAAGGCATCCAATGCGAAATCTGGAACATCCTTGCTTTTTGCTGGCATACAATCCTTGACTACTTTCATCAGAGGTTGAAGACATTTCGGAAGTTTATTCTGGATTATTGAACAGGAAGTTTCACTTGTTCTATCGATTCTGCCAGCGCAAGATTCTATTGAGTCAAATGCATCCTGGAATTGATTTCTTGATTATAGTACGTACTTCAGTATCGATTAAAACATAACGACAAGAGACGAACAACTCCATTAACAATTTGAAATAAGAAAATTTAAAAAGCACTGATGTGAGGTCAGATCGCTTCAGTGCTCTTGTGAATATACTTGCGAGTTTTTAGTCATACTTTCAAACATCACAATTCATAATATACAGAGTTATGATAAAATAATGCACAAAATTCATAAAACGTAAACGATCACTTTTGAAAAAAATGCAAAAACACGTCAAACGGTGTTTTATATTCCGCATCTCTTGACGTAAGTTACAAAAATAACAAGTCAAATTTGTCAAAGTTGTGACGTCATCAACATATTTTTTTAATGGGAAGCGAAAATTTTCTTACATTATGTGATAAAGCTTGTTTAAACTTATCTAGTAAGAACATCTGTTCTTATCAATTTTTTCGATTGATTTACTAAAACAACGGTGTGTCAGTGTCAGTCGTACAATTAGTGTGACATCAGTTTTATTATTATGGTTCATTTAAGCGAAAGAGAAAGGATAGAAATGGTAGGTTACGGCCATCGCCTTTGAAGTCATGAAGAAGCATTTACTTTATTTAACGCAACACATTTCAAAAGACCTCCCATTGCTAGAAGCACAGTGAGCAGAATTGTTGCAAAATTTAATGCAATGGGATGCGTGAGGGATGCTCCAAAATCTGGACGACCAGGAATAAGCGACGATGTGAAGTTAGATATTTTGCTGTCAGTAGAAGACAACCCTCACGCAACTACAACAAAAATTGCCTTACAAGAAAATGTTAGTCAGTAGTTTGTAGTAAAGATGTTAAAAAAAGAAAAACTACACCCATTCAAAGTTCAACTTGTTCACGAACTCTCAGAAGTTAATCCGGACATACGTTTGGAATTTTGTGAAATCTTCATGCGGCATTGTGACGAAAATCCAAATTTTCTTAATAGTGTAGTATTCTCCGATGAGGCAATGTTTTGTCTGAGTGGTTCTGTAAATCGACACAATTGTCGCTACTGGCCCCAGTGGATGCAGACAAAACACACCCAGTGCCCCCAAAAAATTAATGTTTGGGTAGAAATCGCCAGGGGAAGATTTAGTGGTCCTTATTACTTTCGCGGGAATTCAACAGCTGAACGATATTCGGAACATCTTCGTAAAGCAGTGCTTCCGGACCTACTTGCGGCATTTTCGGGTCCAAATAATGGGGAAAACTTGGATCCCAGTATTTGGTTCCAACAAGATGGCGCACCACCATATTATGGTCTTACTGTTCGAAGGTTTCTGGATAACCATTTTGAAGGACGGTGGATTGAAAGACGTGGACCAATGGAGTGGCCACCTAGGTCACCTGAGCTTACCCCCCTTGATTTTTTTCTGTGGGGACATTTGAAAAGTCGGGTCTACATTAACCGGCCAGACAATTTAGAAGACTTAATGGAACGAATTAGACACGAAATGACTCTTATAACTCCGCAGATGATCGGAAACTCTGTAAATGCGGTCTACCATCATCTTGGCCTATGTCAGTTAGTAAACGATACACAGTTTGAACAATTCCTATAAGAAATAGTTTTGGTTTAATGGACTGTTTAGTTAATTGAAAATTTATTATGAAACTTAAGTTTATTTCGTTTTTTATTCATTTTCTCGTTTTTTTCTGAAGTGATCGTTGTAGGTTTTATGAATTTTGTGCATTACTTTATCATAACCCCGTATATCCAAATAATGAAAATGATGAATGAGCATAGCGAAACACATTTAATTTGAAGAGAGTACCTAATTGGAAAAAAATTTTCCTTCATTATATCAATTATTTGAAAGAATAACTAAATAAGTCGAGATATTGAAACTGTCGTACCTAACCTATTTAGTTTCCAAGAACAAGGGAGTTAAATTTCTCATATATATATATATATATATATATCATAATCTCAATGTTCAGCTTTCAAATAGACTCATTCCCCCATAAACGTCTAATAAGTACTTCAACTTGTAACTTCCTATAAAAGGCTATGAAAATATCAATGTTAGATAGACCTACAAAAATTTCCGCTACACTTTGTTGGGAGGGAGCCAT
This sequence comes from Micraspis discolor, assembly GCA_030674115.1. NCBI lineage: Eukaryota > Metazoa > Arthropoda > Insecta > Coleoptera > Coccinellidae > Micraspis > Micraspis discolor. The sequence goes on along the minus strand of JARTUT010001749.1, from coordinate 562,807 downwards.
TATAGTCTAAATTTTCGATCATCTTGACAATACGCATAAGATTTATCTAAAAAAAATTAAAGAAATTTTTTTCATTGTTCCAAAAATACTGAGTCGATTTCCAATATATTGTAACATCCTAGGTTTTTTTTAATACAAAAAATCGTAGTCTCATTTCACCCTACGTTGAGACGGCACTGGCTTCTCACGTACCTCGAAGGAGAGTCCATGGTCAGAATAAATTCTATGGTTATAATCGGAGAAAGAAAAGAAGAACGTGCCGCACTGTCAAGTGCGGTGATCTGCGCGAGTACGTGAGAGAAAAAAAAGAAAGAATGCAAGATGGGAAACCATTATCGGTGGAGTTGTGAGAGAAGTAACAGAGACCCAAACAAGTGTTAGTGCCTTTGTGTGAGTTCAAAAACGAAGCCATCTCACGTTGAGTGACCCTAGAATATCCTTTGCAAGTATAATTGAGACTATTTTGAATGTTATTAGCTTCTTGTCCGTTCACTAACCCTTTGTTGGAAATCTCATAGTTTCAGGAAATTTATTATTTTTCGTATCAATGCCATTATCATAGAGTATTTCTTAATTATTATTAAATTCAATGATGTACAAGGTGGTGTTTGGGCCTTTGTCATTAATGTTGTTGTCTTGTGAATGTAATTCTTTGCTAATATAGTGCTTTGTCTAATTTCATATAACTATATTTCCATTGTTCATATAGTGCTTTGTCTAATTTCGTATAACTCTATTTCCTTTGTTCACATAATGCTTTGTTTAATTTCATATATCTCCAATTCCTTTGTTCATATAGTGCTTGTCTAATTTCATATAACTCTATTCCCTTTGCTCACATAATGCTTTGTTTAATTTCATATAACTCTATTTCTTTTGTTCATATAATGCTTTGTTTGATTCACATAACTCTATTTCCTTTGTTCACATAATGCATTGTTTGATTCATTTAACTCTATTTCCTTTATTAACGTAAGGTTTTCTTTGTTGTTGTGATGTCTTGTTCACTTTGTATAAGTCTACTTGTGCCATAAGAAACAAACTCTTTATAGCATATCACACTTTCCAGACAACTGAATCCTACTCTGTTCTAGAACTTCAAATGTCTAGGACCGCTCGGTTTTGCACTAGGCGCCAAATTTCGAATTCACTGTTATCGCCGCATTAGAGAAATACCTTAATAATCAGTATACAAAATCACTTTCGACAACGGTAAAGTACATAATTTGGACTAGAATTATCCGCTCTACAACTTTTGTTTGAAACTTTTTCTCACTAAACCTTCTCATGTGCGAAAATATCAGAAAAACCGTGTTTTTTTCTCTTTTTCAAAAATTTTTCAATGTTCCTGAAAATTTTAACACCTGCATTGTTGACCATATGTTTCTCTTATTAAAACAATCAACATATCAAAAATGCAGCTCTTTCCCAAAAAAAGTGATTTCAGCCCTTCCTTTACTGGACTAGAAATGTCCAAACTCAACTAACAAGAATATAACATCTGGCCTCCATTAACAAAATGAAATAAGAAAATTTTAAAAGCGCTGATGTGAGGTCAGATCGCTTCAGTGCTCTTGTGAATATACTTGCGAATTATTAATCATACTTTCAAACATCACAGTTAATAATATATATCCAAATAATGAAGATGATGAATGAGCATAGCGAAACACATTTAATTTGAAGGGAGTACCTAATTGGAAAAAAATTTTCCTTCATTATATCAACCCATTAAGCAAATTTGAAAGAATAACTAAATGAGTCGAGATATTCAAACTGTCATACCTAACCTATTTAGTTTCCAAGAACAAGAGAGTTAAATTTCTCATGACCAAAAGTAGAAAGCTGTGGAACATAACGTATTTATAATAATAATTTCGTCAAGGGGTACGGTAGACTGGATCGAAACCTCATATGAATAATAAAGCATAAAAAAATATCGATTTTGAGTCGACAACATATATCCGCAAAATTCGGATTATGGAGAATTTCGTTAAATTTCGATGGCACTGACAAACAAACCGCTGTCGCCATCTTAGGTAGTTCACCATCCACTCACTATGCGATCAGCGCCAAAACCTTACTATTTACTGGGTTGTCAAATCAGTGCGTTTCGCTAAAATATTGTTTTTGACACTTTTAAGATATACTCTTTGATAGGTGTTTCTTCTTTTTCATGATATACTCTTTGTCATGTGTTTGACATTGGGCGATTCAATCACAGAAAAAGAATATTAGCCATAACCATAAAAGTTGAAGTTCAAATGTCAATGTCATTTAGTTTCGCACAGTGATATATTCGTTTGAAATAGTTTGAATTAGTTAGGGATTACTACCGAAATATTTTATTGTTGATATGATGATCATTCTGCAGGAGTATGATAGCATTCTCACGTTTGGTTGATTTTTTATGACTTTTAAATAATTAGACTGAGTACCTACTAACCCCCCTGGGGGGTGCAAGTGAATGTGGAATAAGCAGTAAATGTCAGTTGATCTTTCTAAACGTTATTGCCAAATTGGACCTTGATCCTATATCTAGTTTCCCAGGTATGAATTTCTCACAGAAAACTCGGGTGGAACTTGGCTAGCCCCCATAGGGGGTGCAAGTGGGAGCGAGTCATATAGATATTTTGTGTATGTAAAGAGACAAATAATTACTAAATTTGATGTCGATTCTATGTCTAGTTCTCGAGATATTCGTATCTTCTTGAATAATAATTAAGCCGTTATTTTAGCCCCCCATGGGGGTGCAAGTCTGAAATAATTACAGAAATATTTTTCTGTCAATATTTAGATAGTTCTGCAGGAGGATAATAGCATTCTCACGTTTTATTGATTTTTTATGAATCTTTAATAGTCAGGCTGAGCACCTACTGACCCCCCTGGGGGGTGCAACTAAATGTGGCATAAGAAGTAATTCTCAGTTCATCTTTGTGGACGCTATTGCCAAATTTGACATCAATCCCATGTCTAGTTTGCTAGATAAGAATTTTTTTATTGAAAACTCGTTCGTCATTCGGCCTATTCAACCCAGAGGTGCTGTGGAATGAGTGCTGGTGATAGATTCATCATGGAGCATCGTCGTAGAGAACGTACCACATCCAGATTCCAACGTGAAAATAGAAAAATCTCAAATTATCTCGGCGAATCAAAATTATTTGCATCGCTATCCGGCCAATATTTCAGTGGCGTACGGAAAATTCTATACAAAACTCGGCTATCTTACTCGGCTGTTTTCACATCAGTCTAAACTTCCTTCCTCTTAAGAATCAAAGTGGCTATCATTTTTCATTATATAAATTGATATATTTCAAATATAAAGATCTAATATTATTGCTTCAATACATTACCTCCAGTTTTGCCTTTGTACCTGGGCAAATTTGCTCCCAGTAAGAAGTGATTTCATCCATAGCCTGTTTTTCTTGAAGATATCCTTCAAGACCCTTCAGCTTGGCCATCATAATTTCTTGTCGGGTGGTACATCTTACCGAACTTAAAGCTGCAAGGAATACAAGGTATGAATCAAATTTGCAATTTGCGCTAAGTCATTCTTTTAGAAATTCACCAAAAATTATAAAATCGACTAGAAAATATATTTGTATGTATATTCGGGTTAATAATTTTCAATGACTCGTCCATAGGACTGAAGAAATCTTATGTATGTCCCTGAAGGCAGTGTCAAATTGAAATATTCAAGGAAACTGGAATAGTTAGAAGTTGTGAGGGTATTTATACACAACAATTCTAACACCTTGGAGCCGCATAGTAGGAAATATATATATTTTTATTTCCTCAATAAGGTGACGTCTGAAACTTGCTGGGTGAGTAACTCCATCAAGACAATTTCCGCTCAAGAGTGCAGAAAAAAGATCTGTTGAATGATATTGACGGTCCCAAGTAAAACATCTTTCAGCATCAAAATGACTGTATTTGGCTGCAACCTAAGTTCTTGTAAGGAATGAAGTTTTTCTCAACACAATTCCGTCAACACTTATGATAATATTCTATACTAGTAAGCGGGTAGATCAATAGGCCCGTAGATCCATAGGCCCGTAGATCCATAGGCCAGTAGTTCAATAGGCCAGTAGTTCAATTGGCCCATGGATCAATATAGACCATAGATCAATATAGACCGCAGATCAATAGGGCCCATACATTAATGAAGCGCGCAGAAACACGAAACACGTCAAATTACCCGTTGAAAGCGAAAAAGCTAGAAAGAACTGGAAAAAACACGGAGAAACGCGAAAACACACGAAGGAATCCGAAGAAACACGAAAGAAACCGAAGTTATACGAAAGGAACCGAAATTACACGAAACATCGCGAGAAAACACGAAAGAACACCAAGTAACACAAAAAATCTAAAGGAACCTGAAAAAAACCCGAAACACAAAAGTACTTGTAAATTGCACACCTTGTATATCACCCGACCGTAAACTTATTGTAAATTGCACACCCTGCATGACGTTTTATCGAAATCCGCTCCCATTCGTGAGAAAACTTGAAGGAGAATGCATATGAGACACTCAGTATACAATTGATTAGCAGTGAAAAAAAAACCAAAAGAATATCGTTGTAACTCCATCTATTCGAGTTCAGTAATTACCACGAAGGAAGTATCAAAATTATTCTATGGAGCTCCTATGTTACACCCCGTATATGTTTCGAAGATAATTTTTCCGTAAAAAACCCGAAGGAACACAAAAACTTGAAAAAACTTGAGAGCGCGCAAAAAAACAGAAGAACTTGTAAAGTGCTCACCCCGTATATAACCCGATCGCAAATTCATTGTAAATCGCACACCCTGTATGACATTTTACCGAAATTAGCTTTCACACCTGAAAAACATGATGAAAAATGCATATGGGACACCCAGTATATAATTGATTTGCAGTGGATGCTTTCATCATAAGAAACAAACCGAAAGAATATCGTTTTAACTCTATCGTTTCAAGTTCGGTGCATTCCACGAAGAAAGAACCCGACGAAACACGGAAAAACTTGAAAGAACCCGAAGTACCACGAATGAACGAAAAATATCCAAAGGAACCGAAAAAACCCGAAGGAGCACAAAATCAACGAAAGCGCGCAAAAAAACTCGAAGGAAAGCTTAAAACCCCGAGGGAGCACAAAAACCGAAAGCGTGCAAAAATAATGAAAGAACTTTTAAATTGCACACCCTGTATATCAATCGATCGCGAAATCATTGTTAATAGCACACCCTGTATGGGATTTCATTGAATTAAGCTCCCTTACGCGGAAAAGCACAAAAGCTGGAGAAAAACTCTGGTGAATGTCAGCGCTACTCAGATCTGACACCCTGTATATGAATCGAATATATTTTATCGAATTAAGATCCAAAACTCCCGAAACAACACAAAAACTCGAATTTGCGCAAAAAAATCAAATTAACTTGTAAATTGCACACCCCGTATATCACCCGATCGCAAATTCATTGTGAATCGCACACCCTGTATGACATTATACCGAAATCAGCTCCCATTCGCGAGAGAACTTGAAGAAAAAAATGCATATGGGACACCCCGTATATAATTGATTCGCAGTGGGTGCTTTCTTCATAAAAAAACAAACCCAAAGAATATCGTTTATAACTCTATCGTTTCGAGTTCAGTGCATTCCACCAAGAAAGAAACCGACCAAATATGAAAAAACGCGGAAAACATGATAGAACCCTAAGTAACACGAAATCTCTCGAAGAAAGAATCTGGTGAAAATCAGTGCTTTCCATAATCACAGCCTGTATAGCGATTTTTTCGAGATAGCACAGCCTGTATAGCGATTCATCGCGATCTGTGTGCATTCTTCAAGGACGAAAATGAATTAGCGCGAAAATAGAGCCTGAAATGACGATTTTCAAACGCATATTTGAGGTGTTTTTCTTGCGATTCACGAAAAGTGGTAGGTATCTAGAGATTCGGAATCTCCTGTAGATTCTTATTCGAGTGCTTGGAAGGCGCAAAAGATCTTCCACCGGCCATATCGAGCGAAAAATTGATGCCGTATTTTCAAATTTGGAGCTCGCGTTCGGCTATCATCGGAAATATTCTATATTATATTATATAAATCATCAATTCATACAAGGTGAAACATTCAGAATTAAATCTATTAGACATGTCACTTAACATAACAAAATATAAAAGCTTTTGTGAGAAATGAGGACCATAATGTAAGTCACATTTACGTCCTGGACTTGGTCTGAAATTTCAGAGAGGCGGGCTCAGTTGTTAATTTGAAAAAAAAAATTAATTGTGTCCGAAATGATGATGTGGACATAGGAATTTTAGGATATTTCGTCAATGATTCTACTTCAAGTACAAGTATAATGGAAGAAATATCTGGGATTTCTCGTACCACTATTAGAATGTTACTTAAAAAGTACAATTTCTATCCATACAAGATAAGTCTGCGTCACGAAATGAACGATGTTGAATTTGATCGCCGATTACCACTTTGAGAAAACATATGGTAAATAATAAGTAATAATACTGACTTCTTTCTTGATGTCTGCTTGGTTGACGAAGTATCTTTTTATTTGAATGGATCTGTAAATCGTCACAATTATCGATATTGTATGTAATGAAGTGTGATAAGTTGTTGTTCAACCTTCCACATGTTATCGCACCAGGAGAGATATTTAGTACCGGAGATACTTGAGCATCGTGATTTAAGTTGTACGACTGCTTCTTCAGCTTTGTCACACATTATACAGGGTGTCTCAAGTTCGAGTGCCTATTTCTGGAGAACTAGTCATGTCTGAAAATAGGAATTATGATATTGTTCAAAGTTCTCTACAGAGCTAAAATATTTTCGAAGCCCAAAATCTTCCGGTTATACGGGGAGTGAAAATAAATTCGACGAAAAAATCTTTTTTCAAGTTTTCCATTCCTGGTATGATCGAGTATTCAATAGTGAATACATTTCTGTTAAAACCATTGTATTAGATCGAATAGTTTTCCAAATGTCAAAAAAAAAATTTAGAAAGCACTGACGTGAGGTCAGTTGGCTTAGGCGCTCTTGTAAACCACTTACAATTATTTAAATTTTGAAAAATCATATCTCCAGAACTATTAGCTTGTCGAAGTCGAGAGTGGTATTTTTGTATACGTCTGATAAAACTGCACCATAAAAAAATTTTTATTTGAACAGTGTCATTTGAAAAAAAATTTTTTTGTTACTCCGAACCTATTCGGCCGATTTGACCGAATAACGAACTCAGCCGAGATATTTATACCTCAAACCTATTCTGAAAGTTTCAACTCTCTAACTTCATCCGTTCGAGAGTTATCGTGTTCACGGAACGGACGGACGGACGGACAGAATCGATTTTGACCACGGATTATTCATCAGTAGGTCCAAACAAAACGATTGATACCACTTTTGCCCAAAAATTCGAAAGTCACAGACATTTGGGCAAATTGATAAGCACTCTGTTCAGGTGAACAAGAGCGCCAAAAACTGGAAAAAAGTCAAATATGTTCAGTCAGTAATATGTTCATTGTTCTTATTTCAAATATCCTGAGCATAAACCGTTTTTACAACATCGAAGAGGAAGGATGTGAAAAGGTGATGCATCTTTTGGATTTCAAAAATATCATCACAGGGGTTTCGAATTTTGTGTTGAAAATTGTGATCTAAAATTGGCCATAACTTCTGTTTTTCAAATTAGAACCCTATTTTTTGGCGCTCTTGTTCACCCGAACAGAGTGCCTATGATTTTGCCCGAATGTCTGTAATTTTGGAATATCGAGCCGAAAATGGTCTCAATCGATTGGGTTGACTCCCTGATGAAGAATTCGTGGCGAAAGTTGAGTCGGTCCGATCGGCCGGCCGTACCCTCTCTAGCATCCAAAAGGAATCAGCTAGAGTTTTCATATTTTCAGAATAGGTTAATTGTTCAAATATCTCGGTCAAGTTCGTTATTGGGCCAAATCCGTCGGATGGTTCAGAAGTTATGAGCATCTGAAATATTGTTTCCTCAATAACTACTAGAATATCCATACGATCAAGTTGATACTTGAAATATTGTTGAGGGAGGCTGAAACAAAACGGCTCGCAAAACTTCGCAGAAACCGCTACGATAGAAATCTTTTAAAATATTCCAAAAAAAAAATTTTTAATACTCCATATCTCATAAGACATTTTTCGGATTTCAATAAAAATTCGTGAATATATCGAGGTGATCGATATCTTACTTATTCTAAAATTTCATTGTCGTAGCTCTTTTCCATCTAAAGATAGATCATTTTTTTCATTTACACAAGAGAAAAGAGTAATGACATGAAGTCTCGCTGATTTTCTCTGAACTATGGCCATCACAGATCGATATTCGATTGACAAATATAGGGCTCATTAATCAGTGTCAGTTGGCGTAATATTAATCGAAATTTTTCATAACTGGAAATCATAGAGATAGAATTCAATCTCGATAGCTGAAACAAAATACGTTGTCAAAATTTAGAAGCACTGACGTAAGCTTTTAAAAGGGAATTCAGATTCGAACAAAACTTGGTGAAAATTATGAGTAGTTATTTTTAATTTGAGATATATGTTTGTTCATTCATTAGGCCTTCATATTTGCATCACATTGTCCCATAGTACGGGAAAAGACTATTGTTCACCTGATCAGGGTGCTTATAGATTTGTTATGGTTTGAATATTTACTCGCAAGTAGCTCAACAAGAGCTCCAAAGCAATCTGACCTCACGTCAGTGCTTTCTAAATTTTTTATAATTGTGTTGGATTCTGCGGTCAAAAATCATGATAGTTTTCTCACATGATTATGCTCCTAAATTCAATAATTTCTGAGTTATTTGAGATTTTCTGGATTTATGTAGTACGTAGAGTCAAATTGTTCGAATCTGATTCATAAGGATATTCTGTGAGCATAGAAGATAAATCATCCCATTTATAATTCACAAGTGTCAGACAGGTTTTATTGTTTGTGGTTATGAAATTTTTTTGATTTCATAAAATGAATCGTTGCTATTCTAATAATGAGACTTTGGATTTATTTCTTATAATTGTATTTTTTCAATTGTATACGTAATACACATTCAAATGCACTTAATGATATTGTTTATTTCAAATCCATGGTGGATGCCACAAAATGTTGAGTATTCAATGAGAAGTATCTCCATTTTTTTTTTACAATTACTGAAAAGATGTTTCAAACCATTTAATATGTTTCCTACATTAAATAAATTCGCTACTTCAGTACACCGAATTATGATTATAAATAAATTATGATAATAAAAATAAAAATACGTTTCAAAACCCAAATTTACAAAATAAATGATCAGGTAAGAGTTTCAATATGGTAACCATTTTGTTCCACACACTTTCGAATACGTCTTGATACACCTCGGTTAGTCGATCGCTCAATTTCCTTCCCCTTTAGTGAGTGGAAAGCGCCGTTTCAAATCTTCTTTGATTTCACTAGGAGATTCATAGACTATGTTTTTTATTCTACCCCATAAAAAAAATCTGAGGGAGTAAGATTGGGAGATCGTGGGGGCCAAAACAGTGAAGAACGGCGTCCGATTCACCGATTACCAAACATTGCATTCAGTTCTTCAGACACCTCGTGGGAACTATGTGCCGGAGCCTCATCCAATTGATAATATGCTGTAGTCGACATACTCAACGGCAATTCATCCAAAAATTCAGAAACAAAATTTCTCAGGATTTCCAAAAATTTTCTTCATAAATGTAGTACCGCACTTTTTTGTTCATCAAAAGAGCAAACACATTAAAACTAAATTTGTTCTGGGGTTTCTTTGTCTTTTTCTATGAGGATTTTCACTTCTCCAAATGTGGCAATTCTTTCTATTAAATAGTCCTTCATTATTGATTTTTGCTTCGTCTGTCCAAATGATCTTTTTCAATAAATTTTCATCATTTTCAAGTTTCTCTAATATTCCTCTACAAAAATTTAACCTTTTCATGTAGTCACCTGGTTCTAATGCATGAACTTTCTCATATTTGTAGTCATGCATGTTGTGTTTTCTCAAAATTCGGTGCACTGAATTTCTGTCTAAATCGATTTCATGAGCTGCACTTCGAATATATGCATTTTCATTCGCTTCGAAATAAGTCAAAACAATAATTTCATTTTCCTCATTATCAACTACCCTTCTTTTGTATTCTTTAGGGGCATTTACACATCCAAAACTTTGAAAGTTTGAAACATATTTTCTAAAGATCTTCTCCGTCATGGAAGGTAAATGGAGATACTTCTCTTTGAAGGCCCGGCAGGTTCTACTAATAATTCTGTCACATTCACCATGTATATAAAATACATCCAGAATTTCGTAATTAGAATAACGGTTCATTTTGTTAAATCGAGAAATGAAGATAACGAATAACAATAACACCTGACACTTCTGAGTTATTAACAGATAATTTATCTTCTATGGGTACAGAGTGTTCCCATGGTTTCGAAAGAATATTCATTGAATTTTTTTAGATGCAATCAATTTGACTCTACGTACACCATAAATCCAGGAAATCTCAAATAACTCAGAAATTATTGAATTTAGGAGCATAATCATGTGAGAAAACTATCATTATTTTTGACCGCAGGATCCAACACAATTTTAAAAAAATAGGGTTCTAATTTGAAAAATAGAAGTTAATGCCAATTTTCAACACAAAATTTGAAACACCCTGTGATGATATTTTTGAAATCCAAAAGATGCATGACCTTTTCACACATCCTTCCTATTCGATGTTGTAAAAACGTTTTACGCTCAGGATATTTAAAATAAGAATAATGAACATATTATTTACTGAACATATTTGACTTTTTTCCAGGTTTTTTTTGGATATTTTGAAAACTATTAAATTTAATACAATGGTTTTAACAGAAATGTATTCACTATTGAATACTCCATCATACCAGGTATGGAAAACTTGAAAAAAAATTTTTTCGTCGAATTTATTTCCGCTCCCTGTATAACCAGAAGTTTTTGGGCTTCGAAAATATTTTAGCTCTGTAGAGAACTTCGAACAATATCATAATCCCAATTTTCAGATTTCAAATATGTCTAGTTCTCTAGAAACGTCTAATAGGCACTCGAACTTGAGACACCCTGTATATTTCACTGCTTTTGCTACCTATTAGACAAATCAAGTCCGTTGCTAACAAAAGTGAATATCCAGTATTCAATCAAAAAAAAAAAATAAACCAATTAAAGTATGAAGATTATAATTTGTTCTAAATAGAGATTTTATAGTGCGGAGATGACATGATATGATAAAAGGTAAAAATGATAGTACTTGTCCTAATGAAGCCAAAGAGCTGTAACACGTATCGGTAAGTACCATCTTTTATTACTTTCTGCTCCTTCGCGGAACTACGAACCAGGGTCCTTTCATATAATTTATTCTGTTTGGTCCCATGACCCTTCCATTCAACTATCGGTATGCGGTACGTGCTTGCTAGATTTCTAATGAGGGGGCTTATTAATGCAATTCAATTTATTTGACTTAAGAGAATGGTTTCGAGGAAATGAAAATAAATTCATGAATTGTCACAAAAAAACTAGCAGATGAGAAAATTCTTCAAGGTCTCTTTATGTTTAGGCTTTTTTTTTTTCAATAAATTTGTATGAATCACTTTTTTCAGAAATATCTAGTCCGTCCTTGTTAAATTTTTAAACACATAACAGAAGCAAGAAATTTACCTGCGGAGCAGCAGACGACAAATATCAATAGTTTCATCTTGAACACTCTTACCAACACTAAACACTTCGATTAGGCTCTTGCTTATAGAATATTGATAATAGAGATCATATTTATTTGACCCTTGTTTATCGTCACGCATTCTGAGAAGGATCGAATAGTGATAAATTCTAGAAAACAGAGATTATTAGCAAAATATTGAAGATAACCTCTGGGAAAACCGCGCATTCTATATTATAGATACGCATTTGAAAACACTCCTAATGAAATTCATGTATCAATAATGATTCATCCTATAGAAAATACATATACATATTTCTGATACCGTACGATACATCCAGCCAATAATTTAAAAATGTTTCAATCCAAACTCGAACTGTCGTGATGTCATGCGATCCCTACCCCAGTGTTCATTATAAGCACGTACAATATTTCGTTACTAAACTATCTTAACACTTTCAGAATGATATCAATAGAATTCAAATCATTTAGTTACCCAACTAACCATTTATGTTCTATAAATGGCCCAACAACATTTACAAAACAATTCTTATAAAATCTATGTAGCTATAAACGTTTTGAAATTATTTATACAACACCAGTGGCGTATATAGGGGGGGCCCAGGGGGATAAAGAAAACTGAACTACTATAATAAATGAAACAGGCTCGGGAAGCATGGCTCCGGCGTCTGATGTGAACATACAACAACTGTTTGTTCGCGTGACGATTTCTAAACTGGTTGGGAACCTATACGCAGGCTCAGATCTTAAAATTCGGAACAATGTGGGTACCAGTTACAAATCTCCGAAGCTCTGATCATATCTTTGAATCCGCGAACGGTTCTTTTCTATCTGCGCTTGCGTGAATAAACCTAATAATAATCTGTAATACGCACGACACGGCTGAAGCCGCTAGGACAGTAGTTGATGATTACCTAAATCTCACGGTTGCGTTCTAAGATCTTAAGAGTATTTTAGTGTTCTCGGGTCGTAATTGAAAGCTGATTAGTGAAAGAAAATCACAATGAAGAGACAAAGTTCAATTCAAGATTTTTTCACGAAAAGACAAAATGTGGATAGGCCTGAAGTTGAAAATTTGGAGGTCGCGTTGCCGTGGAAGGACAAAGTGAAATTGCTTGTGCCGATATCTTTCAAACGAGCTCCTCTGGTCAAGATGTGGAAGGTATTTTTCAAGTTATTAAAAATTTAAACGACAGTGGAAATTACTGTCAAAGGAGTTATATTTGTTCATTAACAAATGATGAAAAAGTTTCATTGTTAGAAAATGTATGGAAACCTCAGTCTGGATACAAATTTCCTACCACTTCGATTTCAAACCACACGAGATCCTTTCAAGCGAAATGGCTTGAAGAATTTGAGTGGTTAACTTATTCAGAGGAGAAATGCTGTGCATTTTGTAAATACTGCGTGTTTTTCTCTCGGATCGAAAATGTAGGGAAAGAAGATCACCAATCATTGGGAATAGTTGTAACCCAACCTTTCATCAATTTCAAAAAAGCAAAGGAAATGTTCAAGCATCATCAAGATTCAAAATACCATAGACAATCTATTTTGATTGCTGAAAATACAAAATCCTTGATTAAAAAAAAACGTGATAGTATTATTGATCAAGTAAATTCTCAAAGAAAATGAGATATTGAAAAAACTGGTTGCTATAATTCAAACTATTAAGTTTTGTGGAAGGCAAATGATTGCTCTCAGAGGTCATAATGATTCTGGACGAGTAAGTCTTGAAGAACCTGACGAAAATGACGGAAATTTCTGATCATTGTTGAGATACCGAGCTAACAGCGGAGATAATCTTCTCAAGGACCAATTGATCAGTGCTGGTGGAAAGACAATATACACAAGTCCCATCATTCAGAACGACATCATTAACACATTCGGTTCTTTGATTCAAACCAAAATTGTGGCAAAAGTTGGAAATTCTATCTTCTATTCCTTTTTAGCGGATGAAACCACCGATATAAGCCAAATAGAACAATTTTCACTTTGCATTCGCTATGTTGAGGATTAAACTTTTAAAATCAGAGAAGATTTCCTAAGATTTGTTCCCGTTCATGATGTACCTGGTGCAGGTTTGGCGAAAGCAGTACTAGAGACCTTGTCAAATTTAGGTCTTGACTTGAACAAATTGAGAGGCCAAGGATACGATGGTGCTGCCACTATGAGTGGCAAGTTCAGAGGAGTTCAAGCTGCTATCAGAGAAAAACTACCATTGGCCCTTCATACACATTGTTCTTCGCATACACTCAACTTGTGCTGGTCAGATGCAAGTAGCATTTCCTCTATTAGAAACTGCATGGGTGTCATTAAAGAAATATGTGCATTCTTTCATGCATCCGCTAAGAACACAGAGATTTTAAAATGCACGATTTCAGAGTGCTTTCCTGATGAAAAGAGAAGGAAACTGATTTCATTGTGCGAAACGCGATGGGTGGAAAGACATGACTCAGTTATTCTATTTAAAGAAATTTTAGAAGCTATCATACTCTCCCTAAATAAGATAGAAGAATCGAGTGTTTCATCAACTAAAGGATTTCCTTTAAGTCGTGCCATTTGTACTTTCCCATTTATTGTTAATCTTTTCATGTTGAGCCAGATGCTGTCGACTACACACAGCTTGTCTGAGACCCTTCAGAAAAAAAAAAATATTGACCTTAGTCAGGCTATAAGCAACATCACAACTGTTTTAGACCTACTGTCAAAACAGAGATCTAATACCAGCAAACCTTCAAACCATTATATGAACAGGTGAAGGCAATAGCCTCAAAACTTTTTATCACAGAGGAGCTCCCACGATTTTGTCGGCTTCAAACAACACGCAACAATGTACCTCATACCACAGAAGAAGAATATTATAGACGAGCAGTTTACGTGCCATACCTGGATGATTTTTGTGAAGCGTTAAGAGAAAGATTCCAATCTCATAAAGACACAATAATATCTTTACAAAACATTCTTCCACAATTTTGTATCAGAACAGACATCACTTCATTAGACGCTGCATTGAAATTATATGAATCAGATTTGTCATTTAACGACATTGTGCGAAGTGAGTTTAAGCTGTGGCAAGAAAAGTGGAAACAGGAAGGACCTGAAGTTCTGCCAAAAACGGCTATTAGTTCTCTAGAAAAATGTGACAAAGATTTATTCCCCAACATGTATATCCTTCTGAAAATACTAGCTGTCCTTCCCGTGTCAGTCGCTACCGTTGAAAGGACTTTCTCTAGCCTAAGAAGACTGAAAACTTATCTAAGGAACACAACATCTGAGAATAGACTAAATGGTCTCGCATTGCTCTCTATTCACAGAAACATCACAGTTAGCTATGAGGAAGTTCTTGATAAGTTTGCTAGTGTACCGAGAAAACTGGGGTTTGTTTTGTAACCATCTATGTAAGCGAATGTTCAGCTAACCTCGTCTTCAATATATTTTTTCCACTTATAATCAAATAAAATTTCTCAATGTCGTTTTTTGTGAAAACCTCACTACTCTATCAATTTCTCGTCACGTTGCAGGAGTCCGTTAAATGGGGATAGTTTACAGACGTGAGTGAGGCTAGAAATAGCAACAAATGGTAATTTCTTTGCATCGAAACGATATGAACATAATCTGTATGAGACATTGATGAAAAACAGTTAGACTATGCCCAAAGTTATCCTTTGATTCTCAATAAAAAAATTGCATCTAATCTAATCTAACCATTGGATCATTTGATGGTACAAGCATCTCGGGGCCCCCCCCCGAAAATATTTTCTATAATATATACGCCACTGTACAACACCTATAAAGCCAAAAAGAGCGCACGCCTGTGCAGCAATTTTGTTCTTTAATTTGTTTTATTAAGGCTTCCACAGGTCTTATAATTGTATAAATATTTTCAAAGTTATTATAAAACATAGTTTGAAACAATTATAAAACAGTTTTATGGAAATCAGTTATAGAGCTAAACATTATTTCATCATTACAGAATTTATATAACATTTACCGAGCTTGAAAAAAACTGTTTTATGAAAGTTGTTTCATTATCGCATATGTAGCTTTTTTGTTTTAACTAACACTACAAATACAACTTTTTTGTTGTTAAAGTATACACGCTGAGAATAATCAATTTTTTAATGGTTCTCCAGACAACAAAAAGACAAGTATTGCATCGTTTCTAACAAATAAAATATATGCTTGGAAAATTGTTTACACGCCAGCTATTTACATTTAGTTCTGATATGTGCATTTACCCAATACCAGACACATCATTTGCCATCTGATGGTGAATTTTCCTGTGAATGAAAATTTTCTGTTTTATGTATGGGACATATGTAACTAAGTTTTCAAGCGCCTCAAATATGTTAGCTATTATTGAATTTTAGGTGATGAAGAAAAAAATAAAATTGTTTACATTTCTCTCATTTAAGCCCCTACTGAAATTAAATCCTTCGTAGGATGCATATTCCACCTATATATACAGTCTAAAATAGTAAGTTGAGGCATTTTGTCATTGGAAAGATACTTTTTGTAATACAGTTAAAAATGGCCGCCCTATACTGGGAGTTTGAACAACACAAAATATGGCTTCCATGTTATAAAGTACTTTTACCACCGTAGGAGTTCTTATAAAATATTTTTGCACTGCGATAGAACTAAATATACTTTTGCATTAAAACAACATTTTCAGGGCGAAAAACATGAAAAACACTCTTTTTGATACTTTAGCGCCACCTACTTTGTGCCCTTTAAGTCGTGCAGCATTGCACCAATGACAAAAAATGTAGATCGCAACGTTCTCTACATTTTTTGTTCAATGAAATTTTCTGTACGATGCATACAATTCGAGAAAAATGCATTTTTTTACTTTTTTTTTTGAGTTTTTTTGAGTTTTTCAAAAAACCGCTAACATTTCAGCGAGGCCATCGCAAAGGTAGCTTAGTTACATCATTTCCAACAAGTGTACCAAATTTCATCGAGCGGGTAATTATACCCGCACCAAATGTACAGATTGACTGAACTATATATATTTGTTCCATGTTTTTATACCGTTTATTTTTTAACACTCTAACTAGGATTAGGCAGATTGAGGCCTAGTTAGCGTATTTCGTTCTATTTGCGGTTAACATGGTTTAATCAGGTGTCGTTTCTTTGAATTGAAACAACACTTGCTTGAAGATTTAGGCAACTGAACGACCAGACTCAGAACGTTCAAGGGATGTCTTAACTCCACAGTTGCCGAAGAGGTGTTTTGATCAAACTAATGGTGAATGATGCTTTATTGATTACACACTAATCTTATATAATAAATTGAGTAATGACGATAACAATAACATTGCCATATTTGGTATCAGAGCATTTTCTAGGTCCCTTGTTACGTCAATTGTTTCTAGCCAGTCAGCAGATTTCGGTCGGTCAGCGACTCGCTCGGCGTGATCCACTTTTAATTGTTTAATAATTTGAATGGAATTTGCCATGTTATCGAATATGAATATTTTTTAGGATTATGTTTGAATTTCGAACATTACTCCCAAGGCCGAAAATGCTACTCCAGTGTTGGTAATCTGTTACTTCTACTATCCTATTTCCTAATTAATGTCCTATTTCTAAATTGTGTGACCCTCGATTGAATGATTTATTGGGCATGGTGCTGACGTCCGGAGTTGGTCTCTCGTTTGGCGTTTTGTTTCAGCCTCGGCGTAAAGCTGTTCAATGTCGAAACATTGCTGGCATCTTTCTTAGTCTTATCGTTTCTTCTTTCTTCTTGCTCGACCGGAAGTTTACAAATTTTGGTTATAGGTCTTCTGATCTCTTTCCCATCCTTGCATCGTATCGTAGCCACTCTCACAAATCCGTCGTTTCCTGGGTGACTCTGCGTCACTCTTCCCAAGGACCAAGAGTTGGGATTAATGTTTTCCTGTTTGACCAGTACGATATCTCCTATTTTGATGTTTTCTTTTTGGCGCTCTTGTTCACCCGAACAGAGTGCCTATCATTGCCCGAATGTCTGTAATTTTGGAATATCGAGCCGAAAATGGTCTCAATCGATTGGGTCGTCCGGCCGTCCGGCCGGCCGGCCGTATCCTCTCTAGCATCCAAAAGAATCAGCTAGAGTTTTCAAATTTTCAGAATAGGTTAATTGTCCAAATATCTCGGTCAAGTTCGTTATTGGGCCAAATCCGTAGGATGGTTCAGTAGTTATGAGCATCTGAAATTTTGTTTCCTCAATAACTACTAGAATATCCATCCGATCAAGTTGATACTTGGAATGTTATTGAGGGAGGCTGAAACGAAATGGCTTGCAAAATTTCGCAGAAATCGTCACGCTAGAAAATTTTAAAAAAATTCCCAAAAAAAATTTTCAATACTTAATATCTCCTAAGACTTCATTTAGATTTAAATAAAAATCCGTATATATATTGAGGTTACCGATATCTTACTCATCCTCAAATTTCATTGTCGTAGCTTTTCCCCTTCTGAAGATATGATCATTTTTTTCATTTACTCAAGAGAAAAATAGAAATGTCATGAAGTCCGAGCTTTGTCATTGAAAGATTTGCCATCACAGATCGATATTCGTTTGACAACTTTCGGACCTAGATATCAGTGTCAGTTGGCGTAATATCAATCAAAATTTTCATAGAATTCATAGAGGTAGAATTCGATGTCGATGACGTTGTCAAAATTTTGAAAAGCACAGACGTAATATTAATCAAAAAATTTTTTATCATAGAGAAAGAATTTGATGGCGTTGTCAAAACTCAGAAAAGCAATGACGTAAGTTTTTAGGAGAAGCATAGAACAAAATTTGGTGAAAATTATGAGTAGTTATTTTCAAATTGAGATAAAGGTTTGTTTATTCATTAGGCTTTCATATTTACATCATATTGTCCCAAAGTACGGAAAAAGACTATTGTTCACCCGATCAGAGAGCTTATAGATTTGTTAAGGTTTGAATATTTATTCGCAAGTAGCTCAACAAGAGCGCCAAAGCAATCTGACCTCACGTCAGTGCATTCTAAATTTTTGTCATTTAACGACATTGTGCGAAGTGAGTTTAAGCTGTGGCAAGAAAAGTGGAAACAGGAAGGACCTGAAGTTCTGCCAAAAACGGCTATTAGTTCTCTAGAAAAATGTGACAAAGATTTATTCCCCAACATGTATATCCTTCTGAAAATACTAGCTGTCCTTCCCGTGTCAGTCGCTACCGTTGAAAGGACTTTCTCTAGCCTAAGAAGACTGAAAACTTATCTAAGGAAGACAACATCTGAGAATAGACTAAATGGTCTCGCATTGCTCTCTATTCACAGAAACATCACAGTTAGCTATGAGGAAGTTCTTGATAAGTTTGCTAGTGTACCGAGAAAACTGGGGTTTGTTTTGTAACCATCTATGTAAGCGAATGTTCAGCTAACCTCGTCTTCAATATATTTTTTCCACTTATAATCAAATAAAATTTCTCAATGTCGTTTTTTGTGAAAACCTCTATCAATTTCTCGTCACGTTGCAGGAGTCCGTTAAATGGGGATAGTTTACAGACGTGAGTGAGGCTAGAAATAGCAACAAATGGTAATTTCTTTGCATCGAAACATAATTTGTATGAGACATTGATGAAAAACAGGGAGACTATGCCCAAAGTTATCCTTTGATTCTCAATCAAAAAATTGCATCTAACCTAATCTAACCATTGGATCATTTGATAGTACAAGCATACTAAATCCTTCGAAGGATGCATATTCCACCGTTATATACAGTCTAAAGTAGTAAGTTGAGGTATTTTGTCATTGGAAAGAGACTTTTTGTAATACAGTTAAAAATGGCCGCCCTATACTGGGAGTTTGAACAACACAAAATATGGCTTCCATGTTATAAAGTACTTTTACCACCGTAGGAGTTCTTATAAAATATTTTGCACTGCGATAGAACTAAATATACTTTTGCATTAAAACAACATTTTCAGGGCGAAAAACATGAAAAACACTCTTTTTGATACTTTAGCGCCACCTACTTTGTGCCCTTTAAGTCGTGCAGCATTAGCACCAATGACAAAAAATGTAGATCGCAACGTTCTCTACATTTTTGTTCAATGAAATTTTCTGTACGATGCATACAATTCGAGAAAAATGCATTTTTTACTTTTTTTGAGTTTTTTTGAGTTTTTCAAAAAACCGCTAACATTTCAGCGAGGCCATCGCAAAGGTAGCTTAGTTACATCATTTCCAACAAGTGTACCAAATTTCATCGAGCGGGTAATTATACCCGCACCAAATGTACAGATTGACTGAACTATATATATTTGTTCCATGTTTTTATACCGTTTATTTTTAACACTCTAACTAGGATTAGGCAGATTGAGGCCTAGTTAGCGTATTTCGTTCTATTTGCGGTTAACATGGTTTAATCAGGTGTCGTTTCTTTGAATTGAAACAACACTTGCTTGAAGATTTAGGCAACTGAACGACCAGACTCAGAACGTTCAAGGGATGTCTTAACTCCACAGTTGCCGAAGAGGTGTTTTGATCAAACTAATATCCGTCCATTTGCTCCTGTGTTGCTATCTGGAGAGATATTCCGATGTCCATTTCTTCCAGAAGTCTTGTTTCATCTTTTGTACACGCCTCCATCTATCTTGTAGGGTGATATTCTTTTCATTGACCTCTGGTTCAGGGATTGAATGTAGTGGTTTTCCTATGAAAAAATGTCCAGGCGTCAGCACATCTAATTCTTGTGGGTTTTCGGTGATTGGAATGAGAGGTCGATAATTGAGGCATGCTTCTATTTGACATAGGAGTGTACTCATTTCTTCAAAGGTCAATTTGTGATCTTCAACAATTCTTGGTAAGTGAAACTTCATAGATTTAACGCCAGCTTCCCATAATCCGCCGAAGTGAGGACTGCCAGGTGGTATGCGGTGCCATTTTATCGCTTTCCTGCTAATGACTTCTCTATTGAACCTTCATTAATGAGTTCTCGATATTCTTTGTCTAGTATACGTTTAGCTCCGATGAAGTTGGTTCCATTATCACTGAATATTGCAGAGCATAACCCACGTCGCGAAGTGAATCTTCTAAAGGCAGCCATGAATGCTTCTGTAGAAAGGTCACTTTTGTTGCGAGACAGACGAAAATGGAGATGTATGCCTTGAAGGATTTGGATCCTCTACCTCTAGATAATCTCATTTGTACCGGGCCAGCATAGTCTAACCCAACATTAGTGAATGGGTGAGATGGATTCACTCTTTCTCTGGGTAAATTTCCCATTTTCTGGACACATGGAGTGGAACGATATCCAGTGCATATAACGCAACTCCTTATTATGTGGTTTACTTTATTTTTTTCATGTGGTATCCAATATTCTTGTCTAACTTGACTCAATGTCAGCTGTGTTCCTCCATGCAAGGTTTCATAGTGTGCGTTTCGGATAATTATATCCGTCAGATGGCATTTTGTTGGTAGAATTATTGGATGTCTTTGGTTGAAGCTCAGTGATGAGTTTTGTAATCTACCTCCGACACGAAGCACTCCCTCTTCATCTATGTAGGGGTCCAAGTTTTTAAGGTGATCAGTCCTTTTGATGGTTAGATTGTTGTTCAATCTGGTTAATTCTTCTTGAAAATGTTCATTCTGTACCATTTTTATGAGTTTTGTTTTCGCCCATTGAAGTTCTGCCGGTGTGATGAATGGACGTACTCGCCTTGTTGGTGAGTCGATCGCATTCCTAGATCTGCAATTGTCTATGAACCTTTTGCAATAAGCCATCACTCGTTTTGTCTTGTACCAGGATGAAAGTTTTGTTAACAATTCTAGAGGTTCATTGGTTTTGGTGTTAAGCACAGTTAGTTCTTGAAATTCTTCGTTGTTTATTACGATTTCTTTTGAAATCCATTCAGTTGTCTTGATTTCATTACTTGATGATTTGAGCCACGTAGGTCCATTCCACCATAATGTGTTTTTCTGGAGTTTACTTGGTAGCGCGCCTCTGGATAGTAAATCCGCTGGATTCTCCTCCGATTTCACGTAGTTCCATTGAACTTGACCTAGTAAGCGATGAACTTCGTTGACTCGGTTGACTATGAATACGTTCTGCTTACTCGGAGTTTTCTGTAACCAGGCTAACACAACTTTTGAGTCCGACCATGTGTAAATATTTATGTCTGCGATTTTCAGAGCTGTAATTGTTCGTTTCATTAATTTCGCCAATAATGTCGCGGCACAAAGTTCCAATTGGGGAATCGTTAATCAGTTTTTAACGGGTGCAACCTTTGTTTTGGCTACCAGTAATGTTGTCTGGGCATTCTCTTTCACGACTGTTTTGGTGTATATTACTGCTCCATATGCTCTTTGCGATGCATCACAGAATCCGTGTAGTTAAATGGGCTGAAGTTGTATATTTTGGGGTGTAGTTGGCACTTTATTTTTTCTTGTGCCCTTCCCAGTTCCTTCTTGAATAAATCCAATTTTATTTGAATTTGAAGAATGGAAGGGTGTTGGTAGCTTACTTCTTCTGACGTCGGGGTGGACTTCTGCCATGTATTGATATAGGTCTTGATTTCTTGGTAGCATTTGGATATCTGACCATGTAGATCTTGTTTGAAGTAGGTATGCTCTTCATCAAGGTATTTCCGGAGTTCGTTATGATTTTCTTGAAAATTGTTTAGTAGATCTGTGGCCGTCATATATTTCTTCTTGAAGTATTCCTCTGTTTTGCGTGCAGACCCATCTTTCTTGAGTGAAGATAATACTTTGTTCAGGTCTTGGCCAATAGCAATTTGTTCTGCCAATTTTTCTTCCATATTAGTTGAAGGGTTCATGAGATCTCTGCTTTGATGAAGATATTTTCTTTGATTTTCCGGAAGGCTAGTTCACGGGCTCGTAGTTGGCGCTGGAAGGCTTCTTCACGGATGCGGGTTTGGCTCTGGAATGTTTCTTCGCAGGCGCTGATGATTTGATTGAGATTAGGGTTGTAAATCCTTTTGTTGATTTTCCGGAAGGCTAGTTCACGGGCTCGTAGTTGGCGCTGGAAGGCTTCTTCACGGATGTGGGTTTGGCTCTGGAAGTTTCTTCGCAGGCGCTGATGATTTGATCGAGATTTTTCCGGAAGGCGTGTTCACGGGCTCGTATTTGGCGCTGGAAGGCTTCTTCACGGATGTGGGTTTGGCTCTGGAAGTTTCTTCGCAGACGCTGATGATTTGATCGAGATTTTTCCGGAAGGCGTGTTCACGGGCTCGTATTTGGCGCTGGAAGGCTTCTTCACGGATGTGGGTTTGGCTCTGGAAGTTTCTTCGCAGGCGCTGATGATTTGATCGAGATTAGGGTCGTAAATCCTGTTTCTCGATCCGGCCCGAAGGACCAAAAAATGTCGTTTCTTTGAATTGAAACAACACTTGCTTGAAGATTTAGGCAACTGAACGACCAGACTCAGAACGTTCAAGGGATGTCTTAATTCCACAGTTGCCGAAGAGGTGTATTGATCAAACTAATGGTGAATGATGCTTTATTGATTACACACTAATCTTATATACTAAATTGAGTAATGACGATAACAATAACATTGCCATATTTGGTATCAGAGCATTTTCTAGGTCCCTTGTTACGTCAATTGTTTCTAGCCAGTCAGCAGTTTTCGGTCGGTCAGCGACTCGCTCGGCGTGATCCACTTTTAATGGTTTAATAATTTGAATGGAATTTGCCATGTTATCGAAGATGAATATTTTTTAGGATTATGTTTGAATTTCGAACATCAGGAGTAGGCAAATTGAGGCCTGATTAAACCCCGGCATCTACCCAAATCGACCACCTGTCACAAAACTGGTGACCCCGACGTGATCAACGTCAACTTTATGAGGACAGGGACGATTTGCTTGAGGACGTAACTCCAAGATGCCGAACCTACTCCAGAAGCGCTCGCACGCATGAGGATTCCCGTTTCCACTCCAGATGACCCGGAAGTATGGTTCCAGCACGTCGAGTGGTCACTCGAAGATGTCGGCCTATCAGCCAGCTTGGCCAAATTCCAACAGTTGGCAAAATCGCTCGACGGTGGGTATGCGAAGGAAGTCCGTGACCTGATTATTAACCCGCCAGCCGAACAACCTTATGAAACCCTAAAGGAGCAACTTCTCTAACGTCTAGGAAAATCGCAAGCTCAAAAGACGTGGCAACTTCTGGAGAGGGTATAAATTGAAGACTGGAAACCATCCCAGTTTCTGCGGTACCTCCAACAACTCGCTGGGGACAACGCCTTTCGTGCCTTGGGGATGAAGAGGATAAACCCATTCGCTCGCGCCAGCATTGCCGCACAGGCAGCCCAACCAAACGTCACCATGGACGACTTAACCAAGACCGCTGATTGCGTAATGGAAGCTCAAGTAACTGCGGTGACATCAAGCGAATCTCAGCTCTGTGAAGTGTTGGAGAGGTTGACAGTGCGCTTGGACGAAAAAAGCGGCGAGCTGAACGAGGTACGGACGGAAGTGCGCGGTCGCTTGCAGAACAGTGATGGTCCTACATCGCGTCGTCGCTCGAGTTCGTTATATCTCTAGAACAGTTAATTTCAGGAGCGATCTAGATCTCGAGTATTGTAGAAGACCTATTGAAACATGAAACTGAGCATACTGTGTTAACCTACTCCTCGGTAAATTTGAATGGGAATCATAAAAATTACAGATTCGTTAGTTTTTCAAGAACACCAAATTTCAGGGGAGATCTAGTTTTCGAGTTTTGTTGGAGACCTATTGAAAACAGTAAATGGAAATACGGCATTTTGTACTCCTCATGCTAATCGAATGGTAGATTGAAAAATTACAATCTCGCTATATCTCAAAAACAGTTGATTTCAGGGGCGATCTAGTTCACGAGTAGTGTGGATGACCTATTGAAAACTCAAACTGAGCATACTGCGTTAACCTAACCCCCGGTGAATTTGAATGGGAATCACAAAAATCACATATTCGTTATTTTTCCAAGAACAGTTGATTTCAGGGGCGATCTAGTTCTCGAGAAGTGTGGAAGCCCTATTGAAAACTCAAACTGAGCATACTGCGTTAACCTACAACTCGGTGAATTTGAATGGTAATCACAAAAATAACAGATTCGTTATTTTTCCAAGAACAGTTGATTTAAGGGGCGATCTAGTTTTCGAGTTCTGTGGAAGACCTTTTGAAAACTGACTCTGGGCATATTGCGATACCATCACGATAAAATAACGGCGTGCTAGATACGACTTCAGAATCATGTAATACGGCGTTGAGAGGAGTTGTTTGAATTTGTATAACAGTCCCTTATGCCAAACCTTGTTAAAAGCTTGCGATGAGTAGATAAACAGTGTTGGTGCGGCTTGGTGAAATGGTGTTCACGGTGCGATGGACCTGATGGGTTGTCGAGTGCTTCTCTCGGAAACCTATTTGGTGGTTTGGTACCAATTGGTGCATATCCATGTCAGCCTTTTGAGAAGCACCCTCTCAAATAGTTTACCCAGGATTGACAAAAGACTTATGGGCCTATATGATTCCACACTGTGTTCTGGTTTACCAGGTTTGGGTATCATTATAACCTCAGCATACTTCCATATGATGAAGAAATAGGATGATAATAATAATAAGGATAATGATAATATTTATTGCATCCTGTTTGACAAATATAGATTTGTATAGGACAAGTAAAAAAAAGAATAACTGTAAACCAAGAGAAACTGTTACAAAAATATTCTTCTCTGCTGTAAAAGCATTGTTCTATTAAGAGTTTTTTAATGGTTCTCTTGAAGCCATTATATTCTTGCATTTTAATCCATACAGGTATTTGCCTGATTGAAGAGTTTGAATCCTGGCATTCAAAGGTGAATGTTCAAATTTGGCTGTTCTGTGAACTGGATAGCAGATTGTATCCTTATGCCTAGTGTTGTATTCATGAAGTTGGGAGCACCTCTCTAAGCCGTTCAAATTTTTGTGGATGTAAAGTAAGGAATTAAATATATGCTAGAGCGACTTGCTGCGTGAATTTCTCTTCCCGAAATTTGTTGAAATTGGTGACGACGATCTTTATTTCCAACAGGACGGCGCCCACCACACATTTCGAACGACAACATGACTTTATTGCGCGATAAGTTCGGCGACTCATTAATTTCAAGAAACGGCCCCATCGCCTGGCCGCCACGATCGTGTGATTTAACGCCCTTGGACTTCTTTTTATGGGGATATGTGAAATTACAAGTGTACAGCAACTCTCCAGCGACAATTGAAGACCTTGAGGAGAACATTACGAGGTGTATAGAGGCCATACCACAGGAAATGCTAGGCCGAGTCATGGAAAATTGGGTCAAACGAATTGAGGTCTGCAAACGAGCTCGTGGAGGCCATTTGAACGATATCTTGTTTAAATCATAAACTTATACACCATATCTTTCAAATAAATGTTTGAGAACCAAAATCGGTTAATTTGTTGTTGTTTTATTCAATTTCAAAGTTCTATCAAGCTTATTGAGAGACCCTGTATATATATACAAGGAAAACTCAATATTCTGTACTTAATAAATAATGAGAATAATTACTGGCACCATAAGGTCTACACCGGTTAATTGGTTACCAGTTTTTTCTTATATTGCCCCTCCCCATATTCGCAGAC
Organism: Micraspis discolor; assembly: GCA_030674115.1. Taxonomy (NCBI): domain Eukaryota; kingdom Metazoa; phylum Arthropoda; class Insecta; order Coleoptera; family Coccinellidae; genus Micraspis; species Micraspis discolor. Next base: position 536,475 of record JARTUT010001749.1, on the reverse strand, counting down.
AGACTGCAGCTCTGAATTCTTGGAATAAATATCATTCTTTTCCCAATTTATTCGCAATTATTTCATATTTTCCACAAAATAGAATTCCCAGATTGAAGTCACGTAAACCATTAAGGCATAATACGTTCTTTAATATGAATATAAGTGATAAAGAATTATGGAAGACTGAGTGGAACTCTTACGAAATGTTCAATAAGTATCTCATTTCTGATCCTTCTGAAAAAGTTCCTGGTTATGATCTTTCAAGAAAAATTTGGACAGTTCTTAATCGTTTGAGAACAGGTCCTGGTAGTACCAATAGTATGCTATTTAAACGGAACTCAGTTCCTAACGCAAGTTGTGAATGCGGAGAAGCAGAAGAAACAATACCTCATCTCATCAATAGTTGTCTCATATATAAATTTCTAGATGGTTTTAGGGCTATTCATGATGTTTCCGACTCTTTCTTGGAATGAGTTATAAATTTCAAACGAATATCCTCCACTGCCATTTTTGTTCTTGAGGTTCTTGATTACCGTCACAACATCATCTGCCGTGACTGGAAAGAAATAAAAATTATTATTTGTTAATTTTTGAGTAGTGCATGTCGTAGATCTCCCTGTGCTGTAGTGCTCGTCAATGGTATATTTGCTGATGGTAGAGAAGTATTTGCCAAAGGTTTCAGTCACCTCGAGTGTGTCTGACGTTATTTTGTCGTTCTGATTCAATGTTATTATTTCAGATTTAAAGTTATTGCCCATTTCATCTTTCACAATCGTCCACGCAGTTTTGTTTTTATTAGGTGACGATAGCAAGATATTCGCGAAATAGATAGCCTTAGTAGTTTTCAACAAATTTGTGTAGATTTTCTTTGCTGATGAATACTGAGCCCTGATCTTGTTAGATTTTGAATGGCGAAGAAGCCAATGGAGATGTTTGAGGTCAGTACTTGCTTGTTTTATTTGAGGAGTAATCCATTGGCGATGAAAGGGAACTGTGGTTGTGGATCGCTTTATCGGACAGTTTGAATCTATCAATGATGTAAGAATGGTATAAAATTCATTGAAGGCGCCGTTCAGATGAACTGAGCGCGGCATCTGCATGAAGGCGCTTTAGGTTATCCTCGGATATCAAGCGATATCTTTTAGGTACCGGCTTCGCAGGCAGAATTTCGCAGCAGTGGTCAAATTTCAATTCTATTGCCCCATTGTCCGCTACATCACATTGGTGTACAGTGGTTGATACGTTTTTTTGATCGGCGTTTGTTAGTATGTAATCTAGTTTTGATGAACTTGTATCTCCTCTCTTATTCGTGTATACTCTTGTTGGTTCTTCAAATGTAACATGTAGGCCGAAACGCAGCATTAAAAAATTAAGGTGGTTATGTGAATTGAAATAATTTATATTGAAGAATAACGAAGATAATATTCGAGCCGGTAAGGCAATAATCGAGAATATGAGATAGGGTGGTGATAAATAATTCAAGATTCCCTCCGGGAATCCTGTACACACTCCCAATAGAAATGTTAGTAGAAATTGTTTTTAGGTTGATAGCACAAAATTCACAATGTTCTTCTATACTTAATTCCTTAATATGTTCGATTTCTTAAAATATGCAGTCCGAGCGAACGCAAATAGTGGTACCACCATGTTGTTTGTTTCGTCGACAGTAGAACGCTGCTAAAGTATATCCCTCAAAAGAAATTGAAGGTATTTGAGGAAGTGTAGACCAGTGTTCGGCAATGCTCAAGACATCAGTATTATGTATGTAATTTATTTAAAACATCTAATTGATTTATTTTGTTAGATATGCTCTGTATATATTCTTTTTTGAACTTTTGGCTGACAATATTTAGTTAGCAAACAGTAAAGCATATAGATCAGGGGTTAGTGACGGGGTGTCATACAATTCGGCGTATGACATAAAACCCAGTGAAAAAGACCCTGGCTCCCCGTCTAAGTGTGAAAATACAAAAATAAGCTGAAATATATTTTAGGGACTTCCTTCTTCAAGAGTGGTCTTATATTGATGGAAAGAGACTTCTTCAAGTTGCTCACATTGAATCTGGAAATAAAAAGACAAAAGCAGAAAAAAGAACTGAATAACAAAAATTAGTATCATATTTGTTTGAAATTTATAACCCAGTTGGAAACATCATGAATAGCCCGAAAATCATCTTGAAATTTATATATTGGACAAGTATTGATGAGATGAGGTATTGTTTCTTCTGTTTCTCCACATTCACAACTTGCGCTAGGAACTGAGTTCCATCTAAATAGCATGCTATTGGTACGACCATGACCTGTTCTCAAACGATTAAGAACTGTCCAAATTTTTCTTGGAAGATCAAATCCAGAAACTTTTTCAGAAGGATCAGAAACGAGATACTTATTGAACATTTCTTAAGAGTTCCACTCAGTCTTCCATAATTCTTTATCACTTATGTTGATATTGAAGAACGTATTATGCCATAACGGTTTACGTGACTTCAATCTGGGAATTCTATTTTGTGGAAAATATCAAATAATTGGGAATAAATTCGGAAAATAATGATGTTTGTTCCTAGAATTCAGAGATGCAGTCTGTCTGCGAATATGGGGAGGGACAATGTTAGACAAAACTGGTAACCATCCGGTGTAGATCTTATGGTGCCAGTAATTATTCTCATGGATGTATTCAATTTTTTGTGTATGTGCACTATTAAACCAAACAGAGCAACAATACTCAGCTGCAGAAAAAACTAGTGATAGAGATGCTGTGCAAAGAGTGGAAGCATCAGCACCCCAAGACGATCCAGCTAATTTCTGAACAATATTATTCCTAGTTTTCAGTTTTAGGCTCAGATCATTTAAATGAGCCTTGTAATTGAGTGATGAATCTAATTTAACTCCTAAGTATTTTGGATAGAAATTATGTTCGATAGGAGAATCATTGAAAGTTACAGCTAATTTTCTATATTTTTCATGATTATTCAGATCAATTCAGAACAATAAAATAATTCTTTAAAATTTCCAAATCAGATGACAGTATGTTTTCCAGAGTATGGAAATTCGAATGTTGGTAAGCAATAGCAATGTCGTCAGCATAAACAAATTTTTGAGATGATGTCGTGGGTGAATCACTTAGATATAAATTGAAAAGTAGAGGAGCTAAAACTGATCCTTGAGGAAGGCCGTTTTACAATGTTTTGAAGTTGCTACTCTTATTGTCAATAAAAACACGAAACCTTCTATCAGATAACATATTTTCTAATAATTGTACCATTTTCCCACACTTCAGATGGGTATAGAGTTTGAAAATGAATCCATCTTTCCACACAGTGTCATATGCCGAAGATAAATCGATGAAAGCAGCTCCTGTTTTCAATTTATCATTGAAGCCTGATTCTATGAAAGTTGTAAGGCTGAGAACCTGATCTGAACAATTTTAATTTTTCCTAAAGGCTCCCTGGAAATAATTTAAAGCATTCTCTATAGAAGATTCAATTCTAAAAAGAATTAGCCTTTCTAATATCTTGAAAGGAACACTCAATAAACTGATGGGTCGATAACTACTAGGATCACAAGGATTTTTTCCTCGTTTCAAAATACCTATTACTTCAGCATTACGAAATTCGGAAGGAAAGTTTCCGGAATTCAGAATATTGTTATAAGAAGACAATAACCAAGACAAGGCCTTTTTTCCTAAATGTTTGATGAATTCTGGATAAATTCCGTCAAAACCTGCTGCCTTTCAAGATTTGGTAGATTTGATTGCAGCCCTAAATACATCTATATTGAATGGATGTGACACATGCTCTATACAATACGTTTAATGATTTCGGAACTTCTACTAGATTGAAACTGCTTGGATTTGCTGGCTATTCCGGTCATCAGATTTGGTGGTTCATAGGTCGACGTTTCATAAAAAACTTATTAATTGCTACACCCATCGGCCAAAATGTTGGATTCATAACTTCCTTGATATGTTCGGAGGGAAGTGTGATTTTGAATGAAGAATAAACTTCTGGTTGTTTTGAGTTGAGTTTCATAATGGAAACATCATAAAAATGTTGGCTGAAGAAATTTTGCAAGTCTGATATAGTGGTATCTGGAGCTCGTTACATGCAAATAAGAAACTGCCATTTTTAGCGCTCTTGTTCACCCTAACAGAGTGCCTATCATTTTGCCCGAATGTCTGTAATTTTGGAATATCGAGCCGAAAATGGTCTCAATCGATTGGCTTCGACTCCTCGACGAGGAATCCGTGGCGAAAGTTGAGTCTGTCTGGGCCATCCGGCCGGCCGGCCGTATCCTCTCTAGCATCCAAAAGAGATGAGCTAGAGTTTTCATATTTTCCGAATAGGTTAATTGTCCAAACATCTCGGTCAAGTTCGTTATTGGACCAAATCCGTCGGATGGTTCAGTAGTTATGAGCATCTGAAATTTTGTTTCCTCAATAACTACTAGAATATCCATCCGATCAAGTTGATAATTGAGATATTGTTGAGGGAGGCTGCAACAAAACGGCTCGCAAAATTTCGCAGAACTCGTCGCGTTAGAAAATTTTTAAAAAATTCCAAAAAAAAAATTTTTAATCAGGAATATTTCATAAAATATTTTTCGGATTTCAATAAAAATTCGTGAATATATCGAGGTGACCGATATCCTACTTATCCTCAAATTTCATTGCCGTAGCTCTTTTCCATCTAAAGATATGATCATTTTTTTCATTTACTCAAGAGAAAACAGAAATGACATACGTCCCGATGATTTTCTTTGAACGATGGCCATCACAGATCAATATCCGATTGACAAATGTCGGACTCATTAATCAGTGTCAGTTGGCGTAATATTAATCAAAATATTGAATTGAATTGAATTTAATTAATCAAAATTTTTCATAACGGGAAATCATAGAGATAGAATTCAATCTCGAAGGCTGAAACAATATACGTTGTCAAAATTCAGAAAAGCACTGACGTAAGTTTTTAGGAAAAGGGAATTATAGCTTCGAACAAAACTTGGGGAAAATTATGAGTAGTTATTTTTAATTTGAGATATAGGTTTGTTCATTCATTAGGCGTTCATTTTGCATCACATTGTCCCATAGTACGGGAAAAGACTATTGTTCACCTGACCAGAATGCTTATAGATTTGTTATGGTTTGAATATTTACTTGCAAGTAGCTCAACAAGAGCGCCAAAGCAATCTGACCTTACGTCAGTGCTTTCTAAATTTTTGGTATAACCTGTAAACTACTGAATTTTTGTGTTCCCACGATGGGCTTATGTTTTTTTCAAGAGGTGACTAGTTTTGCAAACATGGATTCACCGACAGGCCAGGATTGGAAGCGGCGGAAGTAATCAAATTTTTTGGTCTTCTTCTTGAAGTCACAAAAGTCCAGTCAGAAGGATCCTTCGAGAAAGAACGCACGCTAGACTCAGCATCATGTTCCCTTACTAATTTTCTATCAGAAACACGAATGTCAGGAATCTGGGTAGGTGACATGTAGGTGACTCATTGAGGGAGTTCCGTTGTTTCGGGTTTCCAAGATGACTGTTATCAATGGTATCACATTTATACATGATAACATTTTTATCTAATTCCTTCAATGATAATATTTCTTTGGTTAATTCAATAATTTGTTCATTTTGAATTAATAAAATTTCTTTCAACTGTTTGATCTCGTTAAGGAATAAGACAGACATTTCACTTACAATTCATTTTTCATCCTTTCTAGTTCTTGTTTTGTTACTTGGATGGTTTCGCCTGGTGGGCTGTCATCTACGGCGTTTAGAATGCCTGTACCGAGTTGGTTACAGCTCACAGAAATCCCCAAGCAACACACACTCGTCTATGTCACATAAAATAAACGTCTATTGAGATCTAAAAACATCTTATTCTAATAAAAAGCATACAGAATATGTCATTTCCTAGACCTGATTTAGATTGTTATCCATTCTATGTTCTTAAGAGTGTAGAATTAATAAATTATGTAGGTCTGTTTCAGCTAACAATCTAAATGAACTCAGCTTATTTATGACTCGAACTTCTTTTAAACCGGTTTACTTGTGCTCTGACATAGACTCTGCGTATGATTCCCTCTTGGAAATAATTAATAACTGTTTCGATATCTGTTGCCCATTGAAGTATCGAATTGTCTCAAACCGTCGTAACTTAGGCTGGACAACATCAGAAGTTAGAATAGCTGCCCAAAACCTGAAGAATCTGCACTGGCTCTATGTTAACCTACGTAGTCAACATTCGTTCGAAATTTACAGGGAAGCTAAAAATGAATACAAACAGCTGTTGAAATTTGTCAATCTGAATTTCCATACAAAATCATTATATACCTCTGATAATCCGAGCAAAACAGCTTGGAATATACAGGGTGTCTCAAGTTCGAGTGCCCATTAAACATATTTGAAATCTGAAAATTGGGAGTATGATATTGTTCGAAGTTCTCTACAGAGCTAAAATATCGAAGCCCAAAAACTTCCGGTTACACAGAGAGTGAAAATAAATTCGACGAAAAAATTTTTTTTCAAGTTTTCCACTCCAGGTGTGATCGAGTATTCAATAGTGAATACATTTCTGTTAAAACCATTGTATTAAATTGAATAGTTTTCAAAATATCCAAACAAAAACTGGAAAAAAATTCAAATATGTTCAGTCAGTAATATGTTCATTATTCTTATTTTATATATCCTGAGCGTAAACCGTTTTTACAACATCGAAGAGGAAGGATGTGAAAAAGTCATGCATCTTTTGGATTTCAAAAATATCATCACAGGGTGTTTCAAATTTTGGGTTGAAAATTGTGATCTTAAATTGGCCATAACTTTTGTTTTTCAAATTAGAACCCTATTTTTTTATAATTGTGTTGGATTCTGCGGTCAAAAATAAAGATAATTTTTTTACATTATGCTCCTAAATTCAATAATTTCTGAGTTATTTGAGAGTTTTTGGATTTATGTAGTTCGTAGAGTCAAATTCTTCGAATCTGATTCATAAGGATATTTTGTGAGCATAGAAGATAAATCATCTCATTTATAATTCACAAGTGACAGACAGGTCTTATTGTTAGTCGTTATGAAATTTTTTTATTTCATAAAATGAATCGTTGCTATTCTAATAATGAGATTTTGGGTTTATGTCTTATATTGTATTTTTTCAATTGTATACGCAATACACATTCAAATGCACTTGATGATATTGTTTATTTCAAATCCATGGTAAATGACACGAAATGTTGAGTATCCAATGAGAAGTATCCCCATTTTTTTTACAAAAAGATGTTTCAAACTTTTCAAATTTTGGAACGTAAGAGCCCCTAAAGAATACAAAAAAAAGGGCAGTTGATGAAATTATTATTTCGACTTATTTCGAAGCGAATGAGAATTCATCTCTTCAATAGGAAACACATTAAATAGATTCGCTACTTCAGTACACCGAATTATGATTATAAATAAATTATGATAATAAAAATAAAAATATGTTTCGAAACTCAAATTAGCAAAATAAAGGATCAGGTAAGAGTTTCAATATGGTAACCATTTTGTTCCACACACTTTCGAATACGTCTTGAAACACCTAGGTGAGTCGCTGGCTCAATTTCCTCCCCCTTTAGTGAGTGGAAAGCATCCTCCACACCCCGTTTCAAATATTCTTTGCTTTCAATAGGAGATTCATAGACTATGTTTTTTTATTCTACCCCATAAATAAAAATCTAAGAGAGTAAGATCGTAAGATAGTGGGGGCCAAAACAGTAAAGAACGGCATACGATCCACCGATTACCAAACATTAAGGTATTTCAAGCGACGAACCAAGAGTAACCGGTTATCTTTGGTCTTTTGTGGTACATACCTTTTGCATTCAAGCGGTTTGGGTTATAGATCCGTGACGTCATGAATTAACCTCAATTTGATCGAGAATGTCAAATCAAACCAAAATCGTAACCCTGCTCGAGAGCAGGGTTACGATTTTGGTTATTAGAGCAAGTAGGGTTAGATGTGTATAAACATGAAAATAGTAAACAATGCAAGGACTTTGAATTGACTGATCTTGGTAGAACCGAAAGACTATTGAATATTTCACAGAGATAATTAATAATCAAAACTTTATAAATAGCAACACGAATTCGATTTAATGAAATGGAAGTTCAACTCCAGGCAGGAACTAAGGCAATTTAAGATCAAATTAAAAATAATACGCTCTTCCTAAATTCATAGGTTCAAAAGAAACTTGAAGAAAGTGAGTAGATTGAAAGAACTCATCAAAAATGGGACCACAATACCCCTGATATCAAATAAGAAGAATGTAGAGTGTTTCAACATAATAAAAAACAGAGCAATTATGAAATACAGTTCTTGAAAGAAGGAAATACTCAGGATCTAATATAATCATGTGCTTCTGAATAATGTTGCTGAAAATCATGTGGAAATCGTAAATTACAGATCAGTAATACAAATGGTCTGTCAACTGAAGGTGCGTTGAAATGAAACTTATAAATCCAATGATTTTCTTGAATTTTAACATTGAAGTCTGTAGGTATTTGATCACAACTTAAATTTTAGGAAAACTCAAAAATAAAATTGGAAGCAGAAACTATACATTCAATGGAGAAAATTTCATTTCTATAAATCACCTAGGTAAAAAAATTATTTGGAAAACATTAGAAGCATTGTAGAATGTACAAATTATGGTGCAGCTGCAAACATTGAATGCAGAGAGTACCTTAACCAGTCATCAACTGAAAGTACGTTGAAGTAACACAGAAAAACCATCTTTTTCTTATTGAATTTGTTATAAAGATAATATTCAATTCTATTTCAAATTTCAGGATAAGTCTATAAGAGAAGAAATAAAAGGTTCAAAGAAAATGTCATTTGTGTGAAGCAATCTAGATTGATAATGATTTGAAAATTACAAGAAGAACCTGAAAATTATAGCCACAAGAAATCAATAAAAATTCATTGAGAATTCTGTTAATGAAACTATGAAAAGATAAATTTTCAGGTTGCTTCAAATTTATGTTATGTGTGCAATACTGAGAGTATCTGCAAAGCATCGTATCAATAGTTTGGGTGTTCTGAGAATGCACAATATGGTAGCAATTTTAAGGTAGATCATTAAATTGAAAGAAGAACCAGTAGAAGTGACCAAATAACTCTATTTTTTTAAATTGAATAAACTGAAATATACAAATTCAAAATATTGTTTGTTAAAACCATCATGAGATTTGTCATTGCCGTTCCTAAGGTTAAGAGTATAAGAAGTTCTTTCATTGCCTTTTTGTGTTTGTTTCAAATTTTCATCAAGTATAATCTTGAAATAATGGAAAATAGATTTAATTTCTAACTCTGGAAAAAATTCGTCATTGACTTCAAAATTAAAACATTCCTCTTTGACTTAATTTTCTTCCTTTACTAGCTGTTAATATTGATATTTTTCATTTTAATCATTTCTTGTCATTTTCTTCATTCCTAGTTACTCACAAAATAATTTTTTTATGATCATTTTTTACATGTATAGATATTATATGAGTCTAATTTAGTATTTATTCCTTGTTAAATTTATTGTAGTTTCAGTAATTCCATTATAAGGATATATTGGCTAATAAAAATTGCTTATAAAAATGTCTTTTTGTTTATAATAAGCTTCGGGAATGGGCCTTTTTTATCTGAATCAGATAAATGCTCAGATAACGTGTTATGCAGATAACCTATGAGCATAAATAAACGCGAATCAAAAGAATGACAGCACGGATAAACAAACCCGAGCATTCAAGCGATAATTTCTGGTTATTCTTTCTGGATTTCGAAGGAATAACCAAGAAGAACCAGCAATAACCGCTGGATGGACCAAAATCATAACCTGGTTACTCTTGGTTCGTCGCTTGAAATACCTTATTGCATTCAGTTCTTCAGACACCTCGTGCGAACTATGTGCCGGAGCCCCATCCAATTGATAATGTGCGGTAGTCGACATACTCAACGGCAGTTCATTCAAAAACTCAGAAACAAAATTTCTCAGGATTTTCAAAAATTTTTCTGTATTTAAATTTTCTTCATAAATGTAGTGCCGCACTTTTTTGTGCATCAAAAGAGCAAACACATTAAAACAAAATTTGTTCTGGGGGTTTCTTTGTCTTTTTCTATGAGGATTTTCACTTCTCCAAATGTGGCAATTCTTTCTATAAAATATTATTAATATTATATATATATTACATATTATTAACATTATTGAATTTTGCCTCGTCTGTCCAATGATCTTTTCAAGTTTTTCTACTATTCCTCTACAAAAATTTAACCTTTTTATGTAGTCACCTGGTTCTAATGCACGAACTTTCTCATATTTGTAGTCATGCATGTTATGTTTTTTCAAAATTCGGTGTACTGAATTTCTGTCTAAATCGATTTCATGAGCTGCACTTCGAATAGAAATAAGTCAAAACACTAATTTCATTTTCCTCGTTATCAACTATCCTTTTTTTGTATTCTTTAGGGGCTCTTACACATCCAAAACTTTGAAAGTTTGAAACATATTTTCTAAAGGTCTTCTACGTCATGGAAGAAGGTAAATGGAGATACTTCTCGTTGATGGCCCGGCAGGTTCTACTAATAATTCTGTCACATTCACCATGTATATAAAATAGATCCAGAATTATAATAATTATAATAACGGTTCATTTTGTTAATTCGAGAAATGAAGATAACCAATAACAATAACACCTGACACTTGTGAATTATAACAGATAATTTATCTTCTGTGAGTACAGAGTGTTTCGAAAGAATACTCATTGAATTTTTTTTGGATGCAATCAATTTGACTCTACGTACACCATAAATCCAGAAAATCTCAAATAACTCAGAAATTATTGAATTTAAGAGCATAATCATGTGAGAAAGCTATCATTATTTTTGACGGCACACCAGCACAATTATAAAAAAATATAGGGTTCTAATTTAAAAAACAGAAGTTATGGCCATATTAAGATCACAATTTTCAACCCAAAATTTGAAACACCCTGTGATGATAAAAATGCATGAACTTTTCACATCCTTTCCCTTTGATGTTGTAAAAAAGGTTTACGCTCAGGATATTTAAAATAAGAATAATGAACATATTACTGACTGAACATATTTGACTTTTTTTCCAGTTTTTTGAGATATTTTGAAAACCATTCGATTTAATCCAATGATTTTAACAGTAATGTATTCACTATTGAATACTCGATCATACCAGGAGTGGAAAACTTTAAAAAAATTTTTTCGTCGAATTTATTTTCACTCCCTGTATAACCGGAAGTTATTGGGTTTCGAAAATATTTTAGCTCCATAAAGAACCGCGAACAATATCATAATCCCAATTTTCAGATCCCAAATATGTCTAGTTCTCCAGAAACGTCTATTAGGCTCTCGAACTTGAGTCACCCTGTAGTTAAACTACCCAGGAACCAAAAAATGCGGGAGTGAATATGACACTGAATATTGCTGGTATCCAAATCTCTGATCCTCTAATCAAAGCTGAGACTTTTGCTGACCATTTCTCATCCAAAGCAGGCAAAGGTGTTGCTGATCGATATGGTAATGTCATATCTTTTTCAAGCACATCTCTCATGCAAGTGCATACATTCTTCTTCCATCCGGTGAGTCAGTGAGAGGATACAAAAATATATTGCGGCACCTCTTTCTCGGTTGATTAATCTTTCGATCTCTTCAGGTATTTTTCCTAGGTCATTAAAACATTCCTTGGTGCTCCCTGTTCACAAAAAAAATAATGTTGAAGATCTATGCAATAATAGACCAATCTCCATTCTGGGTGTTTTTTCAAAGGTCGTGGAAAGAATAGTACTAAATCGCATGTGTGATTTTCTGCATAAGTGTAATCTATTTACTGGCAGCCAGCATGGATTCAGGGAACGAAGATCGAGTCAGTCAGCTTCCATTGAGTTTTTTGACAGCGTCTATCTGTCTCTCGACAAGGGTCTCCATGTAGCAGGTTTGTTTTTCGACCTCTCAAGAGCCTTTGACAGTATTACACCCAAGTTCATTCTCAATAAACTTTATAGTCTTAGCTTCAGAGGTGTATTTCTTGATTGGATATGCAGCTTCATCACTGGGCGTACTATATCTGTGAGAGTGGGCAGCCAGTGGTCTGACAAACATGCTTGCGAGCTGGGAGTTCTTCAGGGCTCTATATCGGGACCACTGCTTTTCATCATTTTCATTAACGATCTACCTGAACAATTAGTTGCGATCTCAATGAAGTTGATCATTTTTGTTGATGATAGGTACAGTGGCGGCGTAAAGGGGGGACGGTGGGGGCGGTCCACCCCGGGTGCCAAGCATCAAGGGGTGACAAAGAAATACCAACTCTGTCACGCAGATAGTAGCCGCTGGCGCATCGCGGGCGGAAGGGGCACATAGATGGGAAATTCTAATGAAAAGTGTAGGCGTATCGGTCAAAAGACTAGTAGAGACAAGATGGAGTGCTCATCACGATGCTGTTAAGTCATTGAAGAATAATTTTGAGAAACTTGTATCAACACTCGAAGAGATGTGTGATCCCAGAAGCAGCAGAGAAAACGTCGATACAAGAGAAGCAGCATCCACACTCTTACCAGCTTTATGTGACTTCAGTTTTTTATGCTACCTCTCTTTTTGGTGTGAAATCCTAGAAGAAGTTAATCAGACACAAAAGTATATCCAAACATCTGGACTATCGCTGGAAAAGTGTGTTATTAAAATTAAAGCCCTAAAAATTTTTCTTCAAACTCAACGTATACAAATAGTGGAAAGAGCTATTTCCTACGCAACTGAGAAATGTGAGGACTTGGATATCTCCGTTGAAAGAAGAGGAAGGAGGAGATTCCGAAAACGAATACCAGGGGAAATGTCCCAAGATGTTGGACTAACATTGCCAGAAGAGTTGCATGTTAGAATGTCTTGATAGATTTTACGAAGAATTAGAGCATCGCTACAAAGCAATGGATGATATTCTCATAACATTTGGTGTTGTTCAGTCTGAAACTCTACTTACGTCAACAGAAGAAGAACTTCGTGATAAAGTTCCAAATATTACAAAAATCTATGATGAATTTTCTGCAGAGGACATTATTTTGGAGATTTTACGACTGAGGCGCCACTTGGAAGCCGCCAGCATTTCTCTTCAAGAAGCGATCCAATGGACTACCTTGGAGCTTCTGAAATTTATTGTAAAATGAGACTATTCTGAGTCTGTTCCAAGTCTAGCTCTATGTCTAAGATTTTTGTGTATTTTTGTGTATATTTTTATATATTTATTGTGTATTTGTGTTTCTGGTGGCTACTTGTGAAAGAAGTTTCTCAAAATTAAAGTTAATAAAATCTTACTTAAGATCTACAGTGAGCCAAGCACGACTTTCCAGTCTATCCATAGTGTCCATTGAAAAGGAGAGGAAAGTAAATTTTGATAATGTCATTGAGTATTTTAGCAAAATAAAGTCACGTAACCACGTTTAATATTTGTCGTTTTATTTTGAGGGTGCTCGATAGAAAGTAGCCCCGGGTGCCAACCTATGCTACGCCGCCACTGGATAGGTACTTCTGTTGCTGTCTCTGCCGCTGACTAGAAAGAACTCAAGGAAGTTTCCATATCCCTAATAGATCAATTCGAGAACTGGTGCAGACAAAATGCACTAATCATGAACGTTGTTGATAAGACAGAGTGCGTTCGATTTCAACTGAGGAGTGAAACTGACAGCTCCTTTGAGGTATCCCAAGCAACACACACTCGTCTCAGTCACATAAAGTAAACGTCTATTGAGATCTAAAAACATCTTAGTCTAATAAAAAGCATACAAAATATGTCATTTCCTAGACATGATTTAGATTGATATCCATTCCATGTTTTTGAGAGTGTTTTATGGGACGTAAATTAAGAGTTAATATTTTTGTGGCTATTCGACGTTGAAAAGGCAACTTTTTTCAATGTGCCACGGAGCTCGGATCTTAATTGTTTAAAACTAGCAATCTTGTTCTAGGAGACGGCTGTTCTCGGAGAGAAGGTCGGGGTTTATTTGAAATAAGTGAAAATTAAAATATATTTATTAGAGTGCGCCACGTGATTTGAACTCTTCTATATCCTAGATGATATTTGAAACATTAAGTGAAAAAAAGAAAATCACGAAATCTTTATGAATTCCTATATTTAACAATTCTCCCAAATAAAATCTCGATTTCCTTCATGAAATGATTTTTCATTAGTGAAAGGTACCTTTTATGACGTCATAATTGATGAATATTTCAGTGGATTTTCTTTGAGATTAGTAAAACACTTGAGATCTGTTGAACAACTATATAATTAACAATTATTGTTTTTACATTCATCCATTGACAAGTGGTTCGCTGTCACAAGTGTCACAGCATAGAGGCACAGACCATAGAAGCGAGAGTGTCATCAACATTAATTTATTGAGATACTTTCAACACCCCCACTATCTCAAATAATTAGAACACAATTCCTAATTTATTAACAAAGTATAAATGTTTAACTCTAGGTAAACCTTTGGTCAATATGTCAGCTACCATTTCATTAGTCTCTTGATATTTTTTATCAATGATATTATTTGAAACACATTCTCTTACATAATGATGTCTAACATCAATGTGTTTAGATTTTTTATGAAACACAGGATTTATGGCTAATTTATGAGCACTTTGGTTATCAGTTACAGAATCACTATGACCTATCAATTCATTTAAAATATTTCTCAAATAAACCGCTTCTTTTGATGCTTCACATAGACCTATATACTCTGCTTCAGTACTGCTTAAGGCGACTGATTTTTGCTTAAAACATTGCCATGAAATTGGACCTCCAGACATTTTAAATACATAGCCAGAATATGATTTTCTATCATTATTGGCACGACACGGCCTTTGAAATTAAATGAAAGCAAAAGAGAAATTAACAATGAAATTCCGGTGAGAAAAAATGACTCGAAAAGAAAATACGAAATGTTGGAGTATCGACTTTTGCGTACCTGTTGGTTTGACAGCACGGCTGAACGTGTCACTCACGAGCCAGAACAGTCACTTTTTCACCAGAGTTCTAATTTGTAGAAATTAACGAGAAAAATTGCGAAGAAACGAAGATCTGCATCGAACGAGCGTCGACGTGTGTATTCGAATTACTACTACTTTCGTCTCGCACTGTCATATATCTCCAACATATGTTACGCGTCCATAGACAAAGAAATGAACATACGTGGGCCGCATGAAACGAACAAGCATTTTGGAACAGAAAATAAATGAACTTAACTAACAATAACGAGTTGCAGTAACATAACCGCCCACCTAAAATAGAATATTTTATGAAACAAAGGAAATATAAAATTGAAAAGATATCGAACATAAAGCGAAAAAAAAATATATACATATATACATCAACATATGTCATAACTATTGGAGAGGTAATGGACATAATTTAACCACTGATCTCTGCAGTACACCTTGAGTAGTCCGAACAGTAGCTACTCTAGCTATTTTATCAGCGCCAGGATGCAATTTCTCAATGCGTCCAAGTCGCCAGCGCAATGGAGGGAGTTGGTCATCTTTATCAAGACGGGTGTACCCATTGAATAAGGAGGCGAGTTACTATTGAACCACTTTTTTTCGTTGTTGCAGTGTGTTCAGGTATTCTAAATTCCATCTTTTCCAAAAATCCTGATGGATACGAGTTAAAAGCTGCCAACGCGATAATCGACCGATAGATAGGTGTGATAAATCTGGTTCAGGAATAGCAGTTAATGGAGCCAAAGTAAGAAAATGTCCTGGTGTCAGTGCAGATATGTCATTCGGGTCATTACTAAGCGGACATAAAGGGCGAGAATTGAGCACAGACTCAATCTCTAAGTGGACTGTATAAAACTCCTGTATGACCTGTTGAGACAGAAGGAACTGCAAAGTCTGGGCACCTGGATGCAGATATATTCTATGGAAATGCTGAATAAGGAGCTCAGTAAGACGATGAGATGAAGGAAGCAAAGCTGGGTGTTTGTGATCAAGAGCCAGACCAGAAAAAGACAGACGACCGCCCACCCTGAGAACACCATCTTCTCCAATAAATGGATTCAATTTTCGAAGTAATTTAGATATGGGATTTCCCGAGATGAGATTATCGATCTGTTCCTTGAACACAACCCGTTGAACCTGTTTTATGATGAAAAAAGTGCATCTTTGAGATGAACTGCGGAAAATCTATATATCCTAGGAGCTTTAGAGTTTTTTATGAAGTTAACGAATCTGAAAATGTAAGCTACCACCCTTTGAACCTTGGACAGGGATGAATACCTGGAGAGCAAATCATCAACAAACGATAGAGAAATGAAAGTTGACAAAGAGAGGTGACGCTCTTCTGTTTGTACAAGATGAAGAGAATTCTCTACTTCATCATTTGCGAAGGTGAGATGTTTGGAACGAAGCCAGTCAGGGCCTGTCCACCACAAAGAGCAGTTCAACAGTTCGGTTGGCGTTAAGCCGCGTGAAGCACAATCAGCTGGATTGTCTTTCGATTGAACATGATACCAATTTTCTGTTGAAACTAAGTCCTGAATTTGAGTAGTACGATTGCTTACAAATGTCTTCCATCGATGAGGAGAAGACTTAATCCATGTTAGAGCTACCATTGAATCAGACCAAGCAAAAATGTCATCTATTATAAAGGCTGATTGGTAAACAGAGAAAACCATATTAATGAGCTTTGATAATAAGAGACAAGCACACAATTCCAGTCGTGGAAGTGAAATTCTCTTCAATGGGGAGACCTTTGATTTACCACCTACGAAAGAGATGTCAATAGAGCCGTCAAAATTGAAAAACCTGAAATATACCACGGCTGCGTAACCTCGCTCACTACTATCTCCGAAACCGTGAAGTTCGCAACGATAAAATGGTTTCGATGCAAGTTTCCGAGGTATCTTTAATTTACCCAATTCGGTTAATTCGGATTTACACTGATTCCAGCGACGGCTGACATCGTCTGGAAGTGTATCATCCCACTGCAAACCTAATGTCCAAAGATGCTGGATCAAATGTTTAGCAAGAAAAGCAAATGGAGAAAGGAACCCCAAAGGGTCGAAAATTCGAGAAAGTTCTGAAAGTATGGTACGTTTGGTACATACCTGCACAGTAGTTTCCGCAAAATAAGAAAATTCGTCCGACGAAGGAAACCACCTCAAACCGAGAATTTTGACTAATATTTGACGATACAGTTGTTTGATATCAACTGTGAAAACGAACCGATGAACACGAAAGTTCATCAAAATGGCAATAATATCCTTTTTGTAATTTAGGACCTATCAATAGAGCATCATTTAAAGATAAATGACCGGGTACATGAGCTGATGCATCGAAAACAACCCTCAACTTTGTGGATGGACTGTTTGGTTTGATTATACAATGGTGAGGGATATAAAAGTATTTTCATAATCCGAACTCGTAGAAATTAATGACATATGATCTTTTTCTAAATATTCCTGCATGAAAGTAGAGTATTCCCGGTATATATTCTGGTTTTTAATAAGTTTACGTTCAAGGGATAAAAAACGACGTAGTGCGAGAGAATATGTGTCACCGAAAGAAAGTGTTGACTGATCAGGTTTAAATGGTAATGCCACAGTGTACCGTCCAGATGTATTTCTAGAATAGTCCCGAGTGTACAAGTTCTCACAAAACTGATCTTCTGGTGATACAATGACATTCTCTGAAACCTCTTCAAGTTCCCAAAATCTTTTCAACGAGGAGTTTAAACCTGATTCAGACAATGACAAATGAAAATTGTTAACTGATATGTTAGGTGATTGAATCTTTCCCATGAAAACCCAACCAAACACTGTCTCAAGTGCTGTTGGTTCTAAACCGTTACCCTCGATACGACCCGGTCGAATTATTAAAGAGAATATATCCGCTCCGAGGAGAAGGTCTATTGATTTCGGAATGGAAAAGTTCGGATCTGCTAACTTCTTGTTATGGACACAATTCCAAAACGAATAATTTACGAAAGAACTCGGCATTTTCGCACAAATCTTCGGAATCACGACGGCATCGAATGTAAAAGATGGATTTATTTGACCTGATGGACGAATAGTGCATTCAGTGCTGCAATTAGCAGAAGATGAGCTTTCACAAATTCCATTTATCGAAAATGAAGCATCACAAATTTTCAAGCCTAATCTATTTACACACGATTGAGTTATAATATTTATTTGAGAGCCTCCATCCAACAGAACTCGGACCTTCTGATATCTACCCCAAGCATCACGAATTTCGACCTCAGCGGTTGCTAAGAGAACGGTAGAATTTGAAGTAACATTGGTTAAAACCTGAGCTGAGCCTGAATCCGATGAATTTACAGCATTGAAATGAAACGTCTCTGTTGAAGAATTATTATCCGCATTATTGCGCATGTGCAACAGGGTATGATGCTTTCCGTGGCAAGTACGACAATTTGACCTTGAAGAACAATTGTTAATCTTATGTCCAGAATGGAGGCAATTGATACACCAATTTTTGTTCTTCACAGTCTTGAACCGATCTTGAACAGTCTGTTCCAAAAATGATGGACATTTGTAAATACTATGAGCTAACTTGCAATAATTACAGGTTAAACGTTTCTTGAATGATTCAGTTTCCGTTTGAACGAGAAGAGTCGAATTTCTTTTATTCGTTGAGAGAGAACTAGATTTCAAAACTTGAGAATTCGAAACTGAATGAGTTTTCGACGGAAGAGAAAGAGCTACTGCCTCCAAGGCTATACACTGATTTGTCAGGAAATTTCGCAAATTGACAAACGACGGAATATCTGTTGAACATTCTTGTAATTCAAAACGTTTGATCGTTGCTGAATCTAATTTCTGAATGAGAATGTGAAATAAAACAAAGTCCCACTGGTCAACGAGTAAACCTAAATTCCTTAATACCGATAAGTTTTCCGCAAAAACTTCTAGAATTCGCCTAAGGTCTTTAGCTGAATCACCCTGTAGCTTTGGAACATTACAGATTTCCTTCCAACACGTATTAGCGAGAAGTCTTTTATTTTGATATCTTTCCGCCAATGTCTGAAAAGCGCTTTCATAATTTTCAGCAGTCAATGGAAATCCTTTAACTAAATTTAAAGCATGAGAAGAAAGTGAACTAAGGAGGTATTGAAACTTTTCTATTTGACTCAAGTTAGAATTTTCATGTACCAAACTTTGGAACATATCGAAAAAGTAGGCCACTCTTTATAATTCCCATTGAAAATGGGCAATAATATCTTTGGAAGTTTAACATTTGGCGAACTAATAGAGCAACTGTCTTGGTTTTTACTGGAATGTTTACTACAGGAAATAAATTAACATAAGTTGTTCTGATGGTGTAATAATTATCCATAAAGGCTGTTCGAATAACCTTCTCAGTGTTCAATTCGGGTTCTTCGGAAGATACTATCATAGAGACAATAGACGTATGTAAATTTTGAAAGTCCACGAGAATATCGTCAAGTATTTCACATCTTAATTTGAATCTAACGTGTAAACTCTCATCAGTGACAGCGAATTGTGCTAAATTGAGAATTTCCTCGAGATCATCAATAACAATTTGACGACGAGCTTTGAGTTGTTTCAATTTTGTCGCCATTATTATTATTCAAGGTATACTGCAGAAAACAATATGAATTTCGTTTTGAGTAATTTCGAAAAAAGAGTAAATAGACTAACCGATTGAAAAGAACTAAATTAATTAATAAAGCAAATAATTAAGATTGAATCTATTAAATTGAAAATCGAGTTGAAAATAAACAAATGAAAATAATGAAATGTAAATAAACAAAAACAAGAATGTCAATCTTTGTTTATGTTTCGAATCAAGGTTATGAGCATAGATGAGAAAAACAAATGAAAGGTAATGAAAGCTAAATTCTTTTAACATGCGCAGATATTAAAGGATTTATGAATGTGTTCGATATCTTATCAAGTTTTCGAGGTCACGTGAATAATGACAGATTGAAATAAATGCAAATGAAAAAACTAAATGAAAAAATTCCAAAATGCTTGATCGCAATAATTTTGAAAACGCGGTTCGAAAATATGCGGCTCAAGAAGGACCAAAATGGCACGACACGGCCTTTGAAATTAAATGAAAGCAAAAGAGAAATTAACAATGAAATTCCGGTGAGAAAAAATGACTCGAAAAGAAAATACGAAATGTTGGAGTATCGACTTTTGCGTACCTGTTGGTTTGACAGCACGGCTGAACGTGTCACTCACGAGCCAGAACAGTCACTTTTTCACCAGAGTTCTAATTTGTAGAAATTAACGAGAAAAATTGCGAAGAAACGAAGATCTGCATCGAACGAGCGTCGACGTGTGTATTCGAATTACTACTACTTTCGTCTCGCACTGTCATATATCTCCAACATATGTTACGCGTCCATAGACAAAGAAATGAACATACGTGGGCCGCATGAAACGAACAAGCATTTTGGAACAGAAAATAAATGAACTTAACTAACAATAACGAGTTGCAGTAACAATTATTATTGGCCCAATCAGAGTCCACAAATCCTTCAATGACGTTATTATTATTATAATCATCCTTTGAAAAACTTAATTTAAAATGCTTAATGCCACTTAAATATCTAAGGATTCTTTTTGCAGAAAGCCAATGGTAGTTTAGTAGAATTAGTAAACTGGCTCAAATAATTTACTGCGAACACTATATCTGGCTGAGTCAATACTGCCTAATACATTAGGCTTCCAATGAGTTTCTGATAAGGTACATTTTTCAAATTTGAATCAACAATGTTTTCTATAATAATAATAATAATAAACTTTATTGATCCTTTTGGACATTACAAAAAATGTATAGGACAAGTCATAAAATTACATACATAAGCAAAAAAACTACAAAAAAAAAATTAATGACAAATTCAAGAAATTGAGTCTTTAAGGAACTCCTCAATAGAGTACTAACACTTCTTGAGCAATAACAATTTGGCCTCTCCCCTGAAAGACCTTCCATTCATCGCTTTCATTCTACTGGGCAACCGGCTATACAATTTGATACCTAAATAAATTAGTGAGGACTCATATTTCGCTGTGTGATGCCGGGGAAAGGCAATAGTGTCATTGTTTCGTGTACTCGTGTACTCATGAAAATCAGAACATTTATTGAAGCTACTCACATTCTGATGGACGTACCTAAACAAGGCTATTGAGAATGTATATACATGGGTAGGGAAGAATTTTAAACTCGCAAAAAATCGGACTACATGAATCACGTGGACGAAGTCCGAAAATGAGGCGCATGATGCGTTTTTGTGAAATAAACACCCGATTAGAGCCTACCGAGCGGCCCCAGAGAACTACGTTGTAACTTATATGGCAATATGCCATGCTGTAATAAATGGTCAGCAGCTCCTCGACAGGGAGACAACTCCTGAGCCGTGATAAGGCATAGTAAGCACTGTTCAGCCTACCACATACATGGTCAACGTGAATACACCACCTCAGACCACCATCCACATAGAGGCCCAGAAATCTCACGTCATCTCTCGCCTCCAAAACCCGTTGTTTGTATTTGATGATGAGAGGTTCGCTTGGTTTGTCTTTATTCTGAAACCTGACTATCACCGACTTGTTCAAATTGAGTATAAGCGCATTTTTGTGACACCAATCAGTAAAACACTGTACAATAGTCTCGCACAGCAACTTCAATTTCTGCAGACTATTCTCTTTGATAGCGATAGAGGTATCATCGACGAACATCACCAGTATATTGGCCATCACATATGCAGGCAGATCATTGATGAACAAAATGAATAGAAGTGGGCCCAGAACAGACCCCTGCGCGACACCCAGGCTGTTTGTATGTTCGTCAGATATAGCGTCTTTCAATCCAACATAAATTCTGCGACCAGATAAAAAACTCCCGACCCAATCCAGAAACACGCCCCTGAATCCCATTTGGTACATCTTGCCCATAATGAACCCGTGCTGAAGAGTGTCGAACGCCCTCGAGTGATCGAAAAATATACCCGCCACGTACTCACCGCCGTCAAGGCTCTTGTACACGAATTCGAAAAATTCACAACTAGCCGATTAGGTTGACCTACCATGTCTGAAGCCGTGTTGTTGGTTGGATAGTATGGAGTGCTTTGCCAAATAATTGTACATGCGATTGTATATTATTCTTTCGAGAATCTTGGACAATTGACTTAAGATGGAGATAGGTCGATAATTTGTAATATCCTGGCTGTCACCTTTTTTGTGGACAGGTATGATCCTTGCCAACTTGAGGACAGATGGAAAATGACCAAAGGACACTGATTCATTCAGTAAATGTGCAATGGGTTCAGAAATCAAAGGAGCCTACATTACTAGTTTTACATTCTGTAGGTGTGCTAACAGGTTTACAATTTTCCATAGCAAAATTGCTAAGAACACGATTAATATAGTCCTCTTGATCTAGATAAATAGCATTCTTCTCATAGTCTCTAGAAATTTTAACTCCCAAACATTGTTTGGCTTCACCCAAGTCCTTAATGTCAAATTGACAGCTAAGCTTAGACTTAAGAAATTTTACTTCCTCAGAATTATTGGAAAAAACAAAGAAATCGTCAACATATAAAGCTATCAAGGTTAACGAACTTTCATTCTTTTTTACATACAAACAACTTTCATATTTTGACCTGTTATATCCTAATTCAGATAAGACATCATTCACTCTAGCATTCCATGCTCTGGAAGCTTGCTTGAGTCCGTAAAATGCTTTTTTTAACTTGTAAATTTTATGTTCATTGTTTTTTGTAATAAAGCCCTCAGGCTGTTTCATATAAACTGGTTTGTCAAGATGACCTTTTAATAAAGCTGTTTTAACGTCCAAGTGTTTGATTTTTAAATCTAATTTTACAGCCAAACTCACCAACAGTCTTAAAGTGGAGTGTCTCACTACTGGCGCGAAAACTTCATTATAGTCAATACCAGCCTTCTGCACACAACCTTTCGCCACTAAACGCGCACGAAATTTCACTTCTCCGGTGTCACTCACTTTGGTCTTAAACACCCACTTGCAAGGCACTACAGTGGAAGAATCGGCCACACTATCGACAAGTTCCCAAGCATTGTTGTCTTCAAAACTTTTAATTTCCTCTGCCATAGCCTTCCTCCACAGATCTGCATTTGCTCTTGACATAGCTTGCTCCACAGATTCTGGATCGCCATTTATGATGAAACCAAAATCTTGTACACATGCATAGGTAACATAGTCTTCAAACTGTTTTGGCTTAGTTGTCCTTTGAGACCTTCTATTCCCCAGACTATCTGTTTGTAGAGAATTGTCAGTTATATCCATGACAAAATCTTCATCACTTGAGTTTTCTATCTCATCTCAACCTGAGTCTAACGCTGATGATCCCTGAGAAACATTGCTTGAACTTGAAGAGGTTTCAGTCACATTTTGTTGACTCTCTTCATCCCCCACTGAATCAGTTGATTCCAGAGATTCACAAGATAGTAACGGTTTTGGTTTATATCGTTCTTCGACAACAACATCTCTACTTGTTATTATCTTTCTTTCGTCAGGATCATACATTCTGTATCCTTTTATGTGATCACTGAAGCCCACTAAAATCATTCTTTTTGACTTCTTTTCCCACTTCAGACGTTTTTCCTTTGGAATTAGTACCATACCTTTACTACCTTAGGTACACAGCAGTAGCTACAGCTTCAGCCCAAAAAATTTTCCCAAGGTTTGCGTCATATAACAAACATCGAGCTTTTTCAACCAAAGTTCGGTTCATACGCTCAGTCATGCCATTCTGTTGCGGAGTATACGCATTTGTTTCCTGATGCAAAATACCATACTTTTTATAGAAGTCTTTGAATTTATTGATGTTAAATTGACCACCTTGGTCACTTCGAAAAATTTTAATTTTTGAACCTTTCTGATTTTCTACGAAGTTCTTAAACTCTTGGAATTTTTCGTATGCTTCGTCTCTACTCCTCAAAAAATATACAAATACCATCCTTGTGTAGTCATCCTCTAGTACCATGAAATATTTGGATCCTCCAAGTGATGTCACTTCCAAAGGGCCACATAAGTCTCCATGTATAGTCTGCAATACATTAGTAGCTCTTGTTCTCTTATGACCAAATGGAAGTCGACTTTGTTTGCCCTCATAACAAACTTCACATAGTTCATCACTCTTAATCAACGATCCTTTGAATTCAAATCCAGTCACCAAACCAGTTTTCATTGAATTCAAGTCTCGGTAGTTCAGGTGCCCAAATCGCCTATGCCAGACTTCTTTAGAAACTGTCAAGCCTGCCAAATTCAACTGTGGTTTCTTAAAGTTCAATTTATAAACGTTATTTACCAAATCAGCCTTGGCAATTAATTGTCCATTTCTGTCATGAATAGTACAACCATTTTCCTTGAAAATTACTTCGTTATGGTTCTTAATCAATTGACTCACAGATAAAAGGTTGGTGGTCAACATGGGTACATAACAAACATTCCATATCGTCACTGGATGTTCCTTTTCAGCTACTGTTGTAATCTGTATATCTCCTGAACATTCTACAGCTAATTTGTTGTTATTTGCCACTGTGATTTCCTTCACTGGCGGTTCGTTGTTGACGTTGACAAGCCAATCCTTTCTTGATGTGAGATGAATACTGCATCCTAAATCCACGTACCAATCTGAGCTATTGAAATTGCCAGATAAAAAAACAGCTTTAAAAGCATTCGATGAATTCTCTGTGTGTTTTTTATTTCTTCTCTATTTCTTTGTTTCTGTCTTTCGGTTTATCAGTCGAGCCATTTTTGTGTCCTTTGCTGAAACCTTTAGATGTATTGCCATTTCTGTTACCTTTACCTAAAGTTCAACTTGCGAATGCACCAGCTGATGACTGCCTGTTGTCTTCAGTGCCACTTAGATGCATATCTAATAGCCTGGATTTTATTGAGTCAGCGGTTACATCAATTCCAGCATGTTCGATGGCAATGACCATTGGTTCATACCAGCAAGCATCAAACAATTAGCTCCTGACTAAGCTGAAAACCACACCTGTCGAGTTTTTGAGATGTATCGATTACCTGGTTGATGTACTGCTCCATAGATTCACAATTGTCAAGCCTCAATGATATGAGTTTTCTTAATAAACCAATTTTCCTGGAGAATCCCGAATCTTCGTAGAGCTTTTTTTTCAGTCTTTCCCATACTTCTTTGGCTGAGCTCGTATCCTTTACATGAATGAAAAGATACGAATCTAGGGTCAATATTAATTTAGCTTTGGCTTTACTCACTAAAACTGTGTCTTTCTCAGAACCATTCAGGCAATTTGTCAAGTCTTCCAGGATAAACACATTTTCTACAGCAAATGCCCAATCTGCATAATTTTCTCTCCCTATCAACTTTGGAACGCTATTCAAGTAGTTGATGGCCATTTTTCCGTTACCAACACTCACGTTTTACCTCAAACCGACATTGTTAATTAACCGAAAAAACTATTCACAATCTTCTGTTGTCTGATGAGTTTTGATTAATCAAAGTCCTGGGCCTATAACCTGATGAATATATCAGTGGATTTTCTTTGAGATTAGTAAAACACTTGAGATCTGTTGAACAACTACATAATTAACAATTATTGTTTTTACATTCATCCATTGACAAGAGGTTCGCTGTCACAAGTGTCACAGCATAGAAGCACAGACCATAGAAGCGAAAGTGTCATCAACATTAATTTATTGAGATACTTTCAACAGAGTTTCACAATGGAAACATCATAAGAATGTTGGCTGAAGAAATTTTGCAAGTCTGATATAGTGGTATCTGGAGCTAATCTTGTTACATGCAAATGAGAAACTGCCATTTTTAGAATACCGTGTAAACTACTGGATTTTTGTGTGCCCACGATGGGCTTATGTTTTTTCTTAAGAGGCGACAAGTTGTGCAACGATGGATTCACCGACAGGCCAGGAGTGGAAGCGGCGGAAGTGATAAAATTTTTTTGTTTTCTTCTTGAAGTCACTACATTCCAATCAGAAGGATTCTTCGAGAAAGAACGCACGCTAGACTCGGCATCATGTTCCCTTACTAATTTACTATCAGAAAGACGAATGTCGGGAATCTGGGTAGGTGACATATATGACTCTTTGAGGGAGTTCCGTTGTTTCGAGTTTCCAAGATGACTGTTATCAATGGTATCACATGTATTCATGATAACATTTTTATCTAATTTTATCAATGATGACATTTCTTTGGTTAATTCAATAATTTTTTCATTTTGAATTAATAAAATTTCTTTCAACTGTTTGATCTCGTTAAGGAATAAGACAGACATTTCCCTCGCAATTTCATTTTTCATCCTTTCTAGTTCTTGTTTTGTTACTTGGATGGTTTCGTATTAAATCTCGGTGAAAAGGTGAAACAAAAACACGTGTAGCACTAAACTAATTGCTTTTAATACACACTCTACTGAGTAAGACTACATACCTTCGACGACTAGTGAAGAACAGAGTATCATGGAAAAATACATGAACATAGAATGGGGTAGTGATCAACATAGAACTTCATAGTTCTTTTTAAATGGCAAGATAATACATTTTTGTTATTTTCAACAGATACTCATCATTCTATTTAATAATGTTGTGAGCAGTACAATTTTTTTTCTCGGCAGTTATAAGGTCGTATCTAGGAGCCTTCTTGTTTTCTTTTCATTTTCTGTTTGTGTGAAAGTTTTAATCGGTAAGGACATCTGACATGAAACATCCAGAAAGGTTTCATCTTCTGCATCGCTGGTACCAAGATGGGTCATTTGGTGTGAAGAGATGGGCAAGATGTTTGGTAAATGTATTGCATTTTTCTTCATAAGAGGGAGCCCATTCTCCATTGGTCATTTCATTCGGAGGATTCCTCAATGTGGGCTCATTTTTATCATTTATATTCTCCAAATAGTGTTGGAATTGAGAATTGTTATATAGTTGCAGGGTTTCATGTCGTTTTCTGGTGAGTTGATTTAGTATTATTTTGTCAAGCGAATTTTATGATTTTTGCCATTTCCCTCTTGCGCTTCGTTTTTCTACCAGTATTTTCCTAAATTGAAGGGATAATTTCTTTTGAATTTCTCTGTCCTTGAATGAAAAAAGTACTCTCCCATGCTGCTTTTTGTATCACTATTGTTATGTTGTTTGCAGTTGTTTCTGTGCCATCAGGCGTCTCTAAAATTATACTCATAACTGCTCCTTCCTCAAGTATTTGCTGCAACATAGCCCAATCAGTTTTCTCCGTCGTTAGTGACAGTTAAATTTTATAGGATTTGGGTATTGTGTGGACGGTTAGAAGGACTGGTGAATGGTCAGATGAAAGGTCTGGAGGATAAGATTCCGCTTGTATGTGGCTATTGTTAATTCTTAAAGTCCAAGACATGAAGAATCTGGTTTCTGCCTGTTGGCCAAGTAGGCCGGTGAGTCTGGCGTAAATACGTCGAAATTGCTATCAATTGCTTCGCATTTCAGTCACCGCCAATTATAAACCGAATAACTCTTATTACTTTGGGGAAATATTGCTGATACATCGAAACTCCATAATTCGGTGTACATTCTCATGTTCGTTGCTTGTATTTCGTGAGTAACGTATTTCGGTAGTGGACAATGTTTCAATATTCTTCGGAATATAATAGCGGCGCTACCATGAGCTGTACCGTCTGGGTGTTCAGTGGGAACCCTAAAATCAAATAGGCGATCCCTGGATATAACGGGTGGTCCATCTAGTGTTTGGAATTTGAACTACCGATTATTTGACATTATAAACGTCAACTATTCTTTTTGACGTGACTAATATTTAGTTGAAAGTTTGAAGTTTTCGAAATGGGACGTTATTCGCTTGAAGAAAGTTGGGAAATATTAAAAACTTATTTCCAAATTGGTGAGTCTTCTACTCAAACTGTGAGAAATTCAAGAAAAAAATTCGACAAAAAAAATGTTCCAAAAACCCAATTTGTGGATCAATTTGTGAAGCGTGTTCGTGAAACGGGAATGTTGGTGGATAAACCAACACGTGTACGTACACGTCCGGTCCGTTCAACCGAAAATATTGCTGCTGTGGCTGAAAGTGTGCGTGAACAACCTACAACATCAGTTCGCCATCGTTCTCAACAATTGGACATTTCACGCACTTCTTTGATGCGAATTTTGCGTAAAGATCTTGCCATGAAGCCGTATAAAGTTCAATTGGTGCAACAGCTAAAGCCAATTGACCATCCGAGTCGTCTACGGTTCGCAAATTGGGCGGAAAATTGTTTGGCGGAGGATAACGAATTTTATCGAAAAATCATCTTTTCGGACGAAGCTCATTTCTACCTCGGTAGTTATGTTAATAAGCAAAATTGTCGCATCTGGGTCACAGAAAACCCGCACGTGGTCATAGAGAAGCCAATGCACCCACAACGAGTGACTGTTTGGTGCGGACTTTGGTCTGGCGGCATCATCGGTCCATTTTTCTTTGAAAATGAAGCAGAAATCGCCGTAACCGTCAATGCCGAGCGCTACCGCGCAATGTTGAACGATTGGTTCTTTCAAGAAATTAAAGCTAACGACTTGGACGATGTTTGGTTTCAACAGGACGGTGCAACGAGCCATACAGCACACGCCACAATCGATGTTTTACGCCGCATTTTCGGAAATCGAATAATCAGCAGAAATGCTGATGTGAATTGGCCACCAAGAAGCTGCGATCTGACGCCATTGGATTATTATCTTTGGGGAGCGGTGAAAGATAAGTGTTACGCCAACAATCCAGAAACAATTCAAGACCTCAAGACCGAAATTCGAGCTGCTATTGGTGAAATAGAGCCCCAAACAATCGAAAATGTATTAAAAAATTGGGTGGAACGAATAGGCCACTGCCAAGTCAGCCGTGTTGGTCATTTGGCCGAAATTATTTTTCATAAATAAATGTCATGAACCAACCTTTTAAATAAATGTTCAACCATTGGAAAATATTGAGCAATTTTTTTTTATAGCAAAATTAAATTCCAATTTTTAAATTGGCCACCCATTATGTTGGTATTCTGCAGACCTTTGTGCAAGCATGGGGGGACTGCGATATATGCAAAATTTGGTCTCCGTATTTGTGACTTAAAGATATCGGATGTGTCACTGGAGTTGGAAAGTAAATTCTGTGCGGTGAGGTCATGGGCGTATTCACGGGGGGGTACTGGGGGTAATTACCCCCCCCCCCAGAAAAGAGTTTCCAACACTGACGGCCGGTTTCTGAAACGATAATCATCATAGAAATCAAGTAATCAGCTGTTAAATCTATGGTCAACTGCCATTTGAGTTGCTGAAAGGATAGTCAACTAGGTTAATTTGACCACGCTGTCAGTTGACACAGTGGTCAAATATTTCAGGTAAATTGTATGTCAATCGTCATTTTGAGTTTCCGAAACGCAAATTAAGGCTAAATCAATGGTCAAACTAGTGTCAAAGAACTTGTCAACTAATCGGTGTTGTTTGGCGAATTAACTTGAAAGAAACCTTGTTTATGAATGAAATCTATGTATTTTCCAAGGAAATCTTAATTTTATCGGTATGTATGAAAATAATTTAATAGTCTTGAATATATAATTTTTATGAAAAAGGCATTTATTTTTTCCAATTTTGCGATGTAATATGTTTTCGTTAATAATTTAGTTTTCTCTGAAAAAATAAGCATTTTTGCAACAATTGGTGAATCTATTTTTTTATTGTAGATAATTATTATGGATATCAGCTTGGATATAAGCATGTCTAGTAATTCTAGCGAAGATGAGAACCCAAGGCCACGAACTTTTAGGAGAAGAATGAACCCTTTGATTTCTACAATGATGTGGAATTCAAAAATAGGTATAGACTGTCCAAGGATATTATAATATTACTTCTGAATATGATAGAGGATAAAATAAGGCCCTTAACATCAAGGAACAAATCAGTCACTGCCTTGGAACAAGTACTTCTAACAATAAGTTATTTTGCAACAGGAGCATTCCAAATAACAGTAGCTGACCATATAAGGGTCCATAAAACTACAGTATGTAGAATAATTAAAAAGTATCTAGAGTCATTGCTGAACTTCGACCCCAGTTCATATCTATGCCAAGAACAGAGGATGAACGGAATAGAATCAGATCAGAATTTTATTCTATAAGTTCATTTCCGAACGTGATTGGATGTGTAGACTGTACACATATAAAAATACAGTCACCTGGAGGTCCACAAGGTGAGCTTTTCAGAAATAGAAAGGGATACTTTTCTCTTAATGTTCAGGTGATTTGTGATGCCCAGTTGAAAATAATGGATGTAATTTGTAGATGGCCAGGCTCAGCACATGATAGTACAATTTTAAAGGATTCCCATATTCGGGCCGACTTCGAGAGTGGATTATTCCGCAGGGATTATTTATTGGGAGACAGTGGCTACCCTTGTCGCTCATATTTATTGACTCCATTTCTGAGGCCATCAACTCCCTGTGAGCAAGCGTACAACAGAGCACACATCAAAACAAGGAATACTGTTGAAAGGACATTTGGTGTCTTGAAGAGACGTTTTCCTTGTTTATCTATGGGAATTAGGCTGAAAATGGAGACAACCATGAATGTCATAGTGGCATGTTGTGTTCTGCACAATTTGGCATTAGTTCATAATGAAGACGTAGCAGACTTTGATATCGGAGAGAACTTCCCAGATGATCCTCCAAATACTTCTACAAATGATGAAAATATATCAGTCAGATCTTCGTTAGTTTCAACACATTCCAATGTTCAATAATAATTGTGGAAGAACACTCTGATCAGAGGTCATACAATCCGTCACAAAAAGCCTATGAAGTAGAAGTAATGCCTTGAGGAACAGTTGTTACAATAGCTCAAATAAATTTATATTCAAATCTACTCTTATGTATAGACTGAAAACATTCTAAAAATCCAATTACACCAAATTTCATGTCATTGTTTTCACT
This sequence comes from Micraspis discolor, assembly GCA_030674115.1. Classification (NCBI taxonomy): domain Eukaryota; kingdom Metazoa; phylum Arthropoda; class Insecta; order Coleoptera; family Coccinellidae; genus Micraspis; species Micraspis discolor. The sequence goes on along the minus strand of JARTUT010001749.1, from coordinate 505,493 downwards.
TCTGTGTACTGTGATAAAATAATAAAATTGGATGATGTATGAACAAGGCTGTTTGCTCAATTATTTTGAATACTTCAAATTAAAACGATATTTTACATTTTATTGACCTATTGATGATAAATTTTCAGTTGAAAAACAGCATCTGTATTTTAATACACCAGATACGACTTAATACACAGGTACAGTTAAGCCGCTAAAAGAATCATAAATGCAATCTATCGTAAGAAACAGTTGTAAGCAAGTTCAACCAGGTATTTTTTTTTATGGTCACTTGAGGAAAATTATAAGGGTGTTAAAATTTAAACATCAAACATCAGTTATCGGATAATTTCAAAATCTTAACCACAAAACACTGATATCTTAACCTCTTTAATCATAGAATATTAGATTTTATCGGAGAATCTGTGGTTGAACAGTCTGGCAACAGGGTCGCCTCATGTCAACTGAAAATGATCATAGATTAGTTAAATATGCACTGAACATCCTTTCGGAAACTCAAATTGATTTGACATCTCTGTCAAGATGATCGTTGTGTTAGTTGACATGAGGTTTGATCATCCTTTCAGAAAGTGGCCGTAAATCCTCGAATGAAAATGGCAATTTAAAATATATCATCAAACATTGTACGAAAACTAATGAAAAAAGTTTATTTCATTTTATTCGATATTCCACGTAGCTGATATAGCACAAAGAAAAAAGAAATAAACAAATGAAAGTAATTAAAATGATTTCCTAGAATCTAGATAGATCATACCTAGATAAGCGAATAGCATGCGAAAGTTTGTGTGGTTGCATAAGTAAACTGGTGTCTACGCGTGACACAACTTCTTCACTCTTACAAAAGCAGGGGTGCGGGTTGCCGGATAGTTTGGTTAATTTCTTCAACAGTACAAGGATGAAAATTATACAAATTCAGAGTTTTTGATATAAATCCACACAATTATGGAAAAAAATTCTATCGAAGATGATTTCTTTTCTGCAGAAAGAAAATCTCCTGAAATATGGTTATCATCCCTCAAGTTCAGTGTACTATGTGAATTACTTCAATCGGGTAAAACCTGAAGTGACGTACGCTACATCTGATGCGCTTTTCTGCCAGTTCATAGTTGAAACTTGAGATTGCTGAATGCTGAGAGATTAACGGCCAGTTTCTGAAAGGATGATCAAATCTCATGTCAACTAAGGGCTCGTTTATACTGGCTGGTACCTTATGCCCTAAGCCCTTACCTTATTCCGTATGCCGTAAGAATTTCAGTAGGTGTTTATACTGGCTGTTAACTTAACCTTAAGCAGAACATAGAGTTTATGGATTTTGCTCTATGCTTACTAATAATTCGTCATTTTGAATTTGTGTTTCTACGTTTTGATACGTGCTGATCATCTTGAATTATAATTTATGATATTATTTGAAATTACCGCTATTAAAACAGAGATCCTTTCTGTATTCAATACTCTGATATAAATAATTGACCCTCTATAGAATGCGCATGTGTCAAAAAAACTCGCCCAATTTTACATTCCCTTAATTTGTCTTACTTATAAGATAGTCTTATACACCTATAAGATAATCTAATCTAATTATCTAATATATATATGTAATTTGTCCCAATTATTTATGAATATATATTTCTATGAATTTGTCCCTAGAAGTTGAACATTTTACAGGTAAGGGAAAAGGTTAGGGAATGAGTATGAACGAAAGCATTGAATTCCTATGGTTCAACTTTTAAGGTTAAGGTTACGGCATAAGGTACCAGCCAGTATAAACGAACCTTTACACAACGATCATCTTGACAGAGATGTCAAATCAATTTGAGTTTCCGAAAGGATGTTCAGTGCATATTTAACTAATCTATGATCATTTTCAGTTGACATGAGGCGACCCTGTTGCCAGACTATCCAACCACAGATTCTCCGATAAAAACTAATATTCTGTGATTAAAGATATCAGTGTTTTGTGGTTAAGATTTTAAAATTATCCGATAACTGATGTTTAAATTTTAACACCCTTATAATTTTCCTCAAGTGACCATAAAAAAATACCTGGTTGAACTTGCTTACAACTGTTTCTTACGATAGATTGCATTTATGAATCGTTTAGCGGCTTAACTGTACCTGTGTATTAAGTCGTATCTGGTGTATTAAAATACAGATGCTGTTTTTCAACTGAAAAATTTATCATCAATAGGTCAATAAAATGAAAAAGATCGTTTTAATTTGAAGTATTCAAAATAATTGAGCAAACAACCTTGTTCATACATCATCCAATTTTATTATTTTATCACAGTACACAGAAGTAAAAACAATGAAATGAAATTTGGTGTAATTGGATTCATAGAATGTTTTCAGTCTATAAATAAGAGTAGATTAGAATATAAATTTATTTGAGCTATTGTAACAACTGTTCCTCAACGCACTACTTTTACTTCATAGGATTTTTGTGACGGATTGTATGACCTTTGATCCGAGTCTTCTTCCACAATTATTATTGAACATTGAAATGTGTTGATACTAACAAGATCTGATTGATATATTTTCATCATTTGTAGAAGTATTTGGGGGATCATCTGGGAAGTTCTCTCCGATATCAAAGTCTGCTACGTCTTCATTATGAACTAATGCCAAATTGTGCAGAACACAACATGCCACTATGATATTCATGGTTGTCTCCATTTTCAGCCTAATTCCCATAGACAAACAAGGAAAACGTCTCTTCAAGACACCAAATGTTCTTTCAACAGTATTCCTTGTTTTGATCTGTGCTCTATTGTACGCTTGCTCACCGGGTGTTGATGGCCTCAGAAATGGAGTCAATAAATATGAGCGACAAGGGTAGCCACTGTCCTCCAATAAATAATCCCTGCGGGATCACAAATCACCTGAATTAAGAGAAAAGTATCCCTTTCTATTTCTGAAAAGCTCACCTTGTGGAGCTCCAGGTGACAGATTTTTATATGTGTACAGTCTACACATCCAATCACGTTCGGAAATGAACTTATAGAATAAAATTCTGATTTGGTTCTATTCCGTTCATCCTCTGTTCTTGGCATAGATATGAACTGGGGTCGAAGTTCAGCAATGACTCTAGATACTTTTTTAATTATTCTACATGCTGTAGTTTTATGGACCCTTATATGGTCAGCTACTGTTATTTGGAATGCTCCTGTTGCAAAATAGCTTATTGTTAGAAGTACTTGTTCCAAGGCAGTAACTGATTTGTTCCTTGATGTTAAGGGCTTTATTTTATCCTCTATCATATTCAGAAGTAATGTTATAATATGCTTGGACAGTCTATACCTATTTTTGAATTCCACATCATTGTAGAAATCAAAAGAGTTCATTCTTCTCCTAAGAGTTCGTGGCCTTGGGTTCTCATCTTCGCTAAAATTACTAGACATGCTTATATCCATAATTATTATCTACAATAAAAAAATAGATTCACCAATTGTTGCAAAAATGCTTGTTTTTTCAGAGAAAACTAAATTATTAACGAAAACATATTACATCGCAAAATTGGAAAAAAATAAAAGCCTTTTCATAAAAAATTATATATTAAAGACTATTAAATTATTTTCATACATACCGATAAAATTAAGATTTCCTTGGAAAATACATAGATTTCATTCATAAACAAGTTTTCTTTCAAGTTAATTCGCCAAACAACACCGATTAGTTGACAAGTTCTTTGACACTAGTTTGACCACTGATTTAGCCTTAATTTGCGTTTCGGAACCTCAAAATGACGATTGACATACAATTTACCTGAAATATTTGACCACTGTGTCAACTGACAGCGTGGTCAAATTAACCTAGTTGACTATCCTTTCAGCAACTCAAATGGCAGTTGACCATAGATTTAACAGCTGATTAGTTGATTTCTATGATGATCATCGTTTCAGAAACCGGCCGTAAGTGTGTCTTCGTTCAACAATGGGTCAGGATAGATTAGTTGGGCTATCATTGCTATTTATACATAGAGATATTTCAATAAAGGTGGACAATATTATAAGTAGATTTGCTAATAATAAAAAGAGGCAGATTGATTTCGTTTTGTAATTTTTGAATCATGTTTGATGCTAAAAGGAGCGGGTATGTTTTAATTAATATAACATTCACTAATATTTCTGATATTTTTCCCTTTAAATTTCGAATGATTTATTTCTCGAGTTTTTATATATTTTTTTTTACCTATATATATTTTATTTCTTGAATTTTATATACCTATATTTTATTTCTTCAAATTTTATGATGATTATTGTATGCACTGTTCTCGCAATTGTTTGTTTTATATGTTCTCAATGTAGAATAAAAACTGTCAAATTATAGATGAGCTACAATAAATCCCCCCCTCTCCTAGCGCGCTTTCGCTCAAGCTCATCATCTTATTATTGATAGTTCAGGTCAACTCCCAAAAACTTGCCACTACCCCCCCCCAAACTCAATCTCTGGATACGCCACTGGGTGAGGTGTATTATCAGTGGTGTCAAGTTCGGAGTCGTCTGTGTCTACAGGTCGCCCACGGGGGATATACAAGTGTTCTTGGACAGGACTTCGCATATACTCCAGCAGTGCCAATCAGCCGTGGATCACATCTTTCTTTGTGGCGATATAAATATAGATTTTTTGAAAACTAATTGCAGGCAACGATCCTTGTTTATTGATTTCCTTGACTGTTTCAATTTGAATGTCACAAATTTTGAGTCTACCAGAATATTCATTGACAGAAATGGCCGTATATCAGCCACAAAGGTCGATTATACAGGGTTATGATAAAGTAATGCACAAAATTCATAAAACGCACAACGATCACTTTTGAAAAAAATGCAAAAACACGTCAAACGATGTTTTATATTCAGCATCTCTTGACATAAGTTACAAAAATAACAAGTCAAATTTGTCAAAGTTATGACGTCATCAACATACTTCTTTAATGGGAAGCTAAGATTTTTATTGTAATACATTATGTGATAAAGCTTGCATTTTTTACACTAGGGAAAAATAGTTGCAGTAGAGCTTACAAAAGAAAAAAAACGAGAAAATGAGTAAAAAACGAAATAAACGTAAATTTCATAATAACTTTTCAATTAACTAAGCAGTCCATTAAACCAAAACTAATTCTTATAGGAATTGTTCAAACTGTGTCCCGTTTACTAACTGACATAGGCCAAGACGATGGTAGAACGCATTTACACAGTTTTCGACCATCTACGGAGTTATAAGAGTCATTTCGTGTCTAATTCGTTCCATTAAGTCTTCTAAATTGTCTGGCCGGTTAATGTAGACCCGACTTTTCAAATGTCCCCACAGAAAAAAATCAAGGGGGGTAAGATCAGGTGACCTAGGTGGCCACTCCATTGGTCCACGTCTTCCAATCCACCGTCCTTCAAATTGGTTATCCAGAAACCTTCGAACAGTAAGAACATAATGTGGTGGTGCGCCATCTTGATGGAATCAAATAGTGGGATCCAAGTTTTCCCCATTATTTGGATCCGAAAATGCCGCAAGTATGTCCGGAAGCACTGCCATAAGAAGATGTTCCAAATATCGTTCAGCTGTTAAATTCCCGCGAAAGTAATAAAGCCCAATAAATCTTCCCCTGACGATTCCTACCCAAACATTAATTTTTTGGGGGCGCTGGGTGTGTTGTCTGCATCTAGTGGGGATTTTCCCGAGCCCAGTAGCGACAATTATGTCGATTTACAGAACCACTTAGACAAAACGTTGCCTCATCGGAAAATACTACACTATTAAGAAAATTTGGATTTTCGTCACAATGCCGCATGAAGATTTCACAAAACTCCAAATGTCTGTCCGGATCATCTTCTCAGAGTTCGTAAACAAGTTGAACTTTGTATGGGTGTAGTTTTTCTTTTTTAACATCTTTACTACAAATGACTGACTAACATTTTCTTGTAAGGCAATTCCTGTTGTATTTGCGTGAGGGTTGTCTTCTACTGACAGCAAAATATCTAACTTCACATCGTCGCTTATTCCTGGTCGTCCAGATTTTGGAGCATCCCTCACGCTTCCCGTTGCATTAAATTTTGCAACAATTCTGCTTACTGTGCTTCTAGCAATTGTAGGTCTTTCCAAATGTGTTGCGTTAAATAAAGCACATGCTTCTTCATGACATCAGGGCGATCGCCGTAACCTACCATCATTAGAATTTCTATCATTTCTCTTTCGTTTAAACGAGCCATAATAATAAAACTGGTGTCACACTAATTGTACGACTGACACTGACACACCGTTGTTTTAGTAAATCAATCGAAAAAATTGATAAGAACGGATGTTCTCACTAGATAAGTTTAAGTTTGAACTCTTTTTATAATTGGGTTTGTTATTTCATTTTTATTTTCGTTTTTTTCTTATGTTAGCCCTAATGCAACTATTTTTCCCTAGTGTAAAAACAAGCTTTTTCACATAATATAATAAAAATCTTAGCTTCCCATTAAAAAAATATGTTGATGACGTCTTAACTTTGACAAATTTGACTTGTATCTTATGTCAAGAGAAGCGGAATATAAAACACCGTTTGACGGGTTTTTGCATTTTTTTCAAAAGTGATCGTTTACGTTTTAGGAATTTTGTGCATTACTTCATCACAACCCTGTATACTTACCAATGCAATTACCAAAAATTGTGCAATGTCTAATTTTGAAGCTCATATCAGTGATCACAGGGTACTGTATCTGAGTTTTGGCTTCTGTAGTATTTCTGAGAGTCAGGAACAAAGAGTAGAATTAATAAATTATGTAGGTCTGTTTCAGCCAACAATCTAAATGAACTCAGCTTACTTATGTCTCTAACTTCTTTTAAACCGGTTTACTTGTGCTCTGACATGGACTCTGCCTATGATTCCCTCTTGGAAATCATAAATTACTGTTTCGATATCTGTTGCCCATTGAAGTATCGAATTATCTCTAACCGTCGTAATTTAGGCTGGACAACATCAGAAGTTAGAATAGCTGCCCAAAACCTGAAGAATCTGCACTGGCTCTATGTTAACCTACGTAGTCAACATTCGTTCGAAATTTACAGGGACGCTAAAAATGAATACAAACAGCTGTTGAAATTTGTCAATCTGAATTTCCATACAAAATTGTTATATACCTCTGATAATCCGAGCAAAACAGCATGGAATATAGTTAAACGGGAGACTACCCAGGAACAAAAAAATGCGGGAGTGAATATGACACTGAATATTGCTGGTATCCAAATCTCTGATCCTCTAATCATAGCTGAGACTTTCGCTAGCCATTTCTCATCCATAGCAGGCAAAGGTGTTGCTGATCGATATGGTAATGTCATATCTTTTTCAAGCACAACATCTCTCATGCAAGAGCATACATTCTTCTTCCATCCGGTGAGTCAGTGCGAGAATACAATCTGGTCACTTAAAAACATATTGCGGCACCTCTTTCTCGGTTGATTAATCTTTCGATCTCTTCAGGTATTTTTCCTAGGTCATTAAAACATTCCTTGGTTCTCCCTGTTCACAAAAAAAAATAATGTTGAAGATCTATGCAATTACAGACCGATCTCCATTCTGGGTGTTTTTTCAAAGGTCGTGGATTTTCTGAATAAGTATAATCTATTTACTGGCAGCCAGCATGGATTCAGGGAACGAAGATCGAGTCAGTCAGCTGCCATTGAGTTTTTTGACAGCGTCTATCTGTCTCTCGACAAGGGTCTCCATGTAGCAGGTTTGTTTTTCGACCTCTCAAGAGCCTTTGACAGTATTACACCCAAGTTCATTCTCAATAAACTTTATAGTCTTAACTTCAGAGGTGTATTTCTGGATTGGATATGCAGCTTCATCACTGGGCGTACTATGTCTGTGAGAGTGGGCAGCCAGTGGTCTGACAAACATGCTTGCGAGCTGGGAGTTCTTCAGGGCTCTATATCAGGATCACTGCTTTTCATCATTTTCATTAACGATCTACCTGAACATTTAGTTGCGATCTCAATGAAGTTGATAATTTTTATTGATGGTACTTCTATTGCTGTCACTGCCGCTGAGTCGAAAGAACTCAAGGAAGTTTCCATATCCCTAATAGATCAGTTCGAGAACTGGTGCAGACAAAATGCACTAATCATGAACGTTGATAAGACCGAGTGCGTTCGATTTCAACTGAGGAGTGATACTGACAGCACCTTTGAGGTATCCCAAGCAACACACACTCGTCTCAATCACATAAAGTAAACGTCTATTGAGATCTAAAAACATCTTAGTCTAATAAAAAGCATACAGAATATGTCATTTCCTAGACATGATTTAGATTGATATCCATTCCATGTTTTTGAGAGTGTTTTATGGGACGTAAATTAAGAGTTAATATTTTTGTACCTATTCGACGTTGAAAAGGCAACTTTTTTCAATGTGCCACGGAGCTTGGATCTTAATTGTTTAAAACTATCTTGTTTCTAGGAGACGGCTGTTCTCGGAGAGAGGGTCATAGTCCAGTCAATAAAGCCTGGGGAACGAAATAATTAGCGGCTATGACAATTTTTGCTTTCATTGTTTGGGACAAAATATAGGATACCCAAAAGAAATTTCAACCCTCTGGAGGAAAGGCTTAAAAGGGGAAGGGGTAAAAAACGTTTTTTTCTTATAACTCTGGATAAAAAATTCCGAATGGGTTGAAATTTTTAGGGATGGTTAAGTAAATAATTATACATCTTGTATTAAAATTTCAACCCTCTGGGGTGACGGCTAAGCGGTGGAGGGGGTAGCAAAGGTTTTTTTCTCATAATTAAGGATAAAAAATTCCGAATGGGTTGAAATTTTGAAGAATGGTTAAGTTGATGATTATACATCTTGTATTAAAATTTCAACCCTCTGGAGTGAAGGCTAAGGTGAGGAGGGGGGTGAGTAAGGTTTTTTTCTCATAACTCGGGAAAAAAAATTCCGAATGGGTTGACATTTTAGGGAATGGTTAAGCATACAATTATCTATCTTGCGTTGAAATTTCAACCCTCTGGGGTGAAGGCTAAGTGGTGGAGGGGGTGACATAGGTTTTTCTTCTCATAACTTCGGATAAAAAATTCCGAATGGGTTGAAATTTTAGAGCATGGTCAAGCATAAAATAGTCTATCTCGTGTTGAAATTTCAACCATATGGAATGAAGGCTAAGCGGTGGAGGGGGTGAGGAATGTTTTCTTCTCATAACTTCGGTAAAAAAATTCCGAACGGGTTGAAATTTTGAAGCATTGTTAAGTTAATGATTACATAGCTTATATTGAAATTTCAACCCAATGGGGTGAAGGCTAATCGGTGGAGGGGGTGAGAAAGTCTTTTCTCTCATAAGTCCGGATAAAAAATTCCGAATGGGTATTATCAATTGGATTTTCATTCCCGAATGAAGCAGTTTTTTGAACGATATTTAGAAAAATGTTGAGCAATTCAACATCAATCAAAATTATTATTAATGAGAAATGTAATCATTATTTCATTTGCTTGATACTGAAATTGTTTTTCACGACAATTCAAAGACTGTTGAATAAAAGGAGGATTTTATATTGCAATTAGAAAAACATTACTTCGGGGAGAAACTTATTGATTTTTGAAAAGAAAAATTAATTTGAATAGGAGAATAACATCTGAACATAAAGAATGTGACTCATTTTTGTAGATTCTCAAGAGGATCCAGGACGTCGATCTAGTGGCTTGCAATGCTCTGTATCAACGACCTTGATATAAACGGTTCAGCACCGCTGCGAGGGAAAGCTCTAGTGGCAAAATTGGCCGACCAAACTCTGATACCGTGACTTCTAAAATGTACCTCATTAGAATATATAGAAGAAAATAAAGATCAGTGTCAATTCACGATGGTAGAACTTAAAAAAGTAGTTGTGGATCCGCTTTTTCACAAGTCATTTATAAAAGGTTTCATAAAAAAAAAAAAAAATTTCGCCCTGTCGAGATAGACTATTTTATGCTTGACCATGCTCTAAAATTTCAACCCATTCGGAAAATTTTTATCCGAAGTTATGAGAAGAAAAACCTATGTCACCCCCTCCACCACTTAGCCTTCACCCCAGAGGGTTGAAATTTCAACGCAAGATAGATAATTGTATGCTTAACCATTCCCTAAAATGTCAACCCATTCGGAATTTTTTTTCCCGAGTTATGAGAAAAAAACCTTACTCACCCCCCTCCTCACCTTAGCCTTCACTCCAGAGGGTTGAAATTTTAATACAAGATGTATAATCATCAACTTAACCATTCTTCAAAATTTCAACCCATTCGGAATTTTTTATCCTTAATTATGAGAAAAAAACCTTTGCTACCCCCTCCACCGCTTAGCCGTCACCCCAGAGGGTTGAAATTTTAATACAAGATGTATAATTATTTACTTAACCATCCCTAAAAATTTCAACCCATTCGGAATTTTTTATCCAGAGTTATAAGAAAAAAACGTTTTTTACCCCTTCCCCTTTTAAGCCTTTCCTCCAGAGGGTTGAAATTTCTTTTGGGTATCCTATATTTTGTCCCAAACAATAAAAGCAAAAATTTTCATTGCCGCTAATTATTTCGTTCCCCAGGTTCTTGACTGGACTATCAGGGTTAATTTGAAATAAGTGAAAATTAAAATATATTTATTAGAGGGCGCCACGTGATTTGAACTATTCTATATCCTAGATGATATTTGAAACATTAAGTGAAAAAAAGAAAATCACGAAATCTTTATGAATTCCTATATTTAACAATTCTCCCAAATAAAATCTCGATTTCCTTTATGAAATGATTTTTCATTAGTGAAAGGTACCTTTTATGACGTCATAATCAGTTTACACCTCTTGGTACATATAAATCTCAATTAATTTAAAGAGTTGTCAATTATTGATATAAATTAATAATGTATATAAAAGAAATATGATGATGTTATTATTATTCAGTCTAACGAATGGATATGTCCGGTGGTAGTTCGGCAATGGCTGGATAATTTCGTCAAACAACGTTATAAATTTGGAAAGATCTGACCTGGATAATCGGAACTGGTAGCAATTTGGTCCGTTGTTGTAGGGTCGTCTGAACAAATCTGGCAGCTGGACATTCCAGAATTAGTTCTCGATCTTCACAAACTCATAAAGCACGAATAAAATCGGTCGACGAAGAATTCAAGTTTATTAAATGTATAAAAGAAGACGACGAAGAAGAAAAGGAAGAAGAAGGCCTTATGATGGAGTGCAGGCCTCTAGTAAAGTTTCCCAAAAGTGGCAATTATCCGACAAATCAGTCGTGAGAAATCACAGGAAGGTACAGCAAAACGATTATGTTATTTCACAACCAAAATTCAGGTAACTTCAAATACCTCTGGATCGTAATCCGTTTTAAAACGATTTTTATACGAAATAATAACAAAGTGACCTTAGAAGTAATTTCTGGCAGAATGAAAGAATATTTGAAAAATCTCACACATGTGTTCCTTATCGCGGGCGTTAAAAGAGAATCGAAGCAATGCATTACACATGAGAATCACACAGTGGCGGGCGCCTTCAAACGCAAAAATGGTTATTAAAATTTATAACCGTGACAAATGTCGAAAATGCCCATGAAATAAACAACTTGCTACAGAATTTTGAATGAGTTCAGAAAATATTCTAAAATGAAAATGAATTGAAACTAATCATTTTTCCATGAAGCTCAAGTCGTGATAACATTCGGAATGTCGAACACGAAACTTCAAGGAATTGAATTCAATCAATCCTTTCACGATTGTGTTAAGGTGGTGCAATGCATTGGTGGGCATCACACTAACATTTTCATGGAAATCTTTTACGTTATTTTCTGCAAGATTTATTTTCAATCCCCGGCGAGTCCGCTATGTTTATTTTAGACTTGTAATAGCCTAGGGAGTCTATATTCATTCATTGTATCATCGTGTTTTCATGTCTTCAGATCTTCACGGTTAAATTTAAAACAATCTTAATTATGATATCGATGATCTTCGGCGTTGATCGATATTATATGCAGCTGCTGATAGCGCTTGCGCCTTCTGCTTCACTGGAAGCGGGAAAGCGTGAAGTCGTGTCACGTCAGGAAGTCATTTCGTCATTATTCGGCTTTCCATTTCAATCGGCAAAGGGTGCTGAAGTTAGATTTCATCAATCAAGTGAATTAAGTGAAAGTTCAAACCTATAACAATTCTGTAAGTGAAAAATTTTCGTAATATACTGTTTTGACAATTTTAAGTTCCAATAATTTTTTGAAGCTTTTTCCATTATAATTCAGAGTGAATGAAATAGTCTAATATTGTCTAAAAAGTCTCTTCGATACACGAGATGTTGAAAATGCTTTAGCATGCTTCTACACAAATAACAAAAGGGGTATTTGGGTAGCAACTTGATAACTAATAGTTTTCAAGCATTTTGCACCTATTTTTTTCTTTTCAGATTTTCTGGTATTGATTACGTTACTTGATTTTTCCCGTAACGTTGATTTTTACGCCAATTCTAGGATAATTGAAACTTTCATGCTCATAAATGAATATTCTTTTCAACTTAATTTTTCAATAAAAATATTACATCGCAATATGTAGATACATTTGTCAGTACAAAATAAAATAAGAATATGTATTTCAAAGTTAATCGGCAACGTCTATTATTATCTAATTAACATCTAACTAGATGAATATTTCCGTATCGAAATTATTTGTAATAGGTACCTATAATTCAAAATTTATAGATTGGCGACCTCATTTAAAATTCATTTGCATTTGCCAAATCACAATTTTTTTTCATGTAATTCTTTAAAATTTTTACGATTCATCTTATTTATGTTCATAAAAATACATCGGTACCTAACCTTCTTCGATTTTGACATTTTTTTTCAAAATTTTTTTCAATATTCCAATGACGTAACTTTTTTATTGATTTTTCAACATTAATCATTTCAGAAAATATGTTTGTCTGTTACATATATTACCCCAATTCACCCTAAATTCATTGAAAAACCTGCCTAAATGATCTTTCAATTCAATGAAAATGACTGTAAATGGTTCTCTTACAATACCAACAACATCAAAAATGAGGATAGGTGTTAAACTGCAAAATAAATAATTGAATATATCAAATATTGAGCTTGACTTTTTTAAAGGTCCTCCAGTAACTGAAGAAAGAAATCAGTTGTAAGGTGCATTATTAAAAGTGTGTATTAAATTTTTATTATTTTATTTGAATGTTCTGATGTCTCAAATAAATATTCCTATTTATATATATAGTAGAAGTAAAAGTACCATATAATGATCATACAAAATTTTTCAGATGCTGTATTTCTTCATTTTTCAAATGAAAATGTTACCGAGGTCACCATAATCAAGGCGATCCAAGATTAGCTGAGATTAGCTTACCAGAGGTATCTTTACTCAAAAAATAAAAAATAAAGATGTGATTTTTATTGTTGAATGTAAAATTCATTTTAATAAATGAAATATGACACTACTTTTATCTTGTAAATCCTCACCAAATTGACACTACTATTTCATTGATTTTTCTTGGAAAGTCTTTGAGATGACATGATAAATACAAAATTTCGTTGAAAATTTCCTGAAATTGTTTTGAAATCAATCAATTATGTTTTGTGGTCATGAAAATTTATTTGTCTTTATGAACTCATTTCACTGACTCTAGAAAAAGAAAAGACTATTAACGTAAGAAAATATTCAATAAAGATTTAAGTCAAATGTTGAGATCTAGTTGAAACAAGGATACTGAGAATATAACCTTAATTTGACATGTATAGAAAAAGTTTAAAATTGATTTGATCATGATATAAATTGAGTTTTAAAGAATTGTATTTCATACGTACATTATGACAATGAATATATCCACTCGTTTACAGATCTATAGAGACAGATGAAAAAGCGTTTCTTCATTACATAAACTAGAGTGTTTATAAAACGCATTTTCGACATACATTTTATCAAGGAATATTCTTTTTATTAGATATCTATAAAAACTGATAAAAAAACGTTACCCCATTACATAAATAAGAGTATTAAAAACACGTATATCAGACATTCATTATACCAATGATTAAACGTTTATTAAACATAAAATATTCATCATAATTTTAGATTCCCTCTATCAAATGACTCTATCTAGCATCTGAAAAAATTATGAGAAATACATAAATTAGATGGACATTTAGATATCGTTTTGATAAAACGAATCTTTTGAAATATGACTGTCATTAGATGATCTGGTGAACATCTATTTTACATCTCATATGGTATATAGCCATATTTGTTATTGTATTTTGATATTAACTATCATAGTTATTCCACCCGAAGATCTGACACTATCTATTCCAGTGCATAGAACCACCAAATTTAAGTCTTCTATTCTTTATAAAGGCATAATTCTTTATAATCATTTACCACCGATGATGAGAGCACTGAATAGGAGAGAGTATGGGAAAATGGTGAAAAATATATTGTTAAAAAAAGCCTACTATGTCGTAAAAGAATTTATGTTTGATACGAATATACAGGGTGTCTCAAGTTCGAGTGCCTATTAGACGTTTCTGGAGAACTAGACATATTTGAAATCTGAAAATTGGGATTATGACATTGTTTGAAGTTCTCTACAGAGTTAAAATATTTTCGAAGCCCTAAAACTTCCGGTTATACAGGTAGTGAAAATAAATTCGACGAAAAAAATTTTTTCATGTTTTTCATTTCTGGTATGATCGAGTATTCGATAATGAATACATTTCTGTTAAAACCATTGTATTAAATCGAATTGTTTTCAAAATATCCAAAAAAAACTGGAAAAAAGTAAAATATGCTCAGTCAGTAATATGTTCATTATTCTTATTTTAAATATCCTGAGCGTAAACCGTTTTTACAACATCGAAGAGGAAGGATGTGAAAATGTCATGCATCTTTTGGATTTCAAAAATATCATCACAGGGTGTTTCAAATTTTGTGTTGAAAATTGTGATCTTAATATGGCCATAACTTCTGTTTTTCAAATTAGAACCCTATTTTTTTATAATTGTGTTTATATTGTATTTTTTCAATTGTAAACGCAATACACATTCAAATGCACTTAATGATATTGTTTATTTCAAATCCATGGTGGATGACACAAAATGTTTAGTATCGAATGAGAGTATCCTCATTTTTTTTACAATTTCTGAAAAGATGTTTCAAACTTTCCAAATTTTGGAATGTAAGAGCCCCTAAAGAATACAAAAAAAGGACAGTTGATGAAATTAAGAGGTGTACAAATAAGTTTCCGCGGTTTTTTATAAAAAATTAGGAATTTATTGTAAAGGAAAAGTACATTACGTTTTATTCAAAGTATTTTCCATCATTTGCCACTACTTTTCCCCATCTTTCTGGCAACATTCGGATACCCCGTCGAAAAAATTCTTCATCTTTTGACGCTATCCACAAATCTACCCAATTTTTGGTGTCTTCATATGATGTGAAGCGCTGCTCAGACAGACCATGTGCCATCGACCGGAACACATGATAATCAGAAGGGGCTAAGTCTGGTGAATACGGCGGGTGGGGTAAAACTTCCCAGTTGAGTGTTTCCAAGTATGTTTTTACCGGCGCCGCAACATGTGGACGAGCATTATCGTGTAAAAGAATAATTTTGTCGTGTCTGGAGTAGTAATGGGCGCGTTTTTCCTTAAGTGCCCAACTCAATCTCATCAATTGTGTTCGGTAGAGAGCTCCAGTAATGGTTTCGCTTGGTTTCAGCAATTCATAATACACGACACCAAGCTGATCCCACCAACTACACAGCATGAGTTTTTTTCCAGGAATATTCGGCTTAGCTGTCGATGATGATGGTTCGCCGGGCTTAACCCTTGACTTTCTCTTCTTTAGATTATCGTAGTGAATCCATTTTTCGTCATCAGAGACTATACGATGCAAAAAACTCTTTTTTTATTCCTGGCAAGCAGCATTTCACTCATGCATAATCGGCGTTCAACGTCTCTCGGCTTTAGTTCATATGGAACCCAATTTCCTTGTTTTTGAATCATTCCTAACGATTTTAAACGATGTGAAATTGCTTGTTGAGTCACTTGTATAGTAAGTGCAAGTTCTTTTTGCGTTTGGGACGAATCTTCCTCCAATAGTGCTTCTAATTCCATGTCTTCGTACACTTTCGGCCTTCCACTGCGTTCTTTGTCTTTAACGTCAAACTCACCGTTCTTAAACTTTTGAAACCATTCCTGACAACTTCTCTCACTTAAAGCAGCTTCACCATATGCTTCTAGAAGCAATCGATGCGCCTCAACTGCAGATTTTTTCACATTGAAGAAGTAAATCAAAAGTTCCCGCAAATGATTCTTATTCGGAATAAAACTTGACATTTTTGCACGAAAAAAATTACGTGATGCTGACACGGAATCACTAGTACTTTAAGGTTATGGTGTTGCCAGATGACTAAACTTGGGATATTACGTTTTACATCTGACAATTTCTCCATAACCTTCTGGTGGGGCCATCTTTTGACAAACCGCGGAAACTTATTTGTACACCTAATAGTATTTCGAAGCGAATGAGAATTCATCTCTTCAATAGGAAACACATTAAATAGATTCGCTACTTCTGTACACCGAATTATGATTATAAATAAATTATGATAATAAAAATAAAATACATTTCAAAACTCAAATTAAAAAAATTAATGATCAGGTAAGAGTTTCAATTTGGTAACCATTTTGTTCCACACACTTTCGAATACGTCTTGAAACACCTCGGTTTCCAAAAATTTTTCTGCATTTAAATTTTCCTCATAAATGTAGTACCGCACTTTATTGTTCATCAAAAGAGCAAACACATTAAAACTAAATTTGTTCTGGGGGTTTCTTGGTCTTTTTCTATGAGGATTTTCACTTCTCCAAATGTGGCAATTCTTTCTATTAAATCGGTTCATTTCTGTCGAAATCGATTTCATGAGCTGCACTTCGAATAGATGCATTTTCATTCGCTTCGAAATGGGTCAAAACACTAATTTCATTTTCCTCATCATCAACTACCCTTCTCTTGTATTCTTTAGGGGCTCTTAAACATCCAAAACGTTGAAAGTTTGAAACATATTTTCTAAAGATCTTCTCCGTCTTGGAAGGTTAATGGGGATACTTCTCGTTGAAGGCCCGGCAGGTTGTACTAATAATTCTGTCACATTCGCCATGTATATAAAATGGATCCAGAATGTCGTAATTAGAATAACGGTTCATTTTGTTAAATCGAGAAATGAAGATAACTAATAACAATAACACCTGACACTTGTTAATTATTAACAGATAATTAATCTTCTATGGGTACAGAGTGTTCCCATGGTTTCGAAAGAATATTCATTTATTTTTTTAGATACAATCAATTTGACTCTACGTACACCATAAATCCAGAAAATCTCAAATAACTCAGAAATTATTGAATTTAGGAGCATAATCATGTGAGAAAACTATCATTATTTTTGATCGCAGAATCCAACACAATTATAAAAAATAGGGTTCTACTTTGAAAAACAGAATTTTCAACACAAAATTTGAAACACCCTGTGATGATATTTTTGAAATCCAAAAGATGCATGACCTTTTCACATCCTTCCTCTTCGATGTTGTAAAAATGGTTTACGCTCAGGATATTTAAAATAAAAATAATGAACATATTACTGACTGAACAAATTTGACTTTTTTTCCAGTTTTTTTTGGATATTTTGAAAACTATTCGATTTAATACAATCGTTTTAACAGAAATGTATTCACTATTAAATACTCGATCATACCAGGAATGGAAAACTTGAAAAAAATTTTTTCGTCGAATTTATTTTCACTCCCTGTATAACCGGAAGTTTTTAGGCTTCGAAAATATTTTAGCTCTGTAGAGAAATTCGAACAATATCATAATCCCAATTTTCAGATTTCAAATATGTCTAGTTCTCCAGAAACGGCTTATAGGCACTCGAACTTGAGACACCCTGTACTGAAAGCTGATTTCTTAATTGTATGGCTTCAGATTTCTTGTGACTTGTCCTATACACTTTGTGTCTTAAGGGATCAATAAATTATTTCTATTTCTAAAACCCGAAAGACGTGATCCAAAAGAAATTCAAACGTGGAGAATTTATAGCAAGGAAAAGCTCACAAGGAATGTGTATTATGAAATGACGAGATAAGCGCGATGCCCTGCTCTTGCCAACGCAACACATTGACTCAATGGTAGAAGTGAACATCCGCGGTGAAAAAAAAATCTGCACAGAGTAAATTCCGAGGTAGCTGTCAGAAAGTCTCTCGGCAGTCCCTAGGAACCGCTGCGACGCTTAACGTGTTAAAAATGTGTTGTTTTCGTTCGCAGAGATAAGGGTTCTCGCAGACATAGACAAACAGCTGTCGAACAACTCGAACTCGATCATATTGAATATTGAATCATATTGATTACTATTCGCTGTACAATTTCTTTGGGCTGAAACATGTCACGGTTTCAAAATTCCCGCTACAGTTAGTACCTGCAAACCGAACTGGTGGCGTTAGTCGCAGTAGTTTGCCAGCTTATCTCGTACGTTTCGATGGACGCCGTTGTCGGTGGTCCTTTTCTGTCATCATGTGACGTAGGTTGTCAATTACGTCGTTCTTCCCGCATATTTTGGTTGAAATGTCCTGGAGTAATTAATCGCAATTTTGCGGATCTGAACAGGATTTTAACTGAAGCCCTGAGAGAAATCTTATCATTGTTGGTTTGGTTTGTTCGTTGGTGAGATTTTTGCGCTTTAGCGAAGTGGCGTCCTTGTTTGGAAAAACGACGTGGGATTGGTGAGTTAACCTATGTTTGTCACGAGGTATTTTAAATTTTTGTTCGTATTTTAGCATCATTCTGCTTCGAATTGGGAATTATTATTGTACCGTTGCGAGGTACCGCAGATTCTGAACTGTCTTTGAAGTCTTCGAGCTGTTTGTTTAGGCTGTCTTTGAATTGCCGTCGAGCTGCCGTGGGAGCTGTCTTTGGGGACCTCCACCAGATTTCGCCATCTAAGATACCACACCTGTCATCTACCCAGGGCGCATTACTGTGAGAAAGTGTACATATTTGAGCCCAGTTTCCATCTACAAGACTGTGATAATAATTATGGGTTAAGAAACTATATCCTTTTGTACTTCAGCCAAGCCACGACCTAGACTGTTATAGAAGGTTGGTCTGTAGAATTTAGTTAAAATTGATTAGTATCAAAGAGGCCCAATTCAGTGAATACTGTTTAGTACATAAAACCCGACCTATCGAGAAGGTCGCTTAGATATAAGTAAAGAGGTATTTGTAACGATTACTATCGAGGCTCTAAGTATATACCTTGGGGAGATATTACTGTTTGTTTAGTAAGAGGTAAAGCATTATATCGAATATTCGGGTTGTGAAGTAAGAACTAGTTAGTGATCTACCTTCTGTAAGATATATCCTCGTTTGAGGGACCTTGTGTATTTCATTTGGGCTCATTATATTAGTAAATAATTGCTCTATATTCTTTCTACCAGCCACTACCTACCGCTTGTGTGATCGGGCTCGTTTGGCATCCTGAGAGTGCGTTCGTTATTTTCTCCCTTTTGCGACCCTGAGATCTTTAGTGTACTTTCCTCTTTTTTTTCTTTGTATTATCATAAAAGAGAGTGGCGCCCCCTGTATAAGTAGTCTCAGCTCTAGAGCTAGCCGAGGAGGTACTTTGTGCACTCTCTGGAGCCGAGTGGGTTTGGTGACAAACAACATAAATACTGGTGCTACAGCACCAGTTTTTTTCAATAGAATTCATTAAATCAATTGTGGTTTTTTTTATAGAAAGTAATCAGAGTATCTCCCTGTTACGTCAGGTATCGGCCTGTAATTCACATTTACATACTAAAAACTTCTTTGAGCTAATTTATCAAAGAAAAATTTTTCCTTGAAAATTCCTGCACGCCTGCAAAGATACAAACAGCTTGCCAAAAAAGTACCATAGGACCCACTATCTTCATTCAAAAAATAAAAGGGATTATGGGGATACCACACGGTGCTAAATTCTTCAAAATGCATAAAAATTTGGTGAAAGTGAAACAAACATTTGACCTGTTTCAGGATATTGTTGACAAATATTATATTTTTCTCCTGAGAAAATGAATTTGTTCTAAAATTTTGTTGTGAATGTGTGAAAAACTACAGGCTAAAAAAATCAAAGTTTCTAGGTGACTAAGGAAACATGAAGCTTCGCAAGAGCATATATATTCGGCTTTGAAATAAATAAATACAAAACAAGAAAATATCACATTAATAGTACATCTCGGCTCAAGATGGAAGTTTCCGAGCAGCCACTGCAATCAACATACAATTCTGTATGCTATGGATCGTCCTGTGATGTCTGAATTTCGAAGTATTTTAACAACCTGAAAAAAATTAAAACATATTAGAGACGCTTGTTTTATTTTAAAAACTAGTAAAATAGCGTGAATAATAATAGAATAACTGAGTTGGACGAAGAAAGAGTAATTATCATTTACGTGAAGCAGTTACACAATGATTCTCAAACTGTAATCATCAGGAAGAGATCTTGTCCATTAGAAACAACAGAACTTAATCGGGATTTTTTTACTGCAACTACAGAAAAAATTCCTTTAAATCTGTGATATATAAGAAACACCTGACATCTTTGAAGCATTTTATAACCAGTTTGGATGTTCTGAGAATTCTGGATATGGAAGCAATAAGGAGAGGATTTATTTCTATTTTCATGTAGTTGTTGCATTGCAACTTAGGTTTCTTTTGGTTTTCAATAAAATATGTTCCTGACTAATGGAGAAACGGGATTACATTGTGCCACTTTGTGAAAAACACATTCAGAGTTCCTCTGTCTTACACCAAAATCGAGGACATTTTTTTCCCACTGCCTGTTATTGGTTCTTGCCATAGCTTTAATTGCCTTCATTCCTATTTGATCATGAGTTAATTTTTATTGTTGTCGAGTTAATTTTTTTTAGATAAACCTACATATACAGGGTTAGTCTTTGACCACTGCGTTAATTTTATTCATAGATTCTTGAGATCAAAAGAAACACTTTTTCAATTACAGTTTTGCATATTCAGCCGTGTTAAAAAGTTATAAACATTTTAAATTTTCACATTGGGCAAATACCCCTCTGTAGTCCAGTTTAGTTTGAATGAAAAATACCTTCCACAGCATCCACTAATGAAACTGAATTGTTTAAAAACATTATTTTTCCTCTAAAGTAATGATTCACTCACTGATGTTTCATCCGATGAGGTCCATATCCAGAAGGAAGATACAAAATACTAATTTCAAACACCATAAACATACATTTTTGTTGTTCTACTATAATTTCTTTCTAGTTTAAGATTATAAACCATCCCTTTCTAGTGAGAAATTCCAAAAAAACCTCAGAATTATTGGATGCTATCATCATACATTTGTAATTTTGTTCTTAAAATTTCCAAATCATGAAAACCATCATTTCTATGAAAATTTCCAAGGCAAGCGGTTGTCACTTTGCTTTTTTTTTTCACTCAAAGCCAGAAAAAATCATCTATGATTTTCCAAACACTGATATTTCTGAAGTTTCTTCTCCTTGACAGAGACCAGTGAACAGGTCTATGAGGTCTCTTGATATCATACTGTTAAAAATATGAAAAATCTTTTTCGGAATCTTCAACAACAATGAATAATGTTATTACGAATATCTATTTTAAAGTGATGTTACTTTGCTTGATGATTATTTTCTGTACTGAATCCCAATAATAATTTACTTGGATAGATTACAAGTATTTCCAGATTTAGGTGTGCAACTATACTTGCTTGAAGAAATTGAGTTTGATCACCTAAATTTGATTCTGAAAAATCAGCTTTAATAAAAAATTTTTTGTAAAATCATTAATATGAATCTATTCTGTTTAGACTATAATTAATTTAATTTCTAATCGCACATATTCGGTTAAGTCGGATCAGGAGATCTTCCTTCAGATCTGTGAGTAGTGGAGTTCCTCAGGGTTCCGTCTTGAGGCCGCTGCTCTTTCTAGTTTATGTATGTGATCTACCTCGTTTGATATCATCTGGGAGTGCATTCTATGCTGATGATGTGAAATTTTATAACTACCCCAATACTAATCGTGATACCCTTCAGGAAGACTGTAATATCATTCAGGGGTGGACGGAGGAATGGCTATTGCCTCTGAATTTTTCTAAGTGCCGTGTCCTGCATTTGGGTAGTAACAACCCCAAAATGACCTACTATTTGGACGGAAATCCGATTGAATCTTGCACATCACATGTTGATTTGGGAGTTTCAATTGATTCTGACTTGCTGTGGAGATCGCATATAGTGCGGGTGCCGAATAAGGCTTAGAAGTCTCTGCACCTCATTCAGAAATGTTTCAACCATTGCCATTTATAACATTAACATCGCTCTACAAGACGTATATACGCCCCATATTGGAATACGCCGGTCCAGTATGGCATCCCATCTTTGTTCAAGATGCAGATCTGCTGAAGCAGGTGCAACAGAGAGCAACTCGAATCCCATTCGGTATCATAAGACCTGACTACCAAACTCGGCTGTCCATGATGAGATTGGAAACTTTCTCAAGTCGTAGGATGAGGGAGATATGCTGATCACGTTTAGAGCTTTGAAGGGGTTTTTTCGGTGTTGACATGTCTGGTCTATTATCATTAAACAGAGGTAATCTAAGAGGACACGGATACAAGCTGAGTAGGGAACGATTTTTCACCAGAAGCAGAGAGAATTTCTTGAGCAAGACGGTATTTCGGGTATGGAATATGTTGGCCATAGTGTCGTCAACACCCCTAGTGTCAACAGCTTCAAAAACAGATGGGACGCATGGAGCTCCGGTAGATACTTGTGACCAGTTAGAAGTGCGTGTTTCATTTTCAGTGGTGGACTTAGTTTTCTTTTATATGGACAGTATTTCGTTAATTTGATTTAATCTTACCTTTTTTTCCGAATTCACATGCATGAGCCTATTATAATTTTTTTTTATTGTGAGTTATATAGGTTATCCTCAACTCTAATTGTAATAATAATAATAATTACTGAACATGCGTAAATTTTTTGTTTTTATAATCAGTGTATCTGTTTTAATTACGTAAACAAAAACATAAATATTGAATAATGGTTATTCATAGATTATGTCAAATTTTAATACCTTACCATAGAATATTAATTTATTACCGAACCCCAGGAGAGAAAAAAATTAATAATTGCAAAGTTTTTTTAAATGAAAGATAATATCTGTAACCATTATTGATCTTTAGTTATAATTTTCCTCAGAATAACTAGAGTGAATTATTATCACATTAAAATGTTATTATAACGTCTCTGTGGTGGGTAGTTCCCAATAAAATAGTGTTCTGTGGTTCCTTGTTTGAAACTGTTAACAGTTATTTGTAGCTTTCTTTAAAAAAAATGTGGAAAATATTGTAAGGATAATTTCGATAGTTTGAAATTATTCAATTCAGTATGAAATGATTATGGTCAGAAAATGCATTCTATTCTAATCTTTCTTGTTTATGAGCTTATAGCTTCCAGTTTCAATATTGATTGAATTTTAATTAACCATGCATCATAACAAACATTCAGAAATATTAAAACTAAGTTAAATTCTATTATCTCCTAAGTTTGTGAACCAGGTTGAATCGGTGTATGAAATAAAGATGAGAAAAAACTTCTATAAAGGTACAAAACAAATCTAGAAGGCTGGGTTCGAAGTTTTTAAAACTCACATGAGCTTAATTCCTATGTTAGAATAGATATAATTTGACGAACCCTGAAAGTCTGAAGCTATAAAAAAACAGCTCTTCATAAAGACAAGTCTTCAATTTAACAGGTCCTGACAGAAAATACATTACCTATTTCAACGGTCATGAGAATATACCGAAGTACCTATAAGAGTGATGGAAATCTTTTTCTCTATTTATTATGGAATATTACTCTGGATTAAATATTAAGCAAGGTGCTAGACATCATTAATAATGAATACAGCAAATGGCAATTTAGATTTTGTGGTGAATGTAAGACAAACATTGTTCAGTTGTTAATTTCATCTAGTGTTTAGTGGTGGAACCATAGAGTGGAGAGATTTCCCCAACCTTTTGTAGAAATATTTAATAAAGACATAAAATATGGCAACATTGAACAAATCTGATTATTGAATCATTTCAGCACAGAGTTGGATTTGGGAAAATCAGAAAATTTGGACAAAATTATATTCCTTTCAACTTCAAATATCTCAAGAATGGTGCAATTTAGGAGGAAAGATGAGGAATGATTTTACCTGCAAAAAAGACTAATGATTCCAGGAATTACAAGATACGGACCTTTAGTTCAAGCGATATTTATTTTTCATGCAATTTAACCAATCTATAGAGTAGTAGTGAGAAACCCACAAGAAATGGAATAAATCTAATGATGCCAAAATATGCATGACTGTTATCAAAAACCTTCTACACGAGATCATTTCAATTGATATTGTCGTTTGAATATTACAGGTGAAAATGCAATTTTTTTAAGAAATTTCAACACCCTATATCTTTTGAACGGGGCCAAATTTGGAAAAATGTTATAGGAAAAAAATGTTTCTTTTGACGTCAAGAATCTATGGTGAAAATTAACGCAGTGGTCAAACACTCACCCTGTATATTAACATTTTTTTAAGATATTTTTAGTTGATCGATTATTTTATTATTTGATGTCTTATGGTCTACTGATGGAGAACAATACATCTGTTTGTTATAAAGTTAAAAATAATAAGTTCCAGCTGATGCTCTGTTTCATCATAAAATTATAGTTTACAAGTGGGTCTCTGCTATAAATTTAGAAAACAATTTTAGTAATTCTTTTGAAATACCAAGAAATCCTATTTTATCCAATTTTGAAGAATGTCCATTCATTGTATCATTCTAAATGACAATTTTTTTCCCATTTCTAGCAATGTATTCGCAATTTTGAATGACTTTTTTCACTTAAATACCCAAGCAGTACCATCGCCTGTTTTTATTACCTCCTTCCATTTATGGAAAGCCTACCTATATTGACATACCATAATTTGAACTTTTTTATGTGTTCTTGTTTACCTGAACAGAAAGCTTCTGATTTCGCCCAAATGTTTGTAATTCTTGGGCAAAACATCGTATGACTCATTGATGAAGATTTTGTAGTTTAAATAGATTTTGTCTGTGAGCAGAGTAAGTGTCAAACAGAATGAGCTAGACATATGAAATTTTCAGAGCAGCTTTCAGGGATGAATATTTAAAATTACTATTTGCAAGTAATGTGACAAAAGCGCCACAGCAACTTGACTTCTCGTCAGAGCTTTCAAAATGATTCAAACGATACTTTCCAAAAAATTTTTGTTTTATTATAAGAATCCATTAATATAATTCTCAACTACTCTCGGGGAAATGAATTATAAAAATTTTAAGAAGTATTATTAACGTGTTAAAATAGTAGATAACTAATTAGCAGCATTTTTTCTTGTGAATAACAGAAATTTAAATCTATGGTAAATAGCCATTTACTAAAAGATATTAAATAATCATTTAAAATCTTCGCATTTTCTGGATTCAGATAACCTATAAACGTAAACCAGCAATAACAACACAAATGACCAAAAACTGTTAAACGTGCATCCAAGAGATGATCCGCGGTCATTCTTATTGATATTGGCTTTGTTTTTTGTTGTGTTACTAAAAAAAAATGTGCAGAATCTTTCAAGGATAATTTTAGTAATATGAAATTGTTTAAGTCAAGATAAAGGTATTTCAGGCGAATAACCAAGAGTAACCGGTTATCTTTGGTCTTTTGTGGTAAATACCTTTTGCATTCAAGCGGCTTGGGTTATAGATCCGTGACGTCATGAGTTAACCTCAATTTGATCGAGAAATGTCAAGAATAACCAAAATCGTAACCCTGCTCGAGCAGGTTATTAGAGCAAGTAGGGTTAGATGTGTATAAACATGAAAATAATAAACAATAGCAAGGAAGTTGAAAAACTGATCTTGGTAGAACCGAAAGACTATTGAATATTTCACAGAGATAATTAATAAACCATACTTTATAAGTAGCAACACAAATTCGATTTAATGAAATGGAAGTTCAACTCCAGGTAGGAACTAAGGCAATTTAAGCAAAAATTAAAAATGCTACGCTCTTCCTAAATTCACAGGTTCAAAAGAGAACTTAAAGAACGTGGGTGAAAAGTTGTGTCGTTTAGATTGAAAGAACTCATCAAAAATGGGACCACAATACCCCTGATATCAAATAAGCAGAATGTAGAGTTTTTTAACATAATAAAAAACAGATCAATTATGAAATACAGTTCTTGAAAGAGGGAAATACTCAGGATCTAATATAGTCATGTGCTTCTGAATAATGTTGCTGAAAATCATGTGGAAATTGTAAATTACAGATAATACAACTGGTCTGTCAACTGAAGGTGCGTTGAAATGAAACTTATAAATTTTCTTGAATTTTAACTTTGAAGGCTGTAGGTATTTGATCACAACTTGAATTTTAGGAAAACTCAAAAATAAAATTGGAATCAGAAACTGTACATTCAACCTTTGACGTGGAAACCCGTAGTGTCGTAGGTTCAAGTCCGGGGCTAGAAAAGAAATTTTCTAGCTTTCGGTATGCGGCCACCATTCACCGTTGGGTCTAAAATTAACAGTGCTGTGCCTAAGGACACAGTAACGAAGCCTACACAGAACGTACACTGGTTAACCTAACTCGCACAAGCTTGAATTAGCTTCTGAGGGGTGTACATTGATATATGTATACCTAGGTAAGCCAGTACAAACATAAATAAATAAATAAATGGAGAAAAATTTCATTTCTATAAATCACCTAGGTAAAAAAAAAATATTTGGAAACCATTAGAAGCATTGTAGAATGTACAGATTAGGTTTCCTTTTCATTAGAGAAAAACAGAATTCCTTGTGTATTTTGTTAACTGCAGTAATCAAAAATTTTATCATCTATTCTTATTGAATTTGTTATAAAGATAATATTCAATTCTATTTCAAATTTCAGGATAACTCTATAAGAGAAGAAATAAAAGGTTCAAAGAGCAAATGTCATTTGTGTGAAGCAATCTAGATTGATAATGATTTGAAAATTACAAGAAGAACCTGAAAATTATAGCCACAAGAAATCAATAAAAATCCATTGAGAATTATGAGCGTGAATCCAGCAACGATTTCTCCAGCATCACTTTTATCGCTTAGCGGACGGTGCCTTGCACATGCTGTAACTATTGATCCCGGCTGAAAATTTGCTCTAAGGAATTATTCGCTTCTGAGTTTCAACAGTAGACTCTTTGAGTTGTTATTATAAGATAATAAAGGAAATATATGATATAAAATGTTCGGCGTGATCCATTGCCATTCGCTTGAGGTGCTACAAATAGAATTTGAATCTTTGGAATGGGCTATTCGATAGAGTAAGACGAATTCCTGAGAAGACGTTGTCGCATATGTTTAATGAAATTAAAGTGATATTTATGACTTGAATAATCATTAGAATCGATTAAATACAGTGTCACGCTTCAGGGAGGGTACAGAGGGATTGGAAAAAATGCAAAGTCCATCAAAAATCAAAAAATGCGTTGTCGCGCCATCTCACGATATTGAAGTTAATAATTTTGATATTCAGAATATTCTATTGCCAATGAAATTGATTTTCGGGCTTCAGGAACGGCAGTACCAGACTTTGAAAATTTCTACCAAAAAAAATTAAAAGTTCGACAAAAATTAAAAAATGCGTTGTCGCACCATCTGACAATATTGAGGTTGTTAATTTTGATATTTA
This sequence comes from Micraspis discolor, assembly GCA_030674115.1. Taxonomy (NCBI): domain Eukaryota; kingdom Metazoa; phylum Arthropoda; class Insecta; order Coleoptera; family Coccinellidae; genus Micraspis; species Micraspis discolor. Next base: position 477,667 of record JARTUT010001749.1, on the reverse strand, counting down.
GAAGACTCTGTTATCAATGGAATTGATTGTCGGGCCTCAGGAACGGCAGGACCGGACTTTGAAAATTTCTACCAAAAAAATTCAAAGTCCGATAAAAATCAAAAAAGCGTTGTCGCACCATCTAACGATATTGAGGTTGTTAATTTTGATATTTAGAATACTCTGTTATCAATGGAATTGATTGTCGGGCCTCAGGAACGGCAGGACCGGACTTTGAAAATTTCTACCAAAAATAATTAAAAGTTCAACAAAAATTGAAAAATGCGTTGTCGCACCTTCTGACAATATTGAGGTTGTTAATTTTGATATTTAGAAGACTCTATTATTAATGGAATTGATTGTCGGGCTTCAGGAAAAGCAGAACCGGACTTTGAAAATTTTTACCAAAAATAATTCAAAGTTCGACAAAATTAAAAAAAAAGCGTTGTCGCACCATCTCACGATATTGGTGCTGTTAATTTTGATATTTAGAATACTCTGTTATCAATGGAACTGATTGTCGGGCCTCAGGAACGGCAGGACCGGACTTTGAAAATTTCTACCAAAAAATTCAAAGTCCGATAAAAATCAAAAAAGCGTTGTCGCACCATCTGACGCTATTGAGGTTGTTAATTTTGATATTTAGAATACTCTGTTATCAATGGAATTGATTGTCGGGCCTCAGGAACGGCAGGACCAGACTTTGAAAATTTCTATCTAAAAATTCAAAGTTCAATAACTATCAAGAAAAGCGTTGTCGCACATCAAAATTAACAACCTCAATAACGTCAGATGGTGCGACAACGCTTTTTTTTTAATTTTGTTGAACTTTGAATTTTTTTTTGTAGAAATTTTCAAAGTCCGGTCCTGCCGTTCCTGAAGCCCGACAATCAATTCCATTGATAACAGAGTATTCTAAATATCAAAATTAACAACCTCAATAGTGTCAGATGGTGCGACAACGCTTTTTTTTTTAATTTTGTTGAACTTTGAATTTTTTTTGGTAGAAATTTTCAAAGTCCGGTCCTGCCGTTCCTGAAGCCCGACAATCAATTCCATTAATAACAGTGTATTCTAAATATCAAAATTAACAACCTCGATAGCGTCAGATGGTGCGACAACGCATTTTTTAAATTTTGTTGAACTTTGAATTATTTTTGGTAGAAATTTTCAAAGTCCGGTCCTGCCGTTCCTGAGGCCCAACAATCAATTCCATTGATAACAGAGTATTCTAAATATCAAAATTAACAACCTCAATAGCGTCAGATGGTGCGACAACGCTTTTTTTGATTTTTATCGGTCCTGCCGTTCCTGAGGCCCGACAATCAATTCCATTGATAACAGAGTATTCTAAATATCAAAATTAACAACCTCAATAGCGTCAGATGGTGCGACAACGCTTTTTTTGATTTTTATCGGACTTTGAATTTTTATTGGTAGAAATTTTCAAAGTTCGGTCCTGCCGTTCCTGAGGCCCGACAATCAATTCCATTGATAACAGAGTCTTCTAAATATCAAAATTAACAACCTCAATAACGTCAGATGGTGCGACAACGCTTTTTTTTTAAATTTTGTTGAACTTTGAATTTTTTTGTAGAAATTTTCAAAGTCCGGTCCTGCCGTTCCTGAAGCCCGACAATCAATTCCATTGATAACAGAGTATTCTAAATATCAAAATTAACAACCTCAATAGTGTCAGATGGTGCGACAACGCTTTTCTTGATATTTATTGAACTTTGAATTGTTTTTGGTAGAAATTTTCAAAGTCCGGTCCTGCCGTTCCTGAAGCCCGACAATCAATTCCATTAATAACAGTGTATTCTAAATATCAAAATTAACAACCTCGATAGCGTCAGATGGTGCGACAACGCATTTTTTAAATTTTGTTGAACTTTGAATTATTTTTGGTAGAAATTTTCAAAGTCCGGTCCTGCCGTTCCTGAGGCCCGACAATCAATTCCATTGATAACAAAGTATTCTTAATATCAAAATTAACAACCTCAATAGCGTCAGATGGTGCGACAACGCTTTTTTGATTTTTATCGGACTTTGAATTTTTTTGGTAGAAATTTTCAAAGTCCGGTCCTGCCGTTCCTGAGGCCCGACAATCAATTCCATTGATAACAAAGTATTCTAAATATCAAAACCAACAGCACCAATATCGTGAGATGGTGCGACAACGCTTTTTTTTTTAATTTTGTTGAACTTTGAACTTTTTTGGTAGAAATGTTCAAAGTCCGGTCCTGCCGTTCCTGAGGCCCGACAATCAATTCCATTGATACCAGAGTATTCTAAATATCGAAATTAACAACCTCAATAGCGTCAGATGGTGCGACAACGCTTTTTTTGATTTTTATCGGACGTTGAATTTTTTTTGGTAGAAATTTTCAAAGCCCGGTCCTGCCGTTCCTGAGGCCCGACAATCAATTCCATTGATACCAGAGTATTCTAAATATCGAAATTAACAACCTCAATAGCGTCAGATGGTGCGACAACGCTTTTTTGATTTTTATCGGACGTTGAATTTTTTGGTAGAAATTTTCAAAGCCCGGTCCTGCCGTTCCTGAGGCCCGACAATCAATTCCATTGATACCAGAGTATTCTAAATATCGAAATTAACAACCTCAATAGCGTCAGATGGTGCGGCAACGCTTTTTTTGATTTTTATCGGACTTTGAATTTTTTTTGGTAGAAATTTTCAAAGTCCGGTCCTGCCGTTCCTGAGGCCCGACAATCAATTCCATTGATAACAGAGTCTTCTAAATATCAAAATTAACAACCTCAATATTGTCAGATGGTGCGACAACGCATTTTTTAATTTTTGTCGAACTTTTAATTTTTTTGGTAGAAATTTTCAAAGTCTGGTACTGCCGTTCCTGAAGCCCGAAAATCAATTTCATTGGCAATAGAATATTCTGAATATCAAAATTATTAACTTCAATATCGTGAGATGGCGCGACAACGCATTTTTATTTTTTTGATGGACTTTGCATTTTTTCCAATCCTCTGTACCCTCCTGAAGCGTGACACTGTATTTAATCGATTCTAATGATTATTCAAGTCATAAATATCACTTTAATTTCATTAAACATATGCGACAACGTCTTCTCAGGAATTCGTCTTACTCTATCGAATAGCCCATTCCAAAGATTCAAATTCTATTTGTAGCACCTCAAGCGAATGGCAATGGATCACGCCGAACATTTTATATCATATATTTCCATTATTATCTTATAATAACAACTCAAAGAGTCTACTGTTGAAACTCAGAAGCGAATAATTCCTTAGAGCAAATTTTCAGCCGGGATCAATAGTTACAGCATGTGCAAAGCACCGTCCGCTAAGCGATAAAAGTGATGCTGGAGAAATCGTTGCTGGATTCACAGCCGTTTGAGAATTCTGTTAATGAAACTATGAAAAGATAAATTTTCAGGTTGCTTCAAATTTATGTTATGTGTGCAATACTGAGTATCTGCAAAACATTGTATCAATAGTTTGGGTGTTCTGATGTTCTGAGAATGCACAATATGGTAGCAATGAGGAGAAAATTTAAGGTAGATCATTAAATTGAAAGAAGAACCAGTAGAAGTGACCAAATAACTCTTTTTTTTTAAATTGGAATAAACTGAAATATACACATTCAAAATATTGTTTGTTAAAACCATCATGAGATTTGTCATTGCCGTTCCTAAGATTAAGAGATTAAGAAGTTCCTTCATTGCCTTTTTGTGTTTTTTTCAAATTTTCATCAATATAAATAATCTTGAAATAATGGCAAAATAGATTTAATTTCTAACTCTGGAAAAAAATTCGTCATTGACTTTAAAATTAAAACATTCCCATTCTGTCTCTTTGACTTAATTTTCTTCCTTTTACTAGCTGTCAATATTGATATTTTTCATTTTAATCATTTTTTGTCATTTTCTTCATTCTTAGTTACTCACGAAATAATTTTTTTTATGATCATTGTTTTATATGTATAGATATAATAAGGTATTTCAAGCGAATAACCAAGAGTAACCGGTTATCTTTGGTCTTTTGTGGTAAATACCTTTTGCATTCAAGCGGCTTGGGTTATAGATCCGTGACGTAATGAGTTAACCTCAATTTGATCGAGAAATGTCAAGAATAACCAAAATCGTAACCCTGTTAGCTGCAGTAATCAAAAATTTTATCAGCAGCTGCAAACATTGAATGCAGAGAGGAACTTAACCAGTCATCAACTAAAAGTACGTTGAAGTAACACAGAAAAATCATCTATTCTTATTGAATTTGTTATAAAAATAATATTAAATTCTATTTCAAATTTCAGAATAACTCTATAAGAGAAGAAATAAAAGGTTCAAAGAGAAAATGTCATTTGTGTGAAGCAATCTATATTGATAATGATTTGAAAATGACAAGAAAAACCTGAAAATTAAAGCCACAAGAAATCAATAAAAATCCATTGAGAATTCTGTTAATGAAACTATGAAAAAATAAATTTTCAGGATGCTTAATCATTTCTTGTCATTTTCTTCATTCTTAGTTACTCACAAAATAATTTTTTTTATGATCATTGTTTTATATGTATAGATATTATATGAGTCTAATTTGGTATTTTTTCCTTGTTAAATTTATTATAGTTTCAGTAATTCCATTATAAGGATATAATTTAAATTGCTTATAAAAATGTTTTTTTGTTTATATAAGCTTCAAGAATGGGCCCTTTTTATCTGAATCAGATAAATGCTCAGATAACCTATGAACGTAAATATATGTGAATCAAAAGAATGACAGCACGGATAACCAAACCTGAGCGATAATTTCTGGTTATTCTTTCTGGATTTCGAAGGAATAACCAAGAACCAGCAATAACCGCTAGATGGACCAAAATAATAACCAGTTACTCTGGGTTATTCGCTTGAAAAACCCTATGGAGCGAGAATGGTCAGACAATGCAGTTTAATCTTTCTTGTTTATAAGTTTATAGCTTTCAGTTCCAATATTGATGGAATCGTGCAGAACTGATAGAAATGTTATAACAAATTCAAATACTATTATTTCCTTACTCTGTAAACCAGGTTGTATTAGGGTATGAAATAAACATATGAAAAAACTCCAATATACTTCAAAAAAAAATCTAGGAGACTAGGAATTAGCATTTTTCAATTTGTATCTGATGACCCTATTTCATGCTTTTTCGGTTATAATATCGAGACAAATTTTGACGCTGTAATCACAACTAACTATGGTTAACACAAAGGTGACATCATAGTTAGTTGCTACTGATATTTTTTATGAGGAATATATTCACATTTAATTGTAAAAAATTGTTGAATGGGTTTTAAAGGGGTGTGTTCTTATTCAACATAACTCATGCTGGACCCACATATTGAATGATTGTTTTCATTTTTTTTTTTCGAAATAAATTACTTCAATAATTAGTTTGGATTTATTTTATTGAACCAGACCATCTATGATTTTTTATGTACTTAATTTTTGAAAGATAACAGGAATTCTCTACAATGTGAAGAAAAATTACCATAATTTCAACCTAAAAATATAAAACAACCAGTTTTGCTGTCTAAACATTTCTTTTCCTCCCACTAAATGAAAGGTTCTATTTATTAGCTGATTTGTTATGCTTATTCAATATTTGAATTATTCAGATCATTAGGGTTTTAATACTTATCTTTTAGCAAGAGAAAATTTTTTAATTTATTTTCTTATATTTATATTATTCAACATATGTTTCGGCCAAAGTATTCAAATGAAAATTTATTATTTATAACTGGCGTAATTGAATCTAATAAAATCAAAGGCTTTGATCAAGGTAGGTTATGTCTAGTTAGTTGTGTGACGTCATTGATACGTCAGGGTTACATGTTGACGTCGTAAAAATTTGAATTACTGCAGTAACCATGATTGTAGTTAGCTGTGGTTACTTTGCAAGATTCATCTTAAGTAAGAATAAAGATTAATTGAAATATAGTATTCAGAACATGAACCATGAATACCATAAATAAATTTGAAATAAATTTACTGCATAGAACTATGGAAAATTGGTAAATAAGCACATACCTGGCCCCTTTTCATTCCAAAATATCTCGAAACTGGATCATTAATTTTAAGTTTCATAAGCTTATGGTCCTCGAGATGACTGAAAAAAAGAAATATAAAAAAATGACCACATAAAGAAAGTTTCAACATACTATTTTGCATAAAGTTCCTTTTTCTCTTCTGGTGTCAGAACAACATGTCGGGGAACTAGTTCATGATGAGTGACGTTGTTCACTAATTCTACATCCAGAAATGTTTCTATTATGAACTCTGAGGCAACAGCTGCTATCCCGCGGCTAGCTGAGGGAGTCATTCCAGATTGTAAGACAAGGATGGCTCGACGTATCTTTTGCTCCTCCATACGCTGACAGTATATCTTGATTTCTCGTATACCAATTTTAGGTATATCAGAAAAAAAGACAATCATTTGATCTGATGCGTCATTAAAATGGGAAACCAAAACCATTAAATCGCTTCTTGATGGTTTCTGCTCACTAAAATGAATATTAATTAACACAAATTTCTCAGTATACTTTCATAACATAATCTTACAATGGTTTATCACCAAACTGCTCTTTAAACTGGTCAATAGTTTCGTCTAACTCATCTTGTGATACTACGTACCCTCTGTCGTGCAAGAGCTGAAACAGAATTCAAAATCAGTACCGTCTTAAATGAATCAATCAAACTAGGGTATCTCATTTATTGCTAAAGGTTTGTAATATATTACTAACCTCCATAACTGTTTTCCTGATTTTCCATAACTTAGTGATTTCCGCTTCATTGTCCATCTTCTTGAAATGTTGAAGTTTTCTGAATTGGAATTATAATAAGCGATAAATAGGATAACTCGATATTTTGAATTCTTTCCTTGAAAATAACCTCAATACTCGCAACATCGCAAACGTGCTGGTTGATACCAAGACCATAGAGTATGGAAATTTATATTCTCCTTCTCTACTTTGTGGACTGGGACACAGAAAGCTAATAAGTTGAACCATAGCTTTCGTTCATACTCATTCCGTAACCTTTTCCATTACCGGTGTTCAACTTCTAGAGACAAATTCATAGAAACATATATTCATAAATTACTAGGACAAAGTACATATATATATATTAGATAATTAGATTAGATTATCTTATAAGTGTATAAGACTATCTTATAAGTAAAAAATTAAGGGAATATAATAGTGGGCGAGTTTTTCTGACACATGCGCATTCCATAGAGCGTCAATTATTTATATCAGAGTATTGAATACAGAATAAATCTCTGTTTTGATAGCGGTAATTTGAAATAATATAATAAGATGGTCAGCACGTTTCAAAACATTGAAACTTCAATTCAAAATGACATTTATTAACAAGCATAGAGCAAAATCCATAAACTCTATGTTCTGTTTACGGTTAAGTTATCGGCCAGTATAAGCGGCTACTGAAATTCTTACGGAATACGGTAACGGCTTACGGAATAAGGTACCGGCCAGTATAAACGAGCCCTTATTGAGAACAAGCCATAATGTGAATTTTATTTATAGTATTATTGAAAGACGACGCAATATACAAGTACCTCTGGGTTAAGAGTATCAAAATAATATTGATCTCCGCGGGAGGAACACCGGCCTCCTCTAGGTCTGTCTGAAGAATCGAGGGAATCACATGATCATACAGCCCCTTGATGTCAACGAACACAGCTATCACCTTTTCCCCTGGGGAGAACGCATTATAGATATATCCTGTCAAGTAGGTAAAGCAATCATTAACTGATTAGCCTCTACGGAAACCAAATGTGGGACTAGATTCCCCAATCCTATTCTCAATCTTGGGCTCAATCCTGTTCTTAATCATGGTCCCAGTATCTTGACAATACAAGGAGAAAGAGTTATAGGAAAATAGCTTTCTGGCAAGTTGGGTGGTTTACCCTTTTTCAAAATAGGTAGAATAAGAACATCCTGAAACTCCTCAGGAATTGTTCCAGAACTTAGATAGTTATTATAGAGGTGTAAATGGATACTCTTGGCTGACGGTGGGAGATGGATATACATCAAATAGGTGATCCCATCCAGACCCGGAGTTGAGAGATAGAGAAAGTCAAACATTCTCCCAGCTGGCAGGACCTTGGAGCAACCATGACACCTCCCTTGCCTAGATTTCTGAGTATGCCTAAAATACACGTCTTTGAGGGATTAGCCGGGGATCTCTCAGATGGTTGACCAGAGAAACGTTTGATCGCTTTCCACATTCTACCCGATTTGATGAAAGAGATGCTTTCTGTGAAGTTTTGAAATGACATCATTTTTTTCTGTCTGATTTCTAGCCGGAGCCCTGACCTTTTTGAAATTAAGGAAGTTGAGCAGACTAGGATTAATTTTGTATGTTCGAAAGGTCCGCCTTCTGTCTTCAATAGCACCTGCAACTTCATCATCCCACCACTGGACTTTATATTGTGGAGGGGTATTATAATGTCTTCACGGGAATTATCTCTCAGCCGCTACATTAATCATGTGTAAAAACTTTGTAACACCAGAGATTGGATTCTCAGTCATATAATCGATAACCTCCCTGAGGTAGCATGACCAATTTTGACACTTTGTGTTGACCTTTCGACAAATAGGTGTTTGACGACGATCAGAAGCCTGTTCCAAGTTGGTGCTATTCAAAATTAATTTTGTGGGAAAGTGATAGCTATGTGCACCGTCCGGGATAACTGATCAATCACATGATAGGGCCAACTCTGAGGAGAAAAGTGTAAGGTCCGGTGCGCTTGGGTTAGAACCAGGCGGGGTTAACCTTGTAGGTGTGCCATTATTGAGTAGTACCCATTCAGAGTCATGTAATAGGGTTTCTATGATTCCTCCATTAAAGTTTTTTTTATGCCAGATCCTCAAATGTGGTTCTGTGCATTAATATCACCCATAATGATGAATGGACGGTGTAATTTGGAAAGGATATCCTGTAACCCAGATAATGACAACTTGATGTCTGGAGGAACATAAAATGTTCCTATACAAATGTCCATAGCTTCCACAAAAGATTGCTTGAATTCTAGGGTGAAAACCCCGTAACATCCCAGAGATGATCCTGTATGGAATATAAGTTTTTATGGCCATGGCTACACCACCATAACCATGAGCTCTGTCCTCTCTAATAATATGATATCCTGTTATCCTAGTATTTAAGGTGTCTTTTAACCAAGTTTCATTCAATAGAATGATATCTGGTTGATTGTCCTGAATATGAACTCTTAAATCTAGCTGGTTTTGGAGAAAAGAATGAATATTCCAGTGTAGGATCCTAAGCATTGCAGCACAAGAGAAAAAACCTAGAAGACAGGTTAATAGACCGGCAGAAGGAACGGTCTAAATCGGATCCCCACTCCAGTCCGTGACAGACCCAACCACCTCCACCTCCATACCCATATCTGGTATTGAATTATTGATTGAATTTTCTTGAGAATTTTTGTCGTTAAGAGAATTGATATTATTATCCGCTATTGGTGTTGATTTGGATGAATGATGGGGAAAAGGATTTGAAACCTCTTTTTAAACCCTTCTGTTATTTGAGTTTACCTTGGGATCTGGAGCCGTAGGTTTTTTAAGAAAGGTTGGCGTGTAATTAATTAGGGCCCTCTCATGGGCAGCTCTATCATATTTCTGGTCCTTTTTTCTTTCTTTATTTTTCGGGGCAGGTTTGCTAAGGCCTCTGGCAACAGAGGCAAAGCTTCTTACATTGCTCTCATTAGCCATGAAAGGCTCTGAAGATATTGAAACGGAGTTGGGAATTGAGTTAGGAAACTCTTAGGGGAGAGGTCCTGGCTGAGGTTTAGTGGCAGCATTAGCTTCATAGACTGTGAATCGCCATAATCTCTCGCATTTTCTGTTGCCTAATATATTCCCTGCAATTACGGTCAGTTGATGGATGGGGAGATTGGCAACACACTTAGTGGTGGTAGTGCAATTTATTTCAGTGCTATGAGAACTCCCACAATTTTTACACCTATAGGAGCCTCGACATTGATTTTTTACATGCCCGAATCTCAAACAATTATAGCACTGAATGATAGGAGGAATATATAGATGTACCTCGGTTCAAATGCTGTATAGTTCTAGGTATTTAGGAATTGTTGTTCCCTGAAACGTGATAAGACAGGTACCTGTTGGTAGTTGCTGTTTAATACCATCAATGTCTAGAACAGTGCGATTAAACCTGCGGACCCTAACTACAGAAGCCTCTGGCATCTGTCCTTTTCACATAAAATTAAATAATTTTCAGTTATCTCTGAGCCTATATCACTAATTATTCCCATGCACCATGCGAGCAGGGATGTAAATATTGTACTCTTTTTTGGGAAATGTATGTTTCTCAACAAACCAATTGGCCTGTTCATAGGAAGTGAAGGAAAAACCAACCCTCTTACGTCCCTTGCGACATATATTTGTGATTTCAGTGTTTGCTCTGTAGTAAGTTTGATATAGGAGCTTACCAATGTTCATTGGGTTAAGATTTCCCACACTATCTCGAACAGATTCAACAATTACACAGTAAGGGCCTCTGTCATTAGAGGAATATTTGCAGGAAATCCTGGGAATAATGGGAGCATTTGACTTAGTTGTCTTAAGTTGTTGCCTAAGATCATCAATGTGGGAGATTAACTCACTGTCACCTACTTCGGTGGCAGATTTCATTAATATATTCAATTCATCGTTCAGAAGATTTGATTCACTAATGCTAGAATTTTCAATGTCAGATAGAACTTTTGAGGAACGGGATGAGAGAAGACCCCTGGGGTTCATCCCCGGGGCTCTCTTTTGACATTATATAAAAACAAGTTTTACACTTAGACTCACCTGAGCAACTATATTAATTTAGTAAGTTCCTAGTAATTTATCAGCAAGAATAATTAAGACACTCACCAAGGAGTAAAACTACATAACACAAGGATGATTAAGATTTATCTTAAGGAATTTCTGAGAGCACTTTCGCAGGTTCCAGAGATGAAGTCCAAAAGTTAGGTTATGTGATGAAAAGCTTTTTGAGGTAATGTCGTCACAACAGATTACGTTTCCTTTGTCTACATAAATTCCATGAATTTTAAAGATGCAGTTAGGATGATACGTACTCGAACAAATATAGCTTGATACATAAAGCTTCACCTTCTTCGAACACGTTAGGTACAATAAAATAACTATGTATAATAATATTCAATGCCCACCGTGAAACACAGATAAAGGTCGAAACTATAACTCTATTTCCTTTGTTCGCATGATTTCTTTTTTCTTGTGATGTTTTGTTCACTTTGTATAATTCTACTTGTGCCATAAGAAACACTCCTTATAGCATGTGAGTCCATAATTATCGACCCTTGTCTACCATAACAATGAATGCCTTATTTTCAGCTTTCTACAATGTGTAACCGATCAATTTTATTTACTGTATCCTATGGTACAATAGGAATTGCCAATCGCTCTGAGGGTCTCGACCTGTGATTAAACAGGAACATATGGAGACCCCCACTAGTGGTAGTACTAGTATGGTTGATATGGAATAATGGATGTAACCAGTGTACGTAGCACCATGGTGTTATATCAAAGGTTAAAGTTGTTAAGTTACCCCTGTCTCATGTAATCATTATGTATAATTCGTACTGTTGTAATTGGTCGTTTTACTGTGTAATGTACTTGCCTTACTATTCATGGTTATTGTTGTGTATATTTCGTACTGTGTTAACTTATTCTTCTCACTGACGTGATGTATTCTCTTGTTGTCGTTATGTATATTTCCTTCGGTTGATTATGTAGATTCTCTGCTTTCATTATTTATACGGGGTCTGAAGTCTAAAATATTTTCAAAGCATGAGCACCTCTGGTTTTTCCGGAAATGACGTCAACTTCCGTTTTTCAAATTACAACACCATTTTTTTTTATTGCAGAAATAGATTCCTTAGAAAATTTCAAGTTATTTTGATGTAACATTTTTCAGTTTTGGTTGGAAAATTCTCTCTGAGCGGGAAAATTCGAAAAAAAAATCGAAAATAGAGCTCCGCTGAAACAAGAATAACTTCGAGGTTTTTGGATGGAAAATTTTCATTTTTGGGATTTTTCAAGATGTAAGATTGATGTATCCACTTTAAAAATCGAAATCACCATTCATGATACAGGGGGTGAAAAAATCGCTTTCAAAGATAGAGATGACAAAATCGTGAAAAATCAATCTTTTCAAATTAGAACCCCATTTTTGGCGCTCTTGTTCACCTGAACAGAGTGCTTATCAATTTGCCCAAATGTCTGTGACTTTCGAATTTTTGGGCAAAAGTGGTATCAATCGTTTTGTTTGGACCTACTGATGAATAATCCGTGGTCAAAATCGATTCTGTCCGTCCGTCCGTCCGTTCCGTGAACACGATAACTCTCGAACGGATGAAGTTAGAGAGTTGAAACTTTCAGAATAGGTTTGAGGTATAAATATCTCGGCTAAGTTCGTTATTCGGTCAAATCGGCCGAATAGGTTCGGAGTAACAAAAAAAAATTTTTTTTTCAAATGACACTGTTCAAATAAAAATTTTTTTATGGTGCAGTTTTATCAGACGTATACAAAAATACCACTCTCGACTTGTCGAAGTCGACAAGCTAATAGTTCTGGAGATATGATTTTTCAAAATTTAAATAATTGTAAGTGGTTTACAAGAGCACCTAAGCCAACTGACCTCATGTCAGTGCTTTCTAAATTTTTTTATGGCAGATATTGAATCTACGTTAAAAAATAATGTGAGTGTATGCATCACACCCTTGCCCTAAAGTGGATATTTTCTGAGTTATTCACAAAAAACTGTTTTTCGTCTTGAATTTTCAGCTATTTCTTTTCACTTCACGCCAAAAAGATGAGATTTTCAGGAACTGTTATTTGAACCATGCTGTAGATTTTTCACCCCTTCTTGAAACCGACTTCAAGTTACTATTAGGAGAACCATGGCAAACTCTCGCAGTTATGACTAGAGAAGATGCTCAAAGTTTTGACCGTTAATTTCTAGACATTTATTTATACGTCTCAGGAATGCTATGGCATATGGCAAGGCCGATGGTGTTGCTCGTGCAGCTCAAAGGATTTATCAAGCCAAATTTCCTGATCGAAGATTACCCCACCACGAAACATTCTAGACGACTTATCGACGATTAAGAGAGACTGGAAACTAAAAGAGCAACGACACGAATGCTTGTAGTTGGATCTTCTTCAAAGGCTTGAAGTATTTGATCGTCAACTGCTACATGGTGTTGCCTCACATTGACCCGAGGCTCTTGAAAATTTAAGTTTCCAGTCTCTCTTAATCGTCGATAAGTCGTCGAGAATGTTTCGTGGTGGGGTAATCTTCGATCAGGAAATTTGGCTTGATAAATCCTTTGAGCTGCACGAGCAACACCATCGGCCTTGCCATATCAGCATACTCAGCGTTGGTGAAATTAGGCATATCAACAACCAAAATTAAAACAACAGTAGCTAAAAGTCGATAAAAGTAACAAAAACAAAAAAATACAAATTTAAAAAACTGAACAACGCGGCACAGACACTTCCAACAGCAGAGACAGTTAAATCTCGAATGACAGTTGGGTCAAGTCAGCGGCGACTAACCCAATCCAACCTAAGGACAGAAATAGTAATAATAATTCACACGCGTCTAAAACGGGCAGGTAAAATTTCCTTGCTCGCTGTGTTGTGTCGAAATCCGTACTTTTATTTAGGTGCGACTTTCTTCACTCTTCTGACTAAAACCTTATTTGCAGTATTATTTTTTTCATTGACTTACGTAAATAGCATATGGTTAGCAACGTTATAAACCAAAGAACATTTGAAAATAAAACTAAGTTTGTAATAGCTAAAACTTTTTTTCAATTTCAATAGGAGTGGAGATGATACTTTCAAAATTTTTTTTTTTTTTTAAAAGGCCCACGTGTTAATTTTGTGGTGTTATCTGTAACAATAAATACGTTTTTTTTTTTTTTAACACACACTCATGTAGACTTAATACAATAAAAAAATGCAAGTAAAAGCACACGCAAAAAAAGTTATGGGGCTTCGAAGGGTAAATTTTGGATAATTCAGAAAAACCTAATTAAAAATCATACCTCCGTAACCGTAATACAAAGGACCCAGGTTCCAAGACTGAAAAGGTAGCAAATGACCCTACCAACGCCCCAAAAAAATTTGACGGTCCATGTGGCGAGCACCCTGTATTTGCAATGATTATTATTTATTCTTGTTGTATTATTAAAGTTGAATAGTTAATGATTAACCATTTAGTTTTTAACAAGTGCCTTAACATCACCTAACATAAGAGGTTTTCTGCCTGAGGCTTTCCCCCATATTTTTTTAGACCCTTAATAAAGAGTTGATTGTTTGGGTCTAAGTGATGTGTTTTATTTACCATGTTTGTTTCCCAATTATTTTCACTAATCTCAATTATCACGAACTTGAATTATTACGTAAACATAACGTAGAGTCCTACCCTTTTTAGACGATCACATTAAATGGCCAAGTCTTTGTATCTGGAGTCAATCAGACTCCAGTGTCATAGTTAGTTTTAAAAATAATATTTGTCATTCCTTTCGAAAGAAAAAGTGGGAGATGTTACAGTTCAAACTGTAAATAAATAGTATTTGTAAAAGAGTGGAATAAATTTTTGTTCGAGTATTTGCTATCATTAACTATTTAAACTCTCTGAAGGTAAATGTGAGATGGTTTTGTGCTCTAGCTAGCCGGAGCAATTTTGAATTAAATTAAATTAAATAAATGAAAAATTTTTTTGCCGTTACAGCATGCTCATGGTACATGTGGCATCATTTACACGAACTCATTAAACATGGAAAATATCTTAATATCCAAAGTTAGTTGAACATATATGTGTGTAACTAAGATAGACATACATGAGATTTGCCGCAAGGAAAACGACATCCAACCCCCTAACAATATGTGAAGAAAAGATATGAGGCTAGAAGAAATACTTTATTAGAATATTGTTATGACAAAATTTTGCACTTCATCACTTAGGTTTATCATGGATAGCGTAATGACTGCCTTGCTGCCACATATCAATAGCTTTGTTGACAATGACCTCGGCATTGTCTTCATTTATCTTCAAATATAATAATTATTATTAATATATTATAAATTATATAATTAATATAGTATTAATTCGTTAGTAGATAGTATGATATGAAATTTATTGAACATACCTTATTTAAAACTTCCAGAATTTCCTTCAAACATTTACATTTCAATATGGAGTGTTTAAGATGCATTAGTAAGGAAATTATAACAAAAACAAATATGTTGCATGATCCAGCACATAATTTGTCCCAAATTCTGTGGAAAGATGTGAATCAATTTGATTACTTTTTCATTACCGAACTATCAATATTTCAAATTATGTTGCACAAAACAAAGATTCAATCAGACTTTGTAATGTATGAGAATAAGGATTTTAATTCAACAGAGAATCACACCCATAGATCTATTAGATAGAATAGGTCGGGCTGGCCATCTATCGGAGTGCTAGTGTACTAGAAAACAAATGTTTGTCTAGAAGGTATGGATAATCAATTACAATCGATTATTGAATGGTCAACTCAAAATTACAACATAGGCATCCGACTTTTTGTTATTTTAGTGACGTCTGCTAGCAAGGCGATTTTTAGTTATTGGATGGAAATTTATGATGTAAGAACGCAATCATACAATTGGAATTCAAGTATCTATCGAGAATATAACTTTTATATTAGGTTGTCATTTTTTTTTTGCGGATGTCATTGCTTCCGGTGAGAAATCTCGAAAAGGTTGGCCCGAGCTCGTAGGCAACAGCAAACTTACTATTATATTAATACAAGAACACAACATGCCATAGTTATTTTTAAATGAAAAGCAACATCACTTCAAATACGAGGCATGTTTTTCAAGTGGGTACCGTTTTGCGATTCTGCCGCCGTAGCGCTACGGTCGGCGTTCCGCGCTGGTTACCTACATATCTTGTCTACGCACTGACGCCATTACAGTCTGATTCTTTATTGTATACGTTGTTTACTGAGTGTTTTAGATGCCTCCGACAATCGTGAGCCCCGCTGATTGTGAGGTTCGGGCTGTTATAGGATTTCTTAGTGCTAAAGGCGTAAAAACCGATCGATATTCATCGTGAGATCTAGGAAGTTTACGGACAAAACATTATGAGTAATGGAATGGTAAGGAAATGGGAATGATGAAGAACGGAGAGGACGTCCTTCGATCGTTAATGAAGATTTGGTGCAGACAGTGGACGAAAAGCCCTGAACTGGCACCCAGCGACTACCATTCGTTCCTGCACTTGAAGAAACACCTCGGCGGTCAGCGTCTGCAAGACGAAGTCAAAACATTTGTGACACAGTGATTAACAAGTCAGGCGGCAGAATTTTATGAGGAGGGTATCCAAAAACTGGTGCCACGTTATGATAAGTGCGTCAATATTCACGGAAATTATTGTAACAAAACCGAATATGAACCGTCTAATGACTATTACGTCAACAGAGGAGTTCCGCTTCATGCGCCGACAAAGGGATTAAGATCGCGATAAAGGGACCGCTCGCCATAAAGCTGTCACATAAAAACGTTTAATGATGGCATATTTATGGGACATAAAGAGGCCGCTACGATTGTTCTGGAATATGATGCATATTTCTGGTAACTTCTAGAGAAAAACAGCGCCGGATATAAATGACTGAAGCCGATTCATGGATTCATTGATGGATAGAACTTGCCGACGAATAAACAGGTGTTCCTAGTGAAATTCTGTAGATAAATTGTGTATATAAATTATTGATTATTGTTAGTTAAGTGTGAATATAAATTAGTTTAAAGAAGACTTGTAGTGGTGACGAGATATTGTTGATGATGGAGCTCGTGTTGAATGATTGTTTGAAAATTGATAATTCTAAAAAGGTTTCTTACTTTTCTCCTTGATAAAGATAGAAGATGTCTATCGAAAGGTCGGAAATCATTACATTCACAATAGATGATGGTAATAGCCCAAACAATCATTCAACAAGACTTGTAGTGTTTATCTAATTCACTGAGGAAAAACGTAACAATTGGTGTCAGGGGTGGGGTTACCAAGAAGAGTGAAACTACTCCGAAATTAGTTTGGAAAATCCTGAATGCCGGTAACGAGATCTCAAGCTGAGAAAATGGACCAGGCCAGTATGGACTTTTTCAAGAAAGCTTTTGAAGAACTGACAAATAGAATGGAAGAAAATTCGAAGGACATGAAAGATAAAATGGACGACAACAGTAAGTCTCTAGAAAATAGTTTTAGAGGTAAATTAGAATCTATAGAGAATAAAGTCGAGGATAGTCTGAAAACGATGACCGATAATTGCTCGAAGTTAGAGAATAAGATTGGAAATATTGAAGACCGGTTAGAAAACCTGGAGATTTTGAAGGAGGAAATAGAAGACGATATACAAGGGAAATTGGAAGAGCATACCGAAAGCATGTTGAAAATTATGGAAGATCGATTTAACAAAATAAGCAGACAAGTAGATGAGAAGGTCAATAAAGATAGAAGTATTCCAGTGAAATACGAAAATAGTGGAGAAGCAGGCCGAGCAAGGGTCAAACCGCCAACTTTCGATGGTAAAACGGCCTGGTGCACATACCAGAGACAATTTGAAGCTGCAGCTAACGCGAATGGATGGAATAATGAGGAAAAAGCGACGGCCTTGATTGTTGCATTGAGAGGCGAGGCCTTGAATATTTTACAGATTATTCCAACCAGTCAGCAAAATGATTACGGGGCGCTGATAAGTAAATTACAGATGAGATATGGCGACGGACATTTACAGCAAGTATATCACGCCCAGATAAAGAGCCGTATCCAGAAAAATTCAGAGACCCTGCAAGAATTTGAAGCTGACATCGCACGGTTGGTAAGGCTCGCGTATCCGACTGCACAGGACAGTTTCCTAAAACAGCTTGCAGTGCAGACGTTCGTAGACGGACTGAGAGATAGTGAGACCCAGCAAACCTTGCGGTTGGCCCGACCTAAGACCCTGGACGATGCTCTAGCCCATGCATTAGAGTTCGAAGCAGCCAAGCAGGCTTCACATAGGGGTCAGATAAAAATCAGGCGTACCATGGATGATTCCGAGGACAGCACTGAAAATATAGAGGATATAATACGCCGAGTTCTCCAACAACAACAAAATAGAGGACCTAGATGTGGGAAGTGTGGTGAAGTCAAAACAACAGGAACCAGGGGGTGGGAACTCGCCTACTACAAAGCTGGTCACGTTTTTTCTTCGACGAGCGGTAGAGACATCTGTTGTTATCTTAGAAGCTCGGATCGGTAAATTAGTACTTCTCAGTAGTGATCGGTAAAAACGGATTTTATCAGACCTCACTCTTGGTGGACTTTATGAAGAGTAAGAAACTATTTTATGATGAGCATGAACTGGTTGACTGAAATGGTTTATTCATTTTCAACTTATTCAATTTAATTTAATTTAAATGGTTTATTGTTACTGTGTTCCCAATTGCTACAGTCATAGTAATGTCAAAAGGTATGTGTTGCATTCATATAAGTAGTAGTTTTGGATTAACTTATAACTCACTAAAAATGTACTGTGAATTAATATTTTCTGTAGCAATTTCATATTCCTGTAGTAATTTCTGATTAGTAAAATTTGGGACAGTTTCTAACACTGTTTTCTTTCTAGGTTTTTCATTACACAAGTTGAGGGTGTTAGAAATGTTTGGTTGGAAAGAATCAGAAATCCATGTTTTCATTCATCCAAAAGTGTTATTTGCATAAAGCATTTTCATATGGATTGTATAGACCCTCATGGAAAGCTGAAAAGATTTGCTCTACCAACACTTAATTTGCCAAGTAATTCATTCTACTCCCTATGATTATCATTTTTGTAATTTCAATAATCTTTAAGATTATGTAAGCATATTTTGTCTACCCTCCAGAACTCCTGAAGAAACTATGAGGCAACAAGGTATTTATATATGTATAAGTGAACTGCTCATGGTCATTGATTATAGTTTTGGGTATTCCACTTATAGTAGGTTTCATAAAAATCAGAAGATTCCTAGAATACTTCAACGGATATGTGAGATTTACCGTTGAAACGCCAAATTCAAGGAATTTCAGTTAATAAGTTTATTGATTTTGCCATGATATTATTTCTGTACTTTTATGACAGAACTATTTATAAAATTTTATCGGGAAAAAAAAAAACAATAAGATCTTATGATCCAATAATGAAGATGTCATCCGAAAAAGTATCTAAAAGAAAATAGACTTTTAGAAATTGTTTCTGTCATAAAAGTATAAATCTAATGCATTTCATGCTTAAATTGATGTATCTGTCACTAATATTCTAATTTATTCTTTCAATGTATTTTCATAACTTGATGAGTAATTGTTGCATAATTATTCTTGGTTCGTTTATTCTTTCCTCGATATTGAAATTTTTGTAAATTGATAATTTACTGCATTATATATATATTTCTAAAGTTTCTTTTTTGTTTATTTCCTTTCATCCTCTAAAGATTAGTATGTTCTTTGATTTGAAAGGCAGATATATTTGAAATGACCATAATTCTTTAATCTGCTGCAAATTGTCACAATTTTCTGATCAAATGATATTTTTTTATTGAAATTGTGACAATATACAGCAGATTAAAAGAATTATGGTCATTTCAAATGTATTTGTTTTCATTTCCAATAAAAATATGGGATTCAACCTGCGCTTGCGTGGAATCCTATGATAACTCTTAGAAAATGCACTAGAGGGCGCCACGAGACGGAACGTTGTGCGAATGGAATCTGTAATCAACTCTAAGATGACGAAAGATGGCGCTGTAAGTTGAGCTCTAAGCCGGGACCAATATTCATGCCAGAGTTGCCTATCTATAGGTAGTCTATGACAGGAACAGGGAAACTAAAACGGGTTGGTGAAAGGGGCATAAGCCGACCCGCCTAAACAATGCCCCAGAAGTTATCATCCAGACTATCTTGGACTCCAGCAGTATATATGTCGACGGTAAGATCAATGGGCGGTCGGCTAAAATGGTGGTCGACACAGGTGCAACCCGTACTATTGCAAGATCCGATATAGTGAGAGGCAAGACATTACCGACTATGACACGATTACGTACCGCCACTGGGGAGAGTGTACCAACGCACGGAAGGAAGAAGACCAGAGTACTAATTGGTGGTACGTCATTCGAGCACGAGGTACTGGTGGCAGATATCACGGAGGAAGTCATCCTAGGAATGGATGTGATTAAGGGACAGGGTTTCGAGATGGATATGAGGAACGACATCCTGAGAATTGGATACCTAGAAATTCCATTCCTAGGAAAGGAAGACGCTGTGAGTAGAGTCTTACTCGCGGAAGATATCACCGTGCCTGGCCTGGCGGAAACCTTGGTGAGCGGGTATTTAGACAAGAATCTTCGCAGTGGTCACGTTAGACTCATCGAGCCAGCCACCGGTAGCCCAGCCAAAGGAATACTCACCGGGAAGACGTTGGTGAGGGAGAAACAGGAAGTACCCGTGAGGATACTGAACACGAACATGTATCCAGTAAATCTGAAGAAAGACACTGTAATAGGAGAATGCTGCTCAGTATCGTGTGTGACAGGCGGTAGTCAAGACGAACAGAAGAGCATTCCCAAGAAGAATAAGGTGTCACACAAATTGGTCGAAATGCTGACATCCTGCTGCAACAACCTAGAACCAGAATACATCAAGGAAGTAAGAAAATTGATCACCGAATATAGTGATGTATTTGCCATGGATGATGACCAGCTGGGATGAACTAATGTCGTGAAGCACCCAATCAATACCGGAAATTCAGGACCTATTCGCCAACATCCGCGAAGACTTCCCATTGCCAAGAGAGATGAAGCCGAGAGAATCATCAAGGACATGCATGATCAAGGCATAATAGAACCCTCGGACAGTCCTTGGTCATCACCTGTAGTTCTGGTCAGAAAGAAAGATGGCAGCACTAGATTCTGTGTTGACTACCGTCGCCTGAACGAAGTCACGAAAAAGATTGCTATCCTATTCCAAGAATTGACGACACCCTAGATACACTCTCAGGCTCGAAATGGTTCTCCACCCTCGATCTGAAGAGTGGTTACTGGCAGGTTGAATTGGATCCCAAGGACCAAGAGAAGACTGCTTTCACTATTGGGACCGGATTATGGCAGTTCAGTGTGATGCCATTCGGCCTTTGCAACGCACCTGCAACTTTCGAGCGTCTGATGGAGACCATTCTACGAGGGTTGTCTTGGAAGACGTGTCTTGTATATTTAGACGATGTTATTGTTTTTGGCCGTACATTCCACGAACATCTGGGAAACTTGAGAGATGTACTTGAGAGGCTGCGCACTGCAGATCTGAAGCTAAGTCCGAAAAAGTGTCACCTGTTCAAGAAGGAAGTGAAGTACTTGGGACATGTAGTATCTGAAACTGGAGTAAGTGCTGATCCAAACAAGATCCGAGTCTTACGCGAATGGCCAACACCGCAAGACAAACACCAAGTCAGGAGCTTTCTTGGGCTGTGCACTTACTATAGGAAATTCGTGCTAGGATTTGCCAATATTGCGAAGCCTTTAACAAAACTGACTGAATAGGGAAAGGACTTCGTATAGGATGTAGAGTGTGAAGAAGCCTTTACTCGATTGGAAGGTGCTCTTACGTCGGCCCCCATCCTGAGTTACCCCAGATGAAAGGAAGGTTCATATTGGAAACGGATGCGAGTAACATGGCAATAGGTGGTATATTGTCCCAAATTCAAGATGGCAAAGAAAAAGTTATAGGGTACTTCAGCAAAGTCTTGTCGAAACCGGAACGTAACTACTGCGTAACGAGAAGAGAGCTGCTTGCTGCAGTCAAGTCCATGGAGCACTTCTATAAATATCTCTACGGAAGAGAATTTCTTCTGAGAACAGACCATGCAGCGTTGAAATGGCTTCTTCAATTCAAGAATCCGGAAGGTCAAGTGGCGCGATGGATCGAAAGACTTCAAGAGTACAATTTCACTGTGGAGCATCGTGCAGGAAAGTCTCATGGAAACGCTGACGCTATGTCTAGAAGACCGTGCCCTATAGACTGCGAGCACTGTAGAAAACTGGAGGACAAGGAATGTTGCCGAAGAACCACTATAACTGATGAGAATTGGCTGCCAGACCACCTGAGACAAGACCAAGAGAACGACCCAGAGCTGAAACTGATTTTAAGGTGGAAAGCGGATGGTCGTAGGCCTGGATGGAGAGAACTGTGTCAGATGAATGCAAGGGTCAAATCATATTGGGCACAATGGGACTCCCTCCTAATAGAGGATGGGTTGCTAAAGAGGGCCCTTGAGAATGAAGAAGGTACCGGATCCAGAAACCAAGGTGTAGTCCCTAGGAGTAGAATACAAGATGTATTGCAGAAGTTACATGATGGGACCTCCGGCGACCATTTCGGCATCAAAAAGACCCTAGAAAAGGTTCGAGAGCGTTTCTACTGGGTTAATTGCAAGGAGGACGTCAAGGACTGGTGCAGAAAATGCGGACTGTGTGCTTCGGTGAATGGCCCAAGAGGAAGTCGTAGAGCCCCTATGAAACAGTATATATATATATATTCTTTTGAACTTTTGGCTTACAATATTTCGTTAGCAAACAATAAAGCATACAGATCAGGGGTTAGTGACGGGGTGTCATACAATTCGGCGTATCACATAAAAGCCTAGGAAAAAAACCCCGTAAAAAAACCCTGGCTCCCCGCCTAAGTGTGAAAGTACAAGAATAAGCTGAAATATATTTGGGATTTCTTTCTTCAAGAGTGATCTTCTATTGATGGAAACAGAGACTTCTTCAAGGTGCCCACATCGAATCTGGAAATAAAAAGACAAAAGCAGAAAAAGAACTGAATATCAAAAATACAAAATTTGAAAGAGATAAAGAAAACTTCCTCAAATTAGCCTTTTTGGATTAACTCGATATTGTGAATCAAGAATTTTTAACATAACAAGCTAAACCATAAATTTTACTAAGGAGATAATCAATGAATACATAACCTTTTATGTTGAATGATTATTTGGGCTATTACCATCATCTATTGTGGATGTAATGTTTTCCGACGTTTCGATAGACATCTTCTATCTTTATCAAGGAAGAAAAGTTAAAAACCCTTTTGAAAAATTATCAATTTTTCATAAAGACTTTATGAAGACTTCTGTGGGAAAATACTTGGCCAAGGTTGTCTCCGACCACCAGAGAGATTGGGATAGGTACCTGCATCTATTCACCATGGCCTATAGATCATCCGTGCAGGAATCGACAGGGGAAACCCCAGCATGTGTCATGTTCGGTCGAGAGATGAGACTCCTTGTTACCTGGAGTTTGGGTGTACCCTGGAACGGATATTGCGGGTGAGGATTACGTGAGCAATCTGAAGAGGATCAACGACGTAGTCTACCGCATCCAAAAATTGCCAAGAGGAAAGAAACGTGTAGTTCATGTGAATCGCCTGGCAAGGTATGAGGCCGATCATAACGCTCAGGACGAGGCGGGAGTGGAAAGGACTACAACTCAGACCCCAGATCAAGAGGAATTGAGCTTTAATCAGTTCATGGCAAATTATGGAGAAACCGGAAAAGCGAGGTTCGGGATCACAACCGAGGAGCAACAAGATCTGGTTACGGTATCGGTAGACTACTCATTAGCGCACTGTGTAGCTGAAGATCTCAACATGTCCAAAGGGATAGCTCTCCTCTTCAAGAAGAAATTTGGTCGTCTAACAGATCTCATGGGACAACAACCTTCCCTTAACCGAATCCTGAAGTTGACCGATGGACCTCGTTACCTCTTCTACATGGTAACCAAGGAAAAATCTAATGGAAAACCAACTTACCAAGCCATGTGGAGCACCTTGATGAACCTTAGAGACGAGCTGGCTAGAGTAGGTGTGAACAAGCTTGCAATTCCCAAGCTGCGTTGTGGACTGGATCGTCTGAACTGGAGAGTAGTTCGTAACATGCTGGAGGTAGTTTTCCAGAATACCGATGTCCGAATACAGGTTTGTAGTTTCAACCCGAAAGGCGGTCCCGTAAAGAAAACGGTATCCTGCTATTTCGATCAACAAGGGTTCTGCAGATATGGGAGCGCTTGCAGATTCAGTCTTGAAGGAAAGTTCGGGGACCGAGCGTTCTTTGAAGGAGGGAGCAATGTAACAAAACCGAATATGAACCGTCTAATGACTATTACGTCAACAGAGGAGTTCCGCTGTCACATAAAAACATTTAATGATGGCATATATTTATGGGACATAAAGAGGCCGCTACGATTGTTCTGGAATATGATGCATCTTTCTGGTAACTTCTAGAGAAAAACAGCGCCGGATATAAATGACTGAAGCCGATTCATGGATTCATTGATGGATAGAACTTGCCGACGAATAAACAGGTGTTCCTAGTGAAATCCTGTAGATAAATTGTGTATATAAATTATTGATTATTGTTAGTTAAGTGTGAATATAAATTAGTTTAAAGAAGACTTGTAGTGTTTTTCTAATTCACTGAGGAAAAACGTAACATTATGTTGAAAAGTAGATTAAGATACGGGCTTTCATGTAAAAATAAAATTATTGCGATATCTTTACACGTCTTTTTTTAATTCCAAAACGGTACTTACTTAAAAAACATGCCTCGTAGAAATATTTAGAAAGCACCAACGTGAGGTCAGATGGCATTTTCGGCGAATTATTCAAACTGTGATTATCACAATTGCGAGATATTTATTTTACAGAGATGTGTTAACAGTTGCCAACTCGGATTTCGAAAAAAATTCGTAGAACAGATGAGAAAATTACGTTGAATTGGTTAAAATTGGATATGAAAGGTTCGTGGAACTACGTTGTTGAAGTTAGAATAAATGCAACTGATGAAAACAGATATGTAAGTTATTAAAAAAAATTAAAAAAGCACTCTCGTGAGGTTAGCAGCATTTGCGCGCTGGTTCTTAAATATTTCCAACGACTCTGGAATAGTGCGATATAAAAACAAACTGAGATAGACAAGATGAAAGAATTAACATACAAACATCTGGAATTAAAAATAACCAAACTTACAGTTTTATTTCAGTCACCTAGATATTTGAGGTATATGAAAATATCTGAGATATGTATGCCCCAAGAGGGGCGACATATAAATTATCCAGGTGAACCTGAATACAACCCAGAAACAGTTAGAATTTAGAATTATAAAGCAACGATTAGAAGACTTTAATATGATCAAAAAAAAGCTGTGCAACTGTGAATCGGTTCAGGAGGTGGGAACTGGCCTACTACAAAGGTGGTCACGTTTTTCTTCAACGAACGGCAGAGACATCTTTAGTTATTCCCAAAGCTCGAATCGGTAAATTAGGATTTCTCAGTACCTAGTGATCGGTAAAAACGGATTTTATCGGATCTCGGTCTTGATGGACTTTATGACGAGTAAGAAACTATTCTATGACGAGCATGAACTTTCATGATATCTATGCCAAAGCCATTTTTTTTTCTCCCATTCGTGTTCTAGGTTTATTCCATAGTTTATTCCATACATAGACTACTTATTTTTTTATTCAAAAAGTAGTGTTATTCAGCTAGAGAGGTATTTATTTTCAACTTATTCAATTTAATTTCATTGAAATGGTTTATTCTTGCTGTGTTCCCAATTGCTACAGTGATAGTAATGTCAAAAGGTATGTTTATTATTGCATTCATTTAGGTAGTGGTTTTAGATTAACTTATAACTCACTAAAAATGTACTGTAAATCAATATTTTCTGTAGCAATTTTATATTCGTGTAGTAATTTCTGATTAGTAAAAATTTGGGATCGATACTAATACTGTTTTCTATCTAGGTTTTTCATTACACAAGTTGAGGGTGTTAGAAATGTTTGGTTGGAAAGAATCGGAAATCCATGTCTTCATTCATCCATTTGCATAAAGCATTTTCATCTGGATTGTATAGACCCACATGGAAAGCTGAAAATATTTGCTCTACCAACACTTATTTTGCCAAGTAATTCATTATACTCCCTATGATTATCATTTTTGTAATTTCAATAATCTCTCAGATTATGTAAGCCGCCCTCAAAATGATGACATATTTTTTCTACCATCCAGAACTCCTGAAGAAACTTTGAGGCAACAAGGTATTTATATATAAGTGAACTGCTCATGGTCATTGATTATAGAATATATAATAATATCTTCCATTATTTGTCTGAAAATGTTCTGCTACATATACCAGAGCAGGTAAATCAAATGAAGATCAGAAAAAAAAATATGAACAATATAGAGATAGAATATATAAGAGCTCTGTTCTGGACAGAACATAAGAAAATTAGTGATAAGTTTATTAATTTTGCCATGAAATTCATTCTGTACTTTTATGACAGAACAATTAATAAAATTTTATCGGAAAACAAAAAGAATAAGATTTTATGATCCAATAATGAAGTTGGCATCCGAAAAAGTATCTAAAAGAAAAAGAAAATAGACTTCAAGAAATTGTTTCTGGCATAAAAGTATAAATCTAATGCATTTCATGCTTAAATTGATATATTCGTCACTAATATTCTAATTTATTCTTTGAATGTATTGTTGCATAATTATTGTTGGTTCGTTTATTCTTTCCCTCGATATTGAAATTTTTGTAAATTGATTATATACTGCATTATATATATTTCCAAAGTTTATTTTTTGTTTATTCTCTTTCATCTTCTAAAGATTAGTATGTTCTTCGATTTGAAGGGCAGATATATTTGAAATGACCATAATTCTTGTAATCTGCTGCAAATTGTCACAATTTTCTGATCAAATGATATTTTTTTATTGAAATTGTGACAATCTACAGCAGATTGAAATAATGGTCATTTCAAATGTATTTGTTTTCAAATCCAATAAAAAGATGGGATTCCATAGGTTGCAGCGCAGGCGCTTGCGTGGAATTCTATGATAACATATAAAATGCCCTCGAGGGCGCCACAAGACGAAACGTTGTGCGAATGGAACCTGTAATAAAGAGTGGAATAACTAAAGATGGCGCTGCTGTAAGTTGAGATCTCGAAATCGGGACCAAAATTCATGCCAAAGTTGCCTACCTATAGGTAGTCCATGGACCGGTTTCGAGATGACTGTCTTGAATTAGGCTGCCAGTCTTAACAAAGACTGTGATGAACCTTCCAGACAAGCCTCGTAAGAGCGCCATCTATATCTTGAAGACTATAAACAGACTCACTTTCCTGCAGATCATACGCCAACATATGACTTCCCAAATTCTAATACAACCAGTAGACATCGAATGAAGTACGACTGGCGAGATGAGGTGATTAGCTCGCCTATTAGTCTGTAGCGGCACTACGTCACTGGAGGGGGAGTGTGTAGGGATCACTTGGGGGCACTTCATATAGCCCCCGCGTTGCTCAATCAAAGCGCTTCGGTGGCCTATAGGTTAGCGCTCAAGTTTCACACCGACTAGGTGCCGGGTTCAACTCCCGGCGGCTCCCACTCTCAAATATCCCCTGTGTCTATGGCATGGCGCACACAAGCCATACTGATGAGTCCAAATGTGTGCGCTAGGGACGAAACGCATAAGTAGGGATAACACTTACGATCCTACATTGGTGACCCCGACGTGATCAACGTCATTCTGTCCCAACATTGGTGACCCCGATGTGATGGAAACGGTTGTCTTTACGACGTGTCTTGGATAAGCAGACGGTTGACGCTTGAGGTATACTCGCTCCCTCTCTGCAACTTCCAACGAAACTCTAGACGCCTTTCCCATTCCGTACAATATTCATGTGCACATTATGTGCCGCGGTATTGCGGATCTGCTTAGGTGGACATCACCCGTCCGCACCATACCGTGTGGTGTAGCTCAGCTCGGGTGGCAATCACCCTGCTACACCTACTGACCTTGTAATACGAACTGGTTTCGTTCCTCCGTCACTGGTAAGGGAGTGTGTAGCGGCACTCCGTCTCTGGCAGGGGAGTGTTAGGGATCACTTGGCGGCACTTCATATACAGGGTTATGATAAAGTAATGCACAAAATTCATAAAACGTACAACGATCACTTTTGAAAAAAATGCAAAAACACGTCAAACGGTGTTTTATATTCCGCATCTCTTGACATAAGTTACAAAAATAACAAGTCAAAGTTATGACGTCATCAACATATTTTTTTGATGGGAAGCTAAGATTTTTATTACATTATGTGATAAAGCTTGATTTTTAACACTAGGGAAAAATAGTTGCAGTAGAGCTAACATAAGAAAAAAACGAGAAAATGAAAAAAAAAAAGAAATAAACGTAAGCTTCATAATAACTTTCCAATGAACTAAACATTCCATTAAAACAAAACTATTTCTTATAGGAATTGTTCAAACTGTGTCCCGTTTACTAACTGACATAGGCCAAGACTTATGCCTACTGTGTTTCTAGCAATTGGAGGTCTTTCCAAATGTGTTGCGTTAAATAAAGCACATGCTCCTTCATGACTTCGAAGGCGATCACCGTAACCTACCATCATTAGAATTTCTATCCTTTCTCTTTCGTTTAAACGAACCATAATAATATAACTGGTGACAATCGAAAAAATTGATAAGAACGATGTTCTTACTAGATAAGTTTAAGTTTGACCTCTTTTTATAATTGGTTTTGTTATTTCGTTTTTTATTCATTTTCTCGTTTTTTCCTTATGTTAGCCCTACTGCAACTATTTTTCCCTAGTGTAAAAAAACAAGCATAACTTTGACAAATTTCACTTCTTATTTTTGTAACTTATGTCAAGAGATGCGGAATATAAAAAAAGTTTTATGAATTTTGTGCATTACATTATCATAACCCTGTATATAGCCCCCGCGTAACTCAATCACAGCGCTTCGGTGGCCTAGAGGTTAGCGCTCAAGTTTAACACCGACTAGGTGCCGGGTTCAACTCCCGGCGGCTCCCTCAAACACTAATATCCCCTGCGTCTATGGCATGGCGCACACAAGCCAATACTGATGACTCCAAATGTGTGCGCCAGGGACGAAACGCATAAGCAGGGAAAACATTTACGATTCTACATAACAAAAATTTAGAAAGCACTGACGTGAGGTCAGATTGCTTTGGCGCTCTTGTTGAGCTACTTGCGAGTAAATATTCAAATCATAACAAATCTATAAGCACTCTGATCACGTGAACAATAGTCTTTTCCCGTACTATGGGACAATGTGATGCAAATATGAACGCCTAATGAATGAACAAACCTATATCTCAAATTAAAAATAACTATTCATAATTTACCCCAAGTTTTGTTCGAAGCTATAATTCCTTTTTCCTAAAAACTTTTAGTTGTCAACTGTCAACTGAATGTTGACAAAGTATATTATTTCAGCCATCGAGATTGAATTCCATATCTATGATTTCCCATTATGAAAAATTTTGATTAATATTACAAACTGACACTGATTAATGTCAATCGAATATCGATCTGTGATTGCCATCGTTCAAAGAAAATCATCGGGACGTATGTCATTTCTGTTTTCTCTTGAGTAAATTAAAAAAATGATCATATCTTCAAATGGAAAAGAGCTACGACAATGAAATTTGAGGATAAGTAAGATATCGATCATCTCAATATAACCACGAATTCTTATTAAAATCAAAAAAATATCTTTTGAGATAGTGAGGATTAAAACATTTTTTTATGGGAATTTTTTAAAAATTTTCTAGCGGGACGATTTCTGCGAAATTTTGCGAGCTGTTTTGTTGCAGCATTCCTCAACAATATTTCAAGTATCAACTTGATCGGATAGATATTCTAGTAGTTATTGAGGAAACAAAATTTCAGATGCTCATAACTAGTGAACCATCCGACGGATTTGGCCCAATAACGAACTTGACCGAGATATTTGGACAATTTACCTATTCTGAAAATATGAAAACCCTTCCTTTTGGATACTAGAGAGGATACGACCGGCCGGCCGGACAGACTCAACTTTCGCCACGAATTCTTCATCAGGGAGTCGAACCCAATCGATTGAGACCATTTTCGGCTCGATATTCCAAAATTACAGACATTCGGGCAAAATGATAGGCAGTCTGTTCGGATGAACAAGGGCGCCAAAAAAAATAGAAAAGGAGAAGAAAATAATGAACATAATTAAAATCGTAAAATTGCCGTATCTAGGCAACGTGATGAGAGGGAAGAGATATACATTGCAGCAGAATATTATACAAGGAAAGAGAGGTATAAGAAGAAGACGCATCTCCTGGCTATCAAACGGAAACAATCGCAACCCAAACGAACCCGTTGGCTTCTGCCCTTAAAAAAGCTGGCAAGCCAAGAAACGATGATCTCAGAGAAATAAAAAGTCCGAATTTTTTCAACAATAAAGAATGGTTTTAACAGAAATGTATTCACTATGGAATACTCGATCATACCAGGAATGAAAATTTTGAAAAAATTTTTTCGTCGAATTTATTTTCACTCCCTGTATAACCGGAAGTTTTTGGGCTTCAAAAATATTTTAGCTTTGTAGAGAACTTCGAACAATATCATAAACCCAATTTTCAGATTTCAAATATGTCTAGTTCTCCAGAAACGTCTAATAGGCACTCAAACTTGAGACACCCTGTATGTATTGCTTTGACTCTATTTCACTTCGTCTCCAGTTAGTTTATTGTAGTTTTATGGATAGAATTTGATATAAAGAACCATTATTAGTCTCCAAATTATATGAATAATGTTAAAAGAATTTCTGAAAATCATCAGGCAAGAAAATTTTTGAAATTCAATTACTCATAAGATATTTGTCGGATCTCGATAAAGATTTGTGCATATATGGAGGTTATTGGTATCTTGCGTAGTCTGAAAATTCATCTTCGTAAAGTAAACCCACCAGTTTTTTTATAAAATGAATTCGTAGAAGTTCATAGCATCAAGTTAAGAATGGATATTCCTTTTTTTCTTCTACAAATGAGGAATGGTACGAATAGAAGACTGGTAAACTGAAATCTCCATTGATTTTACCATTACGCATACCATTTATTGAGATAAAATTTTTCATGGTTCCATTGAAGTCATTCATTTCACCTTATCCTCGAGATCTCAATAATAATGGCTTTCACGATAAGATGAGGTATTTCAAAGAAAAAGAGCTTACTGAAAGAAAGATTGAATCTTTGTTTTTTTTTTTGTGGGAAATATTGTTATCAAGAGAAGTTTGGGGTTTGAGCAAAACTGAAGAAAAACTGTAAATGGTTAATTCGAGTTAACCAAGGTTTCCTGATTCATTAACATTTCTTGTGTTGGTTAACGTCAGTGCATTTCTATATTTTTCTCTATCGATCTTGTTCCATGTACACTGGGCTACAGTTGTTTCTACATAGTGATTTGCAAGTTATGATAACATAATTTAAAATTTAGAACATCACAGCATACTTACTTTGATAAGGCAGGGTAATTCAAGATACTAGAGAAAAATGTATCAAAGTAGTAGTCAAGTGGTAAAGTCATGAGAGCATTTATAGTCTTCAAATGTCTATAGAGTACCAGTTCTTCCTTCTCTAAAAAGTTGATAATTATTTCAACCAATTTAGGAAAATCACAATCCAATGAGTGAATGTTGGTGAAGACACCCTTTGCAACCCAATAAAGTTCTACATCATCCCTATAGAGAGGTGAAAGAAACTGAACGATCTCAGTAAATCCTCTAGATGAGTTGAAACTATTTTCCAATTTGAGAGAATCAGTTTGTAGAAGAAAACAAGCATATAACTGCTTCACCTTGGGCGTACTGAATTCAATAAGCTTCATTATGGTCAGTGCTTTAATCATTTCACTAAACTCCAATTTCCGTTGATCAATAATGAAACTATGGCATTCAGTATTAGCAGGAAGAACTCCTAAAAACATAGGTATATGATACGAGATGAAGCTTGTTGATGACTTAAGATACCTAAACAGATCTTCCACACAAAACTTCTATACATAGCTGGTAAACTATACCTCAAACAAAACTGTTTGAGTTTCACTCTGTCTAAAATATTTTCCTTAAGTAGTATTTCCAAAGATTTTCTCTCTTCGACATTCTTACAACCAACTTTTTCATAATAAGCAGATCGAAAATTTCTTTCATCTATTGCAGTCATTACTGCTCATTCAGTAAAACCAAAAAAATGAAATGTCGAATGAATGCTGTATTTCAGCAGTGCAATCTTTCAAACGATGTTACAAAAAAATTTGTGTGAAGTTTATACTAATATCATGAAATTTTAACAGCTGTCTTTTGAAGGTTAGTATCAACTGATGAAAAGGTGACTGCCATAAAACTAGCGCCATCTATGTGTTAGGCCCGGGACTTTTCAGCCCACACAGTAGAAGATCACAAAACCCCTAATATTAACTGTATCCCGTACCACGAGCATTCAAACCTTCATGCTTCTTTCTTGGTGAGTGGGCCCCTCAAAAATATGAAATCAATAGCTTTATTTTGACAGTCATGTGGTTGAAATTGTTTTATATTTGTTTAAAACCGAAAATCACGTAGAACGCAAGTTCAAACAATCTCAATCAGTACAATAAATAATAAAATCGCGAAAATACCCTTAGCAGCAGGGATCTGGCAGCTAAAAACGTTCGCTTTCAGTGAAAATAAAAACGAAATGAAGCAATACCCGCCGCTGATCTTAAATTTCCCAGCGCGTCGGGCATCTTCGGAATTCAGCAGCTGGCGGCTGTCAGCGGTTTTCATACTTTCACTGTCATAGACATAGAATGGTTTGACAGCGAAATTCTCCCATAGTGTTTTTAATTTGTGTTTATGAATTTGTGTTTATTTTTGTTTATACTTATATTTTTTGTGTCTAACCGCTGTGAGCCTGATGGTTACTGGAATCATAAGTTTAAATCATTTTCTCCATGAAAGTCGTCAAACTTTTCGACAACTTATGAAATCATAATGTGTGCTTGGCAAGTGGTACCCCTAGAACGTTCTTATGGAATAGGTAATTAAAATTACATTTTTCATTGAGTCTTCCTGTGAATAAATGTTCTCAATTATTTTGCAGATCCTATATCATTTGAATAATCTACTTCTTTCTATCCCTCTTTGTACTATTAAGAGATAATTGTTGATGAAGTGATCACTGCTCCTCCCATTTTACATAATATTCATTCATTCTGCACTTTGAGTGATGATTCATTGATCCTTGATATGATGTTACGGGGATATGTTGTTTATTATGGGAACTTTTAAGAGCTTAATTAAGTTTGGTGGATAATCATGCAGAAAACACAAGAGACCTTGTATATTTTGTATGAAAAAATTTATAAAGAATTCCAAGAATTTTAAATATACAATTCTACTGAAAATTCAAAATTCTTAGGGCTTGTTTATTCTGGCTGGTACCCTTAATTTCAAGTTGAAACAATGGCTTTCAATGCTACCGTTCATACTCATTCCCTAGCTTTTTCACTTTCCCGTAAAGTGGTCAACTTAAGGGCATCCAATAGCAAACAAGTGTTTTTGACACATGCATATAGAGCGTAGAAGGCATGATTTTTATGTTGGTAATTTGGAAATTAAGCAGAAGACGATTAGCGGAAAGGGAATTAACGGGAAGAAGGAGATTGCATATCATATAATATGAATGAACCTAAAGGGTATTTCAAGCGAATAACCCAGAATAACTGGTTATTATTTTGGTCCATCTAGCGGTTATTGCTGGTTCTTCTTGGTTTTTCCTTCGAAATCCAGAAATTATCGCTTGAATGCTCGGGTTTGGTTATCCGTGCTGTCATTCTTTTGATTCGTGTTTATTTATGCTCATAGGTTATCTGAACATTTATCTGATTCAGATAAAAAGGGCCCGTTCCGGAAGCTTATATAAACAGAAAGACATTTTTATAAGCAATTTTTTATCAGCCAATATATCCTTATAATGGAATTACTGAAACTACAATAAATTTAACAAGGAAAAAATACCAAATTAGACTCATACGATATCTATACATGTAAAAAAATGATTAAAATGAAAAATATCAATATTAACAGCTAGTAAAAGGAAGAAAATTAAATCAGAGAGACAGAATGGGAATGTTTTAATTTGAAAGTCAATGACGAATTTTTTTCCAGAGTTAGAAATTAAATATATTTTTCCATTATTTCAAGATTATTTATATTGATGAAAATTTGAAACAAACACAAAAAGGCAATGAAAGAACTTCTTAATCTTAGGAATGACAATGACAAATCTCATGATAGTTTTAACAAACAATATTTTGAATTTGTATATTCCAATTTGAAAAAAAAAAAAGAGTTATTTGGTCACTTCTACTGGTTCTTCTTTCAATTTAATGATCTACCTTAAATTTTCTCCTTATTTCTACCATATTGTGCATTTTCAGAACATCAAAACACCCAAACTATTGATACGATGTTTTGCAGATACTCAGTATTGCGCACATAACATAAATTTGAAGCAACCTGAAAATTTATCTTTTCATAGTTTCATTAAAAGAATTCTCAATGGATTTTTATTGATTTCTTGTGGCTTTAATTTTCAGGTTTTTCTTGTAATTTTCAAATAATTATCAATATAGATTGCTTCACACAAATGACATTTGCTCTTTGAACCTTTTATTTCTTCTCTTATAGAGTTATCCTGAAATTTGAAATAGAATTTAATATTATCTTTATAACAAATTTAATAAGAATAGATGGTTTTTCTGTGTTACTTCAACGTACTTTCAGTTGATGACTGGTTAAGTTTTTCTCTGCATTCAATGTTTGCAGCTGCTGATAAAATTTTTGATTACTGCAACTAACAAAATACACAAGGAATTCTGTTTTTCTCTAATGAAAATGAAACCTAATCTGTACATTCTATTATGCTTCTAATGGTTTCCAAATAATTTTTTTTACCTAGGTGATTTATAGAAATGAAATTTTTCTCCATTGAATGTATAGTTTCTACTTCCAATTTTATTTTTGAGTTTTTCTAAAATTTTAATTGTGATCAAATACCTACAGCCCTCAAACTTAAAATTCAAGAAAATTATTGGATTTATAAGTTTCATTTCAACGCACCTTCAGTTGACAGACCAGTTGTATTATTGATCTGTAATTTACAATTTCCACATGATTTTCAGCAACATTATTCAGAAGCACATGATTATATTAGATCCTGAGTATTTCCTTCTTTCAAGAACTGTATTTCATAATTGCTCTGTTTTCTATTATGTTGAAAAACTCTACATTCTTCTTATTTGATATCAGGGGTATTGTGGTCCCATTTTTGATGAGTTCTTTCAGTCTAAACAACACAACTTTTCACCCACGTTCTTTAAGTTTTCTTTTGAACCTGTGAATTTAGGAAGAGAGTTTACCTTAGTTCCTACCTGGAGTTGAACTTCCATCTCATTAAATCGAATTCGTGTTGCTACTTATAAAGTTTGGACTATTAATTATCTCTGTGAAATATTCAATAGTCTTTCGGTTCTACCAAGATCAGTTTTTCAACTTCCAAATAATTCAAAGTCCTTGATATTGTTTACTATTTTCATGTTTATACACATCTAACC
Source organism: Micraspis discolor (assembly GCA_030674115.1). Classification (NCBI taxonomy): domain Eukaryota; kingdom Metazoa; phylum Arthropoda; class Insecta; order Coleoptera; family Coccinellidae; genus Micraspis; species Micraspis discolor. The sequence continues at coordinate 442,006 of JARTUT010001749.1, read as the reverse complement.
CTACTTGCTCTAATAACCAGAATCGTAACCCTACTCGCGAGCAGGGCTACGACTTTGGTTATTCTTGACATTTCTCGATCAAATTGAGGTTAACTCATGACGTCACGGATCTATAACCTAAGCCGCTTGAATGCAAAATGTATTTACCACAAAAGACCAAAGATAACCGGTTACTCTTGTTTATTTGTTTGAAATACCTTCATGTATATTTTAACCTTAGAGATATTGAACACTAGACAACACTCTTTGTCTATATGTTGAACTCTATGCTCTGACGTTATATAGTAAACAATACTATATTTCTTTAGTTTAGGGCATGAGTTACTAGCTAGTATGAACAAGTCCATATGGCAAAAAAAATCTTAAATAACAAAGCATTGCACATGCATCAAAATATGTTTTTTAGGTTACTTGTGTATTCTGCTTGATTAGGTACCTTAAGTTGGAATAAATGAAAAAAAAAAAATCATTTCAGTGAAAGGTATATTTTGTCATTCATGAACTTCTGAAATTTTATTGGAAAATTCTTAGTATAATGTTGACTCAAAGTTTCATTTGATCAGAATGCCCCTTGATTAGGGACAGAGCTGTGCTAAGCACCAAAAAAAAGTGCTTCGAGCACTAAGCCCTAAGCACTCGAAAAAAAAGGCTTCAAGTCTCGAGTTCTAAGCACCGCATTCGACAGAAGGCTCCGGATTACTGAGCACTTTTGCAAAAGTAATTGAATATTTCGAGCACTAAGCACTTTAGTGGGATCTATTTTATGTAATGTTGTTTGATTGAAATGAGAACTCTTTAGCTTCATCGACATATCTAAAATTATGATTTCGAGACTGGGAAAAACTCAAAAGCCATTTTATTTGTTTTGTGAAACGCATGCATTCAATTTACATTCTGGTACTAGTTAATCTTATTCGTCGATCTGAATCTGAATGGCTGTTCCTAATCAATGCATAAAGTTGAATTAATAATCGAGACCAATTATTTTATAAGCGAGAACACATTACTGAAAAAATGTGGAAAGCACTGACGTGAGATCAGGAGCTTTTACGCGCTTGTTCTAAGGTCTTTTCTCAGACTTAAAAAGAGTGCGATTCAAAATCAGCCAGCACAATGAGTGTGAAAGAATCAATAAACATATATCTTAAATGGAAGTTGAGTGAACTTACAGTTCAGCAAATTCTTCGATCTGGCATTCTTTCCACATTTCTATACCATATATAAGTTGTTGTAGTTGAGTGTCATCAATTATAACCGAATTTCAGATTCATAATTGCTGAGCTATCGGACAGGTCTGGCCCAATAACTAACTTGACTTATATTTGGATAATAAACTAATTCTATTAATATGGAATCTCTATCTCATCTCTTTCGGAAGATAGAGAATATTCAGCCAAACATTTTCAAATTGGGCCACCGTTTCTTCATCACGAGTCAAATCCAACCGATGGCGATCATTTTCAGCTCGATATTCAGAAATTACAGACATTTGGGAAAAAATAGTCCTCTTGTCGCAAAATTCATAATGACATTTCCATTCAAAATATGACAACTGCACTCACCAGTATTTTAGACATGCTTGTCATAAAAATGAACCCCAAGAATTAGTTTCATTTTCGGCTCAATATTCGCTCATTATGACAACTTGTCATAAAATTAAAACCACCCTCATAGAGATTTATAGTTGATGTGATGTGAATTCATAGATAGAAATATAATCTGTGACTTCATTTTCAGAAAAACTCTTATATCTTCTGGAGATTGTACGCTATGATGATGAAATTTTAAAATATTTTAGGTACCTGTACCCTGCATGAATGCCCTAAATAGTTGTGATCTGACGAATAACTTATGAGATATCGTGTATTGAAAAAATACATTTTGGGAATTTTTAAAAAATTTTCTCTCGTTGGTTGGGCCTCTCTGAATAATAAAATTTTTTATGGGTGAATTGTATAGGTCCGCCATATTGTTTGAAACTAAACAGTTGGTGTTAAATCTCTGATAAAATGTTCTGCCAGTCTGACATATACAGGGTGTCTGTACCTAAACAGAATTATTTCTCAAAGTCCTTCGCATTTATTCTAGACAGCCTGTTTTTACGGCATCGCAATCTTCACAACCTAGTTTGTAAACGCCAGACTTGTAGAATTTGTCCTGTAAAGATTTTTTTATAAGCAAAGTTTCATTAAATGGTGTAAATTGAATTCAATTTAATATATTCCCATTTATTTATCAGTATCAGAATTTACACATAGTAAATTAATTAATAAGATTTTTTTGGGAATTTTTAATAAATTTTCTAGACTGGCGATTATCTCGAAATTTGGAAAACCATTTAATTTAACATCATTAAAACACCTTCTGAATTATAAATTGATCAGATGAATATTCTAGGCGAAAATCAAATTTTGAATGCTAATAACTAACGATGGATTTGGCCCAATAACGAACTTGACCGAGATATTTGGAAACTCGACCTATTCTGAAAAATGAAAACTCTATGTCATCTCCTTCGGAAGATAGAGAGTATACGATCGGAGGGCCGGCCAGCCTGACCTACTTAAATTTGACCAAGGTTTCTCCATCAAGAAGTCGAACCCAATGGATTGAAACCATTTTCGGCTCGATATTCGGAAATTACAGACATTTGGACAGAACGATAGCCCGCTTGTTCCACAAGTAACAAGCGCGCAAAAACAAAAAATTTTCTGGCCTTCATAACCATAAAGTCAAATCAATGGTGACTGAAGAAATACTGAATATTAATTCAAAGCGATCATATTATCTTTGCGCACATAAAAAAATCAAATACCGTACCTGCTTATAGTGACCCTACTTCAAGAATTCGGACAGGCTTAGTGCTTAGCGGATTACTAAGCACTAAGATTTTCGCGAGAGTGCTCCGAAAAACAAGCACTAAGCACTAGCCGTTGGAAAGTGCTCGCGAGCACAGTGCTCGGAAGCTCTAAAGTGCTTAGAGTGCTTTCACGAGCACTAAGCACAATGCTTTGGCACAGCTCTGATTAGGGATACCATATCTCACCCATCTGGTGAAATAATACACAATATATTTATTTCCATGGTCTGTTTCGGGAGAGTCTGTTTTCGGGAGGGCCTGCTATGTCGATGAAATGTAAGATACAACATTATATTCCCCTTTCTTCACCACAACAGCTGTTCCCAAGGCATAAGCTTAATGTTTTCTACATCATTGATGTATTAAAATTATTTAAATAATGCCACTCTCAGCTCTTTCTTGTCATCAAATTAATGGTGTTGGAAAAATGAGCAGGGACTAAGAGTGAGAGGAGAAATAGAAACTAGAATAAGCATGGAAAAAGAAACTTCTATATCTTCTCATGGGTTTACTCTACGAATATCAAATTTTGAAATATGCAATATACAGGGCTATGATAAGGTAATACACAAAATTCATAAAATACAACAATCACTTTTAAAAAAATGCAAGAACACGTCAAATGGTGTTTTCCGCATCTCTTGACAAAAGTTACAAAAATAACAAGTCAAATTTGTCAAAGTTATGACGTCATCAACATATTTTTTTAATGGGAAGCTAAGGGTTCATATTGTTTGCAACTTGAATTGGGGATCACAGATCGATAATATAGCAATTAGTCTAGCAAAGTATTGCTTATTCTCTTAGAGTCATCACTGACAGAATGGGTATTGAAGCTGCCATGATTGCATACCATGCTTATGTGCATCCTAGGCACACCTGGAACTCGATCTCAATATGCAGAAGCTCTTAATTTAAATTTTGGTCCCGATTTCGAGAGCTCAACTTACAGCGCCATCTTTAGTTATTCCCTACTTTATTACAGATTCCATTCGCACAACGTTCCGTCTTGTGGCGCCCTCTAGGGCATTTTATATGAGTTATCATAGGATTCCACGCAAGCGCAGGTTGAAACCCATATTTTTATTGGATTTGAAAACAAATACATTTGGAATGACCATTATTTTAATCTGCTGTAGATTGTCACAATTTCAATAAAAAATATCATTTGATCAAAAAATTATGACAATTTGCAGCAGATTAAAAGAATTATGGTCATTTCAAATATATCTGCCATTCAAATCGAAGAACATACTAATCTTTAGACGAAAGGAAATAAACTAAAAATAAACTTAGGAAATATATACAGGGTGGCCATTTGAAAACGAATTAGACGAGATTACAGACGAAATAAATTTCTTTGATAGAAATGCTCAGACAGGTTGTAACATTTGCCACTTTTTTCTTTCGAAAAGAATGGCAAATATCATTTTCAAAACTAACTACGGCACTGGAGTCTGAATGATTCCAGATACAAAGACTTGGCCATTTAATGTGATCTTCTAGCAAGGGTAGGACTCTACGTTATGTTTACGTAATAATTCAAATTCGTGATAATTGAGATTAGTGAAAATAATTGGGAAACAAAGATGGTAAATAAAACACAACGGTTAGACCCAGACAATCAGCTATTTATTAAGGGTCTAAAAATTATAGGGAAAGCCTCAGGCATAAAACCCTTTTAGGTGGTGTTAGGGCACTTGTTTAAAACTAAATGATGAGATATTAACAGTTAGCAAGGCGAGTATAACAATCCAGGAAAAGAAACTATAACAATACAGCACAGACGATAATCAGGATAATCAGAGCAACTTCCATAATACAAGACTATAGTAACATGGTAAATATGGCAACTTCAATGGTACAACAAGAATTAATAATCATGGCAAATGTATACTTCAATAATGCAACAGGATAATAATCATGGCAAAAAGTAAATGACTAATTATGACCATCGTCATGGCCACGGCCCCAGGGTATGTGAGCCATAACTATAATATTGTATGAGCTAAGGAATTGGGAACACGGGGAAGGTCATGGAGTTCCAGCGGTGGCTCTGAAAAAATGACAGAAAGTTTCGCGGTTGATTAAAAAGGTATATTCTCTCATGCCTTATAGCACATGATGGTAACGGTCCCTACCTGAAGGCGTCTGGGACCGGCCCTGCAAGGCCTTCGATCCAGGAACCTAAGAAATCTCATACAACAGTATAGGAATGGTCCACAATCTCGAGACCCCTAAATGAAATATCATGTAATACGAGCATATAGATAAATAAATAACAGTACGAGATCATGGCATAAATAAACAACAAATCTTCATAGAATATCAATCACAAGTAAATAATAAGAACCAGAATGCATTATGGACATAAATAACAGAGACATGTATAGGTAAACGATAATAAGCAATATAAATAATAAAAGCAGAGAATCTACATAGTCAACCAAAGGAAATATACATAACGACAACAAGAAGATACATCACGACAGTAAGATGAATAAGTTAACACAGTACGAAATATACACAACAATAACCATGAATAGTAAGGCAGGTACATTACACAGTAAAATGACCAATTACAACAGTACGAGACATACATAATGATTACATGAGACAGGGGTAACTTACCAACGTTAACCTTCGATATAACACCAGAGTGCAACGTACACTGGTTACATCCATTATTCCATATTGACCATACTAGTACTACCACTAGTGGAGATCTCCATATGTTCCTGCTTAATCACAGGCTCAGAACTACAGAGCGATGGGCAATTCCTATTGCACCATAGGGTACAGTAAATAAAGTTGATCAGTTACACTCCAGTAAGACATTGTAGAAAGCTGAAAATAAGGCATTCATGAACTGCAAAGGCAATAATATCGAAAATGATGGAATCACATGCTATAAGGAGTTACATGAATCAAACAAAGTATTAAGCGCACAAAGGAAATAGAGTTATATGAATCAGACAAAGCATTATGAGAATAAAGGAAATAGAGTTATATGAATCAAACAAAACATTGTATGAACAAAGGAAATAAAGTTATATGAAATCAAACAAAGCATTATGTGAACAAAGGAAATAGTTATATGAAATCAAACAAAGCATTATGTGAACAAAGGAACTACATTCACAAGACCACAGTATTAATTACAAATGCCCAAACACCACCTAATACATCATGAAACAAATAATATTGCATCATAACAGTATTAATTTACAAGCATAATAGAGAAATAATAAATTCACTGAACAAATCCAGTTTTCAATGCTATTCATCAACAAAGGTTAATAAAATGGACAAGCAACTAATAACATTTAAAATAGTCTCAATTATACTTGCGAGATATATTCTAGGGTCACTCAACGTAAGATGGCTTCGTTTTCGAACACACACAAAGGCACTAAACACTTCTTTTTGGGTCTCTCTTACTTCTGTCCCAACAAAACTAAATCTAATCATCCTCAACACCACCTTGGATTCCTTCCTTTCTCGATCTGTCACCATTTGCGCAAGTCCGCCTTGACAGTGACAGCCGTGTTCTTTATTCTGACCATGGAATTTTATTTCTACGGTTTGGTAACTGCCAGGGGCGAATCAGCAAAGGGTGCAATGAGACTACGATTTTTTTGTATTGGAAAAACCTGGGATGTTACAAGGTCGATTTCTGTTTCGAGGGGGACAACTTAAGATGTAGGTTACGGACGCATAGCGCTTCAACCCTTGCTGCTAAAACCCCCACCCCAATTTTGAATAGGGACGATGGGGTGAGTGATACCTCAATTCAAGGTATTTTTATACCGATTTCAGCACAGTAATTGTTTTTCCATTTCATGTATTAGTTCTCGGAATATTCATGCGTTAGTTAATTTTATCATTTAAATTGATTTTTGCGAATAATTGACATTTCCGAAACACTAAAATTTCCGTACTTTTATTTGAAATTGCAAAACATCTACCACTGGGCAAGTGAAGTCATACCGTACGTGTTAATGCTACTAGGGTCAGATATTCGACTAGCTGTTTTATTCACTGAAATCATTCTCCAACTGTACGGTATCAGAACGATTTGAAGTATTGATCTAAGAAATAAGACTTTTCATAGTAAAGTAAATTATTTATCAAAAACTCACATCAATTAATTAAATATTCAAATTGTTCACCATTAGCTTCCATACAATGAAATAAGTTTTGTTCGAAACGATGGCGCACATTTCGCAGCATTTCTGGAGTGATTTGACGACATTCGTTCACTATAAGACTATATACAGACACTATAAAACCCCTTGTTTAGGTGATGTTAGGGCACTTGTTTAAAACTAAGTGATGAGATATTAACAGTTAGCAAAGGTGAGTATAACAATCCAGGAAAAGAAACTATAACAATACAGCACAAACGATAATCAGGATAATCAGAGCACTTCCATAATACAAGAGTATAGTAACATGGTAAATATGACAACTTCAATGGTACAACAAGAATTAATAATCATGGTAAATATATACTTCAATACTGCAACAAGATGATAATCATGGCAAATAAGTAAACGACTAATTATGACCATCGTCATGGTCACAGCCCCAGGGTATGTGAGCCATAACTATAATATTGTATGAGCTAAGGAATTGGGAACACGGGGAAGGTCATGAAGTTCCAGCGGCGGCTCTGAAAAAATGACAGAATGTTTCGTGGTTGATAAAAAAGTATATTCTCTCATGCCTTATAGCACATGTCAGTAACGGTCCCTGCCTTAAGGCGTTGGAACCGGCCCTTCAAGACCTTCGGTCCAGAACCTAAGAAATCTCATACTGCAGTATAGGAATGGACCACAATCTCGAGACCCCTAAATGAAATATCATGTAATACTAGCATATAGATAAATAGATAGCAGTACGAGATCATAGCATAAATAAACAACAAAGTTTGATAGAATATCCATCACAAGTAAATAATAAGAACCAGAATGCATTATGGACATAAATAACAGAGACAGGTATAGGTAAACGATAATAAGCAATATAAATAATAAAAGCAGAGAATCTACATAATCAACCGAAGGAAATATACATAACGACAAGAAGATACATCACGACAGTAAGATGAATATGTTAACACAGTACGAAATATACACAACAATAACAATGAATAGTAAGGCAAGTACATTACACAGTAAAATGACCAATTACAACAGTACGAAATATACATAATGATTACATGAGACAGGGGTAACTTAACAACTTTAACCTTTGATATAACACCTTGGTGCTACGTACACTGGTTACATCCATTATTCCATATCAACCATACTAGTACTACCGCTAGTGGAGGTCTCCATATGTTCCTGCTTAATCATAGGCTCAAACCCCCAGAGCGATTGGCAATTCCTATTGTACCATAGGGTACAGTAAATAAAGTTGATCGGTTACACTCCAGTAACACATTGTAGAAAGCTGAAAATAAGGCATTCATTGTTATGGTAGACACCTGAACTTCAAAGGCAATAATATCGAAAATGATGGAATCACATGCTATAAGGAGTTACATGAATCAAACAAAGTATTAAGTGCACAAAGGAAATAGAGTTATATGAATCAAACAAAGCATTGTATGAACAAAGGAAATAAAGTTATATGAAATTAGACAAAGCATTATGTGAACAAAGGAAATAGTTATATGAAGTTAAACAAAGCATTATGTGAACAAAGGAATTACATTCACAAGACAACAGTATTAATGACAAATGCCCAAATATCACCTAATACGTCATTGAATTAAAACAATCTATAATAATGGCATAGATACGAAAACACTAAATTTCCTGAAACAATGAGAGTTCCAACGTTGTTTACCAACAAAAGGGTTAGTAAACTGGATGGGTCTTTCATAATAATTAAATTAATCTGAATTCTACCTGTAAAATAGATTCGAGCGGCACTCAATGTAGCAATGGCTTCGGTTCAGCACTCACACAAGCACTCACTAAAAACTTTCGAAAAAGGAACTTAATTCGCCCAGCAGTCAACTGATAATCATCAACACCTGTCTCCGGTTCCCCTGACACGCAGTCGCATAACATGCTAACTTCACGCTTCTAACCATAGAATGTATTTTGACCATCAACTCTCTTTCGTGGTATGTGAGGGCAGTGGCGTCTCAACATAGGGTGAAATGAGACTACGATTTTTTGTATGAAAGAAAACCTAGGATGTTACAATTGTAAGCTAGATTTTCACACGTATAAACGTTCTTCAAGTTTATCGTAACACCTGAGTCTGTTCGCTCCTGCAATGTCCCCGTTTTACCGGCGTAAACCACTTCACCCGCCTTGGCAACACTGATTTTATGAGAAGTCTTCTTCAAATTAGTCATATAATTCTCGAAACAACCCGATTTCACCAAATGAGCCGTCGCACCACTGTCAACAACAAAGTTTATTTCGCGGTTATCTGTCAATCCACAGAACTCTTCTGACACTGTCATTTTCTGTTCTTCTGTCAAGAAGGTTATGTCCTCTCTCCTTTTTTTGGCATGTTACATTGGCGCTACGTCGTTTTGGACATTTCGACTTCATGTGCCCATACGAATGACAGAAATAGCACTTACCACGGAATGCCGTTTCTCTCTGTTGGAATCCGCCATTTGTGTCTTTCTTGGTATTTCTATTTTTCTGTAACCAGCAAAAGCCACACCTGGAGCATTATTAGAACTGTTCTTCACGAGCCTTTCCTCCTCTGAGAGCAATTTGCTCTTTACAAAGTCCAACTTCACATTATTAGGATCTGTGCTGAACAAAACATCCATCGAAGTCACTACAGCTTGAAATTCATCAGGCATCGCCGACAGCAACTGTATTATCACCTCTTGTTGATCCATCTTTCCATTTGCAGTCTTCAATTCCCTATATGTTTTCTCGAATTCAGTCAAAAATTCTCCAAGTGACGTCTTTCCTTCAAACCTCATGTTTCTCAACTTTTTCTGCAGTTGAACTTGATTCGAAATTCCTATCTTCATATAAATCGACCTGAGTTTTTCTATCATCTGTTTTCATCACATGATCTTCCACATAATTTCCAGCATTGTTTTCAATAATTTCCGTCAAAAATGGATCAATGTGATTTTCCAATAAGTCCAAATACATATCTCCAGTAAGATTACCAGGTAAAAAGAACGCTTTTGGATGAATGAAGACATGGATTTCCGATTCTTTCCAACTAAACATTTCTAACACACTCAACTTGTGTAATGAAAAACCTAGAAAGAAAACAGTATTAGAAACTGTCCCAAATTTTTACTAATCAGAAATTACTACACGAATATGAAATTGCTACAGAAAATATCAATTCACAGTACATTTTTAGTGAGTTATAAGTTAATCCAAAACCACTCCTTAAATACACATACCTTTTGATATTACTATCACTGTAGCCATAGACATCAAGACCGAGATCCGATAAAATCCGTTTTACCGATCACTGAGAATTCCTAATTTACCGATCCGAGCTTTGGGAATAACTAAAGATGTCTCTGCCGTTCGTTGAAGAGAAACGTGACCACCTTTGTAGTAGGCAAGTTCCCACCCCCTGATCACCAGACACACTAAGAACTGGAACCCACTATGTGACAAATCACTGTTTATGTTTTCTCGAATATCAAATGTTGAGCACTTTGAATATTCAAAGTTTTCAAAGCCTCCCTGCTTCTTCCAACACTTGATTTTGTTGGTCATGTTATTTCTCTACAAATAGCTTGCAAATTATTTCTCATAATGTGACAAAGCCGTTCTGGGAGTATTTTTTTGCATGAAGCTAAAGCAGAAGTAGAAATCGCTCGGAAAGAGCTGCATTTTTGATATGTTGATTGTTAAAATGAGAGAAACATATGGTCAAAAATGCAGGTGTTAAAATTTTCAGGAACATTGAAAAATTCTTGAAAAAAGAGAAAAAATACGGTTTTTCTGATATTTTCGCACATGAGAAGGTTTAGTGAGAAAAAGTTTCAAACAAAAGTTGTAGAGCGGAAAATTATGTGCTTTATCGAAAGTCGAAAGTGATTTTGTATACTGTTTATTAAGGTATTTCTCTAATGTGGCGATAACAGTGAATTCGAAATTTGGCGCCTAGTGTAAAACCGAGCCGTCGTAGACATCTGGAGTGCGTTCCGAATCAACGTCGGATAAAGAATGTACGTCCGGCGTAGAACGCACTGGGTTGTCAAAATCTTGTCGAACGTTTTAGAACGATTTGGGGCGACATCTCTCCTCTCTTTCTATGGTAGTCTCTGTCTATTTGAAGTGTGCACGTGCAGTTCATTTATTTATTCGGTATTTGAGGTTAAGTTGCGTTTGTGGAATAATTCCATTATTTGATTTCTTCGAGCATAATCAGGGCTATTCACTAACTCAAGTTGCTTTCGCCGTGGCTATCCAAAGCAACTCGTATAACAACTTTCGATAGCCACTGCTACCCTTTTTTGGTATTCTCTAACTAACCATTAACAACTGTTGTTATCATAACAACTTTTTGTGAAGAGAGTCATGGCAACACCGCAAAATAGTTCAAATGTCCGTTTTTTCGATTCAACCATAGACAAATCATATGGATTTATCTGTGGAAAGCACATACATAACCTTCAAAATCACGAAAAATTACCGTTAAGAAAGTTGGGAAAAGATTTCAATTATTTTCGAGGAATCTGTACTGTAACTATGGAAGAAGGATGAGGTTATATAAAAGACAATTTTCGGTATTTTTAATTTAACATCTCTTATTTTAGACATAACAGGTTTAAAAAGGCAAGCAATGAAGATATCAATTTATGATGAATTTCCTGAGCGAACATAAAGTGATGATGAAAGTAAAACTATCGCCAGCTGAATCAGTAAAAGTTGGAGAACTGTGAATGCAACTCACAAAAGAGTTGAATAATATGAAGACAGCGTTAAGCCTTAGCAGCAGTGGCGCATTTGTAATTCCAAATTCATTAAACGTTCATTTGCACTAAAAATGTCATTTTTATTCGATTAAAACTTTTAATTGTTCACATGAATGAAAAAAAAAACAATAAACAAACAGTAGCCGACAAGAGTGGTTATCGATAGCTACACCTATGAAGCAGTTGCCAGTAAACTACTAGGGATAGCCACTAGTCGTTATGCATAGTAACTTTCATAACCACTTTCTTGAATAGTGAATACCGATTTCGCGCTTAGCAACTGACCTTGAAGATGACCACGATTTTCGGTGGCTATTCATAGCAACTTGAGTTAGTGAATAGCCATGAATATTACGGTTTTCTGAATTAGAATTTTGAACATACAAAAATGGATAGTGTATTAAATTGCGATGAATTGAATATTAATATTCTGTCTAATATGTTGAATGTCGTTATTCACTGTATAAATGAAATTTTTGATGAGTATCCGAGTAGCGAGGAGGATGAAGAAAATACAATAGTAGAAGTAATACAAAATTCCCGAGAAACCTCACTACGAGTGCAGAATTATTTTGAAAATATCATTCCTAATATAAGTGATGAACAATTCAGGGAACATTTCAGATTGAAAAGATTCTCATTTTGTATTCTGCTTGCTAAAATAGGAGTACATCTGCATTCAGCGTCGATAAATGGATCTGGAAAACCAACGATTGCTCCCGAAAAGCAGATATTAGACATATTTTATCCTCACAATAAAAACCAATCTTCCGCATTCGTCTTTGAGATTTCATGACTTCTATTCGAAATGGAAAGTGTAGCCATTTTCATTAAATATAATATACGAGCACTATAACGATCCTTTCATTAAGTTTACTTATACACAAATGCAACAGAAAGAAGCTTCATCCCCAACTTTAAAAGTACTTTCGTAATTGGCAATTCCCTCAGACTAGAGAAGGGATTTTCTATTATAGTCTAATGCCTAAGGGAATTTCAATTTGAAATTTTCGTCACTGCGCCGGACGAGCATATCTTTCCGATGTATTTTGCAAGATGCAAAGTTTAACACCCGGGTAAACGTTCCGATTCATTACGAACGGGGAATATTATATCCGACGTCGATTCCGAACGGCCAGGGTGCACTCCGAGCGACGTCGGACGTTGATTCTGAACGCACTCCTGAAGTTCTAGAACAGGGTAGGATTCAGTTGTCTGGAGAGTGTGATTTGAAATTCTTGGTCTATTAGAATGAATAACAGCGCGCTTGGGATATCAATAACATGTAATTATTGGGTTTAAACTCATTAGTTTGAAATCGATATTTCAGTGACGCATTGAAATGAATAATTGCCCCACCAAAATTTCATTTTCTCAAATAACTCGTTGACAGGATTTTGAATACTTACAAGAACAGATTATTATATAGTTAGTTATGGGGAAAATATAGTAATGTCATTATCATCGAACAACATCGTGGGAAGCAACCGGTTTTCTTTTACAAATCTCTCAATATAATGGAGCTGAGTAAAGATTGGCTTTCAATCCCGATTCTCTCAATAATTATCAAAAAAATTTAATTTTACGGATAGCTGGTCAAATCGTTGTAGCTGATATAAAAAAAAAACAAGATTATAACTATGAAATTTATCCCCTCTCAAGTAAATTCTTGGATAGCTCTATATCTGAAATTCCGGAAAGTTTGAAAACTCCCTATTCCATTAACTGGATTCAAAATGTAGTGCAAGGAAAGATGTGAAACGTGATAAAATAGCACATTCCATAATTTCCATTGTTCGTCCAAGAATATTCATTTCCAAATTTCAGTTAGCTGAAGGAACTTATGTCTATAGAAAAACAGGTTCTCGTTTGATAATTGACATGATGAGTAAATTAGGAGTATCGGCTTCATACCACAATATTCAATTATATGAAGCTTCCGTTATTATGCAACCTGCAAAATTAACGCATCCAAACTCTTTCATTCGATTCGTTTTTGATAACACAGATCACAATGTAAGTACGTCGGATGGTCATGAAACATTTCACTGTTTGGGGGGTATTAAAGTCATTACACCAGAATATGATGTTGAATATGAAGTAGGTTCCAAAAGGCTGATGGAAATGCCACCTGCTTCTATTTTAGCTTCACAAATGCAGATATAATTGATACCATTCAGTTACACGAATCCTGATGGATTGAAGAGTGTAGAGTTCGTTGATAAATCAAAACTTCATATAAAAGTACAACCTGAAGTTCCAAAATCATATGATGCGTATTTATGTGCGAAATCTCTCGAAATAGAAAATATTCCAACATGAAATTTTATCACGAGACGTTACATATATGATGTCGCATGTTAATTGTCTCCCATTCATTAATGCACCACCATCCAGTTTAACCACATTACACACAGCTTTGCTCTATGCAGTTGAAGAAACGAAGAGAAATAAAAGTAGAACAACTTTTGTAACATTCGACCAGCCTCCTTATTTCAAAGCTAACTCTATCATTGTGCACTCTGAATTTAGGAATATTGCTGTGAGATTAGGAGGGTTCCATTTATTGATGTCATATATGGGCGCCATTGGCTTTATCATGGATGGGAGTGGTTTGAAAGATCTTTGGGCTACTTCATACGCTGCACAATCAGTGAAGAAAATGTCTGAAGGGCTTTCAGCAGTGCTCACATATTAACTTTCACTGCTATAGGAATTCATATTTTGAAAACAAGCAACTGTGACTGATGAAATTGAGAAACAAGTGAAAATGTTGTTCGAAAAATGAAAGGAAAATTCTCCTACTTTGGGCGACTGTAATATTGACCCAATGATAGTAAGTTCAACTCGGAAATTCGTGGAAACACTTCAATATTTGAAGATCGTGATTATTTTACTCCAGTTTGTCGAAGCAGAACGTATTGGAGATTGAGATTGAACATTGGGGTTGGCATAGATCACATTGTATGCTACTTCCTAAACTGATGACTAAAGCAGTAGCTCCACAGGAATTATTGAATAATGTGATCGAATTCATTCACACCCTAGTTTTATTAGTTTCAGAAATTCACTCTTATTCTTGTTTTTATTGATTCACATTTGTTAAAGGTATTCTGCAGCTGTAATGAAAAATGTGATACTTCTCGCAAAAAAGCAAGACTGAAATGTACAAGGTTTTGCAAAATGTGTAACGGCATAACTTGTGAAAATGTCTCTGACCTGATAAACAGAATGTAAATGAACTCTGATGTCGATGAAGACGAATGGGATCTAGATGACGCTTATAGAGATGATATTGATGCATTTAATTGAAGAATTATGAGTAAAAATGAAAAAACTGTTTTTCCTGATATTATTCGATGCACAAACTTTAATTATTATTCAATAATGTTATTGCTCTTCAAATAATTACTACAGTTTTTTAATTCAACTCTATTGTCCCATTACTCTGTATAAATTTCTTTCTTTCGAAGAATTACTATTATTTTACTATCAGAAACATACCTACCTACGTCTAAATTATTATTCGTATATCGTATGAATCTTAAGAAAATTCAGCTAGGAATTTTTTCATAATTGCGGCTGAAACTATTTTAGTTTTTGAATTAATAAAATTTCAATTTCGTCAAATTACCAAATTTCCGTTTTAAAATTTATCCAATGTTTGACTTTTCTATTTTTCATATTACTTCTAGGCTCTACTGAAGAATCTCCTTCGCTAGCACATCAGATTAAAAAACCGAACATCGTTTTACCCAAACTGCCCGTTTCCAACCAACTCAACATTATATGCTAGGGTTCGATGTAATAAATGCAATAAAATAACAAAACGAGACGAAAGTCCAACTCTGGCGAATATCTGCCAGATGTTTGGTTCAGCCTACAGGTAGTCATTTCATCGAGCGCCAAATTTGAAATTCGTTGGTATTGCGCTACTAAAAAAATACGCTGTTTATCAGTATACAAATTCACTTTCGAGAACGATAAAGTATATAATTTGGACTAAAATTTTCCGCTCTACAACCTTTGTTTAAAACTTTTTCTTACTAAACCTTCTAATTTGCGAAAATATCAGAAAAACCGTATTTTTCTCTATATTTTCTAGAATTTTTCAATGTTCCTGAAAATTTTAACACCTGCATTTTTGACCATATGTTTCTCTTATTAACACAATCAACATATCAAAAATGCAGCTCTTTCCGAGAAAAAGTGATTTCAGCCCTTCCTTTACTTTTAATTTTTTACAAGGAACTTTTTCTATCTTTGTAGAAAAACTATAGATGAGTATTCAAATATCACCTTTCAATAGATTACCAATGAACAGATTGAGAGCATGGATTCTTCGTCTGTGAGTTCAAACAAAATGATTGAGATCACATTTCCTTAATTATTAAAAAAATATTTACATTTGGACGAATCTATGTTCACTCTGCTCAGGTGAAAAATATCATTGAATCGTTATATTCTGATGAATGGATAGAGAAATCAAGCAAATTTCATTTTGAATTTGTGTTCAGCCATTTAATGATTTCTACTGACACGTTTTCAATTTTTTTTTAGCAATTTACAATTACCAAGAAGATGGTGAGCATAAATTGAAACTTACAGTTGGAGATGCGGTGCACATCAAAGAAGAAGAAGAAAATTGGTACTTTGGGTATGTCGTCAATAATAGGCACATTCAAGGAATTTTTCCCAAAAATTATGTCCATGTCAAGAAATGCTCTCTAGATTTAAGTGGGACTTCACCCAATTTTATATTGAAGGAGCCGCCTATTGCCCAAGAAATAGCCACTGTACTAAGGGAATGGAATGCACATTGGAAAATTCTCTATGTGGTAATTTGATTTTTTTTATGTATGAAGGAAAAGCAAGTATGAGAATAAGGTAAAGAACGGTTGAATGTTGCTAATACAATCGTGCCAGCAGTTGAATGATCCTTTACTTATAATTTCTAATTAAATGAATACAACCCAATCAACACAGTAGCATTCATAAAACGTATTTTTTAAGTAACATCACTAATATTTATTGTTGAAAAAACTGCAAAATGTCGTTAGGAAAAACGTTTCTGTCACGTTTCTTCGCAACGTTTCTTTTCACGTTGATTCATGGTTAATGCAACGTTGCAAGCATCCTCATTATCATGAATACAATGTGGATAGGACATTAATACTTAAGGGTATTTCAAGCGAATAACCCAGAGTAACCAGGTTATTATTTTGGCCCATCTAGCGGTTATTGCTGGTTCTTCTTGGTTATTCCTTCGAAATCCAGAAATTATCGCTTGAATGCTCGGGTTTGGTTATCCCTGCTGTCATTCTTTTGATTCGCGTTTATTTATGCTCATAGGTTATCTGAGCATTTATCTGATTCAGATAGAAAGGGCCCATTCCCTCAAGCTTATATAAACAAAAAGACATTTTTATAAGCAATTTTTTATTAGCCAATATATCCTTATAATGGAATTACTGAAACAACAATAAATTTAACAAGGAAAAAATACCAAATTAGACTCATACAATATCTATACATGTAAAAATGATAATAAAAAAACTATTTTGTGAGTAACTAGGAATGAAGAAAATGACAAGAAATGATTAAAATGAAAAATATCAATATTGACAGCTAGTAAAAGGAAGAAAATTAAGTCGAAGAGACAGAATGGGAATGTTTTAATTTTAAAGTCTTTCACTCAATGATGAATCAGCTAATAAATTGAACCTTTCATATAGTGGGAGGAAAAGAAATGTTTAGACAGCAAAACTGGTTGTTTTATATTTTTAGGTTGAAATTATGGTAATTTTTCTTCACATTGTAGAGAATTCTTGTTATCTTTCAAAAATTAAGTACATAAAAATCATAGATGGTCTGGTTCAATAAAATGAATGAAACATGAGTTATGTTAAATAAGAACACACCCCTTTAAAACCCATTCAACAATTTTTTACAATTAAATGTGAATATATTCCTCATAAAAAATATCAGTGTTCAAAACACTCGGATCTGTCAGAAATACCAAAGGTAACTGCAACTAACTATGATGTCACCTTTGCGTTAACTATAGTTAGTTGTGATTACAGCGTCAAAATTTGTCTCAATATTATAGCCGAAAAAGCATGAAATCAAGTCATCAGATACAAATTGAAAAATGCTAATTCCTAGTCTCCTAGATTTTTTTTGGAAGTATATTGGAATTTTTTCATATCTTTATTTCATACACTAATACAACCTGGTTTACAGAGTAAGGAAATAATAGTATTTGAAGTTGTTGTAACATTTCTATCAGTTCTGCACGATTCCATCAATATTGAAACTGGCAGCTATCAACTTATAAACAAGAAAGATTAAAAGGTATTGTCAGACCATTCTCGCTCTATAGGGTTTTTCAAGCGAATAACCCACAGTAACCGGTTATTATTTTGGTCCATCTAGCGGTTATTGCTGGTTCTTCTTGGTTATTCCTTCAAACTCCAGAAATTATCGCTTGGGTTTGGTTATCCGTGCTGTCATTCTTTTGATTCGTGTTTATTTATGCTCATAGGTTATCTGAGCATTTATCTGATTCAGATAAAAAGGGCCCATTCCCGAAGCTCATATAAACAAAAAGACATTTTTATAAGCAATTTTTATTAGCCGATATATCCTTATAATGGAATTACTGAAACTACAATAAATTTAACAAGGAAGAAATACCAAATTAGACTCATATAATTTCTATACATGTAAAAAATGATCATAAAAAAATTATTTTGTGAGTAACTAGGAATGAAGAAAATGACAAGAAATTATTATATCAATATCAATATTAACAGCAAGTAAAAGGAAGAAAATTAAGTCAAAGAGACAGAATGGGAATGTTTTAATTTGAAAGTCTTTCACTCAATGATGAATTTTTTTTTCCATTAGTTAGAAATTAAATCTATTTTTCCATTATTCCAAGATTATTTATATTGATGAAAATTTGAAACAAACACAAAAAGGCAATGAAAGAACTTAATCTCTTTATCTTAGGAACGACAATGACAAATCTCATGATGGTTTTAACAAACAATATTATGAATTTGTATATTTCAGCTTATTCTAGTTTAAAACATAACATAAATTTGAAGCAACTTGAAAATTTATCTTTTCATAGTTTCATTAACAGAATTCTCAATGGATTTTTATTGATTTCTTGTGGCTATAATTTTCAGGTTCTTCTTGTAATTTTCAAATCATTATCAATATAGATTGCTTCACAAAAATGACATTTTCTCTTTGAACCTTTTATTTCTTCTCTTATAGAGTTATCTTGAAATTTGAAATAGAATTGAATATTATCTTTATAACAAATTCAATAAGAATAGATGGTTTTTCTGTGTTACTTCAACGTACTTTCAGTTGATGACTGGTTAAGTTTTTCTCTGCATTCAATGTTTGCAGCTGCTGATAAAATTTTTGATTACTGCAGCTAACAAAATACACAAGGAATTCTGGTTTTCTCTAATGAAAAGCAAACCCAATCTGTACATTCTACATGGTTATAATGGTTTCCAATTTATTTTTATACCAAGGTGATTTATACAAATGGAATTTTTCTCCATTGAATGTACAGTTTCTGCTTCCAATTTTATTTTTGAGTTTTCCTAAAATTTAAGTTGTGATCAAATACCTACAGCCCTCAAAGTTAAAATTCAAGAAAATCATTGGATTTATAAGTTTTATTTCAACACACCTTCAGTTGACAGACCAGTTGTATTACTGATCTGTAAGTTAAAATTTTCACATGATTTTCAGTAACATTATTCAGAAGCACATGATTATATTAGATCCTGAATATTTCCTTCTTTCAAGAACTGTATTTCATAATTGCTCTGTTTTTTGTTATGTTGAAAACCTCTACATTCTTCTTATTTTATATCAGGAGTATTGTGGTCCCATTTTTGATGAGTTCTTTCAATCTAAACGACAACTTTTCACCCACATTCTTCAAGTTTTCTTTTGAACCTGTGAATTTAGGAAGAGCGTATTATTTTTAATTTGATCTTAAATTGCCTTAGTTCCTACCTGGAGTTGAACTTCCATTTCATTAAATAGAATTCGTGTTGCTACTTATAAAATTTGGATTATTAATTATCTCTGTGAAATATTCAATAGTCTTTCGGTTCTACCAAGATCAGTTTTTCAAGTTCCAAATAATTCAAAGTCTTTGCTATTGTTTACTATTTTCATGTTTATACACATCTAACCCTACTTGCTCTAATAACCAGAATCGTAACCCTGCTCGAGAGCAGGGTTACGATTTTGGTTATTCTTGACATTTCTCGATCAAATTGAGGTTAACTCATGACGTCACGGATCTATAACCCAAGCCGCTTGAATGCAAAAGGTATTTACCACATAAGACCAAAGATAACCGGTTACTCTTGGTTATTCGCTTGAAATACCTTTTAGTTTCAACAGTTTTGCATTTTAGTTGGTGGGATGCGAATTCTTTATAATAATAATAATGTTCATTTCCAAATATAAATAAAACTACATTGATGTACATACAGTTTCACAAACATCTTGGAAACCAAAGAGGCACCAAATGTTGCTTGTATTTGGTGAAGATAGATCAGAAGAATTGAAGCAAGATAATCAACAAAATACAAAGATAAACCATGAACAAGAGATCCATCGCTCATATAAATTAAATACCAATCATATAAAGTTGTAACAACAATGGTTACATAAAAATAACATACATAAAAATAAAATATAAAAGCAAAAAGGTCAGTCCCGTTCAAGTTTAAAACGTTGCACACATAAAATCAATCTCAAATACGAAATCTTGCACACATATATAAATAAAATATGAAGATATACAATGGATAATAGATCCGCCTATATGAATAAAATACCCATCATCAAGTTTATTTCCAATGTAACTTTTTGTGTTATTATTTGTTTACCATTTAAAAATTTATTTCCGCTAGCCTGTTCTAAACAAAAAATGTCTCATGAGTTTTTTGCCCAAAATAAACCAGTTCGCAGCAAAAAATTAATTTACGAACAACTACAGAGATAGGTACATCGTCATAAATGCGAACTGGATTTATTATTATTCTGTAGTTAGTACCTGCATTAAACGACTAAATAGAAAAAACAAATAGTATATTCTAATACAAGTTGCAGAATGTATTCCAACACGAATGCGAAATTGAACACACGAGTGTTGGAATTGCCTTCTGCAACGAGTATTAGACGATATTTTCTCTATTTCAGTTAAGAATTGTGAGAAATTTATTGGAATTCAATGAAAAATTCAGATTTTAGCTCCTAGTGCCTTATATATTTTATTTTCGCAGTTGGTGTGACTGATACGAAAATTGACAGATTATAGAATTTGAATAGTGCGTTCAAATCTCTACTTGGTTTAATATTGATAACTGACATGCAATGGACGCGTGTTGACATTCGAAAGGATAGGATCTCAGTGTTGTCAACTACAAAACGAAAAATTTAAGTAAAAACAATTACGAAACTGTAATAGAGAAACTAATTTATTAATAACAAAACACACAACACGTAGAAATCATATTAAATGTTCAATACATATGTCTCAGACATCACGCATACGTCTAGACGATAGTGACAATTGAATTGGTATAACGCTGTCAGTTTATAAATTTTTGAAATAGATTAATACTTATTTTGTGGTGTTGTTCTGTTCTTTAATTCACTTGTTATTAAAATGACATACACAAACGAGGAAATGGCTGATATGCATTACGTTTACAGTCTGTCGCAGGGGAATGGGTTAGAAGCTTCTAGAAGATATGCTGAAATGTTTTCTCAACGGCAGCATCCTTCACATAGAATATTTGCTCGACTTCATCAACGATTACGAGAATATGGTTCATTCGACAAAAGAACGCAGGATTGTGGTCGCCATCGAGAAGTACAAACACCACAGCTAGAGGAAGCAGTATTAATTTAATTGAAGAACAACTGACTACTAGTACTAGAAACATTGCTTTCCAGCCTAATGTGGATCGTATGACAGTATTTCGAATTTTAAAGGAACAACTCTTATACCTTTACCATTTACAACGGGTACAGGCACTGTTACCGCTAGACTTCCCGAACCGTCTTGAATTTTGCAATTGAATGCTGGAAATGGTTAGGAGAAATTGTGACTTTCTGAAGACGATAGAATTCACAGGCGAATGTTGTTTTTCTCGGGACAAAATTATTAATTTTCATAATTACCACATATGGGCTGATGAAAACCCTCACGCTATTGTCGAAACCAATCATCAAGAACAGTTTTCTCCTAACGTATGGCTCGGAGCTTTTGGGGAGTTTTTAATTGGGCTTCATTTTCTACCTCTCCGATTAAATGGCGAGGCATACGTTTAATTTTTAAGAGAAGTGCACCCAGTATTGCTGGAGGAAGTTCCTTTGGGCGTCAGAAGGGATATGTTTTTTATGCATGATGGGGCTCCCGCCAATTGTAGTCAAGTAGCACGTCAGCATTTAACTGAAAATATCCGAACCACTGGATAGGTTGAGGAGGACCACAGAACTGGCCCGCTCGATCCCCGGATCTCAATCCTTTCGATTTTCCTATTTGGGGCCATTTATATCATTTGGTTTATCGTACTCCTGTTCGCGATGTAGAGAACTTGAGAAACCACATCATCGATGCGTGCAGGGTAATCAGAGAGACTCCAGGAATATTTGTGCGAATACGTGGCTCAATGCGTGATGTCTGAAGGTACACATATTGAACATTTAATATGATTTCTAGGTGTTGTGTATTTTGTTATTAATAAATTAGTTTTGTTTTTTACTATTTAGTCGTTTAATGCAGGTACTAACTACAGAATAATAATAAATCCAGTTCGCATTTATGACGATGTACCTGTCTCTGTAGTTGTTCGTAAAATAATTTTTTACTGTGAACTGGTTTATTTTGGGCAAAAAACACATGAGACATTTTTTGTTTAGAATGAAACAAGCTATAAGAAATAAATTTTTAAATGGTAAACAAATAATGAGACAAAAAGTTACATTGGAAATAAACTTTAGGGGTTGCGTTTCCCACCCTTACATGGGGTAAACCAAATAAATAACTGGATAAGTGTCTTTTTGCTAGTAGGAAACGTTAGGTTAATTCCAATATTGTAACTTTCTTGGTGCTCGTGAAAAAAATTGTTATACAAATTTTATGCACTCCCTTTGAGGGGCTGTATCTTAACAAGGGATGCTCCAATGAAGTTTATTTATATGAAAGATCCTATCTTTTTTTCGATGAGGAATCACCTCCTTAAATATTTTTACACTTATTTAGTTACACCCTGTATGTTCATGGAGGGTTATTATCCATAGTAATTTTATTATAATCCTGCAAACATTTCACTTATCATTTATTTTAATTGAGCTAGTATATGTATAATTGTAAATATTTTCAAAATCAAAATCTCGGAACGTTGGAATCATTAACTTAAAAATGTTTTGCAAGGTACAGTTTTTGACTCAAATACATTGATATCTTCTCCTATTCATTATTTACTTTTTATTGTTTTCCAGAACCATCAAAAAAATTTCGAACAAATAAAAAATCAAATCTATGATTTGATCAATCACAGGAGTAAAATCATTAGTGGCACACTTCCAGGAGATGAACTTAAAAGAGTTACTAGAGAGGCTACAGAGGACATGGATATGGGTAATAAGATATTGAATTTGGATTTGGCTGTGAGGGACCTCAATGGCAACCTGATTAATCCTGAAGAAACAAGTACAATACAATTATATTTCAATCACAAAAGGGCTGTGGATAGAATGAGTAAATGCAAGGTAATGGATGTTTATCAAGGGTAATACCACTAGAGGTGAGAATTTTTTGAGAACACTCTTGTTTTTTGGGAATTATGCGTTTAAATTTCACGAAACAAAGTTATCCTTAAAATACCACGAGCTGAAGGCGAGTAGTATTTCGGGATCACTTTGTTGAGTGAAATTTGTATAATTTTCAAAAAACGACAGTGTTCTCAAAAAAAATTCGAATCTCGTGTGGTATTTGGAAAGATCATTCAACAATATAAATCAAACGAAATAAAAAATAGTTTTTTATTCAAAAATAACGTATTAAAAAAAGGTTCACTAGGGTTCAGTTCTTGGTTTTCTGATATGGATTTTGTATACCAGCCGTAAGTTCATATATCACCTCAGGGTGCAAATGAACACATTCAATCTTGCACACCCTGTATATTTTGACAAAATTCATAATTGAAGTTGACAAATACTTACCGAACCTACAAAATACTTTTTTTATAGTTTAGGTCCATGTTATTTGACCAAAATGATTTGAATATCTTGTTTTCTGAAATTTTTATGAAATTCACTGTTCAAAAGTACCGATAAGATGAAAATAATTCTTATGTTACAGTCGGAGCATTCCAATGTTCTTCCCAAAACAGCTATACAACAATACTCCAATATTTTTCTGGTTGCTATAAGAAATTTCACTTGTAAAATGAACGAAGATGCTCAGCTTGTTATAAGTTTATATGATGGAAAGGAATTGAAATCTATTACTGAAAGTTACGTGGTCAGATGGTCGAAAGATGGTTTAATGAGTGATTTGGATCAAATGCACAACCTGAGAGTTTTATTTACGGTAAGTTCAATATATGTATATTCATAATTAAGCCCTTATTTCTGCAGTACTCACAGAATTTATGCAGCTCTCTCTGCGTTGCTATGCAATCTTGTATGTTCCTCATCACTATGAAAATTTTCCAATCATCTGCAAATAGCAGAATTTTGCATTTGATGAAACACCGCCCTATTCCATTTATAAAAATTAAAAAGTAACGGACCCAAATGTGACCCCTGAGGCACACCCGATGTAACATCAAAGCGTTCCGAACAGAAACCTTGGACCTCGTCGAACTGTTCTCTATTCTCCAAGAAGGACATGAACCACCGCAGCATAGCACCGCGAACTCCGACCGAACCAAGGTCAGACAAAAGACCGTCAACCCTGTCGAAAGCCTTACTGAAGTGCGTATAGACTGTATCAACCTGCTCCCGCTCGTCAAGCCTATTGTCCAGGTATTCGACAAAACTCAACGGGTTAGTTTCGACCGATCTCCCATTAAAAAATCCGCATTGTTCGGGAATAATCTGGGTTTTCACCAAGTGGAAGAGGTGTGGATAAACCAAGGTCTCGAAGAGCTTCTCGAACACACAAAGCTTGCTTATCGTTCTATAGTTACTATTAAACCCCCCGTCACCACCCTTGTGGCTAAAGCTCTATTGAAAATTATAGTGAATGGGATTTTTAAGGATTCACAACATTCTCTAACGAAGAAAGGTGGAATTCTGTGAACTGAATGAAATTTAACATGTATTGATGGTTAGTTTCACCAATTTCATTATCGCCACTGAAAGAAACCTGTTTACCGGTATAAACACTTTTAAAAAAAGCATCCTGAAGAAGAACTACAAAAAAGTTAGAAATATAGATGTTTAACAACTTTGGGATCAGGAAAAAAAATATCGGGTGCTAAGTCACTTATTAGGTCTCAGTTACCGTTCTTTATTGATAACTGCCAAGCTTTCGGCCACTTTTATGGCCATCTTCAGGGCACTACAAATCAGAGGAATGTACATAATGTCAACAAAATAAAACAATAAAAACTTACACTCAAATTGAACAAAACCTCTTTACGACATTCGGAAAAACAGTCGAGAAAAATACAAAAATTCATCAAATCTTTCAACCAGTCAATCAAGAATTCAGAGCAACAAAATGAAATCAACCGTGCAATCTAATAAGTAATCTGACACAATAAGATATAAAACTTCTTAACCTCGAAGAAAGATAGAACACAGAATATCCTCGAAACATGAAAACGCAAATAAGCACAAAACTATCAATCAAAAATGTTGACAACAAATAAAGAAATCTAGACAAATCTAAACCGATCGAAACGTAAACATCGTCAGTTCAACGTTGTATACCAGGGTCGTACGTTTGTTGATTAGTCCCCATTATTAAATCAACGATATGACAATAGATGGGATTAATTTCTTGTGATTCTGTGGAAAGATTCAAAGGATGGGTTAAATATCTAATTTCAAGAGATTCCAGGAACATACGTTTATATCTATTGCTACTGCTCCTCAAAATCTCCACGTCAGAAAAATTCATCAGATGGCCAGTCTCAACCGTATGAGTAGACAAACCAGTCGATGGCTTAAGATTTCGACAGTCCCTCTGATGTTCCTTCAATCTGGTTTTTAAATTTCTACCAGTCTGACCAACATATGACCCATCACACACACCACAGTTAATTTTATAAACTATATTATTTCTGTTAAGTTTACTAGTTTTGTCTTTACTTTTGGAAAATAATAAAGATCCCAAAGTGTGTGGTATCCTCTTCACTATCCTAACATCATTACCCCCAGATGACGAGGCTTTAGTGACAAGAGAACAGACTCTATTGGTTAAGTCTCGGATATATGGGAGTGTGAAAGTTCTAACATTATTATCAGGATCAAGTGTGGGAACCTCTTCAGTCATATTTCTAGGTTGACGTCTAACCTCCGATCTACTAGGGGTGTTAAATAATAATTTATTAATAAGTCTAGGAGGATACGAGTTGTCTAACAACAAAGCCTTCAACTTGACAAGATTAGGGTGTATTAAATCAGGATTGACAATTCTCTCAATACGATCTCTCAGTCCTAACACTAGGTTTATTTTGTGTTTATATGATGATCTATATATTTATATGATTGGATCTATAGTTTAAATATCGACCTGAAGAGACACTCTTACGATAAATATCAGTCGAAATAACATTATTATTGTCATACTTTAAAGTTTAAGAACTTGACTAACATTCATGTTCCTGTAGATGTGAGAAAGATTTTCGCTTTGGGTCCAAAATTCTCTGTTAGTGTACCTGGTATGGTTGACCTTGGAGGATTTCTGTCAGATGTTGAATATATTATTGGTGGGGTTAATGTTGGCAGACCTGATATATTAAGAGCCAAATGTACTAACTTGATTACTAATTTTATTAATGGTGGAGACTCTAACTTGAATACATTGTTGGTAAGGGAAGTAAAATTGGCACAGAGTTTTTTGAGGAACAATGACGGTGTAATTTTGACTAAATCTGACAAGGGGAATGTGAGTGTTCTTATGTTTAAACAAGATTACATAGATCATTCTTTTTTGTTACTAAATGATGGTAGAAATTACAAGTTGTTGGATTCTGATCCAACTGAATATTTTCAAGGGAAAATCAATAGATTTGTTAGTAAGCTGAAAAAATCAAATAGTATTAGTGAATCGATGGCGAAAAAATTGACCACTTATAATTCAGTTGCATCTAAGTTTTATGCATTACCTAAGGTTCATAAACCATCATTGTCTGTCAGACCTATTATTTCATGTATTGATGCCCCAAACTCTTCTTTGTCGAAGTTCATTGGGGGTATATTGACGGCTTCATATAACCGGAACAATCCTTTTTTCATCAAGGATTCATTTGAATTTGTCTCTGAAGTTAGAGGGTTCCACATTCCAGATGGGCATATCATGGCTAGCCTTGATGTGACTTCTTTGTTTACTAATGTGACATCTCAATTGGTGATTAGAAGTGTGGTTAAACGTTGGGACACTATATCTCAGCACTGTGAATTGAGTAAAGATGATTTCATTGACTGTGTTAAACTTATTTTTGATACTACCTATTGCCAGTTTCAGGGAAGATTATACAAACAGTTGGTGGGTGCACCTATGGGTGGTCATGCCTCTCCAATTTTTGCACAGATTGTTGTTGATGATCTCATAGAGGAGTCCTTGTTGCTTTTGAGTTTCAGAGTACCTATTTTAAAGAAATTTGTAGATGATCTTTTTTGCATAGTGCCTGAAGACACAATTGATGAACTGGTCACAGTTTTTAATAATTATTCAGAACATATACAGTTCACTTGTGAGGTTGAGCAGGACTCCTCATTGTCTTATCTTGATGTCCGTTTAAAGTATGACAATAATAATGTTATTTCGACTGATATTTATCGTAAGAGTGTCTCTTCAGGTTGATATTTAAACTATAGATCCAATCATGAATATAAACACAAAATAAACCTAGTGTTAGGACTGAGAGATCGTATTGAGAGAATTGTCAATCCTGATTTAATACACCCTAATCTTGTCAAGTTGAAGGCTTTGTTGTTAGACAACTCGTATCCTCCTAGACTTATTAATAAATTATTATTTAACACCCCTAGTAGATCGGAGGTTAGACGTGAACCTAGAAATA
Source organism: Micraspis discolor (assembly GCA_030674115.1). Classification (NCBI taxonomy): domain Eukaryota; kingdom Metazoa; phylum Arthropoda; class Insecta; order Coleoptera; family Coccinellidae; genus Micraspis; species Micraspis discolor. Next base: position 413,886 of record JARTUT010001749.1, on the reverse strand, counting down.
TGACTGAAGAGGTTCCCACACTTGATCCTGATAATAATGTTAGAACTTTCACACTCCCATATATCCGAGACTTAACCAATAGAGTCTGTTCTCTTGTCACTAAAGCCTCGTCATCTGGGGGTAATGATGTTAGGATAGTGAAGAGGAAACCACACACTTTGGGATCTTTATTATTTTCCAAAAGTAAAGACAAAACTAGTAAACTTAACAGAAATAATATAGTTTATAAAATTAACTGTGGTGTGTGTGATGGGTCATATGTTGGTCAGACTGGTAGAAATTTAAAAACCAGATTGAAGGAACATCAGAGGGCTGTCGAAATCTTAAGCCATCGACTGGTTTGTCTACTCATACGGTTGAGACTGGCCATCTGATGAATTTTTCTGACGTGGAGATTTTGAGGAGCAGTAGCAATAGATATAAACGTATGTTCCTGGAATCTCTTGAAATTAGATATTTAACCCATCCTTTGAATCTTTCCACAGAATCACAAGAAATTAATCCCATCTATTGTCATATCGTTGATTTAATAATGGGGACTAATCAACAAACGTACGACCCTGGTATACAACGTTGAACTGACGATGTTTACGTTTCGATCGGTTTAGATTTGTCTAGATTTCTTTATTTGTTGTCAACATTTTTGATTGATAGTTTTGTGCTTATTTGCGTTTTCATGTTTCGAGGATATTCTGTGTTCTATCTTTCTTCGAGGTTAAGAAGTTTTATATCTTATTGTGTCAGATTACTTATTAGATTATATTGCACGGTTGATTTCATTTTGTTGCTCTGAATTCTTGATTGACTGGTTGAAAGATTTGATGAATTTTTGTATTTTTCTCGACTGTTTTTCCGAATGTCGTAAAGAGGTTTTGTTCAATTTGAGTGTAAGTTTTTATTGTTTTATTTTGTTGACATTATGTACATTCCTCTGATTTGTAGTGCCTGAAGATGGCCATGAAAGTGGCCGAAAGCTTGGCAGTTATCAATAAAGAACGGTAACTGAGACCTAATAAGTGACTTAGCACCCGATATTTTTTTTCCTGATTCTGATTAAGTTAAGTCGAAAAATTTTTTGTTCTGGTTTAACAACTTTGATTATTGATCATTCCCAACATTGCCAAATACCCAAATAAATTGCATCAATAAAATAAACGGCAAATCAAATTATATATTCAATAACCTTCATATATGCACAAATCCATTATCCATTAAAAAAGACTTCAATTGTTGACCTGACAGTTTTTTCCTGCGAAAAATCATCAGGGTTTTCTTCCGCTGGAATAGTTTAATAGTTTCGGTCTAAATTTTTTTTCTAGGATCTGGGTAAAAAAGATTTAGAAAGAGAAAAAATATACTTGGTGTGTTATGTAATAAGAGTTGGTGCTATGGACGTTAAAGAAGTTGATCACAGAAGAAGCAGTAATCTGACTTCACTCAATTGTAAATCATCAGCAGAAACTATGAGGAGACCCTTTGGTGTGGCATCAATGGAAATCACCAAGTTTATGAAAGGAGGTATAGAAAGTGATATTGATAAAGAATATCCCATTCCATTTGTGAGGTAAGCAACATAAGGGATTATGCACTGTATAGGCTGTTTGCTTAAATCTGAAATGAGACATCTGGTGGCGACAGCAACTCATCGATGAGAACTCGCCACTGAGGTCGCCATATGGAAATATGCAAATCGCCTACACCGTTTAATTAAATTATTTTTGCAGTTGTGATAAAGAAAATCTAGAACAGACGCTCAGAAGAACCATAAGCAAGGATTTTACGAAGAATGATAACAAAAATCAAGCATTATTTGTTAGTATGAAGCTTTTGAGAGGAGATCTCAAGCAGGTAATTTTTCTTCTTTCATTTAACCGGGTGGCAACACAGACGTGTAGCTAATTTCAGGGAGTAATTGTAAATATTTCCTGATTAATATATATTTGAAATTACAATTTAAAATAATGTTCATGTGTTCAGAATACAGAGTGTCTCAAGTTTGAGTGCCTAATAGACGTTTCTGGAGAAGTAGACATATTTGAAATCTGAAAATTGGGATTATGATATTGTTCGAAGTTCTCTACAGAGCTAAAATATTTTCGAAGCACAAAAACTTCCGGTTATAGAGAGAGTGAAAATAAATTCGAGGAAAAATTTTTTTTTCAAGTTTTCCATTCCTGGTATGATGGAGTATTTAATAGTGAATACATTTCTGTTAAAACCATTGTATTAAATCGAATAGTTTTCTAAATATCCAAAAGAAACTGGAAAAAAAGTCTAATATGTTCAGTCCGTAAGATGTTCATTATTCTTATTTTAAATATCCTGAGCGTAAACCGTTTTTACAACATCGAAGAGGAAGAATGTGAAAAGGTCATGCATCTTTTGTATTTCAAAAATATCATCACAGGGTGTTTCGAATACGTCTTGAAACACCTCGGTTAGTCGCTCGCTCAATTTCCTCCCCCTTTAGTGAGTGGAAAGCATCCTCCACACGCCGTTTCAAATATTCTTTGCTTTCAATAGGAGATTCATAGACTATGTTTTTTATTCTACCCCATAAATAAAAATCTAAGGGAGTAAGATCGGGAGATCGTGGGGTCCAAAACAGTGAAGAACGGCGTCCGATCCACCGATTACCAAACATTGCATTCAGTTCTTCAGATACCTCGTGCAAACTATGTGCCGGAGCCCCATCCAATTGATAATATGCGGTAGTCGACATACTCAATGGCAGTTTATCCAAAAATTTTTCTGTATTTAAATTTTCTTCATAAATGTAGTACCAAACTTTATTGTTCATCAAAAGAGCAAACACGTTAAAACTAAATTTTCTTCTGGGGGTTTCTTTGTTTTTTTCTATAAGGATTTTTACTTCTCCAAATGTGGCAATTCTTTCTATTAAATAGTCCTTTGTTCAAAAATCTGGGTGTTGAGATTTTTGGCTATTACTCAAAAGTGGTTACCAAATGATTGAGTCAGAGATGTTAAAATAAAATGTTTATTGTATAATGTTCACATTCACATAATAAATAGGTACTCGCACGTAGTTAAAATATAGACAAAATTAACAACATCTAAACAGAGTAGACCTATTTACAAATATGAGAGTAATTATAGAGAGAATATTGAGTGTTAGAATAATTGAGAAGTTATCTTGAGAAAATGTAGAATCATATTTCACAATAAAAGAGTTATTACGTTGTGTTTACTTGAGAAACAGCGTTGTCTTCAAAACTAGATCGAGTAATGTGTGTTGCCGAAATTATTCAAGTCATGAATATCAACCAAACACAAACTTTACAGTGATAGAGTTTGAATTGATTTCAAATGTCTACTATCAGAAAAACAAAAGGTTTTATTGAGAAAGAGAGATGTTGAGGTTTATCTTATCAGAAAAACAGAAGTAGAAATACATACTTATCTGTGAGGAGTTGAACTGTATGAAATGAGGCTTGAGAGGATATAAAGTTATATAAAATAAAGAGCAGTTGAGGAAGTGATTAGTTTTTAAGAAAGCATCTGTATCATACTAACTTAATTGAGAGATTTATCATAGAATGATCAACGCTTACAGTAATAATAGTTATATTATAAAAGCAGAAGAATTTCTATAATAATTCGAGAATTGAGATGAAATATTTGTACAATAAGAGATGTGAGATGTAGAGAAAATTATCATAAACTTGAAATAAAGTGACAACACTATTCTTTGAGATTATATAATATGATTAGTTGAGAACAATAATGATATCAGGCACTATAAGTACTAAGAAGTTGAAAAGGGAGTTGTTAGAGTGTATACTTAAGTATTCGAGGTGCAATATCAATGTAGAATCATCAGGTGATTTCTCCAACCAGGTCTAACGAGGGTTCTGGTAACTTGTCGAGAAGTCTTGAATGAATATTGAGAACATCCTGGTTGCAGAATCCCATGATGATCCCAGCATGGCACGTACAGATATCTGAAACTTATAAAGCCTGAGAAGTCTAATCATAAAGAGATGAACATGTCTTAAAGTTGAGTAAAATATGTGTGAGTGAAAATGAGTAAATTACAAGTGAATCTGGCAGTAAATTGAGGAATTCAGTGTTAACGTAGGGGGGGGGTGATTTGCAAAAGAACAGATATGAAAAAGATAGCTGAGTTGGCACGTGGTTGGATGTAGAATCTTTTAGAATATGAAAAATATTACTGAAAACATGAATTAGAGGTGTCGAGAATGTACTATGGAGTGTAACTTGAATGAAAAAGTAACGAGATGAACGAGATGTTTAAAGTCATGCAGTTTCACAAGTACACATGCAGAAAGTAAGTCATGTATTTGAAAAGACTGTACTGTACCGTTTAGAGAGGATTATAGATGTCTTGAGCAGAGAAAAAATGTCTTTGATTGTGAAATAAAAGTAGAGACGTCTTGAAAGGACTGTGAAAAAGCAATGTAGAGCACTAGTCACTACCAGGTTCACTTGTAACGAGGAGTTCGAAGAGCATTGTCAATTCGAAAAAAAGGAACTCGAGCAATCCAAAATTGAGAGAATCACACATGATTTGTTGTTTTTTTGAGCTGATTTTTTCATCGATCGTAAGTATCGATCAACTGTCACACACATCATGAAGTTAGCGACGATACATGAGGTAGACAATCCATTAGCGTAGTGTAGGTTGAGTTGTAGGGTTAAAAAATTCTTGCAATTTTTAACATCCTTCATTATTGAATTTTGCTTAATCTGTCCAAATGATCCTTTTTAAAATATTTTCATCATTTTCAAGGTTTTCTAATATTCCTCTACAAAAATTTAACCTTTTTATGTAGTCACCTGCTTCTAATGCATGAACTTTTTCATATTTGTAGTCATTAATGTTGGGTTTTTTCAAAATTCGTTGCACTGAATTTCTGTCTAAATCGATTTCATGAGCTGCACTTCGAATAGATGCATTTTCATTCGCTTTGAAATAAGTCAAAACACTAATTTCATTTTCCTCATCATCAACTACCCTTCTTTTGTATTCTTTAGAGGCTCTTATCCATCCAAAACTTTGAAAGTTTGAAACATATTTTCTCGTTGAAGAAGGCCTGGCAGGTTCTACTAATAATTCTGTCACATTCACTATGTATATAAAATAGATCCAGAATTTCGTAATTAGAATAACGGTTCATCAATCAAGATAACGAATAACAATTACACCTGACACTTGTGAATTATTAACAGATAATTTATCTTCTATGGGTACAGAGTGTTTCGAAAGAATACTCATTGAATTTTTTTAGATGCAATCAATTTGACTCTACGTACACCATAAATCCAGAAAATCTCAAATAACTCAGAAATTATTGAATTTAGGAGCATAATCATGTGAGAAAACTATCATTATTTTTGACCGCAGAATCCAACAAAATTATAAAAAAATAGGGTCCCTATTTGAAAAACAGTAGTTATGGCCAATTTAAGATCACAATTTTCAACACAAAATTTGAAACACCCTGTGATGATATTTTTGAAATCCAAAAGATGCATGACCTTTTCACATCCTTCCTCTTCGATGTTGTAAAAACGGTTTACGCTCAGGATATTTGAAATAAGAATAATGAACATATTACTGACTGAACATATTTGACTTTTCTTCCAGTTTCTTTTGGATATTTTGAAAACTATTCGATTTAATAATATGGTTTTAACAGAAATGAATTCACTATTGAATACTCAATCATATCAGGAATGGAAAACTTGAAAAAATTTTTCGTCGAATTTATTTTCACTCCCTGTATAATCGGCAGTTTTTGGGCTTCGAAAATATTTTAGCTCTGTAGAGAACTTCGAACAATATCATAATCCCAATTTTCAGATTTTAAATATGTCTAGTTCTCCAGAAACGTCTAATAGGCACTCGAACTTGAGACACCCTGTATTCAGTTGCATGATTTCTGCAGTGTCGTAATGTTCAAAAATCGTATAAAATTTTAGATTTTTTAAATTTCAAATAATTCTTATTGTTAAGGTTAGAGAAGAACATCCTCATTTGGTTTTGGGAAATGTATCTTTGGCGAGGAAAATGGGATTTCCTGAAGTAATATTACCTGGGGATATAAGAAATGATCTTTACCTAACAATTGTATCAGGAGAGTTCACCAAAGGCAATAAAACGAGCGAGAAAAATGTTGAAGTCACAGTTACGGTTTGCAATGAAAATGGAGAACCAATACCTGTAAGCTCGTAATTTTTCATCGTTTCGAACTTTAATTTGGATTTTTTCAGGCAGTAATAAATTTGGGAAGTGGGTTGCAACCGATCAATGAGTACAAATCTGTAATATATTATCACGAAGACAAACCCCAGTGGTTTGAAACATTCAAAGTGGCAATTCCAATTGAAGAATTCAAAACAAGTCACTTGAAATTTTCTTTCAAACATAGATCTTCGAATGAAGCGAAAGATAAAGGTGAAAAACCATTCGCTTTATCATTTGTCAAATTGATGGAAGAGAATGGAACTACTTTGAGTAATGCAACACACAACTTGATCGTTTATAAGATAGATCATAAGAAAATTAAGGATGTAGGTGTTGAGTATTTGAAGCTTCCATCACACGAAAGTGAAATCAAAGAAGGTAGCAAGTTGCAAATACTTGGATTGAGTGCTAATGTCAAAGATAGTTTTATTATATCAAGTAATATTTGTTCGACTAAACTAACCCAGAATGGTGAGTCTACAATTAATTTGAGTTTTGTAGAATTGTGTAGATGATGGTTATTGCCCAAATAATATTTCTATACGAGTTCCCTCATCAAAAATTTCTCGTCAACTAATTTGAGTTATATTAATCTATAATATAAAAATGAATCGCAAAATGTGTTGGTAAGCGCATAACTCAACAACGCCCGGACCAATTTGGCCAAATCTTTTTTTAAAATGTTCGTTGAAGTTCAAGGATGGTTTTTACGGCGAGAAAAATTAGAATTATTGCTGGAAAAACCCTAAAAATAGCCCTTTTTTTCCCATACTATTTTATGATGATTTTATTTTTTTGATTTGTAACTAAAACGTAGTCAATTTGAGCTTTATTGCTATGGTAGTTCATATTAAATTGCAAGCACTCACTGTTGTCTAAGCAATGTAGGTGTGTTTTAGAAAATGGACAAAGAGTGTATTTTACAGCACAGAACGCAGTACAAAGAGCTGCTCAGCCACCATCTACTACATTAACCAGTTTTTTTTATACATGCCAAAACGATGATTTCGCACAAACATTGCTATATTCTGAAATGCCAAAATATTATACCTGGAATCAATCCTCAAGGAGATTTATACAACGGAAACAAGGAAAATCAGTTCCAGGATATACAGATGTATATTCCACCGATGCGATTGGCCGGATTTATTCAGTACATCCAAGCAATGATGAATGTTTTTATTTACGACTGCTATTAGTCAATGTACGTGGCCCAACATCATTCCAACAATTACGAACGATGGTGAAAAGTGTGGATCCTACAGTCCTGTCAACGTTTGCAATTGCTTGAAAATGACGCTCATTGGGATCAAACTCTCAATGATGCTGTAATATCATCACACGCTCATCAAATACGAACATTGTTTTCTATAATCATATCTTCATGCTTCCCATCAAACCCAATTGATTTGTGGATCAAGTATATATATATTCTTTTGAACTTTTGGCTGACAATATTTAGTTAGCAAACAATAAAGCATATAGATCAGGGGTTAGTGACGGGGTGTCATACAATTCGGCGTATGACATAAAAGCCTAGGGAAAAAAACCCTGGCTCCCCGTCTATGTGTGAAAATACAAAAATAAGCTGAAATATATTTCAGGGACTTCTTTCTTCAAGAGTGATCTTCTATTGATGGAGAAAGAGACTTCTTCAAGGTGCTCACATTGAATCCGGAAATAAAAAGACAAAAGCAGAAAAAAGAACTGAATAACAAAAATACGTGGATCAAGTACAAAGATTATATGTGTGATGATATTTTGTATCAAATACAGAGTAGAATGGGAAATCCAAATATACAAATCAGCGAAGAAATTAACAATGGAGCATTGATTTCAATTGAGGACATGTGCTCGATAATATCAAACAAACTATTAATTCAATTAGGCCTGACCGCGCCCAATCGTCCAATGCATGACGCTTTTAACCAAGAGTTGCATCGAGAAAAACTGTATGATCTCAACGCTTTGAAAGAATTAATTCAAACAAATCTTCCACTGTTGAATGAATAACAGAAGTATGTATTTGAAACTCTTATGAAAGTAACAAATGATGAAACTGGAGTGATTTACTTTTTAGATGCGCCTGGTGGTACAGAAAAAACTTTTGATTTCATTAATATTAGCAACAATTCGCTCACATAATAAAATTGCAGCAACTTTGCTTGAAGGTGGTCGAACAGCCCATTCAGCACTTATATTGCCATTAAATATGCAAAGCAATGAAACTCCAACCTGCAACGTTTCGAAGAACTCTGCAATGGCAAAGGTTTTGCAGCAATGTAAATTGATTGTTTGGGATGAATGCACGATGGCACATAAAAAATCTTTGGAGGCTTTAGACAAAACCTTGAAAGATCTACGGAGCAATAATAACCGATTTGGTGGTGCAATGATTTTATTAGCAGGAGATTTTCGTCAAACATTGCCAGTGATTCCATGATCAACGCCAGCTGATGAACTCAATGCATGTCTAAAGTCCTCCAATTTGTGGAAACACGTCAAAGTACTTCATTTAAGCAAGAATATGCGTGTCGAGTTGCAAAATGACCAATCTGGAAACATATTCTCTAAACAACTCATTGACATTGGTAATGGCAAATTTCCTATAGACATGTCGACTGGCTGCATTAACTTTCCTCAAATTCCTTGTCAGTTAACTCGATCAAAAGATGAACTTATTCAGAAGGTGTTTCCAGATGTTTCTCAAAATTAAAGAAACCATGATTGGTTGAGCGAACGAGCTATACTGGCTGCAAAAAACATAGATGTAAATGAATATCAAATTTCAAAATTCAAGAACAAATAACAGGTGAATTGAGGATATATAAATCAGTTGATTCGGCTACTAATCAAGATGATGTAGTCAACTATCCACCGGAATTTTTAAACTCGCTGGATTTGCCAGGATTGCCACCTCACAATCTTCAATTAAAGGTTGGATCGGTGGTTATAATGTTGCGAAATATCAACCAACCGCGTCTTTGCAACAGTACACGGTTAGCGATAAAAAAATTACTAAACAATGTGATAGAAGCAACTATACTCAAAGGAAAGTATAAAGGAGAAGATGTTCTCATACCCCGCATCCCAATGATTCCGACTGATGTGCCATTTAAGTTTAAACGACTACAGTTTCCAGTGCGGCTTGCTTTTGCTATGACTATAAACAAGTCCCAGGGGCAATCATTAAGTGTTTGTGGTATTAATCTAGAAAACCCATGTTTCTCACATGGTCAATTGTATGTTGCCTGTTCCCGTGTTGGAAAACCATCAGATTTGTTTATCTATGCGCCAGGTAATCAAACAAAAAACATCGTATACCACAAAGCAGTACAATGATAATAATAATAATTATGATTCACATGATTAACAATAAAGCGATTACTTACTTTTAAATCCTTATATATGTTTTATTTAATTATTTTTTATTCACAACGCCCTATCACCAGGGTGACGGTTCTGTTCAGGACAATTTTTTAAAATACGTAGGCACAAAAACTGCCACATTACAAATCTTTTTGACAGGACAAAGTCTGTCGGGTCAGCTAGTTATTAATGTAATCATGGATTTTTCAGAAGCAGTACCTTGATGGAATAATTTTCCAAATTTTAGTTTTAGTGTTTTCTTAGCAATTAGAAAAGCATATTATATTCTCAAACTGACCAAGAGAAAAATGACACTCAATTTAACTTGTTGATAAAAACTTTCTGATGATGGAACTCGTGTAGAAATATTATTTGGGCAATAATCATCATTTCTTATTGGTCTTCTTTCAAACGTTTCGACAGACATCTTCTGTCGTTTTCAAGGCAATAAAATTAGCATTTGAAAAAGAATTATAAGATCAGAAAATTGTTCAATTTTCACTAATAATTAATTGATAGAACTGCGAAAACTAAATCAAAGAATAAATAACGATATGGTGATGTTCAGATGTTTATTGGTTTGCTCCTGAAGTGTGAGAAGATTTTCATTTGTAAGTTCCAAATTTTTCTTTCAAACTATCGTATTGTGGACTCTCATCGTAGATCGGCGCTTTTGTGTTGAATAACGAGCAGTTTTCAGCGACATTTCACATAAATCTCCCGCTGATTTAACAGAATTTTAATTCTCTTATCGTGCTTCCTGCACCTGTCGAAGCAAAAAGTGCCTTGATAAGCCGAATCTTGTTATTGTGTGGATCCGCGATCGTGAGTCATAGTTTTATACCAGTGGCGTAGCATAGAAATTTACTATGTCTCTTTTCTGCGGAGGTTGTAAAAACAATCTGGGCAAGAGAGGTTACAGGTTGCAGTGCCAAGATTGTGAATTATGGTTCCACAAGTCCTGCATAAGCATCGGTGCTTCGGAGTTTGAGAAAGTGAAAAACCAGGATATTTCGTGGTATTGTGATGGTTGTGTGGGGGGTGATACTGGTTTAAGCGATGAGGTTCGTGCCCTGCCTAAAAGGCAGCGAGGGGTGTCACCCTTGAGGACATTATCAAGAAACTTAATGATATGGATGCCAACTATATAGGCTTAATCAAAAGAATTGACATTCTCTCTAAAGAGAATTCTGCCCTCAAAAATGAATTAAAAGAGCTAAAGGGAGAGGTGACCAAGCTAAAATCTGGGTACAGTTCATCGGAAACGATGTTTGCGGAGATTAATGAAAGGCAAATAAGGTCCAAGAATATAATGATTTTCAATTTGCCTGAGTCGCCAAATTCAAACCTGCAGGAGAGAATTGAGTACGACAGGAGTCGGGTGGTGAATATTTTGAAGCCCGCTGAAGTCGGCAGTGAGGATATCCTGAAAGTTATAAGAATTGGCAAAGGTAAAGATAAATGTCGTCCTCTTAGAGTGGTTCTGACTGGGGAAGAAAGTTCTAGACAAGTCTTGAAGAAAAAGAAAGACATTATAGGCAAAAGCGATGTTAGGATTGGTATCAATTTTGACCAGACTGACCTGAAGCGCTCTTATTATGCTAAAATTCGTAATGAGATGGAGCATCGAAAACAGCAAGGCGAGGTGAATTTGGTTATTAGATTTCAAAATGGTGTTCCCAAAATATTTGAGAATGTTCAAAAAAACTAGGATCACCCCCAGGTTCATTATCAGTGTATTACCAGAACATTGGAGGTCTGAGGACTAAGATGGAAGGTATTTATGCTATTCTGGAGGAGTGTGTGTACGGGGTGGTAATTTTTGTGGAAAGTTGGCTAAGTGGTGCTATTTTGGACAGTGAACTGTGTCCTCCTTCATATAAGGTATATAGATTAGATAGAAATGTTAGAACTAGTAAAAAGAAGAGAGGAGGGGTAGTTATTATTTTTGTTAAACAACATTATGAGTCCACAATTGTCAATCACTCGTATGATGATATGGAGCAGCTGTTTGTTAGATTATCAACACCAACCGGTAACATTATTTTGGGGGCTGTCTATCTTCCTCCCAATTCGGGGGAGAATCTTTATTAATCTCATGGCCTAACAATTGAGTAGGTTGCTTTACTGCATCCGGTTTCTAAAATTTATATGTGCGGAGACTATAACGCACCGGGTGCTAACTGGATTGATGGGTGCTTTCATATTGGTGTTGCTGGAGATCCTGCTACGGCTTTGGACGAATCTATAAATTTTTTGGGTTTGTCTCAGCTGTGTAGGATACCGAACAATCAAAACATATACTTGGATTCAATTTACCTAAAATGATTCTGCAGCAGGGATGCTTCCTGCTGTTGACTTATTGCATCCGGAGTCGCTTTATCATTCTGCTCTCCAGTTTAAGGTTCCGCTGGTTGCTGGGTTGGAGGAGTGGTTGAGTTATGAGGAGCAGGTGCTTGATTTCAACAGGGGTGACTATGTTGGTTTGAATAATTACTTGCTTATGTGTAATTGGGATTTGGATGAGAACAATGTTGAACATGCTGTATCTAAATTTTATGGAAATATATATAATAATAATAATAATAATACATTTATTGTTATTTTCCCAAATATACAAGTCTTACAACTTTTTCATACAGGCAAAATTGAAACAAAGAGAAAATACAATAGGCCTTAATAATTGCAGTTATCTGATTACAGAAACTGTTCAAGCCCCAATTTAGTTCAGAAAACTTGGCATAATTTAACCTTAATATAATTTGAATCATATTGAGGGAGGAAAGGGATGTGGAAACAGAAGGAGAGGGTTAAATATATTAGAGAGTTAGGTGTTACATTTTGATTTGTTTATTCATTTATATTATTTTATTTTATTTTTTAAATATTATTATTAACGTAGTTGGTTCTGCGATTGCAAAAGAAGTCCTTTCAATTGTTTTTTAAATATAGCCGGTGACTGTTCAAGAACTAAAGAAGAGATTGAGTTCATAACATGAGCAATATTGTAGGAAAATGATCTCTTGAAAATCTGTTTTCTATGTTTAGGTATTGTCAATAAAGCTCTTCTAAGATTTAAATTATGAACATCAGTTAGATACGTCAGCCTTTGATGGAGGTAAGCAGGCGTCGCATATTTCATTATCTTAAAAAAGAAAAGGGCCATGTGTACCTGAGCCCTATTGCCCATATTCAGCCACCCAGATTGTTTTAGAGCCGGAGATATATGTTCCCTACGTCGTATACCGTATATTAGCCTTACGCATGAGTTCTGAACTTTCTGAATTCTGTATCGATCTAGGGCATCCAAACAAGGCATAAAAACACTACTACAGAAATTGAAGTGAGAGAGGATGAGTGTATCGCAGAGCATCTTTTTTATCTCCTGTGACAGGTAGTTTCTGTAACCATATATCATCTTTAAATTATAGTATGCCACCCTCAATTTACTGTTGACATGTTCCCTAAACCGCATCTTAGAGTCTAAAATGAGACCAAGACTCTTCCCATAGTTTGAGTAGGGAAGACACTCATCATCAAGTTTGATTTTGATGGTCTGTCTGACCTTGGAAATCTGCGCATCACCGCCAAATACTATGACTTGAGATTTTTTCGGATTGAGCTGCAGAAGATGGTCCCGAGCAACACTGGAAAAAGATTCCAAATCCGCGTTAATCTTCTCCTCAGCAAGATGAATATCCTCCTCAGGAAAAGTCAGGTAGATCTGAGTGTCATCCACATAGTAATGCGAGCTACAGTATCGCAGGTATGAACGAAACATGATGGTGTACACAATGAACAAAAGAGGGCCCAGTATACTACCCTGCGGAACCCCCCTCCCCAGATTCAAGGGCGATGTACATCGACCGTCGAGCACAACACTCTGCGCACGGTCTGACAAATACGAGGCTATCATACGAAGGGAGTTGTCTGTAAAACCTATGTAGCGGAGTATCGCAAGCAGGATCTCATGGCTGATCGCATCAAAGGCCTTGCTGAAGTCCAGCAGGACCAACAGTGTTATATCACCTCTATCATACGCCCTGAAGATATCATCCGTAATATCCGCAAGTGCGCTTTCACAGCTGTATCCTTTCCTAAAACCTGATTGTCTTAAAGGCAGTATACTATTTACATCCAAGAAATGCCTTATCTGCTTTTCTATCGTTCGCTCGAGCAACTTGGAGAGGGTAGGGAGAATACTAATGGAGCGCAACTGACCATACTCCACGGGCATGCTGACCTTAGGCAAAGGAATAACCTGAGCCTGTTTCCAGAGAACAGGAAAATAGGAGTTCGCCAAGCACTCATTCACGATATGAGTAATGTACGGGATGATAAGCGGACAACACAATTGTATCAACGTTATATTTATTCCATCTTTTCCAAAAGCTTTAGTTTTTATGCTTTTCAGTATATTCATCACATCATGCTCGGTAGTTAGTTCGAAGCTTAGTTCACCAATCAATCCAGGAAATATGCGACTGTCATAAAAATCCAAAATCTCCCGCCTAGGCGAACTGTTTGCTATAGATTTCACGAAAAAATTGTTGATTTCATCAACATTTTGTAAGTTGAAGGGGATTTTATCCTTTCTACTACTTCTGGCGACGTTCAGCCTCCTAAGTTCACTCCATTTCTCCTTCGTGTTGCAATTGGTGTATGAAGGTATGAGGTTATTTATACCTGTAAAGATAATCGGACGGACTAACTATCCTAAATGGTTCAATGGTGAACTCATTTCTTTGATCAAACGAAAGAAGAAAGCGTATGTCGGGTTCAAGAATTCGAGAACATCGAGTAATTACGATCTTTTCAGCGACCTCCGTGCTAAGTGTAAGTCTCTGAACAAATTCCTTTACAGTCAATATATAGTTAATGTTGAAATTAACCTGCGAAATAATCCTAAATATTTTTGGAATTTTGTAAGTTTTAAGAGGAAGAACTATGAATTACCAAGCTCGATGACTTTGAATGGGAATACCAGCTCGCACGGAGGTGCTATTGTAGACTATTTTGCGGAGTATTTTGCTGGTGTATATAGCTCTGAGGTAATTGTACCAGCTAATTTCAATCCAGTGAACAAAATTATTGTCAGCTCTTGTCATTTCACGGTGGCGGAGATATATGACCTAATTGGTAAGATTAAGCCTGGGATGACTGTTGGTCCCGATGGGGTTCCAAATAGGTTTCTGAAGGAATGTGTCTGTGCAATCTCAGCTCCTGTTTGTGATTTGTCCAACTTATCGTTGAGAACCGGTTCTTTTCCTTCTTTTTGGAAACAGGTTTCTGGTTTCCATTTTTAAATCTGGCGACCGTTCTGACATAACAAATTATAGAGGGATATCTATTCAGTCAAGTATTCCTAATGTGTTGGACTGTCTTGTCTGTAACTATCTTTCGTGGATAATAGCACCGTTACTTATTGAAGAGCAGCATGGGTTTCGCAGGGGTCGAACCACGGTATCACAGTTACTACTTCTTGTGGAGGATATTGTTGAATGTTTTGAAGCGAGGTCACAGATTGGTGCTGTATACACAGACTTTTCTAAAGCCTTTGACAAAGTTAATCTTAATGTTTTATCAGCGAAGATTGAATCCATGGGTATCTTCGGTCCGCTGCATTCTTGGATGAAGAGTTTTATATATGGTAGATCCCTGTCTGTTAAGTACAAGAATTTTTATTCTGATTTGATTCAGGTTCCTTCGGGGGTACCGCAGGGTTCCCATCTGGGACCATTATTGTTCAATATATTTGTTAATGATATTGGGGTGGGTTTGACTAGCAAATTATTCGCTGATGACTTGAAGGTGTATGCCACTGTTTTTATTTTTATTTTTTTCTTACTTTTCTCGTTGATAAAGATAGAAGATGTCTATCGAAACGTCGGAAAACATTACATCCACAATAGATGATGGTAATAGCCCAAATAATCATTCAACACGAGCTCCATCATCAACAATATCTCGTCATTAACTAGGCATACTCCATTGTTTAGAGTTGTAGGACACTCAACAAATTATACAAAAAATTGATATTGTTCAATGATTGTTTGGGCTATTACCATAATCTATTGTGGATGCAATGTTTTCCGACGTTTCGATAGACATCTTCTATCTTTATCAAGGAGAAAAGTAAGAAACCTTTTGAAAATTATCAATTTTTAAAAAGTAAATATTGACAGAAGTCATGAAAGAAAAATAATAAAAATACATATTGTAATAGAGTAATGTCTACAGCCAGCGTGTTGGTAAAAGATTTGGACTTTTTTCACCTTAAATTCGATCCGTTTAAGCTAAGATCAAGTCAATTGATCAGGAAACTTTAGTTTAAGATTCTCAAATTATTTTGTTTGGTGATACATTTGGTTTCTCATTGTAGTTTTTGTTTTGTTATGTTAAACCACATCATTATGAACATTATTGTAATTATACTTTAGTGATTAAGGGGTTACCCGTAAATTTCCATACGTATTATAAATATTGTTGTATGCGATAATAAAATAAATAAATAAAAATTGGTGCGTATCTGTGGTTTGAAGACTTCTTCATTTAGTTTGAACGATGGAATTGGTGCACTTATGGGATTGAGAGTGATATTCATGAATATCTTTGATTTTTTTCTTGTAGGCTTCTCTTCTTTGGATATAATAGATGTATCGTTCCATTCTATCAGGGATTTTCATTCTCAGCATGTTGAACCGACTTGGATTCATCGGTTTCTAATACATGAGAGAGCTCCTGATGTTCTTTACTTCTCACTTTTAAGAGACGTTTTGTTTCTCTAATATTTAATTTTCACACTATCACTCATTGAGAACAATCATCTTCTTATCACATAGAAAAAACTAAGCGATTTATGGATTCAATCAGTTGTATTTCTTAAATATAATTAATTTATATGCTTGAGTTGCTCGTGAAATTCCATTTAACAATTAAATTTTCAGTTATTCTATTGGGTCTCCTGAATTGGACAGCAAAAAGAGAAAGCCTTAGTCAGACATTACAGTCATTAATGAAAGTTGATGGAGAAGAGGTAGTGAAACTACTTCAAGATATTTTAGATGCCTTGTTTAACATATTGATGGACCATCAACAAACTGATGTTTATGATACACTAGTCTTCGAATGTCTTCTACATATTATAAGTTTAGTAACTTCTGACTGGAAATATCAACACTTTGAACCTGTGCTTGCTCTTTATATCAGAGAAGGCTTCAGTGCTACTTTAGCTTATAGGTAGGTTGAGAAATACATTTAAACATTTTTTTTTCATCTTAATTTTGAACCAAAAATATCCTAATATTACATATGAATAAAAATAATAATGATATTGTTTATTAAAAAAAAAAAAAACGAAATGCAGTGCCCAATATTCTGCTCCAAACCATATCAGTAATTCCATGAGTTCCATAATATCTCTAGATCACAACGAGGAATTTTTGATGATGGGACTCATGTAGAATGATGTTTGGGCTATATCTACAATTTGATATTAATCTTTTTCTTACCAATTTTTTGAGAGAGACCCTCTATCTCCAAATTAATTAGCATTCGAAAGAGTAGAAAATGTTTGAATTTCCGTTTTCAATATTCAGTAGTCCTCGAGATTGCCTGAACTATTGAAATTGAAGAAAATTCGCACTCATCTATGGTTTGAAGACTTCTTTAAGTTAGATCAAACAATTGGGCCCTAATCTGTCAGCAACTCTATTGAAAGGACCACATGAAGATCTTGTTTTTTGGAATGAATTTATTATTATTATTATTATGAAAAGATACAGAGAAGAGGCTGTTGCCTATAAATCTTAAACAAAAATTGAAAATTATTTGGCGCTTCAGAAATAACAAAGAAAAAAACAGAGTATTGCCACAAGGAAAAAATATCACACAATTATTAATGCGTCCAATCTGTTTTTAAAAGAGTTTACACTACTGGCACAAACTACACTGTCAGTAAGAGAGTTCTATTTCGCAAAACGCGATTCGGAAGGAAAAACTGTCTCGAACGAGCACGGAATACCTCATGGTAAAGTTTATATTGGTGGCCACAAAAATGATTTCTATTTAACTCGAAAATACTGCCCAGATTGCCACCAATGAAACCACGCGGTATACGAAACGCCACTATTAGATCGCCACGCATTCTACGATCACTAAACAAGTCCAGCTCAAACATTTTTAGTCTGTCTTCATATGAAGGGCGAACCACCTCGAACGGAATCCTCGTTGCAGAACGCTGCACTCCCTCCAAACGTTGTTGGTCTGCGATCAGGTTAGGGAACCATGCGGGGCCAGCAAATTCGAAAATTGGAGTTTTATATGAGGGTCTTAATCGTTTTGTACCGTTAAAAGTACGGTTTCCATCTAAATATCCGACTAGGTTTAAGGGAGCTAGTCGGGCTGATTAGTATGAAGAAGAGAGTTCACAAAAGATACATGCGCCTCAGATTGGAGTCAGATTATTTGGTGTTCGGTCAAATTCGCCGGAGATATAAGGAGTTAAGTATCCAATTGTATAAAAACTATATTTGTGGCATTGAGAGTAATGTGCAGGCAGATCCTCGGCGTTTTTGGAGATTTATAGACTCAAAAAAAAGTGATCAGGGTTTACCAGATACAATGAAATTTCGGGGGACCACCTCATCTGATGGTAATAGGATTGTTAATTTTTTTGCGGACTTTTTTCCCGATGTTTATAGTAAAGAGGTGGTTGTCTCCCCTAAGTTTGTTTTCGATCACACAGTGGACGTAGGTCGTTGCAGATTTTCCTCTCGTGAAGTTTATGAGATAATTGATAAGAGCAAATCAAGCATGTCTACTGGACCAGATGGCATTCCTTCCTTCATCCTTAAAAAATGCATAATTACGCTGACCATCCCCATAGTCAACTTATTCAATTTATCATTGGACACTGGCCAATTTCCTTCAATGTGGAAGAGAAGCTTCATAATTCCTATTTTTAAGAGTGGATCTGCCAGTGACGTAGAGAACTACAGGGGTGTTGCTATTCAGTCTACTGTTGCGAAGCTGTTTGATAGCATGATCTGCTGCTTCCTCTCTTGGAAAGTGAGACCATTGCTGATTGAGCGCCAGCACGGCTTCCGAGGTGGTCGCTCGACTGTATCAAATTTGCTTCTTTATGTGACTGATATAGTTGGTGCTTTTGAATCCAATCATCAAGTGGACGCAGTATACACGGATTTTTCAAAAGCCTTTGACAGGGTCAATTTCAATTTATTGCTGACTAAGCTTGAGGCTTATGGGATTGCTTCATCAATGTTATCATGGCTCGGAAGTTTTCTGTGCGGGCGTACTCAGTCGGTTAAGTATAAGGGTTTTTCTTCTAGAAGCATAGATGTTACTTCCGGGGTTCCTCAGGGTTCCCACATTGGTCCACTCCTTTTCAATTTGTTTATAAACGATGTATCTCTTTCTCTTCAAGCTAAGTTTTTATTATATGCTGATGACATGAAACTGTTTTCAGTTGTGAAAAACGTGGAGGATGCCAAAAGGTTTCAGGATCAGGTTAGTTCGTTCCTTCCTGGTCGGAGGTGAATTGCTTGTCTTTGAATATAAGTAAATGTAGGGTAATCTCCTTTTTCCGTTCAGACAACTACATTGAGTATGCTTACCATCTTGGGGCGTCGTCCCTGAAAAGAGTTGACGTGGTTGACGATCTTGGTGTGGCACTGGATCATCGTTTGAACTTCAAACAGCACATCGAGAATATCTGCTCGAAAGCCGGACGCATGTTGGGGTTCATTATGCGAAACTCTTACGATTTTGGTCCTTGCACCATATATAAACTGTACTGCGCTTTTGTTCGTTCCATACTGGAATATGGATCAGTGATTTGGTTCCCTTATTATGCCTGTGGTTCATCCGTTTTCTGGCATACAAATCGTACATGCCGGTGGACGGGTGCTACCCTATCATTATGGATATGTTTGGCTTTGCGAGACTGTCAAGCAGGCGTCGCGCAACTGATTTCTACTATTTATATAGGATTCTGAATTCTGTGGTTGATTGTCCGGATTTTTTGTCGTTAATACCATTTAATGTACCTGGAAGAATCACTCGTAGTACTCCACTTTTTCGTCCTGTGTCTTACAGGACGAATTATGCATCGAACATCTATCCGGGGAGATGTTTAGCAATTTCTAATAGCTTAGGTGCAAACTTGGATTTCTTTTCCGTAAGTTTCCTCAGATTCAAGTCCAGTGTGAAAAAGATTTGCAGAAATGCGCGAGGATGGTTATCTTGGGTTTGTATGAGTGCTCGCTTTCAATGTTGTGAAGCAAATTATAATTTTGTTTTGCTACTTCAATTGTTTTGTTTTAGGTTTAAATTTTGTTAATTTCAATGAGTTTTTATCCTCCTGAACAATTTCTGGATCCAACAAGTATAACTTCTCCTGATAACTTGAAATAACACTCTTCTGTTGTTGAAACAAATTCACTGTCTGGATTTTTATCTTGTGCTGACAATGTTGAGAACAAGTTTTTCTTGATACTAGGAACATACCATACTTTAGTCAGAGGAAAAACTTGAATTCTACCATTCACGTTTGTTTTTACTCTAATTGTACCTTTTCCTAATGCCGGTACTGACTCTCCGTTTGCTGTAGTTATTTGGTGATGATTGTCAAATGGTACATAGCTCTCAAACACATTATTTTGGTTGGTAATGTGATTAGTTGCACCATTGTCAACGTACCAATTTTCTTCATCTTGTTCACACAACAATACAACATTGGAAACGGCTAATAATGAAACATTGTTCTTCGTATCACTTGCTCTATTAGTTTTGTCAGGTTTTGGTGGCTTACTATCTGCCTTCCATTTCAGACACTGTCCTATTTTATGTCCTCGTGATTTACAATATTTACAAAATAGATTACTTCTTTTGTTTACTGTATAAAAAAATTTCCTGTTTAGTCTCAATTTTGCTTGATAATGCTTTTTCATAAGCAACCAATTGATTTGTCAAGTTATCTATTGTTCTTTCTTTGTTTGATATGAGCATCCAACTTGACTTGAACGAGAAGTAATCAGAAGGTAGAGTTTCTAGTATTTTACAGATAAGTAAAATTTCAGGTAAATCACATTTACACTCATTTCCAGCAGTCATTTTGTCCTTCAAAATATCTTTCTGAATTTTGTCCCAAAGATTCTTCAGTTTTGATGTATGTGTGGCTATATCATCATCTGCTTGTTTTACATAGCTGAAGAATTGCATGCATAGGTCATAGGTCTTGTCCTCGACATTGCCATCATAAAGCCTGTGCAATTCTAGCCAAACTTCTTTAGCGGATGTTAAACGCATTACTTTTTCTAAAGTTTCTTGTGTCATATTTAGAGTCAGAATTTGTAAAGCATTATTATCGGCTTGATTGAAATCTGATAAGTCTTTCTCGTACCTGGTTGTATCAACAGTTGTAGCATCTTCTGGTAAGGATTTAGGGGCTTTTAAATTTCCTTCGATAACCTCTAGACCGCCTTTAATTCCTCTTAACAAAATGCACAATTTATATTTCCAGGTTGACCAGTTTGACTTCCCCTCTAGCAAACCAATTTGTATTTTGCTTGTATCCATCTTCTGATTTTAACTCTCTTTCAATTTGTAAATATCTTCTCATTTATTCTGTTTCTTCAACCTAACCACGCTCTGCTACCATGTTGAAGTTACTTTTATTCAGAATAAGGAACTAATATTTATTCATAAATTGATTGACACCTTTATTTGTTTAGACATCTCTAATGTATACTGATCTTATTAAAAGAACAATAATCATATAAACAAAATAAACTAATGGTTCTGAGAATACCTCCTGCTTCAACATTTCTTATCCTGTCCAGTCTGGTCTTTCCGAGGATAGCTCTTAGGGTTTTCATTTCCGCCGCGCGTAGCATACTTTTAGTGTTGTTTGTGTCTTCGCGTGCTTCTATGCCTTGAGTCTTATGCAAGTCTTATAGATCTTCATCTTGCTATCTGTTCCCAGGAGCTGGTTTGACCATATCACATCTCTGAGACACCCTGACAGAGGTGCTGCCTTAGTTATGAGACTTCCTACTTCCTTCGCCGGATCGTGGTAGCTGCAGATCATGCTTAGATATTTAAAGGCATTGACTCGCTCGATTGACTTGTCATCCACAACCACTTCACACCTGACAGGTTCTCTGGAGAATGTCATAGCTTTGGTTTTTGATATTGAAATTACCATGTTGTGTTGTTGGCTGACTTGATATATTTTAAAAAGCTGTCTCTGAAGATCGTTCTCCGTTTCTGCTATAATAGCTGCGCCGTCAGCAAAGCAGACCACAGATATTTTAGAGTGGCCCATTTTGTACCCCAAATCTAAGGATGTGACTTGTATTATTTTATCCATCAAGAGGATGAAAAGGAAAGGGCTCAGGCTGTCACCCTGTCTAATTCCGCCTGGTGTTTTTATGTTAGGTGTAGTATGTTCGCCTGACTTGATCTTTGTCACATTTCCCTTGTTTAAGTTTTTAATTAGTTTCCTGATTTGGGACGAGGACTGTCTTTTTATCAGAATTTGTAGGATGTCTGTCATGCGCACTTTGTCGAATGCCTTTGTTAAGTCTACGAAGCAGATGCAAGCAGGCTTGTTGAACTCTATTGATTTCTCCTTTAGTTGTTTCATTCTCACTGTTCCTCTCTATTCTCGATAAGTGATTCCAATTTGTCTTTTAGGATGCCAGTGAGCAGTTTCATGGACGTACTTAGCAGGGTTATACCCTGTAGTTTTCAGGTGATGTCTTTTGCCCCTTTTTGAAGATACGAATAGTGATGCTGCTAAGTCATTCTTCAGGAATCTGTGATGTGTTTAAAATTTTATTGATAAGAGTTAGCAGCTTCTCGGTGAGTTTCTTTCCCCCATATTTTAGCAATTCGTACGGGATGTTGTCTGTTCCCGCGGCTTTCCTGTTTTTTAGCTTTTGTATTCTTTTTCTCAGATCTTCCTCTGTTATCAAAACATCATCAGGTGTTCCGTCTTCGTTCACCCATGTATTAGTTGTTTCTTCATCTTGGTACAGCTCTGTAAAATATTTTTCCCAGATGTTAGGTGATATGGTTTTAGTTTGAACGTATTCATTTACTGGCTTTTTCCTGTTTTTCAGCATCTTCCATACCTTTCTTTGGGCTCCATAAAGGTCGTGTTCCATTTCAATGGTAAACTGTCTCCAGTGTTCCCTTTTGATAGCTCTGATGGCTGCATTAGCTTTGTTTCTATTTTCAACGTATCTCGTTCGATTGGTGAACTTGAATACAATAGATAGCTTTTATGTTTCATATCTGCCAGTTCCTTTACTTCCTTACAGAACCATGACTTGATCTTTTTGTTGGCGTTTATGTTGATTGTGCGTTCTCCCACCGACTCTGCTGCAGCTTCTGTTATGCAGGTTTTTATTAATTGCCAGCCTTCTTCAAATTCATCTGATATGCAAATGTTATTCAGTTTGCTTGATAATCTGAGTTCGTAAAGCTGTCTTGTGCTTTCGGTAGACAAAGATTCTATATTGATTTTTCTTATGTAGATAGACTTCTTTATAACTTTAACTTTTAACATTTCGCATAATACAAGCTTGTGATCTTTAAAATAGCGCGAATTTCGGCGTTAGCGAACTCCATGTTTACACGTCTATAACTGTTGAACGCAATATCCAAATTAATAATGCATAGCGTCGTTTTGTAGCTTATGTCAAGATCTTTCAAATTATGTATAGTATTGCTAGTTACGAGCTCTGTAGCGCTTTGTACATAGCCTCGTAATTCAAGAGACAAAAAGGTGGAAGGGAGATATTTGGCAACCTGTTATTCGTTTTGAACATCTCTAGAATTGTTATATATTATTATATCCTTTTAACGTAAACAATTAATTCCAGGAAACTTATAGCTGTGTTGAACAAAATAATCAGCCGTTCTGTACACAGTAGTTCTAAAACTAGGGATGAACTTGTTTTCAAAGCCATGAAGTCCTTACAACATGTGATGCGATTTATATCAAGATCTCGGATTCTCTATTTAGAGGTGAATCCTGATATAAGCCCTGCAGATGAATTTCATGATTGTTTATTGGAACTTCTGTACAACATCATACACATGATGTCTTCCACTCAAGATACCATGCTGAGGGAACAAGGTGCTTGCCTAAAATTTTTGCCATCGACAATAAACGATTTATTGTTAGTTTTTGATCATAAAGAATTGAGGTAAGTAAGGAAAAGATGTGACGTAATGAGTCTATATCAGCCGTATTTTCAGCGAAATTCTTTGCGAGATGTTACGTAATATTCCTGTCGGCAGATTAACAAAACAAAAAATGATGACAGTAAATGATATTGTGCATAGCCAGCTTTTCAATTACCCAGAGTGCAGAAAAATTATGCTTCCCGTATTTACCGAACAAATTAAAATTTTATTAGAAACGAATGAGGAGGTTAGTAAATTGTGTATCATGCATGTTAATGTATATATTTTGGTCTGTATCACTGTCATCAAATCTCTGCCACTGAAATTCAGCTGAGTATCCAAATGAAATCGACAAATTCTTCGTCGTAACAGTGTAAAAAATTGTATATAGCGATTTGTGATTTCACTATAGCATCTGTCTACCATTATAGATCATTCTGAGTGCCAAGTCGAAAGTCTCACCTTTTGACTTGTATGTTACTTTGCTGATTTTTTTGTTTTTGCAATTTATTCAGTTACTTTCGTGGCAATTCATATTTATACAGAGAGAAATTTATATTTAAATGAAATACTTCCATGTTACGAGGTAATCATTGTTGTAGACCACTACCTAATGACTCGTAGACATATTTTAAAAGTTGATCACAACAGTCTTAGTCAATCGCCGTGATCTGAATCCTTATTGATATTACAGGTTGTCTCAAGTTCGAGTGCCTATTAGACGTTTCTGGAGAACTAGACATATTTGAAATCTGAAAATTGGGATTATGATATTGTTCGAAGTTCTCTACAGAGCTTAAATATTTTCGAAGCCCAAAAACTTATACAGGGTTATACAGGTTATACAGGGAGTGAAAATAAATTTGACGAAAAATTTTTTTTTCAAGTTTTTCCATTTCTGGTATGATCGAGTATTCAATAGTGAATACATTTCTGTTAAAACCATTGTATTTAATAGAATAGTTTTCAAAATATCGAAAGAAAACTCCTGAGCGTAAACCGTTTTTACAACATCGAAGAGGAAAGATGTGAAAAAGTCATGCATCTTTTGGATTTCAAAAATATCATCACAGGGTGTTTCAAATTTTGTGTTGAAAATTGTGACATTAAACTGGCCATAACTTCTGTTTTTAAAATTAGAACCCTATTTTTGGCGCTCTTGTTCACCCGAACAGAGTGCCTATCATTTTGCCCGAATGTCTGTAATTTTGGAATATCGAGCCGAAAATAGTCTCAATCGATTGGGTTCGACTCCCTGATGAAGAATTCGTGGCGAAAGTTGAGTCTGTCCGGCCGGCCGTATCCTCTCTAGCATCCAAAAGGAATCAGCTAGAGTTTTCAAATTTTCAGAATAGGTTAATTGTCCAAATATCTCGGTCAAGTTCGTTGTTGGGCCAAATCCGTCGGATGGTTCAGTAGTTATGAGCATCTGAAATTTTGTTTCCTCAATAACTACTAGAATATCCATCCGATCAAGTTGATACTTGGAATGTTATTGAGGAGGCTGAAACGAAATGGCTTGCAAAATTTCGCAGAAATCGTCACGCTAGAAAATTTTAAAAAATTCCCAAAAAAAATTTTCAATACTTAATATCTCCTAAGACTTCATTTAGATTTAAATAAAAATCCGTCTATATATTGAGGTTACCGATATCTTACTCATCCCCAAATTTCATTGTCGTAGCTTTTCCCCTTCTGAAGATATGATCATTTTTTCATTTACTCAAGAGAAAAATAGAAATGTCATGAAGTCCGAGCTTTGTCATTGAAAGATTTGCCGTCAAAGATCGATATTCGTTTGACAACTTGCGGACCTAGATATCAGTGTCAGTTGGCGTAATATCAATCAAAATTTTCATAGAATTCATAGAGGTAGAATTCGATGTCGATGACGTTGTCAAAATTCAGAAAAGCACAGACGTAATATTAATCAAAAATTTTTTATCATAGAGAAAGAATTTGATGGCGTTGTCAAAACTCAGAAAAGCAATGACGTAAGTTTTTAGGAGAAGCATAGAACAAAATTTGGTGAAAATTATGAGTAGTTATTTTCAAATTGAGATAAAGGTTTGTTTATTCATTAGGCTTTCATATTTGCATCACATTGTCCCATAGTACGGAAAAAGACTATTGTTTACCCGACCAGAGAGCTTATAGATTTGTTAAGGTTTGAATATTTACTCGCAAGTAGCTCAACAAGAGCGCCAAAGCAATCTGACGTCACGTCAGTGCTTTCTAATTTTTTTTTATTATTGTGTTGGATTCTGCGGTCAAAAATAATGATAGTTCTGTCACATGATTATGCTCCTAAATTCAATAATTTCTGAGTTAATTGAGATTGTCTGGATTTATGGTGTACGTAGAGTCAAATTGATTGCATCTACATGTGTTTAATGTGTTTCCTATTGAAGAGATGAATTCTCATTCGCTTCGAAATAAGTCGAAATACTAATTTCATGAACTGCCCCTTTTTTGTATTCTTTAGGGGCTCTTACATTCCAAAATTTGGAAAGTTTGAAACATCTTTTCAGAAATTGTAAAAAAAATGGGGATACTTCTCATTGGATACTCAACATTTTGTATCATCCACCATGGATTTGAAATAAACAATATCATTAAGTGCATTTGAATGTGTATTGCGTATACAATTGAAGAAATACAATATAAGAAATAAATCCAAAATCTCATTATTAAAATAGCAACGACTCATTTTGTGAAATCAAAAAATTTCATGACGACATAAGACCTGTCTGACGCTTGTGCATTATAAATAGGATGATTTATCTTCTATGCACACAGAATATCCTTATGAATCCGATTCGAAGAATTTGACTCTACGTACTACATAAATCCAGAAAATCTCAAATAACTCAAAAATTATTGAATTTAGGTGAATAATCATGTCAGAAAACTATCATTATTTTTGACCGCAGAATCCAACACAATTATAAAAAATTAGAAAGCACTGACGTGAGGTCATATTGCTTTGGCGCTCTTGTTGAGCTACTTGCGAGTAAATATTCAAACCATAACAAATCTATAAGCACTCTGATCACGTGAATAATAGTCTTTTCCCGTACAATGGGACAATGTGATGCAAATATGAACGCCTAATGAATGAACAAACCTATATCTCAAATTAAAAATAACTACTCATAATTTTCCCCAGGTTTTGTTCGAATCTATAATTCCCCTTTCCTAAAAACTTATGTCAGTGCTTTTCAGAATTTTGACAACGTATATTATTTCAGCCACCGAGATTGAATTCTATCTCTATGATTTCCCGTTATGAAAAATTTTGATTAATATTACGCCAACTGACACTGATTAATGAGCCCGCCGGCATTTGTCATTCGAATATCGATCTGTGATGGCCATTGTTCAAAGAAAATCATCGGGACGTATGTCATTTATATTTTCTGTTGAGTAAATTAAAAAATATTTAGTAAGCACTGACGTGAGGTCAGATTGCTTTGGCGCTCTTGTTGACCTACTTGCGAGTAAATATTCAAACCATAACAAATCTATAAGCACTCTGATCGGGTGAACAATAGTCTTTTTCCGTACTATGGGACAATGTGATGCAAATATGAAAGCCTAATGAATAAACAAACCTTTATCTCAATTTGAAAATAACTACTCATAATTTTCACCAAATTTTGTTCTATGCTTCTAAAAACTTACGTCATTGCTTTTCTGAGTTTTGACGCCTTCAAATTCTTTCTCTATGATAAAAAATTTTTTGATTAATATTACGTCTGTGCTTTTCTGAATTTTGACAACGTCATCGACATCGAATTCTACCTCTATGAATTCTATGAAAATTTTGTTTGATATTACGCCAACTGACACTGATATCTAGGTCCGCAAGTTGTCAAACGAATATCGATCTGTGATGGCAAATCTTTCAATGACAAAGCTCGAACTTCATGACATTTCTATTTTTCTCTTGAGTAAATGAAAAGAAATTTAGAAAGCACTGACGTGAGGTCAGATTGCTTTGGCGCTCTTGTTGACCTACTTGCGAGTAAATATTCAAACCTTAACAAATCTATAAGCTCTCTGATCGGGTGAACAATAGTCTTTTTCCGTACTATGGGACAATGTGATGAAAATATGAAAGCCTAATGAATAAACAAACTTTTATCTCAATTTGAAAATAACTACTCATAATTTTCACCAAATTTTGTTCTATGCTTCTCCTAAAAACTTACGTCATTGCTTTTCTGAGTTTTGACAACGCCATCAAATTCTTTCTCTGTGATAAAAATTTTTGATTAATATTACGCCTGTGCTTTTCTGAATTTTGACAACGTCATCGACATCGAATTCTACCTCTATGAATTCTATGAAAATTTTGATTGATATTACGCCAACTGACACTGATATCTAGGTCCGCAAGTTGTCAAACGAATATCGATCTGTGATGGCAAATCTTTCAATGACAAAGCTCGGACTTCATGACATTTCTATTTTTCTCTTGAGTAAATGAAAAAAATGATCATATCTTCAGAAGGGGGAAAGCTACGACAATGAAATTTGAGGATGAGTAAGACATCGGTTACCGCAATATATATACGGATTTTTATTTAAATCTAAATGAAGTCTTAGGAGATATTGGGTATTGAAAATTTTTTTTTTGGGAATTTTTTAAAAATTTTCTAGCGTGACGATTTCTGCGAAATTTTGCAAGCCGTTTCGTTTCAGCCTCCCTCAATAACATTCCAAGTATCAACTTGATCGTATGAATATTCTAGTAGTTATTGAGGAAACAAAATTTCAGATGCTCATAACTACTGAACCATCCGACGGATTTGGCCCGATAACGAACTTGACCGAGATATTTGGACAATTAACCTATTCTCAAAATATGAAAACTCTAGCTGATTCCTTTTGGATGCTAGAGAGGATACGGCCGGCCGGCCGGCCGGACAGACTCAACTTTCACCACGAATTCTTCATCAGGGAGTCGAACCCAATCGATTGAGACCTTTTTCGGCTCGATATTCCAAAATTACAGACATTCGGGCAAAATGATAGGCACTCTGTTCGGGTGAACAAGAGCGCCAAAAATGATCATATCTTCAGAAGGGGGAAAGCTACGACAATGAAATTTGAGAAGGAGTAAGATATCGGTAACCTCAATATATATACGGATTTTTATTTAAATCTTAATGAAATCTTAGGAGATATTGAGTATTGAAAATTTTTTTTTTGGGAATTTTTTAAAAATTTTCTAGCGTGACAATTTCTGCGAAATTTTGCAAGCCGTTTTGCTTCAGCCTCCCTCAATAACATTCCAAGTATCAACTTGATCGGATGGATATTCTAGTAGTTATTGAGGAAACAAAATTTCAGATGCTCATAACTACTGAACCATCCGACGGATTTGGCCCAATAACGAACTTGACCGAGATATTTGGACAATTAACCTATTCTGAAAATATGAAAACTCTAGCTGAATTCTTTTGGATGCTAGAGAGGATACGGCCGGCCGGCCGGCCGGACAGACTCAACTTTCGCCACGAATTCTTCATCAGGGAGTCGAACCCAATCGATTGAGACCGTTTTCGGCTCGATATTCCAAAATTACAGACATTCGGGCAAAATGATAGGCACTCTGTTCGGGTGAACAAGAGCGCCAAAAAATGATCATATCATATATCATAAGAAATTTGGGGATAAGTAAGATATCGAACACCTCAATATATTCACTTATTTTTATTGAAATCCGAAAAATATCTTATGAGATAGTGAGGATTAAAAAATTTTTTTTTGGGAATTTTTTTAAAAATTTTCTAGCTGGACGATTTCTGCGAAATTTTGCGAGCTGTTTTGTTGCAGCCTCCCTCAATAACATTCCAAGTATCAATTTGATCGGATGGATATTCTAGTATTTATTGAGGAAACAAAATTTCAGATGCTCATAACTACTGAACCATCCGACGGATTTGGCCCAATGACGAACTTGACCGAGATATTTGGACAATTAACCTATTCTGAAAATATGAAAACTCTAGCTGATTCCTTTTGGATGCTAGAGAGGATACGGCCGGCCGGCCGGACAGACTCAACTTTCGCCACAAATTCTTCATCAGGGAGTCGAACCCAATCGATTGAGACCATTTTCGGCTCGATATTCCAAAATTACAGACATTCGGGCAAAATGATAGGCACTCTGTTCGGGTGAACAAGAGCGCCAAAAAATAGGGTTCTAATTTGAAAAACAGAAGTTATGGCCAATTTAAGATCACAATTTTCAACCCAAAATTTGAAACACCCTGTGATGATATATTTGAAATCCAAGACCTTTTCACATCCTTCCTCTTCGATGTTGTAAAAACGGTTTACGTTCAGGATATTTAAAATAAGAATAATGAACATATTACTGACTGAACATATTTGACTTTTTTTCCAGTTTTTTTAGAAATTTTGAAAACTATTCGATTCAATACAATGGTTTCAACAGAAATGTATTCACTATTGAATACTCGATCATACCAGAAATGGAAAACTTGAAAAAAAATTTTTTTCGTCGAATTTATTTTCACTCCCTGTATAACCGGCAGTTTTTGGGCTTTGGAAATATTTTAGCTCTGTAGAGAACTTCGAATAATATCATAATTCCAATTTTCAGATTTTAAATATGTCTAGTTCTCCAGAAACGTCTAATAGGCACTCGAATTTGAGACACCTTGTATTTGGACAAAATGGTAGCACGCTGTTTCACTCGTTCAATGAACTAGTAACAAGTCCTCAGGTTTTATTTCAAGTTCTTGGCTACTAAAATCAAAATTATTCAGGCTCATAGCCGGTTATTATTCTGCAGTTTAAAGCTATAATTTGAAATGTGTATGGAACCCTTTAGTTCAGTATTTCTATTATGGATTAAATTGCTGAAGTAACAACTGGATTGTACATATTGCCAGGCACCAACTGTCAGTTTTCAGTGTTACACCTA
This sequence comes from Micraspis discolor, assembly GCA_030674115.1. NCBI lineage: Eukaryota > Metazoa > Arthropoda > Insecta > Coleoptera > Coccinellidae > Micraspis > Micraspis discolor. The sequence goes on along the minus strand of JARTUT010001749.1, from coordinate 383,110 downwards.
TTCACGTTAGGTTAGCACAAATGAATGCCTACTTTCATCACTATTAATTCCAAGATATCATCTGCACCAGCTTACCAGGCAACCGATCGATGTGTATGTTGTACTTTATTTTTCTGTGCACCTAAATCTGGAACCTATATTAGTAGTTCTATGTTCTATTGAATGCAATTCTGTTAAATAAAATGCATGAATGTTTGAGCATGTTCTAATGAACTTGAATTGCATGTGCACCAATTGTTTATTATACAGGGTGTTTAAAAAAGGTAACCTATGTCAAGGTTAGGTAGGAAACTGCAAAATACGTAGATTTTGCGTAGTAAAAAATTTCCTAACGCCATATGTATTCAATATAAGGAACGTTGAAATCACCTGACTATGCTTAATATCTTAGCAGTGAATATTGGAGTACAATTTGATCAACAATACCCTATTAAATGGAAAACAAGATTGCAAAAATCAAATTATTGTGGACTTTTCGCCGTAACTGTGAACGAATGGCCTTCTCAATGCAAACTTAACTATACAGGGTGCTCGGCAAATGGACCGTCAAATTTTTTTGGGGCGTTGGTAGGGCCATTTGTTACCTTTTCAGTCTTGGAATCTGGGTCCTTAGTATTACGGTTACGGAGGTATGATTTTTTTATTAGGTTTTTCTAAATTACCCAAAATGTACCCTTCGAAGCCCCATAACTTTTTTGCGTGTGCTTTTGCATGCATTTTTTTTATTGTGTTAAATCTACATGAGTGTGTGTTTAAAAAAAAACGTATTTATTGTCACAGATAACACCACAAAATTAACACGTGGGCCTTTTATTGAAAAAAAAAATATGAAAGTATGAAAACATCTCCACTCCTATTGGAATTTAAAAAAAAGTTACAGCTATTACAAACTTAGTTTTATTTTAAAATGTTCTTTGGTTGCTAACCATATGCTATTTACGTAAGTCAATAAAAAAAATAATACTGCAAATAAGGTTTCAGTCAGAAGAGTGAAGAAAGTCGCACCTAAATAAAAGTACGGAATTCGACACAACACAGCGAGCAAGGAAATTTTACCTGTCCGTTTTAGACGCGATGGCATATGGCCATATGCCATCACCATATCAGCATACTCAGCGTTGGTGAAATTAGGCATATCAACAACCAAAATTAAAACAACAGTAGCAAAAAGTCGATAAAAGTAACAAAAACAAAAAAATACAAATTTAAAAAACTGAACAACGCGGCACAGACACTTCCAACAGCAGAGACAGTTAAATCTCGAATGACGGTAGGGTCAAGTCAGCGGTGACTAACCCAATCCAACCTAAGGACAGAAATAGTAATAATAATTCACACGCGTCTAAAACGGGCAGGTAAAATTTCCTTGCTCACTGTGTCGTGTCGAAATCCGTACTTTTATTTAGGTGCGACTTTCTTCACTCTCCTGACGAAAACCTTATTTGCAGTATTATTTTTTTATTGACTTCCTTAAAAAGCATATGGTTAGCAACGTTATAAACCAAAGAACATTTTAAAATAAAACTAAGTTTGTAATAGCTGTAACTTTTTTTAAAATTTCAATAGGAGTGGAGATGTTTTCATACTTTCATAATTTTTTTTTTAATGGAAGGCCCACGTGTTAATTTTGTGGTGTTATCTGTAACAATAAATACGCTTTTTTTTTAATACAGACTCATGTATACTTAATACAATAAAAAAATGCATTTAAAAGCACACGCAAAAAAAGTTATGGGGCTTCAAAGGGTACATTTTGGGTAATTTAAAAAAACCTAATAAAAAAATCATACCTCCGTAAGCGTAATACTAAGGACCCAGGTTCCAAGACTGAAAAGGTAGCAAATGACCCTACCAACGCCCCAAAAAAATTTGACGGTCCATGTGCCGAACACCCTGTATAGTTTACACCAAATTCTACCATTTTGGTGTGAAATAGAAGTTGAAGTTCACTTGGAGTTTCGATTTATATATCTAACCTTGAAAAAGTCAAGTTCAATACGAACACGCAATTAAATCTAGACTAAGTGCCAATATACTTTTCATGATATTTCCTATTGGAATACATCAGAGGTAAGTGATTTTGTACGTTTCATCGACACGAAGAGAGAATAACCCGTCAAAATACCCATGGCTGGGGTTTGAGATATTAATTAATAAAATCAGAAATTATGTTAGGATTATTAAGCAATTAAATATGCGCTTGTTACAGTTCTGAATCGAATGAATCCACTCCTTTGACTTTTTTGATTCAGATTAATTGGATTCTGTCTTCCAGTATGGAGATTTTTGTTAATCCTTTCAAAATTTACTTTAAGTTGAAGTCGAAAATATTCTCATGTCTCTGTGGAACAAAACATTTTGAGATAGTCCTCCTTCAGGTATGGTCTCAATGGGATCTGTTGCCACATTTCTATAATTTATTTGGTAGACGGTGCGCTTACTGAGGAATAAGTTAAGTTGTGGTTGCTTAATTTTTTCCGCTCAGTATTGGTAACACGTTGTGAGTTTGACAGTGGTCAAATCAGTGTCAAGTTACCATTTTGATAATTTTACATCAGTCGATACCTAGTTCTAACAAGAAAATCGTTAGTCTTATATATTTCTCTTTCTGCAGTCGCTGTAATGTAATCAATTCTACCTATAACCGCATATCGCTGTTGCACTTATTTTCAATGTTTATATTGTTCACGCTAAGTGAATGTTTGTCAGAAATTTGTAACAAGACAAAGTGCCACTTTAATGTCGAGCATGAGACTACTCTTAATTCTCTCAGGGTGGGCTCAATTATCCCAGCAACAAAACTACCCTCGGGTTTTGACAAATATATTTAAGTGTATAAGTACAATTCACAAATAACAAGTTTAAGGAATGTTCAATATTCCAAGTAAAACAGAACCCTAGGGAATCATCTTAAAACTATCTCAGTCGATAGCTTCCTCCCAGATAGAAAATAATGTCCCAGAGGGTATGGCCTGCCAGTTGACCAGAAACAGGTTGTATAGTTTCCACACAGGAGTTCCAGACAGCGACTCGATGATTCCAATTTTCATCTCAGTTGAAGAATGTGCTCCATGGCTAGGTGGTGCTCGGACTAGGGACTGGATATGATTTAATCTCTCATCGTGGAATACATCTCAATCTTGAACTAGCATATGTCTTTGGCCTCGCAATAGGATATAATTTGGCCCCCTGGGTGGAGCTATATCAGGATGAACCTAAGAACATTAGAAACTGCAAGTGCATGTATAACAAGGCTCCTTCTCGATTTCTTTTAGACAAATATTGAACAAATCATAGTAAAATTACATTATCTTAACAAATTAAACCGAGAAGAAGTCATGTTGTGAGGATCATTGGAAGCAGGCAATGCAAAAACGTGCCAAAAAGAACTAAAATTTCGGTTCCTGGGAGGAAATAAACACTTACCGAGAATAGTTATGTATTTCTCGCAAATCTATGACCCACAAGAGTCACTTTTAGATATTGATTTCAATAATAACTACAGAAGATGACCGGCATTTTATCTCGACAGAGAGAAAAAAAACTACGCTGACCGTTCGAGGTTAGCTTCCGCGGAACACAGATAACCGGCATAGAACACATATATATTCCATTGCAGGAGAACTGCTTCAAATTTCAACCATAACTCGGATGCGCTTACGGAATAACGTCAGTGGCGTGCAAATCGTTGCAAAGTTGGTCTGAGACTCAATTTTAAATATTAAGGGCTCAAAGTTTCAGGGCATTTCATCAAAAGTTTTTTCAACAGATTTATAAACTGTACGTGGGCATGGAATAATAATAGTAAAAGTGATTAATTGATTCCTTTATTGTTGTCTGTTCAGAGCTATATGAAGAGACACATGGATGAATTACGATGACTTTTACTTTGTATAAGTTCGTCCACTTTATATTCAGCATTCATGAATTTTTTAATATTATTTTGACAAAAATTAATTGAATATCGATTGATAATAATTATTTTATATCATTATGACAAATGTCCTAACATTATCTTCATGAGAATCAAAAGTTCATGAATTTTTAATATGCAGTTGACGAACTTTGACCGCTTTCGAGGTTTTCTTATACTTAACAAAGACATACTAAATTTTAATTAATGTCTTTTTGGATAGATATACAGGGTGACTCTTTGACCACTTCATTTCTATACCACTTTTTCCAATTCTGCTCCATTGCAATGTTATAAGCGGTTTAAGTTTTCAAGTTGGGCTAAGCTACCACTGGATTCCTCTCGAGATTACACAAGATATTCAGCTTTTGCGTTATATCATTCCATAAAATTGTAGAGACGTACTTGTTGATACACCTTGTTCTTGTTTAAGGCTCCAACGTGTAATATTTATGATAAAATTCATTTCTATTGCTCAGAAAATGTTGCATAACCTTCCGTCCATATTATCTATCCAAAACATTCTTATAAAACATTATTGTTTTTACTAGTTTTGACAAAATTGTTTCCAATTTTTTTCATCAGTTCTCATCTTGACTACAAATGGCGTTATGGAAATTTTTTGCTGGAAAAACTATTTTGCAGTTTTTCTTGCATTCCTAGAGACAGAATTGTTTTTTTTTTCAGAGATACACTGTAGAGTATTAGTATTGCATCTGTTAAATTCACCATTGTTGTCTTGAACTGAATGTACGCGGAACAACATTAAAATGAATGTGCTCTGAGTGTAGCTTGGATCGCCAATTAATTTAATTATTTACTCTTGGATGTATTTCAATCAACGAAAACTATTCTCTTATTACTGATGTGATAATTTTTTTTTTGTTTAAAATTTCTTGGGTGTATAGCCCTTATTTTATTAATAAAGGGTTATTGTTAAATTATTATTTAATGTATTTTTTCCCAACATATATTTCGGCGTATCTACGCCTTTTTCAAGGAATATAATACAGTCGACAATTTCCTGTAAATTACACGATAATAAATACACTTATATCAACAAACAACACAAAGCTTTCACGTACTTCATTCAAATCGAAAATTTGTATTTCCTTATTTATGTTATAAGATTGAAATGAATTTGGGCCAAGTTTTTGATGTCTGTTTTATCGTTCATAGCTTCTTTTTCTTTTTCCAGGATAGAAAAGTTCTCAAAATCCATTTTATGTTTTTCTGTTTGTTCATGCTTTTTAAGTGCGGTTATATTTTTGCAAAATTTGTGCCCATTCATTCGTTCCTTTATATATTGTGTTATATATATATTCTTTTGAACTTTTTTTTGTCAGGAATTGCTGATAGAGCTCTAAAACTCACTAGTCCAGAGTTCAGAAAACAAACAATAAAAAAAAGCAAAAGATATACTAGCCATTAATAACTAATAATAATTTGGGACGCATGCCTTTCACTTTTTATGTCTGCCTCTCTCGCTCTTAGGCGGGCTAACCATGCCCGAGTGGAAGGGACGCGTGCCTCTCACTCGCTCTCATTGTGAGCGCATAACGTGAGCGGAGCGTAACGCAGTTTCTTGAAGTGTCACCCGGCAAACCAATTTATAAGACGTTGTCACGTCAAAATCCAAAATAATATAATCTCGAATTGTGTCTACCGAATAAATTGTATGGATTGCCCTAAAGTATATATAGGACAGACAATACAATATATAAAGGAACGAATAAATGGGCACAAATTTTGCAAAAATATGAACGCACTTAAAAAGCATGAACAAACAGAAAAACATAAAATAGACTTTGAGAACTTTTCTATCCTGGAAAAAGAAAAAACGAATAAAACTAGAAATATACTAGAAATGATCCACATTAAAAAAAGAAGCTATGAATGATAAAACAGACATCAAAAACTGGGCCCAAATTTACTTTAATCTTATAACATAAATAAGGAAATACAAATTTTCAATCTTCTACTACTAACTCAATCTAGATTGAAAAGAACCAATTCTAACCCAGATTTGGGATTGTCACTTGTTGATTAATTCGTACAGGTGTCGCAGCATTAAATTGGAATAAGAAGTTGGTAAAACAAAATCGTGATAGCGCATCATCGTCACATTATTTCATTCATGGCTGACGAAAATATTTAATATTTGAAGATTTTTTAAAGTTTGATTTATAGGAAAAATAATATCTTGACGGATGATTTGAATGAAGTACGTGAAAGCTTTGTGTTGTTTGTTGATATATTTGTGTATTTATTATCGTGTAATTTACATGAAATTGTCGACTGTATTATATTCCTTGAAAAAGGCGTAGATATGTCGAAACATATGTTGGGAAAAAATACATAAAATAATAATTTAACATTTACCCTTTCTTAGTAAAATAAGTGCTATACACCCAAGAAATTTTAATCAAAGAAATTTATATCAAAGCACAAGAAATTCTAACAAAAAAATTATATATATATAACTCTTTCTGTTTTTATAATTAACAAATCTTATATTATGTAACTGTATTGAATTTCATTGGGAAAGTAGTTAGAGGTGCTTTTACTGGGTATTTTAGGGATTAAGTGTCAGACCAGATGGCAGAAGGCAAAATCGATCGGTTGCTAAGGTAGCGCAGCTGTTGGGAACTACACAACATTGTCTCAATCAACATAGAGGATATTCCGAAGAGGTGAAAAACCTACATACTAACAGTCGTGGAGCTTATTCAAATATATTCTTTATAGTACCATCATTTATGATCAAACTTTCTCAATGTAATATTTATTATGAAGTTGTTGAAAGTATAAACTCCAATTTCAGTATTTTATAGTTCACGATTCATTCAAAAATTATTTTCATCTTCGATGGTACTAAAAAGTAATGCTATGGGCTATTTTATTACTGTTTCAAAGAATCTCTCTGAATTAATCTATTTAGGTGGAGTTATGTATCAGAATACTCAGCGATTTACTGAAACTGCTTTATAGAGAAGATATTGGAAATACGCTTGATGATATTCAAGAAGTGATAAATACGGATTTGAGGACGGCGATTCAAACTCATATACATATGCATAGAGAGAATCCTTATGACGTAAGTTTGTTGTCCAGGTCGAATTTAGCACATTACTCTCAATTTTATTTTGCAGGGAAATTTAGTGGCAATTATAATTGATATATTCAGGCAGATGACGGAAACTCACTATACCAATTATATCAACAATTTTCCAACAAAATATGACATATTAGATTTCCTTATGGAAATTTTGGTAGTATTCCAAGAATTAGTTAGTAATCCTGTGTTTCCCAGTGATTGGTGTGAAATGATTATGCTACAAAATAGTGTAATACTTAAATCATTGAGATTTTTTTCTCATACAATAAGGGATCATTTTTTCGAAAAATTCGAATATCAAGCATGGAATAATTTTTTTCATTGTGCTATTGCTTTCATGACCCAACCTGCTCTTCAACTGGAAACATTTTCCACAAGCAAAAGACTGAGGATAATAAAACAATATAAGGATATGAGAAGAGAGACTGGATTTGAAATAAGATCAATGTGGTTCAATTTAGGTGAGAAATTAATAATTGAATTATTTCTCCTCGACATTCCTACAACAGGTGTGCTAATGTGACTGAAAGCAACCTATAATTATGTTTCTAATTTTTCAATAAGTATTCATAAGTCATTCAAGAATGCTTCGTTAACACTAGCTTTTTTTTCCAACATGAGTTCAAAACTGATTTTTTTTCTATATTCACCTTTTCAAATTCTATGATCAATTCCTTGAAACTTTTGATTTTGCATATTATTATTCATTCAATATAGAAATCTTATTCAATTGACTATAGATATTTATGAAATTTCACTCCAATTATTTGGTCAATATCCTGAGCGTTTTGAAGCATTGCTATTGAAATGGTTTTTATATTTATATTCTATTTCAATGTCTCTTTGGATATGTTTAATTATCTTCCATTCCAATTTCAGTCGTTGATTGGAGTTTATTTACTTGCGGAGTTTTATTATTGCGAAAATATTTAGTGACAATTTCGCGGTACAATTCATATAGTGCTTCGGATTGAACTTTTCAACAAGAATGAATGAAATTAACAACACTAATTATGAGCATCTATTCTACCTCACAGTAGATGAAAAAGTCATAACAGACAGAATCAAAATGTCGGACGAATGGAACAAAAAATTTCCCAAATCTGAAGACATAATAATTAAAACCAAAATTGGCTACTTGATTAAATCCAATCAAGAGAAAACGAAACTCATCACAGCAATGGAACAAATGATCACAGAGCAAATAATAACGAAATTCAAAGAAACTAAACCATATATAAGGGGAAAAGAAAGAGCGGAACCGCAACAAACATTCTCTGTGGTAATAACAGGAGTGGAAAAGTTCATTAAAGAGGAGGACATTAGTAAACACTTGACAGACATGAACCTAAAACACAGATTTTGCAAACGAATAATATCGAGAACATTCAATACACCTACAACACTTATTAGAATAATTACGAGCGAAGCTTCAACATCTGAAAAACTTCTGAATGATGGAATGTTTTTTAAAAATAGACATTACCTTGTATTTGCAAGTCACCCACCTGACCCCACACCAAGTCCATGCAGTAAATGTCATCAATTCGACCATATCACCGAAAATTGTCAACAACAAATGAAATGCAACAAATGCCAAGGCTCTCATAAGACAGCAAACTGCAAAACAAATCTTGCCCCAAAATGTAGTGCATGCGGATCAGAAGAGCACCTTGCATGCTCAGAAAAATGCCCAAAACATCCCAAAAAGCCCATTGAAGGTATTCCTAACGTCAACATCAAACCTCTCAACCGCAAGACAGGAGAATTAGAAGATCTACACAAAAAAAACAGCCGGATACACGCCCCAATTACTATTCATGATGAAATTATAAATACATACATCAGAAAACTCAATAAACCCAAAAACATCAACAGGGAAGAGCTTTTATACAAACTCAAGAGAAGATTCATCACACAGTACAAAATAGATACAACAGCTGTTTTTTCAGGCAACAGAATATATATTCTAATGTTCGATATAGAAGACCCCAACGAACCTTCACCAACTGAACCTGTCGACAATAATGTGAATCGGCAAATTCAACTCTGAAATTAAAATTCTCTACAATAACATAAACAGTTACATACCAAAAAAATACAATACAATGTACAGTACAATGTTTGTGGAAGCAAAAATAAAAGAAGAACACAGCATAGGATACAGAGACTGGGATACTATCCATCGGATAGGCCACAAAATAAACAACACAAGAGGAGGTAGTCTAGTTCAGTGCCATCCCAGCTTAACAACTCTCCTGGTATAAACAACTCTCTCAATGAAGCACTACACTTTACCATTCCTTTTAAAGATGAGAAGCTACATATCTTCTTAGTGTATATACACCCAAGGGCAAAAATTGAAGAGACCATTTTCACTAAAGCAGCACTGTACAAATACTCGATTATAGTGGGCGATTTCAACCCTAATCAAGCAAAAAATAAACAAATTGAAAAATTTCTCCAAAACGATGCGTTTAGTAAATACACCACACCTCCCACATTTCTAATGGAAAATAATCCGGACAGCACACCTGACCTATTATTTTATTCATCAAATCTGAAAGGAAACATAAAAATGTAGAACTTGTAGCAGACCTAGGATCTAATCATCTAGCGATGATGATCACCTTAGACATGGAGTCCCAACCTGACAACATTACGATGAGAAAGAGCCTACAATTTGACAAATGCAATATAGATAAGGTCAACCAAGATATGACACAGTTTATAAACCTACATACAAATACGGGAATAGACGAAAATTACATATCTTTATTCAACAACGAACTGTCAGATTCCATCATAAGGCACACACCTCTGAAAAAACACCACCCTTTTCCTGCCCGAACACCCTCCTTCAATAATAAGGATGATAAAAATAAGAGAAAAATGTACAGAGAATACCAACAACGACAAGATCCAGCTCTCAAACCTCAGATTAACGAATACAATAGGTCAATACATCGAATGATACAACAATACAAACAACACACCTGGACCAAGGCTTGTAACGCAATTTGCGAAAGCAAAGGAAGGAATTTTTACCAAGAAATCAAGAAATTATCAAAGTCCACATAAGTCAGACACCGAAAAGACAGAAGTGTTTGCACAATATCTCGAAAAAACCTATCAATACGATAAGGACCGAAAATTTGATGCTAAAATAGAAGAGAAAATTGAGAGTTGGTATGCAGATTACTTTTCCGAGAAGGTGAATAACACAATATTTGAAATAGAATTCACTCGCATATTATTGAGACATACAAATGGAGCATTAATAACTGTATATTCCCACAAATTTGGAAATCTGGAACTATCATCCTCATGGGAAAGAGTAATCGTGACCACTCCAAAGTAGAAAATTATAGGCCAATAACCCTCTTACCAGTTCTAGGAAAACTACTCAAAAAATTATCAAAACTAAATTGGAAGAACATTTTTGTAATCTGATACCAAAACACCAATTCGGATTCCGTAAGAACAAATGCACTCTACACCCACTCACGATACTCTTCAATAATATACAAAACGCACAGTTGAATAATAAAAAAAGCAGCAGTGAGCATCGACATCAAAAAGCATTTGATAGCGTCTGGATTAAAGGTTTACTATACAAAATCCACAAGTCAAATGCTCCTTCCTACCTCATCCATGTGCTAAAATCCTACTTAGAAAACAGGAAACTGAGGATAAAAATTAACGAGACACTATCCGAATCTTTCATCCCCATGCAGGGCACACCGCAAGGATCACCCTTATCTCCACTCCTCTTCAATATTTACTGCAGCGATATCGGCCCAATGGAGCAAGCCAACCAATATACTCTACAATACGCAGACGACACGATGGCTATTTCTCATGAGAGAACATTACAACATTGTATGGAGAAACTACAATTACACCTGAATGACATCACATCATGGTTGTCCAAATGGAGACTCAGAGTAAATCCAGATAAATCTCAATTGATAATATTCAACCACAACATCAACCAAGACTCCCCAACAATCTCCATATGCAATAAAAAAGTAAAACCTGCAGCGTCAATCCAATACTTAGGTATTCAGGTGGACAATAGAGCTAACTTACGTCTCCACACAAACAATATGAAAAAGAAAGTTATCTGCAGAGCAAAACACTTTAAATGTTTAACTTATGAAGACAAGGGAATTGACATGAAAACCGCTTCCACCATATATAAGACCATATGCCGACCAATGATCGAGTACGCACATCCTTTGTATGTAAATTGTAGGGAATCAGTATTAAAAATACTACAAGTGGCTGAAACATCATCTCTACGAACAATCACCAGACTGAGACATCCCAGGAACCGGCTACACAACCCGCCTAATAATCTCCTATACCAATTAACCAAAGTAGAACCAATCAAACAGCGTATGGAAAAATTAAATAAAAATTTCAGGAAGAGACTACTCGACTTGAAGGATGTAATTGATCTAGCGCAATACGATGTACCTAGACAACCACAAAGAAAATTTCCCACATGCACATTGTTGCAAAAACTTAGGTGTTAGATATTACTTGACTGAAATTGTGATTTTTTTTTTTTGTAAATTTTTACAGAATGTAACTGAAATTTATTACTGGCTGAAGGACTCAGGTCGATGGCCTTAAATACATTTATTATTATTATTATTATTAATTATCTTGATACTTAATTTTCACGTCAAAAAGATTTTTTGAGTTTAAAATAGATGTAGATGAAGAGTCACTTAGATAGTCAACCATATGTTTAATGGCCTGGTAATTGTCAGCATAAAATATAGTTGCATCCAACGAGATACCCCAACGAGTTTTTACAGGTTGTGGAGATAAGGAAAGATTTGAAAATTTTTCTTTGTGAAATTGAAAGCGTGTTGGACGCTTTGAGAATACTTTTTTTTACATTGTTTATTATATCATTGACCAAATACTGCTCTCTTATACATTCTGCCACTCTATTCCAAGAGCTAGACAAACTACATGTTGCAGATTCGATTAAAATATTTTGGATTTTGTCCAGTTTTAATCATACACCCTGTATGGTGGACATCAGCCATTTTTTATGTTTATTGTGAGATTCATATAGTTTGTAAACAGGGTGTCTCAAGTTCAAGTGCCTATTAAACGTTTCTGGAGAACTAGACATATTTGAAATCTGAAAATTGGAATTATGATATTGTTCGAAGTTCTCTGTAGAGCTAAAATATTTTCGAAGCCCAAAAACTTCCGGTTATACAGGGAGTGAAAATAAATTCGACGAAAACATTTTTTTTCATGTTTTTCATACCTGATATGATCGAATATTCAATAGTGAATACATTTCTGTTAAAACCATTGTATGAAATCGAACAGTTTTCAAAATATCTGAAAAAAACTGGGAAAAAAGTCAGTAATATGTTCATTAGTCTTATTTTAAATATCCTGAGCGAAAACCGTTTTTACAACATCGAAGAGAGAGGATGTGAAAAGGTCATGCATCTTTTGGATTTCAAAAATATCATCACAGGGTGTTTCAAATTTTGTGTTGAAAATTGTGACATTAAACTGGCCATGACTTCTGTTTTTCAAATTAGAACACTATTTTTTTATAATTGTGTTGGATTCTGCGGTCAAAAATAATGATAGATTTCGCACATGATTATGCTCCCAGTGTGTGTTCAATCGCGATTGAGAACACACGTATATTATTGAAGGTTGCTAGAAAGAGTGAATAAACCAGCGTAAAAATTCCGCGTCCAACACTAACAGTACGGGAGTCGGATTTTGAGGCGTTCTGCTCCTCGGAAATGTATCAAGCCAGCGAAACAACGACCGATGATCCAGAAGACGAAAATTCCAAAGTTCAATTAGATGAAGGCAAGAAGAAACGAAAAAGGACAAACGAAAAGTTATCAGACAACAAAAAAATAGATGATAAACCGTCTCCAGAACCGCGTCAAGCCGATTTAACAATATGGAGTCAATCTTTCCGCCGATAACGAAACAAAATACGCCACAAATAAACACCGAGAATATGGAAACTGACGAAATAAACAGGAAAAATACACAAACCAGCGTAAAGGCTTCGACACACCGCAAGATTTATAAAAATCTTTATTTTGTTACATTAAAAACTAAAATAACAAGAATTCAACTCGCGGATGTCTGGACTTCTATCTTTCCTAATAATCAGGATATCATCATCCAAACAACACAGGGATTCCTCATAAAATCTAATAACACAAAAAAAAACTTACTACAGGGATTGGAATACCTAAATACCAACAAAAAAATAGAGACATTCACAGAAACCACAACCAACACAATGGAAGAAAAACAAAGGAAGACAGCTGAGTCTTATTCTGCTGTAATTTCTTATGTTGAGACAGAAATAAATGAAGATGAAATAAGTCAACTGCTCAACCAACATGTCCATCGTTATTGCAGGCGCATTATATCCAGCGCATCATTATTCATTAGAATTATAACTGGTGATATTCATGCTTATGAAAGATTGAATAATGAGGGCATATACTATAAGTGCAAACATTATAAGGCAAACCCAAGCTATCCACCTGATCCACTACCCATTCCATGCAAGAGGTGTTCTCAGTTCACTCATAAAACAGAAGATTGTAATACACCTATCAAATGCACCAAGTGTAATGAAGAACATAGAGACCAGGACTGCAAGACAAATCTACCACCAAAATGTAGTGCATGCGGCTCGACAGAACATGTACCATGGTCATTAAAATGCCCAAAACGACCCACCAAACCCATCGAAGGAATCCCAAATGTCAAAATACGATCAATAAACAAGAGAAGTGCAGAAATCGATAAAAAATAAGACCAAAAACAGCAGGATACACACAAACTTCACTATACATGACCACATTATAGAAACTTTCATAAATAAGCTCAACAAACCAAAAAACACAGATAGACAGCAATTAATATTGAAATTACAAAAGCGATTTATTGATCTATACCAGATAAGTACAATTCCCACATTTGTAGGTAACCGGGTCTACATTTTAATGATAGATTTAGAACTGGAATCCAAAACAGTGGATACAGAGCCTTCGGAGGGGGTCCAATTAGACAGAACAGTTCATGATTAAATGCTTATACGCCAATATCAATAGCCTAAATAATAAAAAAGAGCTAGTTAGGCACTATGTGGAGAGAAATGTCGTCAATGTTTGATGATGGTTGAAACTAAAACAAAAGAGAATCAAAATCTGAAATATAGGAACTGGGATATGATAATCAGACATGGCAATATTTTAAATGAAAATACAAGAGGAGGTAGCATGGTTCAGGCAGCTAAAGAAATCTCAATAGGAAAATCAAACCCACCACATCTCATCAACCCCTGGAATGAAGTTTAACATTTCACAATACCATTCAAAAACGAAAAAATACATGTATTTCTGGTGTACATGCATCATTCGAGTAATGGTATTGAAGAAAATCTGTTAGTGAAGGCGTCTCAATTCAAGTATTCCATCATAATAGGAGATTTCAACATTAACAATCAAAAGAAAAAACAACTCAGAAATTTTTCCAGAAACTCTGACTTTGTAGAAATAAGAACTCCACCTACCTTTCTGGTGAAAAATAATCAAGACAGTACTCCCGATAGATTTTTCTGTACCAAGAACATATTAAAAAACATAAAAAATATTGAATTAACTCCAGACTTGGGATCCAACCACCTGGCAATAGAATTTTCCCTAGATCTTGACTGTATCCCCATGTTATACCCGATGGAAACTAAATATGACTTCACATTATGCAGAGTGAAGACGGTGAATGCAAAAATGTGTGAAATTATAAAACCAGAAACACCTATAACCCCCGATTATATCACATGGTTCACAGAAAAACTCTCGGACACAATACTGAAACAAACACCAAAAATCTCAGTTGGATATCACAACCAGAAAATTCCACCATACATATTGAAACTCATAAAGATCAAAAAACAGTTGTATCGAGAAATCCGAGAAAACAGCGACCCCAACCTAAAGAAGAAATATAATATGCTTAATAAGGATATCCATAAGCTTATATGCGACTATCGATCCCATAAATACTTAGAAGCTTGCAAGGAAATTGAAAACCTGAAGGGAAAAACTTACTGGAAAACGATCAAAAAGCTCTCAAAATATAACTCTCACAACATCACGTAACCAATTGAAGTGAATGGAAAATCAGTTACCAACGACCAGGAAATAGTCGATGTCTTCTCAGCATACTTTCAGAAGATTTTTGAAGTGAGTGAGGATCCATTCTTCGATGTCCAACACAAGGAACTTATTGAAGATTGGTACAGGAAAAAGTTTCCTACATTAAGAAATAAAGTTGATATCGTACCCATTGACCAAAATGAATATTTTGAAGCCCTCAATCATGGTAAGAACACGGCTCCTGGACATGAAAATATTCCCAGAAGCATTCTAAAACGGTTGGATCTACCAATACATCTCGAAATAATTCGAATCTATAACTATTGTGTCAGGGAGTCAAGTTTCCACGAGAATTGGAAAAGAGGTCTATTAATCACAATTCCTAAATCAAGAGCCGAAAGTGCTAAACGACAAAATTTCCAATTTGGTTTCAAACATAAAACATCAACTATCCATCCATTAGTCATACTCACCCAGAATGTACAATTTGAAAGAAAAGAGGGAAATCATACTGCAGCAATATTTGTGGACATACAGAAAGCATTTGACAGTGTCTGGCATGCTGGACTAATCTACAAGCTGCATGGACTAGGCTGTCCCATATATCTCACGAGGTTGATTGGTGAATTTCTCGCAGACAGGGAAATTCAGGTAAAAGTCAAGAACTCACTCTCTGGCAAATTCACCCCCAAACAAGGACTTTCTCAGGGCTCACCTCTATCGCCATTTCTATACAATTTATATTGCTCGGATATCTTACCAGAAGATCCTACAAACAAGATGAGTTATATATTACAGTTTGCAGATGACACCACACTCATGGCCCATGGTAAAAGTACACAAGATACAATGAACAGATTAGAACAATTGAAGAACATAATAGTTGTATGGTTGAAAAAGTGGAGAATAAAAATCAACCCAAAAAAATCAAAATTTTTGCTATTTCGTCATAAAAGCAACCAAAACTCACCGACTATATCCTTGGACAACACCATCTTGAAACCAAGCACAAATTGCAGATATGTTGGGATGACAATTGATCACAAATTGAACTTCAAAATGCATGTTAAATCGACTAAACAGGCTACTATCAACAGAGCTATCCAATTCAGAAAATTAACATACAAAAATGAAGGTATTAGCATAAAGACAGCCAGCAAAATATACAAGATGATCAGCAGACCTCTCCTGGAATATGGGCATCAAATCCTTGGACAATGCAACAAAAGTGTGACTAAAACGATGGAGGTGGCCGAACGAACCAGTCTGCGAAAGGTCACTAAAATGAGACATCCGAACAATCCACTACATAACCCAGCCAAGGAATATCTTTTCGAAAAAACAAAAATAGAACCAACAAGTAGCAGAATACTGAAACTAAACAAGAAATTCATCAGTCAACAGCATAACATTGATACAATGGAACCACTAATACATAGGACATCTCATCTTGAAAGACCCAAAAGGAAACTACCGGAACAAACTATAATTCAATATCTACTTAACTCACTTTAAATTTCCAAACATTTTATAGAACACAGACTTGCATACATATCATATACCACTAATGTTGTAAATACAAATTGTACATGGGCAGGAAGACCTCGGTCGTTAGCCCTTTGATTAGTTTCAATAAAGTCATTTTCTCTCTCTCAAAATGAACCGTTATTCTAGTTACGAAATTCTGGATCCATTTTGTATACATGGTGAATGTGACAGAATTATTAGTAGAACCTGCCGGGCCTTCAACCAGAAGTATCCCCATTTACCTTCCATCACGGAGAAGATCTTTAGAAAATATGTTTCAAACTTTCAAAGTTTTGAATGTGTAAGAGCCTCTAAAGAATACAAAAGAAGGGTAGTTGATGATGAGGAAAATGAAATTAGTGTTTTGCCTTATTTCGAAGCGAATGAAAGTGCATCTATTCGAAGTGCAGCCCATGAAATCGATTCAGACAGAAATTCAGTGCACCGAATTTTGAAAAAACACAACATGCTTGACTAAAAATATGAGAAAGTTCATGCATTAGAACCAGGTGACTACATAAAAAGGTTGAATTTTTGTAGCGGAATATTAGAAAAACTTGAAAATGATGAAAATTTTTTGAAAAAGATCATTTGGACAGACGAAGCAAAATTCAATAATGAAGGACTATTTAATAGAAAGAATTGCCACATTTGGAGAAGTAAAAATCCTCATAGAAAAAGAAAAAGAAACCCCCAGAACAAATTTAGTTTTAATGTGTTTGCTCTTTTGATGAACAATATAGTGCGGTACTACATTTATCAAGAAAATTTAAATACTGAAAAATTTTTGGAAATCCTGAGAAATTTTGTTTCTGGAACTGCCGCTGAGTATGTCGACTACCGCATATTATCAATTGGATGGGGCTCCGGCAGATGCACGAAGTGTCTGAAGAACTGAATGCAATGTTTGGTAATCGGTGGATCGGACGCCGTTCTTCACTGTTTAGGCTCCCACGATCTCCCGATCTTACTCCCTTAGATTTTTATTTATGGGGTAGAATAAAAAACATTGTCTATGAATCTCCTATTGAAAGCAAAGAATATTTGCGTGTGGAGGATGCTTTCCACTCACTAAAGGGGGAGGAAATTGAGCGAGCGACTAACCGAGGTGTTTCAAGACGTGTTCGAAAGTGTGTGGAACAAAATGGTTAGCATATTGAAACTCTTATCTGATCATTCATTTTGTTAATTTGAGATTTGAAACGTATTTTTTTTTTATTATCATAATTTATTTATAATCCTAATTCGGTGTGCTGAAGTAGCGAATCTATTTAATGTGTTTCCTATTGAAGAGATGAATTCTCATTCGCTTCGAAATAAGTCGAAATACTAATTTCATCAACTGCCCCTTTTTTGTATTCTTTAGGGACTCTTACATTCCAAAAATTGGAAAGTTTGAAACATCTTTTCAGAAATTGTAAAAAAAATGGGGATATTTCTCATTGGATACTCAACATTTTGTGTCATCCAGCATAGATTTGAAATAAACAATATCATTAAGTGCATTTGAATGTGTATAGCGTATACAATTGAAAAAATACAATATAAGAAATAAATCCAAAATCTCATTATTAGAATAGCAACGATTCATTTTGTGAAATCAAAAAATTTCATAACGATTAACAATAAGACCTGACTGACACAGACACATTCTAAATGGAATGATTTATCTTCTATGCTCACAGAATATCCTTATGAATCAGATTCGAAGAATATGACTCTACGTACTACATAAATCCAGGAAATCTCAAATAACTCAGAAATTATTGAATTTAGGAGAATAATAATGTGAGAAAACTATCATTATTTTTGACCGCATATTCCAACACAATTATAAAAAAATAGGGTTCTAATTTGAAAAACAGAAGTTATAGCCAATTTAATATCACAATTTTCAACACAAAATTTGAAACAGCCTGTGATGATATTTTTGAAATCCAAAAGATGCATGACCTTTTCACATCCTTCCTCTTCGATGTTGTGAAAACGGTTTACGCTCAGGATATTTAAAAGAAGAATATTGAACATATTACTGACTGAACATATTTGACTTTTTCTCCAGTTTTTTTTTAGATATTTTGAAAACTATTCGATTCAATACAATGATTTTAACAGAAATGTATTCACTATTGAATACTCCATGGAATGGAAAACTTGAAAAAAATTTATTCGTCAAATTTATTTTCACTCCCTGTATAACCAAAAGTTTTTGGGCTTCGAAAATATTTTAGCTCTGTTGGGAACTCCGAACAATATGATAATCCCAATTTTCAGATTTCAAATATGTCTTAATTCTCCAGAAACGTCTAATAGGCACTCGAACTTGAGACACCCTGTATGTACAACATCGCTGACAAACTTTGAAATAAATACAAAGAACTTGTCTTGAGGGAGTACTTTCGATATTACATAGATATTACATTTCTAGGTCAATACAAAGCTCAATTTGTACCAGGGCTTGTTGGACTCATACTAGAAATGACATTACTCCCTGAATCAGAATTGAGGAAAGCAACCATTCCAATATTTTTCGATATGATGCAGTGCGAATTCTATTCTTCCAAATATGTTCATGAAGGATATGGTGAAACAAAAAGAGATTCTTCTCATGTAAAAGGAAATTTTAAAAATTTTGAAAACGAAATGATTTCAAAGTTAGATACGTTGGTGGAAGGAGGAAGAGGAGATGAAGAATATAAAAGTATGTTTCATGATATTTTGAGAGATTTATGTAGTCAACATACGACAATGAAAGATGAAGGAATCAAATTTGTTGAAACTGTTTCTAAGTTGATGGAAAGATTATTAGAATATAGAAATATTATAATAGGTGATAATAAGGATAACAAGATGAGCTGTACAGTTAGTTTATTAGTGAGTATTTCTGATTTATTACACTGGCCTACAAAAAAAAAATTTTTTTTGGTGCCTAGAATTTTTGAGATGATTTCAACTATATTTTTATTGCTGAATCTAAATATGATAGCAATTTTTCTGTATCAGCTCTAGATTTTTAGATAAATTCACTCATCTATCAATGCTTTTTCCTATTTAATTAATACTTTCAAGTATGAGTGTTGTAAAATTTATACAAGAGATAGATTCTTGTATATTTTCCTTATTCTCAGTCTTCATTTGTAACAAATTGAATTTAAAATAATAAT
Source organism: Micraspis discolor (assembly GCA_030674115.1). NCBI lineage: Eukaryota > Metazoa > Arthropoda > Insecta > Coleoptera > Coccinellidae > Micraspis > Micraspis discolor. Next base: position 363,205 of record JARTUT010001749.1, on the reverse strand, counting down.
ATTTATTATAATTATTATTTCAATTCATTTATTACAAGTAGAAGACTAATAATATGAGATATATAACTGATTGGTTGACAAACTGTTAACAAGTGGAATTTAATCCTATTTAGTGTCATCCAGTTAGTTCCATAGAAATCCGATATATGGAGCTGTCCAGTCTGAAGTGAACTTCAACTGCAGGAGTGCGTTCAGAATCAACGTCTGGTAAAGAATGTACGTCCGGCGTAGAACGCACTTGGTTGTCAAAATCTTGTCGAACGTTTTAGAACGATTTGGGGCGACATCTCTCCTCTCTTTCTATGTTAGACTCTGTCTATTTGAAGTGTGCACGTACAGTTCATTTATTTATTTATTTGATATCTGAGGTTAAGTTGCGTCTGTGGAATAATTTCATTATTTGATTTCTTCGAACATAATATTACGGTTTTCTGAATTAGAATTTTGAACATACAAAAAATGGATAGTGTATTAAATTGCGATGAATTGAATATTAATATTCTGTCTAATATGTTGAATGTCGTTATACACTGTATAAATGAAATTTTTGATGAGTATCCGAGTAGCGAGGAGGATGAAGAAAATACAATAGTAGAAGTAATACAAAATTCCCGAGAAACCCTACTACTAGTGCAGAATTATTTTGAAAATATCATTCCTACTATAAGTGATGAACAATTCAGGGAACATTTCAGATTGAAAAGAATTTCATGACTTCTATTCGAAATGGAAAGTGTAGCCATTTTCATTAAATATAATATACGAGCACTATAACGATCATATCAATAAGTTTACTTATACACAAATGCAACAGAAATAAGCTTCATCCCCAACTTTAAAGTACTTTCGTAATTGGGAATTCCCTTAGACTAGTGAAGGGACTTTCTATTATAGTCTAAGGCCTAAGGGAATTTCAATTTGAAATTTTCGTCACTTCGCCGGACGAGCATATCTTTCCGATGTATTTTGCAAGATGCAAAGTTTAACACCCGGGCAAACGTTCCGATTCATTACGAACGGGGGTATTTTATATCCGACGTCGATTCCGAACGGCCAGGGTGCACTCCGAGCGACGTCTGACGTTGATTCTGAACGCACTCCAGTTGAGAGTTGAGGTTAGTTTGTGAATTCCCGCGGTGCAGATAGATAGTTAAAGTCATATGAAATTTCTCTTTAGTAACGAGTTGTTGAAAAGTAAATCTAAAAAGTAGATTATTAAGGTGAATTGTTGTATTTGTGTTGTTGAATAGAAATGAGTTCAAGTAGAAGAAGCTGTGTACATCATCCTGATATTTTTTGCTACATATGCGGATACACGTTCTTGGAAAACAGAGAAACTATTAGTGACTTTGTAAAGAGGGCTTATCTTGGATATTTTGGTATCAAGCTTGGTGATCAGGATAAAACCTGGGCACCACATATTGTCTGCAAAACTTGTACAAAGCATTCACGACAGTGGACTACCGGGAAAAGAAAAAGTCTGAAATTCGGAGTACCAATGGTTTGGAGAAAACCAAAAAATCACTTCGATGACTGTTATTTCTGCTTAGTAAATATTACTGGAATCAATCGAAATAACCGTAACAAGTGGACTTATGCAGATTAAGTCTCTGCAAGACGCCCTATCCCTCACTCAGAAGAAGTGCCAATTCCAACTTTTCAGCAGCTACCAGAACTCTGTGAGGACACATGTCTCTCTGATCAGAATTCTGACACTACTGAAGGTGACAGTAATTTTGAAACGATGTCATCAATTCCCCAATGTTTCAACCAAGATGAGTTAAATGACCTTACTAGAGATCTTAACCTGTCGAAAGAAGCTTCTGAATTACTAGCTTCCAGGTTGAAGGAAAAAAATTTACTTGAACCTGGAACGAAAATTACATTTTATCGCACAAGGGAGAAAGATCTGCTACCTTTTTTCTCTGAAGAACAAAATCTTGTATTTTGCCATTCTATTAGAGAACTCCTGGTAAAAATGGGTCTTCCTGAATATATTCCGGATGATTGGAGCCTATTTATTGATAGCTCAAAGCGAAGTTTGAAATGTGTTCTTCTACATAATGGGAACAAATATTCTCAACGAAAATGAAAGAGCAATATGACAACATAGCTTTGGTTTTGGAAAAAATAAAGTATCATGAACACCAATGGGTGATTTGTGTAGACTTAAAAATGGTTAACTTTCTCCTTGGACAGCAAAGTAGCCACACCAAGTATCCTTGCTTTTTGTGCCTCTGGGATAGCAGAGACAAAACGCAACACTGGGTTAGAAAAGAGTGGCCTAGAAGAGAAAACATGGATATTGGGGGAAAGAATATCATCAACGATCCTTTAGTTCCGCGAGAGAAAATCACGTTTCCACCCCTGCATATCAAGCTGGGTCTAATGTAGCAGTTTGTAAAGGCTCTTGATAAGAATGGATCATGCTTTGCATATATAGGAAAAAAAAGCCTCAGCTGAGTAAGGAAAAAATTAAAGCAGAAATATTTGATGGCCCACAAATAAGACAGCTGATTAAAGACCCTGACTTCATAAATTCAATGATTGAGATTGAACAAAATGCCTGGAATTCATTTGTTTCAGTTGTCCAAAATTTTCTGGGTAAACACAAAGCTGAAAACTATGTTGAATTAGTCAATGAGATGCTGAATAATTTCAGATCACTTGGGTGTAACATGAGCATTAAGGTGCACTATTTACACAGCCACTTAGACCGTTTTCCTGATAATTTAGGCGACATTGGTGAGGAGCAAGGTTGAAAGATTTCACCAAGATATCAAATGTATGGAGGATCGCTATCAAGGAAGATGGGATACTCACATGATGGCAGATTACTGCTGGTCTTTAAAACGGGATTGTTATAGAGTACATTCAAGAATGTCACGCAAAAGAAGTTTCCAAAATGTTTAGTGGTTAATTGGTTTAAATGATGAATTTTTCTGTTTTCTATAGTATATAATGAATAATATCTTTGTAATATAGTAAAAATCCTTTATTAATTTGTTTCTTTAAACCATGGTTTTTCTTTTAAAATAGTGTAATGTATAATTCACAAAAAAGGTGATATCTTAAAAATTCGAGCTGACAGGCAAAAACTAATAGCATATTTAAATTCAGGGCATCAAATTCATATGAAATCACCTCCAAAATCTTCGGCACTAAAAGCACTATTGACCAGTGTAATTTTTGTTGCCATTCAGTTATCTCTAGGTTCTAATTAATCATAATTGTTTTCAGGAATTTTATTCACAAATAAATCGCCAGGAAATGTATATACGATACCTTAACAAACTTTACGATTTACATATTTCTTGTGATAATTTTACTGAAGCTGCTTTCACTTTGGAACTGCATGCTAAGCTATTAGAATGGTCCAACAAGGAACTGGGTATTTTACTCAAAAGTACCAGGCACGAGGATTGCTTGACTCATAGAGAACTGAAAGTTGCTCTCTATTACAAAATCATAGACAACTATGACAAGGGGAAAGTAAGTTATATAATACAACAAAGCCAGGTGTTATTTTGATTCGATCCATTGATTTCAAGATGTGGGAATGTGCAATACAAAAATGTAATGAGTTAGCTAAGCAATGCGAAGAGGAAACTTATGATTACGAAAATCTGTCGAATATTTATAAGAAAATAGCTAATTTTTATGATGATATTGTGAAACACATCAGATTAGAACCAGAGTATTTTAGAGTTGGATATTATGGCAAAGGATTCCCCCAATTCTTACAAAATAAGGTGTTCATCTATAGGGGTAAAGAATATGAAAGACTTGCAGATTTCAATAGTCGCATATTGAATGAATTTCCCAAAGCTGAATTGCTAAGCAAGCTTACACCCCCTGGACCAGATATAATTGAATCTGATAAGCAATGTATCCTTTTATGGTTAATATTTCTTTAGTATACCATACAGGTCTGGAAAACGTAGTCGGAAACACTGAGGTTTACGTGTATTATTCGAGTTCAGTTCTAGTCCAGTGGAAGAATCGAAACCTCAGTGCGATTTGATATCGAATGAGCGGCTGGTTTAGTAAAATGGCAGTTTCGATTGTAGTGGGGATGCCTGGATCTCTGCTGTTCTTCGCGAATCGAAGATAAAATCGAATTCAGTTTCAATACAATACAATAACTTTTATTAGCATCAATGATTTACATGCTTCGTCAATTTGGAAGTTAAACATTCAATATTTTAAGAATTCATCGAAACTGTATATTGTCTCTTTCAAGAGAAATTCTTTGAGAGATTTCTTGATCTTTTTTCCATTGATTTATTTTATGGCATCAGAAGCCCACTGTACATTACAGGACCCCAGTAGTCTACTCCCTGCTGTGCATTCTTTAGTTCATGGTATGGGATGGTAAGTTTGTTTCTGGATCGTGTATTGAAGTCGTGGAATGAGATATTAGGTGGAAAGCTGTCTAAGTTCTTATGGACATATGTGGAACATTCCAATATGTATAGGGCTGGTATGGTAAGTATTTTTAGTTCCCTAAACGCCTCTCTACAACTGTCCCTCTATTTCAAACCCATTATTGCTCTCACCGCTTTCTTCTGGACAAGCAGGATGTCTCTGGCTTGTACTGATATCCCCATAGGAGAATTCCATACGTCGCCAACGAATGGACATTTGCGAAATAGGAGATCACCGCCGCCTCCTTGCTGGAAACTCTTTTAACAGTTGAGATGGTGTAGATTGCAACTGCTAGTTTTCTTTTTAATGAATCGATGTGCGCCTTCCATGAAAGTGCCCCATCTAATGTAACTCCAAGTAATTTGATGGTCTCGTTTTTACTACTCTTGATTTTTAACTTTTGAGCCTTTGATTCATTTATGACAAGTGAGTTACAGCTGACCAGTGCTCAGTACCTCATCCACGGCCTTAAGGAAAAAAGAGGTATCATCTGCAAACAGAAGTCATTAGATACATGTTCAACTCGTCCCCAGTTAGATTCAGGTCATTTATATACAATAGGAAAAGTAAGGGCCCCAGCTTCGATCCCTGAGGCACTCCAGACGTAATGTTTCTACTTCCAGATAGTATGTTATTCCATTCTACATATTGTTGCCTATTTGATAGAAACGAGAAGATCATGTTCAGAGCAGCACCCTCCAATCCATAATGTCTCAATTTACTGAGTTGAATATCGTGGTCCACAGTATCAAATGCCTTTGATAAATCTTTTGAAATAATCTCTGTTGTCCACTTTTCATCCTTTATTATCTCGTTCATGATCTCCATCGAATAGGTTGTTGTGGATTTGCTGGTCCTGAATCCGTGTTGTTGTCTGCCGAGAATTCCGTTATTTTCAAGAAGTGCTAGTAGTCTAGATTTGATTATTTCCTCTAATATTTTTGATATAGTTGGTAGTATTGAGATCGGTCTATAGTTTTAAGTGCAGTCAGAAATACTCCTTCGGAAAGACATTTGTTGAATATGATAGCTAATGGTTGTGCAATTTCCAATGATAGGGCTCTGATAATGGTAATTGACATTCCATAAATATCTCTGTTCGGTCCTTTTGTTATAGCATGAATTTGAAGCTGGGGCGATCGCTAAATATTTGAATTTCGCGCTAATTTTATAAGTCAACACTGGTGACTTCGCACATGTTATGGATACGCTGTGCATACGCATCTAGAACGCGAATTGCAATAGAAGAGCTCTCGCTATCACGTCTGTTATTGAATTGTTTATAAAATCACGCTAATTTTGATTTTTTTTTGGATATATTACACGCTTGGTTTCACCCGCATATTTGGAAGTTTCGCATCGCATTTTGATTGTGTTTTCAACACCGCATTTGAACAAAAGTTGGATTAAAAATCCCGCAGCAAGGGGTCCCTGTGAAGAGCTGATAATTGGAGCAGAGCCCTGAAATCATCGTAGTTCACCGCTGTGGTAAGTCATCATTGTTGACCGCATTTCTTTATATGAATTTTGTTGTTTCATATTATATATTTCGCGTTCGCACCAGCTTCAAACGCAAAAATAAATACAGTCCACTTATCCCTCAAAATTACTGAGCTATCGGACATAACAATCTCGTATCCCCTTTCCTTCGATTCCTCTGATGATGCTTATGACTTCGAATTCATTTGTTGGTTGAAATTCCAGAAATTCACACTTATCAGGATTACTCTGTATCAGCAGCTCCAAGGCTTCTCCTTTGTTTGCAGCTGTGTTCCCGCTCATTCTTTGAGCTATTGATGCAAAATAACTGTTGAATGCCTCTGCATTTCCATCCTTTGGTTTTGTTATCTTTTTCCTTGCAGTTTCCTTCTTAAGTATGGACCATATAGTTTTTGTCTTATTTGCTGAATTTTTTATTAGAGACTCGTTGAAATCTCTTTGTTTTTTCAATAGATTTTACAAGTTCTGTCTTGTATTTTTATATTCTTCATATATATTACTGCATTTTGTGACTTTGAAGATGGTATCTAGTATGTCTAGTTTGTTTTTGATCTCTCTTATCTCCTCATTTTAATTTATAGCAACTTTATTTAAGTTTTGCATTTTTTGTTTTATTTTCTCTGGAAATTCTAGTTCAAACCAGAGCCTAAGTTCATCAAAGAAGTATTGATAACTTTCTTCTGCTGACATAGGAGTGAGTACATTAATCCAGTTGTTGGCATTTAGTCTTTCTTTGATGTTATTAATTCCTGATGTTGTAATTCTTCGAAACTTAAAATTTGTGTCATTCATTAAAGAATCATCTTTTTCAGATGGAAAGGTTATGATTTGAGAGCAATGATCCCCTATGTGTAGATTTTCTGTGCTTGTGGTGTTCAGTTCAATATTAGAGAATATATTATCGATTAGAGTGAAGGTATCCTTTGTTATTCTAGATGGTTCATGCATTTTGTATTCTCCATTGTAGCACCTAAATAAATTGCATAGTTTTTCCTTATCCTTGTTTTCATTTAGCATATTTACGTTGAAATCACCGGATACGATCCATTTTATTTTGTGTATTTATCGAGCAATAAGATGTTCTCTAGGATATTATCCAGTCTATTCAAAAACTGATCTAAATTCATTTAATTTAACTTTTCTTGGGGAATTTCTACTGCAGATATTTCAGATGTCATATCTTCTTTATACATTCCAAAATTTTCTATTTCTTTATAACGCAAACTATCATTGACAAGTATTAGAGAGCCACCGTTCTTGAGCTTGGTTCTACAGAAGTGATCAGCAATGTTATAATCATTCAGAAATACTTTTTGCAAAATCAGACTCTGCTCATCACTAAATTAATGTTCAGTTATGCATACAATGTCAGGGCATTTTTCCATCAGTGCTATATTGAGGGTGTTCAGCTTATTCCGAAGACACCCAGCATTTAAATTTAGTAATGTGTTATTTTTTGTTATTGATTTGGTTTGGCGGTTAATTCCTGTTGAAAATTTGTGTTTGTTGTCGTGTTATTCATCTGTTTATTTTCATAGTTGAATTTGTATCTAGCAAACGAAACTCCCGCTGGCCAAAACTTACAATCATAATCTTGGTCTTTATGCACAAAGTCCAAGCCGATTTGGAAGCATTCGTTATCATTTATTTGGTGATATGTGATTATTTTTTTTCAACTATAAGGGTATCCTGTTCTGATATTTTCAATTTTTCTTTGAGATAGGTTTTGATTAGGTCTTCTGTTACTCCGGTTTTAATTCTTGATATGAAGAGCCACACTTTTTCATTTCCATTGTTTCTTCCTTGGAATGCAAGTATTCATCTCATTGTTTATTGTTGTTTCAGCTGTGCCAATCGTTCTTATTCGCCTAGATACTACTTTCCTCCATGGCGTATCTATAATATTAGTATTAGATTCTTCTCTTCTGTTTTTGTCCAGGTTATGTATGTTTGTATTTGTATGTTTACTTTCCGCAACCATAGAGAAACTATCAGCTGTCATCGGTACTACTTTGGGGTTATCTTTGAGCGTAGCGTTGACATTTCCTTGACCTTTAGGCGGTATCGTATTAGAGGCTTGTAGTTCAGATGACTGGTGATCTGTGTTTCTACTTTGTAGCGGCGCTGCAGTGTTTATTTATTTTTGAACTGCTTGATTGTATAATTTTTTGTCGGATTTTTGTTCTAGGAAACTAACCTTTTCATTTAATAATTTAATATTTTCTCGTAGTATTCGATTATTTTCCTGACATTCCTCCAATAATTTCTTCAGTCATTCATTCTCCACATTTCTTATTTTCATTTGTGTGATTAATTGTTGGTATGGAATTTGCGGTTCATCCGACATCTCTTCGACTCTTATATGTTTACAAATCGCTTCCTTACGGGTTGCGGCTATAGCCAGACAGGATAGATGAAAGTCACAATGGGCGCATTTAACTTCACTTTTTTCTTGGTTTTCATCAGCACGTAACTCAATTTCGCCTTCACTTGATGCTATTATGCGCAATATCTGAACTTGGATGCGATAACACCGTACTGTTTGAATATAAATTAAATTCCGCAAAAATAAAAATGTTTACTGTACAAGAGAAAATTCAAATAATAAAAAGGTATTTCGGTGGTCAATCAATTTCGGAGATAATAAATTCGTTTATTGTTGCCTTTGAAGATAGGCCGATAACTTCACGTTCGGCTATTAGAAAAATAGTTGAAAAATTCGAGCAATGTGGGTGCTTACAAACATGCTGTCATTGCAGGATCGATAAACCACCAAAGAGAATCAGTGAGACACAATTAGCAAACGAAATAATCTCCAGATTTATCTCCCAATGATTTCTTTCTTTGGGGATATCTGAAAAATATGGTGTATGGGCAAGAAATTGAAAGAGCGACAAATATTACTGAATTAAGGTACAAAATAATCCAACTTTGTGCCAAAATAGCAAGTACGCCAAATCTTCTTAAAGATATGAGATTATCTCTTCATAATAGATTTGGCTACTGTTTAGCACAACAAGGTGGATTATTTGAACATTTAATTCGAATTTGTCGATCTTCAATTTCGAATTTGTTGTTTTTTATTTTCATAGAAAATTTTTGTGTTTTCAATTTCTTATTACGTAGAATGTTTTTTGGTTTTCGTATAATTTCTTTTATTTTCAAACCAGTTATGGTGAAAAAGAGCACTAATATTCACAGGAAATTATTTGTGTCATTCATTGAGGCAAATTAATTCCTCCGATAAGAGTGGAATAAAATTGTATTCATTTTCAACTGACATGACAACACCCATCGCGTCGCGCTTCGGGAGTGTTACTGATTCTGATTCCTAGATCCCCACTACAAACTGCCATTAAACTAGACCAGCCGCTCATTCGATATCAAATCGCACTAAGGTTTCGATTCTTCCACTGTTCCACTGGACTAGAACTGAACTCGAATAATACACGTAAACCGCAGTGTTTCCGACTACGTTTTCCAGACCTGTATATGATTGTAGCTATTATTACTTGGGTATTAATATAGCAGTGGTTTCTATGTATTATTCCTTAACATTATAGATATACAAATAAATAAGGTTGACCCTGTTATGGATGAGGACAAACAAAAACGCTTTTCAGGAAAGCCTCTGTCTGAACCTATTCTGAAGTACTATCAAGTGAATAATATCAGGAAATTCACATTTTCCAGACCGTTCACAAGAAAGGATGAAAAACTAGAAACAAACAATGAGTTTGCAAATCTTTGGTTAGAAAGAACTGACCTAACTATACTACATCCCTTGCCTGGTATTCTGAGATGGTTTCCCATTATTCATCTTGAACGTCATGAAATATCTCCTTTGTTATACGCCATCGAAACTATGGAGAAAACGAATAGAAGATTGAGGAATCATATTATTATGTACAACAGAGAAAGAAACATTCAAATAAACCCCTTGAGTCTTGCTTTGACAGGTAATTTTACTATATTTCAGAAAATATTGGTTATAATGTAGTGAAAAGGACCGATTAATCTTGACTGTTGTCGAAGATCTTGTCCGGAACACCTTCGAAAGCTTTTTGTATGACAGTATTTATTTTAAATTAGGAACCATTCCAAGGGACTAACCAACCCCTAATATAACAGCCCACATTAACTTTCACTAAATGCCCTCCAATGAGATGCAAAGGGGCGTGGTCTATATGGAACGAATCTGATTTAAAATTGTTTAACTTCGAAATATTGGCGACAATCCATATAAGACTTTTCAATAAGAATTATTCATGATTTTGTATATTTAATGAAAAGAGGAATAATGTTAAGAAACTGTGAATACAGTGATTGACGTCTTATTTTCCAGCAAACGGTGGCATAACTTCTCAATTATTTTGAGTATTTTATAACAGGAGGAATAATATCATATTTACTAAGAAGTTAGAATAAAAAAAAAACAAATACTATAAAATTTCAAAATTGTTAAATGAGGTTCAGCAAAAAAACTATAAAAATAGACAACAGATGAAGTTCAATTCTGAGATGAATTTTACAATGTACAGCATCATTTATTTATGTTGATGTTCCTCAAGTTGATATTTTCCATATCATATAATGGATATAAGTTATTTTATTTTACCTATCAGGTTCCCAACTTCCCTACATCTGAACCAGAATGGAATATTTGTATAGATGTAGATGATAAGTACGGTGCTCTATTAAATATTACGACTGCGAAAATATTCGCTGAAATTTCATGTCCTGAATAGTTATACCAATTTCACACTAATCCACACAATAAAAAATACAGGGTGTCCCGAGAACAATAGATAAGCCTGCAACTATAGATAGACACTATCGTGGTCTAACTTATTCCAAATTTTGACCTTAATGAAAATTCCACGGTTTCCGAGATATTCATGGTTTTCGTATTTTTAGAAAATTTCCATGTGCGATTAGTTTTTCTAATGCCATTTCTACAAATAGAGAGGTATTTCGATATGGTTTTTTTTTTATTTCACATGAGATGGTTCAGCTATTACAAAACAAAACAAAGACTTAAATTCATCAGACTAGTGTAAAAAGTTAGAAACTCGTGAATTACAAAGAAAAATTGAAAACTAAATGAAATTTTCTTCAAGTTTGATGAGCTGCAGTGTAAAAGAAATGTAGGACGCCCCTGGTAGACATCATCTTAAAAACATGCTCAGTTATTGCAGATTCCAAAAAGGTATAAGCCTAGGCATTCTGTAGTTTTTCATTCTCGTAACTACTTGATTACCAAATAGTCGAAAAATTTCGAAAAACTGTTTTTGTTGTAATCGTTATTCTGAGCTCATGTGTGGATGTAAATGTATGATTATACTTAGCTATTCTGATTTGTTTAATCTTATGATTATTTTTCAATAGCAAAAGTATGAATCTTTCAAAGAACTTCAATACTATTACCAAATTACTATTCATTGGAAATGAATGAAGAATGCAAAATAAAACAATAAGTTTATTATTCATATCGAACATTTATTCATAATAAATGTTCAAATTGACGTCCTTTGCCCTTTGATATAATAAACAATAAAATTTGATTTACATTAATTCATTGAGTTTACAATTTTGATAGAATTGAAAATAATAAACTTCGTAGAAATGAAAAATGATATAAATAAAATTATTACAGATTCGATATAATTGAAGTTGTATTAGAACAATTTTACTGGGTATTGTTTTAAATATTTGATGTTCAAACTGTGAAAAATTATTTAATGAAATTTCTTGTTTAAAAAAAAAAATAAACTGCACAATTTGAACTTAATAACAGTGGATGCGCAGTGAAGGGCCGTAAAAGACCAAGCGCTCTGTCTCACTCGCACTAGTTACTGTATACGCTCCTTGCTCTCCGAACTACTGCTTACTTTGAATGCGTCTGGCAAGATGATAGAACCGTCGAAACTGTCCGGCTATTATGTAAACATAGATTAATAGGCCTCCAAAAAATTATATATAAAATTTAGGTTTTATAATATAACGTAAGTATAATTATAATAGTTTGAGGGTGCCCGGCAGAGGGTTGCAACCATACTAACTGTCTGGCAATGAGCAACGCGAGTTTTGATATTCTTATGAATCAAATATAAAACAATTAAGTTTTGTTTTATGATAAATTTGAGATGTAATTTTATACACATTTGTTACCTGTTACCTGCCAAAGCCATCGCTGCCGCAGCTTCATGAATGAGGATCATTCTTACCTGTACTAGGGACACACATAGAAAATTATTTAGCTTTTATAACAATCCGAAGGTCTGGCGCTCACGGGCTCTTGCTCCAATGCTTTCTAGATTTCATAAATTTTTTAACGGATTTCAGAAATTTCAGCAAGGTGTGCGTTGATTTCATTTTCTTCATTATTATTATTATTTTGTTCTTAGCGGCGGTACAGTATAATATATATGTTAGGCCCGAAGACCGAAAACGCTCAGTAGCCGGAAAAAACGGCCACATGGCGTTCTGGCTGTCTTCGAACGCACAGAACGCGTTTTGGTTGTTTTTAAACGCTCGCAACGCGTTCTGGTAATTGTTAAACAGCCGGAACGCGTTTGTCTAACGGCAATTGGTTCAAATGTAAGACCCTGTAGTTTTTTACATTTTTAGAATAATAAAAATAAGTTGTGTTCGAACATGTTTGGTACTTGTGGTCTAGCATTTCTTTATGAGCACTGATCACATACAAAACTATTGTATATTTGTCGACCCTGTACCTATTGGAATCAACATGTGGTACATTTTTGGAATCAGCTCAGCTAGAGTAATCCGGAAATGGGGACGAAATAGTTCAATGTAAAAAAAATGACGGTGATGTCATTACTCGAAAATAATTCACGCTGTATATTAGATTATTATTTTAAAATAAGGTAAATTAAAATAAAAATCGATGTGTTTCAGGATTATTTCTTAAAATGGTCTGATTAGCTAAAAATGAATTTGTTCCATACTTTACGGATACAATTTAAATGTACTATGTAATTCGAAATGTCATTCAAACAGTACCTATGTAAAGTACACAAAAGTTCGGAAAAACCCGTCGTTTGTATTTAATAGTAGTTTTCAATAATTGAATTGTTTCTAATAAAGTAATTAAAAGAGTTATAAATTCAAGTTTGTTTTGTTCTCCACAATAAATTGGATTTGTAGAAAATAAATTGAAATTCATTTGTTCAATAAAGAACTTTTCGCTTTTTAATTCATGCATTTATATATTATATGCTCGACAATATAATTTTATTAGTGTAACTTTCTTCCTAGAACTGAAGAACAATTATAAGAAATTTAATATTGTTGAAATGATTCGGCAAGAAAAACCGAACCCATCTTTGGTATCCAATTGTAGTTGTCAATAATTGAATTGTATTTCCATTTTCAACTTTGTTTTATGAGGGACAATATAAATTTTATCCTACGCAGGTAGAAATCGGCAAATAATACAAGTCGAACATTAAGAACGCGTTGTGAGCGTTGAACAATTGACAAAACGCGTTCCGGCTGTTTAACAATTACCAGAACGCGTTGCGAGCGTTTAAAAACAATCAAAACGCGTTCTTTGCGTTCGAAGACAGCCAGAACGCGATGTGGCCGTTTTTTCCGGCCACTGAGCGTTTTCGGTCTTCGGGCCTAACATATACAATGTGCAATTAATATATACTTTCTGGATTTCATAAAGTATTTAATGGATTTCAGAAATTTCAGCAAGGTGTGCGTTGATTTCAATTTTTTTTCATTTGTAGCCCATTTAATATCGATTTTCACCTGATGAGTTTCCTTATACACAGGGTGTCTATGTTTCAAAATCTTCGGCTATTTCTCGGATCCGATGCAAAAATATAATGTGTTAATGAGATACATAGGTTTGTGATTGAAAGAAAACTAAAGGAAAAATGTAGGATTGGTTGTTCTTCATTTAAGATTACGTTTGTTGATTTTTTTACATTCTCTATGTCCGTATCAGAGTCCATAAAGGACTTCAGAACAAGTGCTTTACGTAATATCGTATTGCCCAAATGACTGTACTTTTCGAACAAAAAGCTGAAAATGATCTGAATCGATTGTCTGTCTATGTTCAGTGTGTTATTTTTTTTCCGAAAAGCTTTTTAGTTTATAAACCGTATTTCCTTTTAGGAGGAAGCTATTGACTAGAATGAAAAACTCAATGCTAAGAGAAGGTTTGAAAATATTCCTCTACAAGTGCTCATAAATTTAGAGTGAAGTTCTATCCTGTCAATTTCAATTGAAATTCTTATAGACTCTACAAAAACTAATTATCAAATTCGGATCATACTTTCGGAAGTATTTCAAAATGAACTCTGTGAATATTTTTGGTTGATTTTTATATCCAGTAATTTTATAATAAATAATGAATAGGTTTTCTGAAATATCTGCCTATTGCCATAAAAATTGAGTTTTTTTTCTTTACTACTTTGCATATTCAGCAAGAACTGGTGCAGTAAAATTTCACTCCAATTATTTTTTTAGGTATTCTGGATGCCAATGTAATGGGAGGCATAAAGAATTATGAAGAGACGTTCTTTACAGAAGCGTATATTGAACATTACCCAGAAGATGAGATACTCGTTCAGAATCTGAAAAGTCTTATAGCAAATCAGATTCCTCTTTTAGAACTATGCATTCAAATTCATAAAGAATGTATCCCCATTTCCTTGCAACCCTTACAAGATAGACTTGAAAGTCGATTTTCACTAATGAAACAAGATATGATTCAAAAATATGGAACAGGGGTAAGAATGGAACAAGTGAATCGATTTCTGTTATTATCTCTTGAATTTTCAGATTTCTGATGTGAAAATAGAAACTGCAAAATCACAAGTTAAGTTGTGTGTCGCTACACCTGACCATTTTGACAGTTCCATAACTAATGGGTGAGTTTTATTTTTCATTATATACTCTTAGTTGTGTCAATATGCGGAATATATCATTTATGTATTACCATTCAGCTGCGCCCACAATCTAAAAAATCAGTCGTTTTTTGCACTGAACCTCCTATATTCTATAATTCAAAATTTTCATAAAAAAATGACTATCAATACTTTCAATAGAAGTTTTTTCGATACCTACAATTTCATTCTTTATTGATAACAGTCATGCATATTTTGGCATCAATAGATTTATTCCATTTCTTGTGGGTTTCTCACTAGTACTGCACAGATTGGTTAAATTGCATGAAAAACAAATATCACTTGAACTAAAGGTCCGTATTTTGTAAATCCTGGAATCATTAGTCATTTTTGCAGATAAAATCATTATTCATCTTTCCTCCTAAATTGCACAATTCTTGAGATATTTGAAGTTGAAAAGAATTGAATCGATATAATTTTGTCCAAATTTTCTGATTTTCCCAAATCCAACTCTGTGCTGAAATGATTCAATAATCAGATTTGTTAAATTTTGCCATATTTTATGTCTTTATTAAATATTTCTACATAAGGTTGGGGAAATCTCTCCAGTCTATGGTTCCACCACTAATTACTATAGATGAAATTAACCACTGAACAATTTTTGTCTTACATTCACCACAAAATCTGAATTGCCATTTGCTGTATTCATTATTGATGATGTCTAGCACCTTGTTTAATATTTAATCCAGAGTAATATTCCATAATAAATAGAGAAAAAGTTTTCCATCACTCACATAGGTACTTCGGTATATTGTCGTAATAAGCGTTGAAATAGGTAATGTATTTTCTGTCAGGACCTGTTAAATTGAAGACTTATCTTTATGAAGATCTGTTCTTTATAGCTTCAGACTTTCAGGGTTCATCAAATTATATCTATTCTAACATAAGAATGCTTCAAATTAAGCTCATATGAATTTTGAAAACTTAGAACCCAGTCTCCTAGATTTGTTTTATACCTTTATAGAAGTTTTTTCACATCTTTATTTCATACACCCATTCAACCTGGCTCACAAACTTAGGAGATAATAGAATTTGACTTAGTTTTAATATTTCTGAATGTTTGTTATGATGCATGGTTAATTAAAATTCAATCAATATTGAAGCTGGAAGCTCTAGGCTTATAAACAAGAAAGATTGGAATAGAAATGTATTTTCTGACCATAATCATTTCATACTGAATTGAATAATTTCAAACTATCGAAATTATTCTCAAAATATTTTCCACATTTTTTTAAAAGAAAGCTACAAATAACTGTTGCAGTTTTAAACAGAATCAAAACAACAAGAAACCACAGAACACTATTTTATTGGGAACTACCCACCACAGAGACGTTATAATAACATTTTAATGTGATAATAATTCACTCTAGATACATATTCTGAGGAAAATTATAACTGAGGTTAATAATGGTTACAGGTATTATCTTTCATTTAAAAAAACTTTGCAATTATTAATTTTTTCTCTCCTGGGGTTCGATAATAAATTAATATTCTATGGTAAGGCATTAAAATTTGACATAATCTATGAATTAATTAATGAATTAACGTCAAATGAATCGCCGAGTAAATGGGCGTGACTCGCATAAACGTCCAAATGTAAATCACAAGATAATTAAATGGAAGGATCAGGAAATTTCGGGATTCATGTAGAATGGCCCGGAAAAGAATTTTCTGGAACTCTGGAATAAATAATGGGATATGAATGAAAACACGATGGAATAGGGAACAGTTTCATATACGAGTTGTACGCGATAACGTCGTAGTAAGATAAGCTTTTATTTTGAACGTATATTCTGTGTATATGAATTTTGATGGTGTGAATGAAATAGTTCTTCCATGAGACTGTTTCAGTCCCATTCTTGAATGAGTTGTCATCTAAAGTACTGAAGAATATCTTTCTTGAAACGAAAATAATAATACCTATTAGTTCAATAATATGTAGATATTTTTTTATTTGCATATGCCTGCTAAAGCTTCTGACTTCATGTCTCAAATTTTCTGATAATACGTTACCCATATTCTTCATACTTCACATATGTAACTAATTATCACTTTCAGAAGAACGTCTATCAGCATCAAATCTCCAACTTCTACAAATAAAAGCACCGTATCTACGCCTATCGTAAGCCACAAGAAAGCAAGCAGGACTCCAAAAGAGAAGAAAGATCCAGTAAATCCGATATTCAGAGTCCCATTAGTAATGGAACTCAATGGTACACGAATGATAATGAAGTGATCAACTCATCAAATGGAACAACTCTATTTGAGCTAACACAAGAGGTAAAATACTAATAAACAAGCACGGAGAGAGAATTTATCCTAAAAATACGTAAGATAAGAACTTCACCTGCAGACTCGGGTTTCTGGCTTTTGGCTATCTTCAATACAACTGAGGTGCTTTCTATCTTTGTAATTTTCAACCAGTGATGGCCAAAAATTGCAAATACGTGCCTGCGATTAGAGTTGCTTCTTGGGTTATGGTATAACCGTTATACCATTTGAACAATATTTTTCTTTCAATTTACCTTTCTATATTTTAATAGAAATGCCATATGAAGGATGCTGCAACATCTTGATGTTGCGCTTAAATAGTTATCAGCTGAATATATGTGCAATATACCGTGCTCCTAAAAATAACGTTAATACATTCATTCCATATGTCAACTCAATTCTTGAAAAATATCAAAACACTATAATAATTGGTGATATCACAATAGATAAATTAAGTAAGAACTCTACTTGTAAAAATATATAGACTGCATTTCATGCAACGACTTTTAAATAAAAAATAAGGAAATAACTAGAAGGAACATCAATGGAGGAACTCTTGTCGATCACATACTTGCACCCATACCAATGAACCGATAACTACAACCGATATTCCCATATCAGATCATAGACTTCTGTTGGCCAGTGTAGAGAAAGAGACAAATTCACCTCAAAGAAAAATCATCAAGTATTCTTTTACCACCAATTATAAAAATTCCTATATATCATTAGCACAGAATTGGCTAGAACCAGTTTAAAATCATTAGACCAGTTAAAAGACATTGTGAGTTCTGCAAAAACCAACTCTACAAAGAGAAAAAAAATTATAATAAAGAATAATAATCACTGGTTTAATCAACACTTCAAATCTCTAATTAAAAGAAGAGATAAACTATACAAGAGAGCTTTGAGACATCCTAACTCTAAATGTTGTTTACAAGCGTTTAGGAAGCTGAAACTTCACACAAACAAAGCTATAAACGAATCCAAAGCACGTTATTACATAAATAAACTTAAAAACACGGAAAATAACACAAAAAAAATTATGGACGATAATAAAAGACATTTTACCAAATAAAATAAAAATGAAATCTACTCCCATCATCCTAAAGTATAATAATAAAACCTATTCAACAAAAAAAAAAAGCTAATGTATTCAATGATTACTTCGTAAATATAGCAAAAAAACTTCAAAAAGATATAAAAACAGAGGATTCCTATTCCTGAAGTAACAAACTTCAACATAGACTTCCTTGTGATTTCAAGACAGAGCAATTCTATTATAGACCTATTTAGCTCGTATGGTCTGAATAAAGTTTTTAATGAACCATCAAGAATTTGTGATACTACTGAAACTTGCATTGACAACGTATTTCTGAACACCAATTATCAGAATTGTAAAACAATAGAACTTCATATGTCTGACCATAGAGCACATTTAATAAGTCTGTTCGTAGCACATGAGTTTTCTGAAAATAAAAAAACAATTATTAAGAGAGTAACTGCGACACAAGAGGATTATGTTTCCTTGAAAAAAAAGTTGTCTGAGGTGTCCTGGGATGACTTTTTCCATGAAAAAAATGCACAGCAATCGTATTCGGCGTTCCACGAATACTTTATGCATATCATTGATTGTCAGTTGCCTATAGAAGAAAAAAAAAATAGGTAAAGGGACCAAAAAAAATCCTATTTGGAGAAATGAACGAATTGTGCAGATAAAAAATAAATTAGATGCTTTGGACACAATTGCGAAGGTCAAAAAAGGTCCAGTGACCTTATCAAATTATAATTCTTTAAAGAAAGTATACATCGAGGAAATAAATAAAGCTATAAAGGAAGCCAATGAAAAATACGTAAATAATGCCGAAAATAAATTAAAAGCATTATGGAAGGTAATAAAACATCAAAATTCAAAGCCAAAGGGTGAACTGGTTGAAGTGGATATCGACGCAGACATCATGAATGATTACTTTGCAAATATTGGCAGGAAAATTAATCACGAACTGAAAACACCTCAGGAAAACAAGTTCACAACTAAACACTTGAGTCCAGACAATGAAAAATCATGCTTTTTTTTCGATAGTGACGCAAATGAAATCAAACGAATAATAACATCTATAAAATCGAAAGAATCAACAGATATATATGAGGTCAATATGGAAAGTTTAAAGTTACTTAGTGACGAAATTAGTCATCCAATTTCTGTCATTGTCAATAAATGTTTGCAAGAAGGATGTTTTCCAGATGAATTAAAAGTAGCCAAAATTATCCCTATATATAAGAAAAAAGGAGTGAAAAATGATTGCGATAACTATAGGCCTATTGCAATCTTACCTTGCTTATCGGAAATTTTTGAAATGATCATTAAAGTAAGAATGTTGAAATGGATGGAAAAAAAGAACTTTTGGAACAAAAACCAGCACGGGTATAGAAAAGGTCGAAATACTACTACTGCTCTTATGGACATCATCACGAAACTTATACAGGCAATAGACAGGGGTGATGTAGTGGAGATGCTTAATTTTGATTTGAGCAAGGCTTTTGATGTGGTTTCACATGAGATCCTATTTGGGAAGCTAATGTCGTGTGGTTTCAGGGGAACTGTGCTCAAATTAATTAAGTCTTATTTGGAGAACAGATAACAACAGGTTAATTGGAGGGGTAAGACATCTTCTCGGAAGAAGATCGACTGTGGTGTTCCCCAGGGGTCAATTTTGGGACCCGTACTTTTTTTGATTTACATAAATGATATAGGATTTCGGCATTGCGACGGTTTATGTATTTATTGTGATGACACTTCTGTAATCATTGTATCAAAATGTATGGAGGCCCTTCTACGAAAGAAGGAACTGGTTCTAACAGAGGTAGAAGAATGGTTTTCGGGAAATCTTTTGAAGTTGAACACGAAAAAAACAACAAGTTTGGTATTTGGCACTAGATAATGTCGAGAGTATGAGAATTTTTGGGTATGGTTCTGGACAACAGATTGGATTGGACCTGGTATGTTCCAGGTTATCAAGGATTGTCTATTTATTGAGAAGACTGAAAAAATGTGGCACCTATGAGATGGTGAGAACTGCCTATTTTGCAAACTTCCAAAATGTATTGCAGTATGGGATACTTTTATGGGGCAAAGCCTCTGAGACCTCGAGTACACATCCTGCAGAAGAAGGCCATTAGAATCATGCATGATATCAAAAGAAGAGAAACATGTAGACCAGTCTATGTTAAATATGGAATACTCACCTTTCCATCACTCTATATAAAAGAGTGTTTGACATATATCCATTCCAGAAAAACCATCTTGATGCAGAATGGATCATGGCATTCGTTTAACACCAGGTATAAAAACGACCTATTAACTCCTTTGCATAAACGGAAGTACACACAGAATTTCTCGACTTACTGGGGAATCAAGATGTACAATAGTTTGCCTATGGATGTGAGGAATCTCCCAGAAAAGCAATTCATGAAAAAAATTGAAGAAACATTGATGAAAAATGCTTTCTATTCAGTAGAAGAGTTATAATTGGTCTTGTTAGAATTTAAGTTTGACTATCCATGTAAATTATTGATGGAAATAAATTACTCATTACTCACATAGGTACTTCGGTATATTGTCGTAATAAGCGTTGAAGTAGGTAATGTATTTTCTGTCAGGACCTGTTAAATTGAAGACTTATCTTTATGAAGATCTGTTCTTTATAGCTTTAGACTTTCAGGGTTCATCAAATTATATCTATTCTAACATAGGAATGCTTCAAATTAAGCTCATATGAGTTTTAAAAACTTAGAACACAGTCTCCTCGTTTTGTTTTGTACCTTTATAGAAGTTTTTTCACATCTTTATTTTATACACCGATTCAACCTGGTTCACAAACTTAGGAGATAATAGAATTTGACTTAGTTTTAATATTTCTGAATGTTTGTTATGATGCATGGTTAATTAAAATTCAATCAATATTCAAGCTGGAAGCTTTAAGGTTATAAACAAGAAAGATTAGAATAGAAATGTATTTTCTGACCATAATCATTTCATACTGAATTGAATAATTTCAAACTATCGAAATTATTCTCAAAATATTTTCCACATTTTTTTAAAAGAAAGCTACAAATAACTGTTGCAGTTTCAAACAGAATCAAAGCAACAAGAAACCACAGAACACTATTTTATTGGGAACTACCCACCATAGAGACGTTATAATAACATTTTAATGTGATAATAATTCACTCTAGATACATATTCTGAGGAAAATTATAACTGAGGTTAATAATGGTTACAGGTATCTTTCATTTAAAAAACTTTGCAATTATTAATTTTTTCTCTCCTGGGGTTCGATAATAAATTAATATTCTATGGTAAGGCATTAAAATTCGACATAATCTATGAATTAAATAATTAACGTCAAATGAATCGCCGAGTAAATGGGCGTGACTCGCATAAACGTCCAAATGTAAATCACAAGATAATTAAATGGAAGGATCAGGAAATTTCGGGATTCATGTAGAATGGCCCGGAAAAGAATTTTCTGGAACTCTGGAATAAATAATGGGATATGAATGAAAACACGATGGAATAGGGAACAGTTTCATATACGAGTTGTACGCGATAACGTCGTAGTAAGATAAGCTTTTATTTTGAACGTATATTCTGTGTATATGAATTTTGATGGTGTGAATGAAATAGTTCTTCCATGAGACTGTTTCAGTCCCATTCTTGAATGAGTTGTCATCTAAAGTACTGAAGAATATCTTTCTTGAAACGAAAATAATAATACCTATTAGTTCAATAATATGTAGATATTTTTTTTTATTTGCATATGCCTGCTAAAGCTTCTGACTTCATGTCTCAAATTTTCTGATAATACGTTACCCATATTCTTCATACTTCACATATGTAACTAATTATCACTTTCAGAAGAACGTCTATCAGCATCAAATCTCCAACTTCTACAAATAAAAGCACCGTATCTACGCCTATCGTAAGCCACAAGAAAGCAAGCAGGACTCCAAAAGAGAAGAGAAGATCCAGTAAATCCGATATTCAGAGTCCCATTAGTAATGGAACTCAATGGTACACGAATGATAATGAAGTGATCAACTCATCAAATGGAACAACTCTATTTGAGCTAACACAAGAGGTAAAATACTAATAAACAAGCACAGAGAGAGAATTTATCCTAAAAATACGTAAGATAAGAACTTCACCTGCAGACTCGGGTTTCTGGCTTTTGGCTATCTTCAATACAACTGAGGTGCTTTCTATCTTTGTAATTTTTCACCCAGTGATGGCCAAAAATTGCAAATACGTGCCTGCGATTAGAGTTGCTTCTTGGGTTATAGTATAACCGTTATACCATTTGAACAATATTTTTCTTTCAATTTACCTTTCTATATTTTAATAGAAATGCCATATGAAGGATGCTGCAACATCTTGATGTTGCGCTTAAATAGTTATCAGCTGAATATATGTGCAATATACCGTGCTCCTAAAAATAACGTTAATACATTCATTCCATATGTCAACTCAATTCTTGAAAAATATCAAAACACTATAATAATTGGTGATATCACAATAGATAAATTAAATAATAACTCTACTTGTAAAAAATATATAGACTGCATTTCATGTAACGACTTTTAAATAAAAAATAAGGAAATAACTAGAAGGAACATCAATGGAGGAACTCTTGTCGATCACATACTTGCACCCATACCAATGAACGATAATTACAACCGATATTCCCATATCAGATCATAGACTTCTGTTGGCCAGTGAAGAGAAAGAGACAAATTCACCTCAAAGAAAAACCATCAAGTATTCTTTTACCACCAATTATAAAAATTCCAATATATCATTAGCACAGAATTGGCTAGAACCAGTTTAAAATCATTAGACCAGTTAATAGACATTGTGAGTTCTGCAAAAACCAACTCTACAAAGAGAAAAAAATTATATAATAATAATAATACTGGTTTAATCAATAATCACTGGTTTAATCAACGACTTCAAATCTTAATAATTAAAACTTACCCCAGAAGAGATAAACTATACAAAAGAGATGGAAACAGCTTTGAGACATCAAAGTTTGTAATACTCTAAATGTTGTTTACAAGCAGATTTAAACAGATGAACAGCTTTCCTCGAAATTATGTAATCTTGAAGGCGACAACAATTCTCAAAAAACTTTAAAAGAATACAACGTTCCTCACTTTCCGGCACACATAAACAAAGTGACAAATATCCAAGCTATAAACGAATCCAAAGCACGTTATTACATCCTAAATAAACAAGCGTTCAAACTTAAAACACAGGAAAATAACACAAAAAATTATGGACGATAATAAAAGACATTTTACCAAATAAAATAAAAATGAAATCTACTCCCATCATCCTAAAGTATAATAATAAAACCTATTCAACAAAAAAAAAATGGAAAATAATAGCTAATGTATTCAATGATTACTTCGTAAATATAGCAAAAACTTCAAAAAAATATAGCAAAAAAACTTCAAAATATAAAAAAACAGAGGATTCCTATTCCTGAAGTAACAAATGACAAAACCATTTTGCTCCATCCAACAAGTGAACACAAAGTAAAAGGGATTATATCATCTATAAAAAAAATGCTCACCAGGCCCAGATAATGTCACCATACAGGATGTTCTCAAAATATATCACATTGTAAAATTTGTTAAATAAATGTATTAAAAATGGTACTTTCCCTGAGAGGTGTAAAATATCTAGAGTTAAAGTAATGCATAAAAAGGGTAACAAACTAGAACCAGGCAACTATCGACCAATATCCATAACATCAGTTTTCTCAAAAATACTGGAAAAAATAATTAAGATCAGGTTGTTCAAGTTCTTCAAGTTTTCAGGATCTCAATATGGATTTCAAAATAATAGCTCAACAGAGGGTGCAGCTGTTGACCTGGTGGAGTACATCACATAAAGATAAGATGAGGGAGAGGACGTGATTGGTGTCTTTGTTGACCTTAATAAAGCATTTGATACCATTAATATAAAAGTTTTATCAAAAAAGTTGAAAAAGATGGGTATCCAAGGACCAGCTCTCGGGATGTTTCGTTCCTTCTTGACAAACCGACGTCAATATGTTGTCTACGAAGGATTTAAAAGTAAGCACATGACGGTGAAAAGCGGCGTGCCACAGGGTACAGTACTTGGACCTCTCCTGTACTTGCTATATGTGGAAAATATATCCAACGCAGGACTAGAAGCAAAATATTTCATGTTTGCGGATGATACCGTGCTACTATACAGTCACAGGGACAATGACTATTTACAACAACTGATTGATGATGACATCGAGAAATTTATTGATTGGCTTGGAGGTAACAAACTGGTTCTAAACAAGGAAAAAACTGTATACATGCACTTCAAACAAAAGAATAAAAGCAGTACCACACCCCAGCTCTCTATAGAAGGCGTTCACTTACGTCAGGTTACTGACGTTAAGTACTTGGGACAACATCACGGATGATCTGCGCTGGGATAGACATGTGGATGGCATGGTGAGGAGATTGTCAGGATTAACTGGTGCCTTCAAACGGTTCCCTGATGTTCTTCCCTATGAATCAAGGAAGATCCTGTACTTCGCTCATATACAGTCAACATTGAGCTTCTTATCTACCTCTTATATGGTATAAATTATGATACTCCAACTACAGAACTCTACAAGTTGGTTCCAGTTCTTAAGTTTGATCTACTTAGAATATCAAATCAGTGCAAACTTATCTACAAAATAAAAAATAAGCTGACAAAAACTGAAGCTCTATTGAAGGAAGTTGGCAGCTTTCACACCTATGATACAAGGAATAGGAGCAATTTGTTGCTAAAAAAGGCAAGAACCGAACTCGCCAAGGGGCCCCCAGTGTATGCCAGCACCCAGGAATACAATAAACTTCCATTCAAGGACTTTGATGTGAACTTCCAGAAGTTCAAGAATTTATTGAGGGGTTACCTGATGACATAGTGCAGGAATGATTGAGGTTTTGACTTCCATGTCCCTGTAGAATTAACTATCTTAGATTCCACAGCAAACATCACTTGCATGTGATGGTTGGTGGTCTTAATTGTAAATAAATATGTAGAAAAATAGATATTTGTTCAATCTCACAACTTCTGCTCAGTGAAAATCAAGTTTTAATTTTGTTGAAAATCTTCATTCGGTCAACATCGATGGAGAAAAATTCGTACATAAATAAATGACAAATAAATAATTTATTGGTTTCAGAAGACATGAAAAATGTAGGAGACAGGTCAGGTGAAAATTGTTTAATTCAGAGTATCATCAATAACACCAATCAAAAATTCTTCAACAGAATAATAGTTTTTCTGCAACAAAAATATTTTCACCCTCTCCTTGTTTCTCTGATGCTGAAAAATCGAATTGGGAAGGTAAATGATCGTATAATTCAATGCCTTGATACACGGACGATATTTCAATTTTTTTTGGATCTATACCTAGGTATTAATTAACAGGACACTTTCACTTCTTGTATCGTAATTATGAAAACTAGATAATTCAGGGAGGACATTCTCTTTCTCTTCGCTTTACAAAAAAGTTCTCATGATAAAAATACCAGATAACGTGAGAATACGTAGAATGAGATTCTTACTATATGAACTGATAGCAAAATGAATAAGTTCGATCTTATCGATGTTTATGGAGAGATTATTTATGCGACACCATCTTACGAAAAAATCGATTAAAAATTCGCACAATATTTGAAGTTCTTCAAAAGGGGAATCCCTAACTGCAATGACGTATCATCGGAAAACAAAACTATGGAGCTTTGAAAAGTATGGAGCATTGCTTTGAACACCATGATAAACCAACCGTGGTGTGAACAAAACTCTGATAATTGGTCTCTCAGGTTGTAACATTTATCACTTTTTCTTTCGAAAAAGATGACGAATATTATTTTTAAAACTAACCACGACACTGTAGTCTGAATAACTCCAGATACAAAGACTTGGCCATTTAAAGTGATCGTCTAACTAGGGTAGGACTCGTGATAATTGAGATTAGTGAAAATAATTTGGGAAACAAATATGGTAAATAAAACACAACACTTAGACCCAAACAATCAACTATTTATTCAGGGTCTAAAAAAATATAGGGGAAAACCTCAGGCAGAAAACCCCTCATGTTCTCCGATGTAAGATCTTCCGCACTCGCAAGGTAATTCATATATGCAGTTCTTTGTCCTTTGTGTCTCATTATTAGGCTTAACTTTTGTAAGTTTAGCTCTGATAGTGTCTTGAGTTTTGAATGCAGTCGTTATGTTGTATATCTTTCCAATTCTTCTCATTTTCTCCGACAAACCTTTTACATAAGGAATTACGGTTTTAATGGTCTGATTTATATCTGTTGGTTCAGGTTGACTTTCTCTTGTTCGTTTAGCTTTTTCTAATATCTTTTTGGGGTAGCCATTGCTTCTAAGAGTTTTCGAGATGTTATTTATTTCTTCATTTTGGTCTTCTTCAGTGCAACAAATATTTATTGCTCTATCAAATAAACATTTTGCTACTCCCAATTTAGTGTTTAGTTGGTGGTTTGAATCAAAATTGGGAGTAGCAAAATGTTTATTTGATAGAGCAATAAATATTTGTTGCACTGAAGAAGACCAAAATGAAGAAATAAATAACATCTCGAAAACTCTTAGAAGCAATGGCTACCCCAAAAAGATATTATAAAAAGCTAGACGAACACGAGAAAGTCAACCTGAACCAACAGATATATATCAGACCATTAAAACCGTAATTCCTTATGTAAAAGGTTTGTCGGAGAAAATGAGAAGAATTGGAAATAGATACAACATAACGACTGCATTCAAAACTCAAGACACTATCAGAGCTAAACTTACAAAAGTTAAGCCTAATAATGAGACACAAAGGACAAAGAACTGCATATATGAATTACCTTCCGAGTGCGAAAGATCTTACATCGGAGAAACTAAACGCCCTCTGAATGTACGAATAAAAGAACATCAGAAGCTTCTACGAGTACTAGACAGCGACAAATCCAGGTTGGTCCAACATGCTGTAGATGAGAATCATCGTATAAAATGGGATGAAGCATCAATAATATCCAAAGAAGAAAAACTTGCAAGCAGAAAAATCAAAGAAGCAGCATTTATGAAAATAACACCTGATTCCATAAGTGCTCCATCTATAGATCTGCCAGAAGTTTGGACGCCGATAGTTCGATCCAACTTGAAAAGATCATCATATCACAGATGAGTATATAACATCGTTCATTTTTCTTTCATGACTTCCGTCATATTGACTTTTTGAAAATTGATAATTTTCAAAAGGTTTATTACTTTTCTCCTTGATAAAGATAGAAGATGTCTATCGAAACGTCGGAAAACATTACATCCACAATAGATGATGGTAATAGCCCAAACAATCATTCAACATGGCAAATATGTAAACTTCAATGATACAACAAGGATAATAATCATGGCAAATATGTAACTTCAATAATACAACGAGGATAATAATCATGGCAAATGTATACTTCAATAATGCAACAGGATAATAAACATAGCAAATAGGTGAACTACTAATTATGACCATCGTCATGGTCACGGCCCCAGGGTATGTGAGCCATAACTATAATATTGTATGAGCTAAGGAATTGGGAACACGGGGAAGATGGAGTTCCAGCGGCGGCTCTGAAAAAATGACAGAAAGTTTCGTGGATAAAAAAAGTATATTCTCTCATGCCTTATAGCACATGTTAGTAACAGTCCGTGTCTTAAGGCCTTGGGACCGCCCCTTCAAGGCCTTCGATCCAGGTAACTAAGAAATCTCATACAACAATATAGGAATGGTCCACGATCTCGAGACTCCTAAATGAAATGTCATGTAATACGAGCATATAGATAAAAAGATAGCAGTACGAGATCATAGAAATGAATAAACGAAAGTGCTCTCAACACTTGATAAACCAGTAAAACATATAAATATAAAACATATAAATCAACATAAAGGAAACATAGACATAAATAGCAGCAAGAGAATAACATGAATAATAATAAGACAATATCTACAAAGATTACAAGAAAAATACCATTACATAAACAAAGGATCTCTCATCACTTGACAGAATAGTATTCATAAGTGAATAAAATCAGAATAACTGTAAGGAACATGATCACAACATGATGCTAAGAACCATACATAATCGACAGTAAGAAATACACATAATCAACAATAAGAAATATACATAATGGTAGCAAGAAAACAGAAGCAATTGAACAAAAGCTTTCTCACCACTCGATACAACATTCTGGTGCTACATTCAAAGGGTTACATCCACTACTTGTATCAAACATCCTAGTAATACTACTAGTCGATGATCTCAGACGTTATCATACGTTCCTGTAGTTCAACCACAGATCCTGGCCCATAAAGGCCCTGGAAAGTTTGCTGCAAATTAGAGTACGATGAATATATTTGCTTTGGGTACAATTATGTAAATTTTGCGGTAAGCTGAAGGTACAGCCTTCTTTGTTATAGTTGACATGCGAACTCCAAGATTTATAGCCTGAATTGGTGGAACTACATGGTTAGTCAATATAATTAATATGTTCTAGGTAATAAAGCAGTTTAATACAACTTGAACAAAGCATTACATGCACAAGAAAGCCGGGTTATCGTAATAAACAAGCATTTCATTCACAATCACCATGAATAATATTGCGTAATAACAGTATTAATTTACAAACACAATAGAAAAATAATAAATTCACTGAACCAATCGAGTTCCCAATGCTATTCATCAACAAAGGTTAATAAAAATTTAGAAATCACTGACGTGAGTTCAGATTGCTTTGGCGCTCTTGTTGAGCTACTTGCGAGTAAATATTCAAACCATAACAAATCTATAAGCATTCTGATCACGTGAACAATAGTCTTTTCCCGTACTATGGGACAATGTGATGCAAATATGAACGCCTTATGAATGAACAAACCTATATCTCAAATTAAAAATAACTGCTCATAATTTTCCCCAAGTTTTGTTCGAAGCTATAATTCCCTTTTCCTGAAATCTCATGTCAGTGCTTTTCTGAATTTTGACAACGTATATTATTTCAGCCATCGAGATTGAATTCTATCTCTATGATTTCCCGTTATGAAAAATTTTGATTAATATTACGCCAACTGACACTGATTAATGAGCCCGGCATTTGTCAATCGAATATCGATCTGTGATGGCCATCGTTCAAAGAAAATCATCGGGACGTATGTCATTTCTGTTTTCTCTTGAGTAAATTAAAAAAATGATCATATCTTTAAATGGAAAAGAGCTACGACAATGAAATTTGAGGATAAGTAAGATATCGATCACCTCAATATAACCACGAATTCTTATTGAAATCCAAAAAATATCTTATGAGATAGTGAGGATTAAAAAATTTTTATATGGGAATTTTTAAAAATTTTCTAGCTGGACGATTTCTGCGAAATTTTGCGAGCTGTTTTGTTGCAGCATTCCTCAACATTATTTCAAGTATCAATTTGATCGGATGGATATTCTAGTAGTTATTGAGGAAACAAAATTTCAGATGCTCATAACTACTGAACCATTCGACGGATTTGGCCCAATAACGAACTTGACCGAGATATTTGGACAATTAACCTATTCTGAAAATATGAAAACTCTAGCTGATCTCTTTTGGATGCTAGAGAGGATACGGCCGGCCGGCCGGACAGACTCAACTTTCGCCACGAATTCTTCATCAGGGAGTCGAACCCAATCGATTGAGACCATTTTCGGCTCGATATTCCAAAATTACAGACATTCGGGCAAAATGATAGGCACTCTGTTCGGGTGATCAAGAGCGCCAAAAAAATGGACAAGCAACTATTAACATTTAAAATAGTCTCAATTATACTTGCAAAATAGATTCTAGAGCCACTCAACGTAAGATGGCTTCGTTTTCGAACTCACACAAAAGGTACTAACACTTTTTTGGGTCTCTGTTACTTCTCTCACAACTCCACCGGTAATGGCCCCACCAACTTGCATTCTTTCTTTTTTTTTTCCTCATGACTTGCGCAGATCGACGCGGGCACTTGACAGTGCGGCATGCTCTTCTTTTCTTTCTCTGATTCTAACCATAGTAATTATTCTGGTTCCAGTGGCATCTCAACATAGGGTGAAATGAGACTACGATTTTTTTGTATTGAAAAAACCTAGGGTGTTACAAGGTCATTAATGAAAAGACGAAATGACAGAGGTTCCAAACAGATCTCAGCGGTATTCCTAATTTCAAAGTGTACTCTGAAGATAGAGTATCTCTAGCTTTGACATTTGGTGGTATATTTCGAGTTAACCCTTCAACCATTCGAACAATAAACCCCTGAAACCAAGGCATTTTTTCATAGTAAAGTTGGAAGAGAGACTTGTCAAAGGCTCTTGAAAGGTCGACCATTAATCCAGCAACATAGAATCAAGACAATCATATACATATTCAGTGAACTGAACAGCTGCCGTTTGTTTTGAGCGAGTCTATTTCTTAATCAGCTCCAGCAAAAGTCTAGCTGCTGCATCAGCAATTGAAAGTTCAATTTCTTTTTAATGGTTTGACATGTCCAAGTTCTCTGAATTGTGCATGAATTTTAGACACTGTGCTTTGTGAAATATTAGGCAATTCGGGATACCTCTGATTAAATAAGTTTGCCACTTCAACTTGACTTCTGCAGTTATCCCTGTACCCGATCATCATTAAAATCTCAATTCGGTGAGTCTCGGTTAAATACTTCATTGTTATTTCGACAAGGAAAAAGTTTTTAACAAAGATTTTACTTTTTCAGTATAAACTGTCAACACATCAACAACCGACAGAATATTAAAACAATCCACATTATTTACCGATTTTGTCTAATTATTAGCGTTTCTATGCACTTTTTAGGTATTTATTATAAAATTCATTGGCGTACCAGGTTTTATTTAATTCAGAAGGTTTTCCAAATACGTCTAATAATTAGTTTAGATTTTTGATAAATCCGTATTTAGCTAATTTAAAAAAGTACCAATATTTCAAGTGAAATAAATTATTAATTTTAAAATTTCACCCTGTATAATTCATAATTGACCATACATTATTTAGTTTGTTGAAATCGGTTCATTAAGAGGATTTCAAAAATATACAAATATACAGAGTGTTTCATTACAAAAAGAGAACACCGACTATAGCAGACTTACGTGTATCACCCTGTACATTTGAATTTATGTTTACATAACGCACAACTGAATTTAAAAGTTGACGTGTCTCAGCATTTTTATAATTTTCTAAAATAATGTCATAAAGAATTTTATTCCTTAAGTGGTTTCCACACTGTATATGATACACGCTGTACCTGTATAGTAGCAGCTTGTAGCAGATTTTTCTTATACTACGTTAATTCCCTATGACTGATGGTATTTTCAATCATGTGACGGTACTGGCATATGTAATGTCATCGGGATGTTACATTATGTTGCAAGCAACTTTTAGTGATAAAAGTGGTGAGTTGATTATCATGGTGTTCTGTTGAATTATTTGTTGTAACATTGTTTTTAATTCTTCAGAAATTGTATTCATAACATCTGTAAAATCATTTTATTGATCTAGATTTTTGTATTATCTGCATCGGCGTAGTTTGTTGTAGGTTGCTGGTGAATATGACGAGCTGTTGTTTCTTTCGGATATCTCTATTGTCATTATTGGTTTGCAGTAATTTGTTATGAAATTCGCACCCCATATAACTTGCTGTATGATTCCCTCCACATCAGGCACAAGTAGCTGGTGTGTCTTTGCTTTTTCCACACCTGGCAGTGTTGTTGTTTTCCCCCACCTTGGACACAAACGGTCTTTTGCAATAAGTTAGGTATCTATATTGTATTATTCGCTACGATACGTGGGTCATACCTCTGACTCTAGTTCCCATGTCCTGGGCCGTTCTAAAGAAGGAGTTAAAATAACTCACTGTAGTTCAAATTCACTATGTGCTTACTTATGGAATTGTAAAGACAGAGTGAACAAATTAGATTATAGTGGCATACGTAAGGTCAATTGTGGCAGTTGTGGCCCTTTCTATGTGGGCCAAACCAAAGGAAAACCCACCACCAGAATAAGAGGAAATCTGAGCAGACCACAAACATCATCATTCAGATACCACCTGAAATTTCCTAAACTTCAATTGTCAGTCAGAATTCCAGAATTATTCAATCATCTCATTAAACAAAGGCAGCATAAAAGTGAACCTCCTTGAGAACCTTGATATCGTTTGTGAGATTAATTTAAACCCGAAATGTGTGAAACACTTAATAGGAATTTTACCTCAATGACTATAATGAATTCGTTGAAGCTGCGCATGCCGTCGATATGTAACATTCTCAATTCAACCTATCTACCTGCTCTCCGTTACTCGATATTCCCAGTATGGATATCTTGGCTATTCCATACACCACACTATCTAATCCGACTATCGTGTGTACGTCAATCCCAACAATATCCAAGAGCCAAATATGATCAGTTATCTCAGGACGATATTCTATTCTAACAACCCTGTTAAAGAAAAATAGAAGTGGTCTTCTATTGATGGAGATAGAGACTTCTTCAAGTTGCTCACATCGAATCTGGAAATAAAAAGACAAAAGCAGAATAAAGAACTGAATAACAAAAATACGTATCATATTCGTTTGAAATTTATATATGGGACAACTATTGATGAGATGAGGTATTGTTTCTTCTGCTTCTCCACATTCACAACTTGCGCTAGGAACTGAGTTCCATCTAAATAGCATGCTATTGGTACGACCATGACCTGTTCTCAAACGATTGAGAACTGTCCAAATTTTTCTTGGAAGATCAAAACCAGGAACTTTTTCAGAAGGATCAGAAATGAGATACTTATTGAACATTTCGTAAGAGTTCCACTCAGTCTTCCATAATTCTTTATCACTTATGTTCATATTGAAGAACGTATTATGCCATAATGGTTTACGTGACTTCGATTTGGGAATTCTATTTTGTGGAAAATATGAAATAATTGGCAAAAGAATGATATTTGTTCCAAGAATTCAGAGCTGCAATCTGTCTGCGAATATGGGGAGGGACAATGTTGGACAAAACTGGTAACCAATGAACCGGTGTAGATCTTATCTCATGGATGTATTCAATTGTGTATCAATTGTTTGTGTATGTGCACTATTAAACCAAACAGAGCAACAATACTCAGCTGCAGAAAAAACTAGGGCTAGAGATGCTGTGCGAAGGGTGGAAGCATCAGCACCCCAAGACGATCCAGCTAATTTCTGAACAGTATTATTCCTAGTTTTCAGTTTTAGGCTCAGATCATTTAAATGAGCCTTGTAATTGAGAGATAAATCTAATTTAATTAAGATATATTATAATTGAGAAAACCTGTATCCACAATCATTCAACCGGCCTTGATAACTCTAACTGCTATGTCCGATAGCTCAGCAACCTTGAGGGACAAATAGACTGTATTTATTTTTGTGTTTGAAGCTGGTGCGAACGCGAAATACAAAACAACAAAATTCATATTAAGAAATGCGGTCAACAATGATGACTTACCACAGCGGTGAACTACGATGATTTCAGGGCTCTGCTCCAATTATCAGCTCTTCACAGGGACCCCTTGCTGCGGGATTTCTAGTCCAACTTTTGTTCAAATGCGGTGTTGAAAACACAATCAAAATGCGATGCGAAATTTCCAAATATGCGGGTGAAACAAAGCGTGTAATATATTCAAAAAAACAAATCAAAATTAGCGTGATTTTATAAACAATTTCGATAACAAACGTGATAGCGAGAGTTCTCCTTTTCCAATTCGCGTTCTAGATGCGTATCACAGCGTATCCAGAACATGTGCGAAGTCATCAGTGTTGACTTATAAAATTAGCGCGAAATTCAAATATTTAGCGATAGCCTCAGCCTCTAATTCATGCTATAACAAAAGGACCGAACATTCTCCGGGCCGCGAAAAATGGCAAAATGTTACTTGAGCGGCACATAAAATTGATCCAAAGCGATGAGTAAAAACAAAAAAAAAGAAGAAGAAAAGCGTGTCTCGTGACATGAAACAAATAATTGAAACATTTATACAAAATGATTAAGGGAACGAATATATAAAGGCGGTGAGTGCCCTTTCAAATAGGTAGAGGGCAAAGTTAAACGATTGGCCTCTTTAAGAAGCCGTTGTTTGTCTTGACCGAAGCAATTCGACTACTTTCGTCAGGTGCATTAGATAATGATGCAATCCTTCCTAAAACCCATTGACAGGGAGGAACTCTTTCGTCCTTAACGAGGACCAAATCTCCAATCTTTGGAGGGTTTTTATCAGAGGCAAACCATTTTGAACGTTGTTGCAAGGTGTGTAAGTATTCCCGATGCCAACGTTTCCAAAAATCTTGTTGCATGCGTTGAATAGTTTGCCATCGACTAAGGCGATTTAACGGAAGTTGGGTGACATTGGGATGGGGTAAGGCAGTCAGTGGTTCGAGGGTGAGAAAATGCCCAGGTGAGAAGGCGGACACATCTTCTGGGTCCGAAGACATTGCTTCAAGGGGTCTAGAGTTCAAAATTGCTTCAATCGAATATAAGATGGTGTAAAATTTCTCGTAAGTTAAGATTTGGGAGCCCATAACACGAGTCAAATGGGACTTAACAGATTTGACCCCTGCCTCCCACAGACCCCCCATATGTGGAGCTGAAGGAGGATTGAAGTGCCATTGGATTTGTTCGCGTTCAGCTGAATCCTTCATGTATTTAGCTAACTCACGACTTGCACCAACAAAATTGGTGCCACAATCTTACTACAAGTCACTCACTCTACCTCGTCGAGCAATAAAGCGTTGGAGCGCAGATAAGAAGGTTTCTGTCGATAGGTCTGCGGCTAATTCTAAATGGAACGCCTTTGTTGCGAAACAAACAAACAAACAAACATAGGCCTTCATAGTTTTAACACCTCTATGGCGATTCAGAGTTATTGAGAATGGACCTGCGAAATCCACTTCGCTATGGCTGAACGGCTTCACCTGAGAAACCCGCGTCGAGGGAAGAGAACCCATAGGGGGTTGAAAGGATTTTTTTGAAGCATACCAAACATTTGTTCAGTACAGAAGATATGGCGCCTCTAGCACTAAGAATCCAAAATCTCTGTGCTATTAGGAAGCGAAGAGTGCGAAAGCCAGCGTGTAAATATTTTTTATGATACTGTTCGATGATGAGCGATGTGAGACGACCTTTCTTGGGCAAAAGTAAGGGATGTCTGGAATCAAACGAAAGAGAACATGAATTAATCCTTCCTCCTACTCTTAATAAACCCTTTTCATCTTGAAAGACATTCAGTTTTTTCATATATCGCGGGAATGACTTCCTCTTGAGTTCCGAAGAGAAGAGCCGCTCTTGAGTGGATTTAAACAATAGAACCAATAGAAAGCAAACCAATGAAGCAAAGCTTCATCCAATTCACAAAGAGAAAGATGTTCAGAGCGTTTTGTATGTCTATTTTTTGCGTTATTTACAAAGCGGAGAACGTATCCCAAAATCCTTTGAACTTTTGTCAAGGAAGAAAAGTTCTCGAGCAAAAGATTTACTATGTTCGCGGGAGTTTCCTTCGAAATATTCGAACAAAAGTTATCGATTTCAGCAGGAGCGGTCGAAACAACATCGACATTTAAAATAGGATCCGTTAGCGTTATGACCAATGTTTGGGGTCCATCAAACCACAATGATTGAGAAGCGAATTCTGAAGGAAGCAAACCTCTGGAACCGGAATCCGCGGGGTTGTGTTGGGACTCAATATGATGCCAAGAGGCGCTAGGAATTTTCTCTTGGATGTGAGCCACCCTATTGGAAACAAAAGTCGGCCAACGATGAGGTGACCCTTTGATCCAATCCAATGTGATTTGGGAAAGAAGATAGCGCTTGGTGGATAAACCTTTTGAAGGTTCAACATTAAAAGAAAAACAATCATTGGAAGGGTCCCATTGTAGACCCAAGACCTTAAGAGAGGAGGATTCATCATGTCGATCAAAAGACATTGGATCAATTGACAGGTGCGATTCTGGTATTCCTTTCAGAATGGAAGGAATATTTGAAGAGAATTTCTTAAGTTCGAAGTTTCCTTTTTTAAGGAGGTCAATCAGTTCCTTGAGCAACTGATCCATTCCTTCCAATGTTGAACTACCAGTTACTACGTCATCAACATAGGTATCCTCACTCAAGGCTTTCGAAGCAATCGGAAGTCTTTCTCCCTCATCTTTGGCTAATTGCATGAGGGTACGTAGCGCAAAATAAGGTGCACTGTTAACACCGTAAGTGACTGTGAGTAGCCTATAATCTAGCGGATCCTCTTCCACAGAGAACCTCCAAATAATGGGTTGAAAATCAGCATGCTCAGGTTTTATGCGAATCATACGGTACATTTGTCTGATATCCGCACATAAAGTGTACTCATGTGAACGGAAGCGCAATAAAATTGAAAGAATGTCTTTCTGAAGTTGCCTACCAGTGAGAAGATGATCATTTAGAGAACCCTCCTCTGGGTGAGGAGATTTAGCGGAGGCATTAAAAACAACGCGGATTTTGGGTTGACCATTTTGATGTTTGATCACGCAATGATGAGGCAGATAAATCGAATTGGACTTTATAGAACTATCTGGCACAATTTCCATATGGTTTGAATCAAGATAATCCCGCATGAATTCGATGTAAAGTTTATACAAACTCGGGTTTTTCACAAGCCTGCGTTCCAGACAGAAAAAACGCTGCAGCGCCAGTTCTCGCATCCCCGTGAAATGAGGCAAGTTATCACGGAAAGGAAGGAAAACCACGTAGCGACCCTCATCGTCACGACAATATTGATCCGAAAAAATCCGATCACACAGTTTGCCATCAGGTGACAACGGTTCTATAGATGGAACAGAATCAAGTTCCCAAAATTTCCGAAGAGAAATATCAGACGTGAATTCAGAGCACGAAATGTGGAATGTTGAGATCTGTGTTTTCGGACTACATTCAAATCTTCCCATCAGAATATACCCCAAAACAGTTTCAATGGCGTCAAGTTGACCTGGTTTACCCATCATCTGATCTGATAGTAAGATTTTCGAAAACACATCTGCGCCTAACAAAATGTCAATTGTACCAGGAGTATGAAAATTTTCATCTGCTAGCTTTAAGTGCTTCAAATGTGCTCAAGCAGACTCAGGAACCTGATAAGCAGGTACCTCATCACAAATTCTATTTAGAATTATAGCGTCTGTCAATATGACAGGTTCATTCAAATTGAGTGGTCGAAATAACAAAGTCAAGTAACCATGAGTAGCATTAGTTTTCATGGTGCTGAGACCCTTTACCTCGACATCTATTTTGCGGCGGGGTAGACATAACGAATTTGCAGCCTTTCGGCTGATAAACGAAGACATGGATCCGCTGTCGATCAGGCATCGAAATGAATGGAAATCACCAAAATTATCTCTTACGTCGATTAATGCCGTCGATAAGAGAACTGCCGATGACTTTCGACAGACACCAGCAGATGCAGTCAGAACTGCTGTATCAGAAGGGGCAGAACTGGTCGAAGGTAACCCTTCTAAATTATTGGGAGGTTTAGACGATGACGATGCGAGATGAAGCAAAGTGTGATGTCTTTCGTTACATTAGCGACAGGTGTTCACTGATTTGCAGGAGCGCAAATCATGAATTCCACTAAGGCAATTAAAGCACAAGTGCTTTTGCTTGACGAAGGCATGACGTTCCTGAGGAGATCTTTCCAAAAAATCTGAACAAGATTGAATCGGATGATTTTGTTTACAAAGTGTACAAATTGGGCTATTTTTGGAGCGTTGAATCTTGTGATCATTCGAGAAGTAAGATGCAATGTTTGATTTCGGGTTTGAAGGTCTACTAGGATTAGAGGATTTAAACTTGTTACACGAATTATGAGCTGCTCCTAACGTATCCATTGCGATGCAATATTTATTAAGAAATTCAATGAGCGTATTGAATTCTGGAATTGATGATGAACCATTTTCAAGTTCGAAACGTGCTACTGTTGCATTATCTAAGCGTTTTATCAAGAGCATGAACAAAATGAAATCCCAAGATTCTACAGGAAAATTCATATTTTTGAGAGCGGCTAAGTTTTCTGTGAAAGTATTGAGTAACTTACGAAGGGCAGATTCATTATAACAACTAATTTTGGAAGTATTTTCAATAGCGTTCCAATGTGCTTGAGCTCTCAACCTTTCATTAGAAAACCGACTGACTAGAGAATCGTAAGCTATTTGGTAATTGCCAGAGGTCATAGGTAAAGTGCGTACTAAGGAAAGTGGCGGACCTTCTAGAGAAGAAATCAAGTAATTAAATTTCTCAATTTCACTCAAAGAGTTATTATTACGAACCAAAGCGTCAAAAACATCAATAAATGTTACAAACTGCGTGTAATCCCCTCTAAACTTTTTAATTTTTATTTGCGGAAGACGAACATTTGGTGGACAAGCTGTAGCACAAGACCCAAGACTTTGTTTTCGAATTAAACTTGCTTGTGCCGACATATTCAAAGAATCGCCATTTGGATCAAATAATTCTGAATACATTGTTTTAACAGAAAAAAACGCATCCTGAAATTCTTTTCTAATTGTTTCTTCACTTATAAGTTCGGAATCATTATCGCCCTGCAAAAGAATACCAGTGACAGTTTGATGCTGCTTATGAAATTCTTCACGAACATCATCGATTTCATTAAAACGAATTTTAAAGGAAGTTCTTAGGGAGGAATCTGAGACGGCTCGGTTGGCTAAATCCAAAAGTGAAGATAATTCACAAACGCATGAACTTCTATTTAATCTTGCTTTCCTCCATTTGATATCTGTCATATTGCGATTTCAATTGATTTAAAAATCAATCAATTTATTTTAAAGAAATAAATATTCAATCCAAATGAATTACAATGAAAACTCAACAAACATGTATCGAATGCGATAAGCGAGATAAGCGAACGCCGGGCGTTGCCGGTCCAGATGCGTGAATGTAGCAAAAAATCTTCGAATAAATAAACAGACCAAATTTGAAATAGGTAAAATGAAATTTAATTTCTCAATCAAAGCGAAGTTCAATATCAATATACGGCCGAAGTTATGTCCGATAGCTCAGTAATTTTGAGAGATAAGTAGACTGTATTTATATATTTCGCGTTCGCACCGGCTTCAAACGCAAAAATAAATACAGTCTACTTATCTCTCAAAATTACTGAGCTATCGGACATAACACTAACCTCCTTTTTTTTCCTTCTCTTTAATGTGCCAACAACTGGGTTATGTGCACAGTCTCTACGTAGTATTATTAATTCTGTTTTTGTGAACTGGGCGTTGGACGAAAACAACAACCATGACTTCAGGGGGACTCGAACCCCCCACCCCACCTACGGAACTCCAGTCGACTCTCTAGCCGACTGGACAACCTCCTTTTTTTGGTTTTCCGCTGAAATTGACAAAGACATAAGGGACATAGAATCGTGATAATAACATATGACCATCGCTCGAAGTGGCAACCTGGTCCAGTGGCGGCGAACGCGCCCTTGACCGCATTCAATTCACAAACATCACACTACACCAACGGAACGTTACAAAGTTTATACAGCACAAAATATGGAGTTTTTCATGCATCTTTATATTGATATGATCTTTGAAAATCTGAAAAATATTGTGAGTTCCATAAACATGACACAAGACACAAGAGCACTTTGTATAACGCCATAAAACTTTTTACACTTG
Source organism: Micraspis discolor (assembly GCA_030674115.1). NCBI lineage: Eukaryota > Metazoa > Arthropoda > Insecta > Coleoptera > Coccinellidae > Micraspis > Micraspis discolor. The sequence goes on along the minus strand of JARTUT010001749.1, from coordinate 323,235 downwards.
CCTGAAAGATTTAAGAATTTCCTTTCAATGTTTTCAAAAACGAAGCTTTTATTGTGTAAGGGAATTCTTGGATTGTAAACTTAATCAATGAATAATTATGTATTTCGTTTTTCCAATTTTGGATAAGTTTAAGTTATTATTATTTGTAGAACTATATGACTTGTCCCATACAATGGTTGTTTGTCTGAGAGGAAGTAATAAACTTATTCTTATTCTTATCACTAATAACCATGATCACAATATCTTGTTTGGTGCTGCTTCAACAAAGTACTTGCCAGTTTGAGAATATGTTTTTGCATTTTTAAGCAAAAATTGCTTTTTGAATTACTTTCGCGATGATAATGTTTTCTTGAAGACGTTAGTTATTATCATCTCGACTTTGACGAAGTTATACTTTCAGAGCTGCGATTTTTCACATTCGAATAACTGATAACCAGAAGTTTTTCAACAGAGGTGGAGCACCTGACTTCACGCTTGGGCCTTTAATATTTTCACAACATTTATTAACAGGTTATATGAGGAAAAAAAATGAAGCTGATTTCTTTTTTATTTCTAGCTGACTCCAAAAAGGCCTTTGCGTTCGAAAATGGAGAGAGAAAAAAGATTGAGTCGACCTCCCAGTGGGCAATTTGGAAGACCCATTAGTACCAGTTCAGTATTGAGAGCGAGCAGCTCTGGGGCTAGTAGCAATAGGGATTCTGTTGGTACGTTATTAAACCTGTCTGTTACAAACACACAGATCTTAACTTTCTTACCTGAAGTTATAGTCATATAAACGATGTCAACATAGTTTCTGGAAAATGCTGCTCAAAAAGGTTCGCTAAGAGCTAAGTTCCACGATAACTATTTCTAACACTTGCGGGGACGGTTTCCACTCAAGTCAAAAACTTTTATGAAATATTCGCCATCAAATGTAAGAAAGCTATTAATTATTCAATATATGAAATCGAAACACTATTCAGATATAAGTACTTTTGTGATTTTAATTTGTAACTCTACATGTTTCGAGCTAATTCATCTCATCTTCAGAGTATAAAAATCACACAAGTGAAGCTGAAAAACAACAAAAATTCATGGAGAAAACGTAAAAAATTATTTACAGATAAAGACAAGGACAAAGTAAAGAAAAAAACTAAGCAAAAGACGTCCAAAAAAAAAAAAAATATGGGCGACAAGATAAAGCAAACTAATGAAAGCTCACAAAAGTCAAAAAACTAACAACAAATAATAGTTAAATTATGATGGTCAATTATATAATATAAAACAAAGTCAACAGTATAAAAAACAGTTTGAAAAAAGTAATTGCATGCTTTTAAAAAGAGGTCCTAACTGAAAATAGCGGGTGTAAAAAACCGCTATGAATAAAGCTAAACGAAAAAGGTAGAATGTCATAAGTAAAAAAAAATCTTATATAAAAATCTTCTGAAACAATTCAATGGAAATCATCTGAAGTCATGCTAATGGTCTGAAAAAATAGTTCTTTCAAATTACTTTAAGTGGGAACAGTGGCCTTTGAACACATAAATATCCTGTTTTAAAAAAATGGACAATATCGTAGGTCAATCGAAGAAAATAGAATAGTTATAATCAAAACGAATGAAGATAAATTATCATCTCATACGTGTTCTACTTAGATACCACTACCGCCATACCGTTAAAAGAACAAAAACAAAAGTAACAGAAGAAAAAGTAAACTATAATGAACGAATTGATGAAAACAATATTGCCATCCAGCCGACAGAAGACGAAAAGTGTATTATAAGACGAAGTAATCTTCAACACAACTCGAAAAAAGCACCTCAAACGAGATCAAACATCACAGAATCAACTGTATGTTCCATACCAGTCCTGTTTAATAAATTGATATCGGAATTTCTTGAATATTTACTAATGGACTATGCGTTTTGTCCACCTCGATTCATCCTGATGGGCGACATGTCCAACCCAGCTCCATTTTAACTGAGCTATACGTGCCATGACATCCTCGACTCCAGTTCTCTGTCTTATCTCCGTGTTGGTAATATGGTCCCTAAGACTCCTACCATAATTCTTTCGATGGCCCGCTGCGTTGTTCTGAGTTTATTAGCCGATTTGATAGTAAGCGTAGATGTTCCATTCCGTAAGTCATAACGGGAAGTATACAGGTATTGAACACTTTTCTTTTCAAGTTTATTGGGATATTTTTATCTTTTAGTATATGTGACAGTTTACCTGTAGCTGCCCACGTTTGTCGGACTCGCCTGTTAATCTCGGCGGTTTGATTATCCTTACCCAACTTAATAATATGTCCCAGGTAGACATATTCTTCCACATTCTCTATGACTTGATTGTCGAGTCGTATTACAGTATGATCAGCTGTAGTCATCATTTTTGTCTTAGTCAGGTTCACGGTCAGCCCAATTTTTTCCGACGCCACCTTGAGGTCGTGCAACATCTCCCGCAATTCATCAACATCTTGGCTAATGAGAACAATATCATCCGCAAAGCGGAGATGAATTAGATATTTCCCGTCAATTCGTATGCCTTTTTTGTTCCATTCCAGTGTCTAAAAAACGTTTTCCAAAGCAAGAGTAAACAGTTTTGGGGAGATGGTGTCACCTTGCCTAACTCCCCTCCTTATTGAAATTTTATTAGTTTCTATATCTTCTGCTATTTTAATTATTGATGTTGCGTTGTTATATATACATTTCAGAAGATCTGTATACCTGGAATCAACTCTTGCATTGTTTAAGGCTTCGAAGATAGCCCACAGTTCCACGGAATCGAACGCCTTATTTTAGTCAATGAAAGCCAGGTGTAATGGTTCATTGTATTCGTTGCATTTTTCCACTAATGATCGGATTGACTGAATGTGTTCTATTGTACGGAATCCAGCCTGCTCAGAAGGCTGGTAGTCATCTAATTTTTTGGCAAGCCTGTTTGTTATGATCCTTGTTAGCAATTTATATGATGTGGAAGCAGACTTATTGGTCGATAATTATCTATTTTCATCTCATCACCTTTTTATGTAACAGAATCACCTGAGCATTTTGCCATGTTTCTGGAATAATACCTTGTAGTAGGCATTTGTTGCGGAGGATTTTGATTGACTCTATCGTTGCAGCTCCGCCAAGCTTCATCATCTCGCTTGTGATGCCATCGTCTCCTGGTGTTCTCCTATTCTTCATTTGTGATAGTGCTAACTGTATTTCCTCTGAAGCGATGTCAGGCAGTTCTTCTGATCCAACATTGAGGATTTTCCTGTTGTTTGCCCCTGGTGGTTTTGGAATCGCTTCCTGGTATAATGCACTGTAGAAATTCTCGGTAACATTTACTAGTTCACTTTTTTCTTCTATGACATTTCCGTCGGTGTCCTTTAATTGATGTATTCTTGATCGCCCCTTTGTGTTATTTTTATTGTTCTCAATAACTGTTTTCACCAATTCTGTGTTGTAATGTCGTAGATCATCTCTGGTTTTCTTCTTTATAACTTTATTAAGTTTTCTCGTTTCTTCATTAATTTTTGTCTGGGTGGGTTTTCTAGATGATGAACATGTCTTCTTTATTGCTGCCTTAATATTCGTTTTTATAGTAGTTTCGAGCTTATTTATGTTCATATGATCTAAAAGTTCCTTATTTGATGAGTTCCTCTCCAGATAATTTTGGTATTTTTGAATATTTTCCTGAATTACTTTTTCCATCTCTGGTTTCCAATTAATTTCTTGCGTTCTGATCTGGAGTTGATCTCAACTTTTGCTTTCACTAACCTGTGGTCGCTACCGGTGTTGAAATGATTTATGACCGAAACATCATTCACTGCGTGCTTTTGATTGGTTAGTATATAGTCTATCTCATTTTTAGTATTTAAATCTGGGCTTATCCACGTCCATCTTCTCTTCGCTTGTTTCTTGAAGAAGGTGTTCATACAGTACACTCTTTCTCTATCAAGATAGTGCATTAGTCTTTCACCTCGTTCATCTGTTGAACCTAGGCCAAAGTTACCAACATATTTGCTGTTTGTTCCATTTTCTGCTATTACTCCCAACTTGGCGTTAAAGTCGCCTATGATTAACTTGTAGTATGCCTTTTCCGATCCCATAGCTCCCGAGATATCCTTATAAAAATCTGGGGGTGGGAGCATATACCTGAATAATCTGAAGGCTATATCTTTCCGATATTTTGAGTACTACATATATTACTCTGTGAGATATTGACCCATTTTGGTGACAAGATGTTTAATATTTTTATTTACCAAGATCGCAACTCCGCCTATGTGTGAGTTTTGATCCTTATTATTCTGCTATAAAAGATGTTGTAATTTCAGTTCAGTGCATTTTTCTCCACACAATCGTGTTTCACTCATACCCAGGATATTCCATCTAATATGATTTAATTCTTCCTGCAGTTCTTCCAAATGTTCAATCAATCTCATTGTTCTTATATTGTATGTAGCAATGTGAAGTTTGAACTTGGATTTGCGAATTTTTGCCTCCCCCAGAATCCTCGAGGCTGACCTTCATGAAGGTGTGGGATTTGCCAATTTTTGATCTATCCACCTGGGGTACACTTCCGTTTGTTTTGAAATTCGCCATGGTTTGAAGGGGGTATAGAATAGAATAGAATAGTTTTTATTAATCCATTCAGACACAATACAGTGTATAGGACAAGTCACAATATACATAACATAGAGAGGAATTGAAATTACAAATCATTGAATGCATTCATCATTAAGATATTCATTAATACTATAATAACATTTACTTAAAAGTAAAGATTTTATTTTCTTACCAAAAGCAGACAACTTCAATGATTTAACCGAATCAGGAAGATGATTATACAAAATAATACTCTTATATTTAGCTGATGTTTCATATTTCATTGTTCTATGTTTAGGTACAATAAAAGTTCTAGAATTCCTTGTATTATAGTTGTGAGCGCTGGAAAGCTTAGGAGTATACGCTTCATTCTTTTAATGAATAAGAGACATTTGTATAGATATATACAAGGAGCTGTTAAAATCTCATGTTTTACAAATACAGTCTTACAAGATGTTAGTGGACTGAGACGGAATATCATTCGAATGATGCGTTTCTGTGCTACGAATACCCTCATAAGATCCCCAGAGCAACCCCAGATCAGAACATTATATGCCATGTGGCTAAAAACCAAGCTGTAGTATACATTCAGGACAGCAGCAAGAGGAAGAGAATCCCTAATACGACGAATTGCATAATATGAAGAACTAAGCTTCCTGCTGACATGTGATATCTGCTCGGACCATCTCAGACACTCATCAATATAAATACCCAGAAACTTTGTAGACTCTTCAGAAATCAAGTTATAATGACCATATTTCAGAACTAAATAATCTCCTTTCTTCAAACCAAATTTTACTACCTTTGTCTTATCTAAATTCAGAACAAGTGCATTCAGCTTACACCAATTGGCGAAAGACACCAAAAGTGTTTGACATGATTCTGTGAGTTCATCCAGATTCTCAGCTGTTACAATAAACGAGGTGTCATCTACAAATATAATAATTTTAGTTTTTATATGGTGTGGGAGGTCATTTATAAAGAGAATGAATAGAAGAGGACCTAAAACTGATCCCTGAGGAACACCGAGATCCACAACACATTCGTCAGATAAAACTCCCATAACTCTCACATGCAATCGTCTGTCTGACACATAATGTTTAATCCAATCCAGGAACACTCCCCGAAATCCAAGATTGTACAATTTGCTCACTAAAAAATGAGGTGAAATGGTATCGAATGCACGTGTAAGATCAAAAAATAATCCCGCAACATTCAATCCCCTATCCAACGAAAACTGAATCGTGTGTACAAAATCCAGAACAGCAGACTCAGTTGATCGTCCTGGTCTAAAACCGTATTGACTGTCAGTAATTAAGTTGAAAGTGTTCAGAAATTTCATCATCCTATCCATAACTATCTTCTCGAAAATTTTAGGGAATACGCTCAACAACGATATAGGTCGATAGTTGGAAACATTCGTAGGGTCATTCTTCTTGAGAACAGGCAAAACAGTAGCATTCTTAAGTACATTCGGAAAAATACCAGAACAGACTTAATAGCCTTAATTCTTCACGTTGGCTAAACGGCTTGGAAAATGGTTGTGGGACAGGATTGACAGGAAAAATTTATTTATTAAAGTGATGGGAAGTTTGGTTAGGACATGGTTTCTCCCAGTATGTTAGGAGATAACCAAGGCTCGCGTTGGAAGGGGCGCGTCCCTGAAGTAGAGCTATCCTTTACCGGGATCGTAATGGAGTCTCTACCTGCTACCACATTACTATTATGTTTTAGTTTATTCTCATCTATCATATTACATTGAGGTCTGGGGCAACTCAATTGCCTCCATTAGATTGCTCATTGCACAGAACCGTATCTTATGTTTGATTTTGGGACTTAGCTCACGAACATCTTGTAAACCTATCTTTCGTAAACATAAAATTCTGACTGTTCCATGTATATTTATTTATAATCGTCTTCTCTACACTAAGGATAATAAAAACATCTATGTTAAACTCTCCAGCTTTCATCATTATAACATAAGAAATGTAAGCTTGTTGTCCATATCTAAGCATAACACCAGCAAATTTGAATCATCTCCAACTTAGATATGTATCAGGTTATTCAATAGAATACAAAAAAAAATCCACAAAAAGTGTTTTCGCGCAGCAGTAGAAGCATTGTTCTACAAGAAATGTAACTGTAGTGTAGATAGATGAATTTCTTTGTGATAATTTTCAGGATTTTTTTCATTGTTCTCTTCTTCTGCTATATGAATATGTTTGCTCTATGCAATATCCTGACTTGTCCTATACATTGTTGAATGTTTTACAGGATAAATAAAGATTCATTAATATTTATTTTTATCATTACTAACCATCTTCAAGTCCGAACGAATTCTTAGAGCATTTTCCTTCAGATTGTTATGGTTTAATTGAGACGAAGGTACTGAATTATTTTATTTTTTAGGAACAACGGATTCTAGTATAAGTGAAGAAGACAACATACCTCCTCCCATTCCCATCAAACTAAGAAGTGACATAATAAGTGACGGTTTCAACCTTGAAAATACAAGTTTTTTATATTCTTCTCGGAATTCGACGAGGATTTCTACAACACACGATATTCAATTTCCAGTGATACCTGATTTACATAAACCTAAAGATGTACAGCCTATTCCACCACCAAAACCGTTTAAGAAATGATTTTCAAATTATATATTATTTCAGAATATTACCAAAGAATTATGAAAAAAGCAGCTTTGTTCGTCTGTTTAATATGAACCAATTTAAGATAATGAGTGCTTAAAATGTAAGCTTGAGTTTTGTTTGAAAAAAGATCTGCACTGTCCGATTGTGGTCCTAATTCAATGTCGGATAGAATATGTATAGATGCCTTACATACCTATTTGCTGCAGATATATTCTCAATTATATCTTTATCAAGCATTCCTTCAAAGTTGTTAAAGGAAAACAGAATCCGTAATTTTCAACGAACAAAAGTTTTTAGAGATAGTGGAAATATCAAGCCTTCAGTGCTGTTGCCTTATTATATTTTGCATTGAATGTTTAGTTTCAGTTTCTATAAGAGATTTTGTTGAATTAGAGTTAGCAATATTTGGGAAAGTAGTAGGTCAGTTATGAAGTGGACCATTTTTTTGAACTGAAGAAGTAACAATAAAGTTTCCAGAGCTTGAATTTAAAAATGAAAGCACACATATTATCAACTGCTGCTTTACCAAAAAAATTTGAATCTTTTAATTTCACTATCAAAATATTCAAAGAACAAGCTTTTTTCGTTTTTGTTAAAGCTGTTTTGCTTATTTATTTAACATTTATAATATTATTACATAATGTCATCCCATTTCAGTGAGAATGGAGTTCATATAGAAACCATTTCGGAGAATAGGGAACAGCATTTTTTTTTTATTTTGAACTTTTTAATCCCCAGTGTAATAATATATCATGATAGAAATTATTTTGGCGAACAAAGCTCTTTTATTATTACAAGTTCAAAATATTTATTTTTCAGATTGTTGTCATTAATATAAGGATAATATGAATATTATTGCCAATAGTTATTTGACTAAACAAAAATCAATCGATTTTCAACATTTATAAAATATATTATATTTTGTTACCAGAAGTGCCATGATAAAGTGATGTATTAGAGTTTTCTGTTTATATACTGCTAAATTATTTTATGATCTGCATTTATCATTGCCAAAGAACAAAGATTTCCATAATAAAATATTTCAATATTTCTTCTGTAAGTTTCACTAGAATCTAACTTCTCTTCAAACCCTACTGAGATTTGTTTCAGGTCTGTTTTGATTTTAACGAATCCCCATAATTAACATGCGAGCATACATTTTCCCTGTGATCACACTATTTATTCAGTTATATGAAACAGGCGTGTTTCTTAATTTGAGAGTTTCCCGTATTTTTTTTTGTAAACCTGTCCTATGCAGGTCTGGAAAACGTAGTCGGAAACATAGCGGTTTACGTATATTATTCTACTTCACTTCTAGTCTAGTGGAACAGTGGAAGAATCGAAAGCTCAGTGAGATTTTATATCGAATGAGCGGCTGGTTTAGTTTAATGGCAGTTTCAATCGTAGTGGGGATGCCTGGATATCTCCTACTCTGTGTAGATCACTTTCACGCGCCGAACAGAAGTTCTCAACCACAGAAAAGGAATATTTAGCAGTACTGTTTGCTATTCAGAAATTTAGACCATATATTGAGGGTACCCACTTTACGGTTTATACTGACCATAGTAGTTTGCGTTGGCTCCAGGATTTGAAGGATCTATCTGGACGATTGGCTCGATGGAGTTTGAAGCTACAACAGTATGATTTCACAATTTTACACAGGCCTGGTCGTGAGGTTACTGTTCCTGATGCACTTTCGAGAGCGGTTCCAAGAGTCGATATAATTGGTGTAGGTAGTATCAATGAATGCGATCTTGATTCATGGAATGAGAAAATGAGGCGTTTGGTTCTTGATAAACCTGCTTCTTACCCACTTTGGAAGGTCGAAAATAACAAGTTGTACAAATATGTTATGGACAAGTACCCAAATTTGAATCAAGGAGAAGATTGGAAATTGGTAATTCCAAAGAGTAAACGTAGTCAGTTGATGAAAGAAAACCATGATGACATAACAAGTGGACATACAGGCATATTGAAAACGCTTAATCGAATAAGAGACAAATGTTACTGGCCGAAGATGAAAAATGACATTGCGAATTATATAAAGCGTTGTGTGAAATGCAATATGTACAAATCAGATCAAAACCTCCTATGGGTCAGATGTTAAGTCGACCTCATATAACAAGGTCTTGGGAACTAATCTGTTGTGATATTGTTGGTCCTTTGCCTAAGACGAAACATGGTTTTGTCTATATTTTGTCGGTCACAGATTACTTTAGTAAATATCCTTTCTTTTTTCCTTTAAGAACTGCCAATAGTAAGAACATCTGTAAAATTTTATAAGATAATATTTTTATGCTAGCGGGTGTCCCGAAATATATCTTAACCGATAATGGGTCCCAATTCACTTGTTCTGAGTTCGGGAATACGTTGCAGAGATGTGTGCGTTCTCTACGTACAGCTGCTTATCATCCCCAAGCAAATTATGTTGAACGAATACATCGTGTACTCAATACGATGTTGAGCATTTATGTTGAGGATAACCAAAGAAATTGGGATGTTTGTCTTCAGAAAGTTGCTTGCGCAATACGATCATCTAAACAGGAATCCACTCAGTTGACACCTTATTTCATTAATTTTGGTCGTGAGATGAGTTTAAAATAATCTGAGGACAGGGATTCATCGGACGAATTGGGAAATGATGAACATATCACTGTTGAACGAAATCGGCAAGACGTTCTCGATAGATCACTCGAATTAGAGAAGGTTTTTGAAGATGTTAGATTGAATTTGGATGAAGCTTATAAGCATAATAGTAGTAAATATTACAACTTGCGCTGGAGAAATGAGCAATTCGTGGTAGGTCAAAAGGTCTATAGAAAAAATTTTGTGTTATCGGGCGCATCCAAATATTTTACGAAGAAGTTAGCTTCTAAATATGTGGGACCCTTTATTATTCATAAGAGAGTGTCGCCGTGGACATATGTCTTGAGAGATAGTGGAAATAAAGTTTGTGGAACATATCATATAAAGGATTTGAAGAGTCATCCCCCAGATGATAAATAGCTCGAATTTTTTGTGGTGAGGGTTGTGTTTTGTGATAGCTTTTGTGGGGTCGAAATAAAAAAAAAAATTAGATAAAAATTTTTTTGGAGGAAAAGGTGAGGTTTGTAACGGTTCATTTTCATTTTCCGTGCATTTGTGGTTTCACAATTAAATAAAATAAAACATTCGGTGTTGCGCTGATGCATATGCGCCATATGTGAACAAGATAGATCGTTCGAATAAAACAGATTTCAGTATGAGAGAAGTATTCAACGTAGTAACTATACATTGCATATTTATCAGTAGATATTTCGATTTTTATTTTTATTCTGATCACCTAATAATTTGGGATTTGGCTGAGTATAGTATGAGCTCTTGTTTCATGAATGAGCATACTTCATAGGATATTGAATATATGTTGGTCATATACTTTGTTTGCACTCAGAGCCACTCAAGATCAAAGGTATATCTGTTTTTATATTTTTGTTCTCAATTTAATGGTAACAATTCTAGGCTCTTTATACCTATTTCACTTCTTGCTGGAAATTCTGAAATAGATTATAGCTATCAATTCTGAATGAGTCTATCGAAAGTAAATCTACCAGGCTGATAAATTTCACCAGGAATGATTGGATGTATCTTCTGCAAGCCCTAGGATATAATAATTGTCTAACTGCAAATTGTATCAAGGTACCTACTCTGTTTTTTTCCTTCTTATATATCTCGGCATATTCTCTATAATTACTTAGTGAATTTGTGATCAGTGTCATTAAATATAAATTTAATGTATACGTGAATGTTCCGATTGGAAGATATACTTCATTCTGGTAAATTTACATATTTTATGGTTAGTGCAATAGATACCACTGTAACTTTTTTTCATTCATTTTTTCCAACCCTTACTCACACATAAATCCCACTAAGCTAGTCAGTGCTGCTCTAGAGATTTAAAGAGAGGCACTTAAAAGAATTTTTTTAGCAAAGCATCTTCATTCGAAGAAATATAAGATTATTAATAATCGAAAGTGTTACATCTGTTGCTTTTATTTATTTATTTATTTTTATTTATTTATTTAAAATGTACAATGTTCTACAGGATAAACCCAACTACAGAACAAAGTAAACAGGAACAAAAAACTAATTCTAAATATACAAAATAAGACAAAGTCAGCCAAAATAGTATGATTTAATATCTGAGATGATACAATAAAAGATATCCAAGTTAGGACAAACAGAATTACAAGCATGGCACAAATTATAAAGAGGAGAATATTTCAAAGTGTTAGTTCACGGTGTCGGCATGTAAAATGTGTTCTCTGCTCTGGAAGTAGGTCTTGGAACTAGAAAATTGATATTACTGAGTATGCTAGAATCTCTAACCATCCCATTGATCAACTTGTGCATGAACACAACGCACTGGCAGTCCCGACGACATTTCAGACTCTTCATGCCGTGTCTACTCAAAAGTAAATCCTGAGAGAAACCAGTGGCCGGATACACATTATCCTCTCTATATGATAAAAGCTTGAGGAAACGTCGTTGCACCGACTCAATCTCAACAATATGGTTTTGGTGGAAAGGGGACATACTAAAGCTGCTTATTCCAGCTTGGACCTGACATATGTGTAAAAAAGGATCTTCAATGTGGCTATATCCGAAAAGTAACGAGAAATGCGCGCAATGAATCCGTACATCCCTTTTGCATCAGACAGAGTGGCATCAATATGTGGTGCAAACGAAAGTTTTGGGTCAAAAATCACTCCCAAGTCGGTCAACAACGCCGGACGCTCAAGCGAGTTACCATCCACAGTATAGTTAAAATGAATTACATTTTTGTTATGTGCAAAAGACATGACATTACACTTCTTGATATTCAGATTTAATCGGTTTCTTTCGCACCATTCAACAACGCGCAGCAAATTGATGGAAAGCCGCTGACAATCGAAGGCATCCCTCACCTCAAGGTACATTTTGAAATCATCGGCATATAGCAGGCAGTTAACATCCACCACATCAGCCAAATTATGGATGAAAATTATAAAAAGCAGTGGTCCAAGGTTACTGCCCTGCGGCACTCCCGAAGTACTCGAAAATACCACTGACCGCACACCGTTGAACTCAACATATTGCCGCCGGTCAGACAAGTAGGACTTAAGAAGATTTATGAGATTGGAGCTAAAACCAAATTGGGACAACTTCGTCAACAAAATTCCATGGTCCATTGAATCGAACGCTTTTGAATAATCAGTCTACAGGACATCGGCCTGGGATCTTCTCTTAATTATCTCAGAAACAAACTGTGCTATGCTAAGGAGGTTGGCAACTGTTGAACGGCCTTTGACAAAACCATGCTGAAAAGGTGGTATTCGATTACAGACTAGTGGATATAACCGAGTGTAAAGGAGGATCTCAAATATTATGCTGGAATTACAGATTATTGATATCGGTCGGAAATTAGAAATATCAAATTTGTTGCCTTTTTTGTGAACCGGGCGCACCTTAGAAAGTTTCCACGCATCGGGAACCATGCAACGTCTCAAACAGATATTAAATAAGATTGTGAGCGGATGTAATGAACACCTCTTTCCAACGTCCTAGTAGAAGAGCGACTTTCCACCGACGAAGAGGTGTTCAAAAGAAAAATTGAAAATTTGAAAATATTGTTTATTTAGAGTTTCTCCTGACGGGAGAAATCTTCAGGGTTCGGCTCGTCGCTAGAAAGGACGAGTCTTCAGTTCTTAAGATTAGAGAACTCAATAAAATTCCTGAATAACAAAAATTAGTTTATTCTAAGCACACAAAAACGAAATGACAATTTTTTGCAAGCACAAAAAAATAATTAAAACAATTTCTGACAAAAAATTATTGGAGGTTTCTGACTATGGACTTTTGACTTTTTATAAAGTTTATATCTGACCTTTTTTGTTTGGACTTCTAACACGGAACTTCGCTAGCGAAATTTTGAACTCACGCAATTACAACACAATTACTATTTTCCTAGAATTTTACAGACTGATTTACTTTTAAGTATTTAAGTGTTTTTCTGGTTACGGATCATGTTGAATTGACTTTCCATTCCCTCATTTTTCCTAATATCCCTTTGTCCGTGGGCGTTATCGAACATAATCCGGAATTCCCTATTTTCTCTTAATTGGTGCCCTTCTTTTCGATAGTTCGAAATTTACCCCAACTACTTCGAAATCTAAGTTTCATTGGCTTTAGTTAATTGTGTCTCTCGATACAAAGCTCTGATTGGTCTACTGATTTAATTTTAATTTTACTAAAGATCCACCTTTTTCCCATCGTTAATTCAAAACCAAAAGCCCTTAAGGTAATAAATATATCATATGTCGAATTCCCCTAGCTAAATTCTCAAATTTCATTCCGTCGTACATCCATCAAGATTTTCATGTATCGGATCAATAAATTTTGTTTTAAATCTTGGGTTTTATGATTATTGATGTGATATTTTTGAGAGATTTATTACTGTCTGGAATGTCTGGGAATTTCGATTAGATATGGTCTTTCGCTTATCAAGACCCATTATCCAGCATCGCTAGACATATCATATTACACGGATACGCCAAGACACACGCACAATCCTTGAAAATTAAGGAGGGAATTCCATCCGGACCCATAGTCATAGTTGGTTTCATCTTCTTCAAAACCGTAAGAACCGCACGTTCCTCAAACATTGCAACATCAATATTAGTTATGTAATGCAAAACAATCAGCAAACCCATCAAGTATGTCTAATGGTCCATCGACTAACTGCCCATCATAAACCATCTGACCAGAGACAGTTGTTCAACCCTTCTTATTATTTATAAATGACCAACATTTTTTGGGGTTATTTTTTATATTCTGTTCAGATATCTCCACAAATGCTCTGTAGGCCTTAGCTGCATCTAATTTAATTTTGGCTCGCAGACGGACGAATTCCTCTCCAGCAGTGACATCATCATTCCTTTTGAATAATTTCCAAAATTTCGCCTTCAAGCGAATTAAACGAATAATCTCCTTATTGAACCAAGGGGGATATCTGCGCTTGTTCTTATAAGTTCGAACGGGTACACAACGATCAAACACGCTAAAGATTCTGTCATAGAAGAAGCGTCATCGGGACTGTCCATATTCGCCAGGGAGGTCTAGTCAATATCCGCAATCAGATCATACATGAGAAAAAAATTCGCTTTGCTGAAGTCGTATTCGTGCTCGTAACAGGTTATGAAATAACGCTTCAAACTGTGCGTGATATTAAGCGAAAAACTGACACATAATGCTGGATGGTGTTTATCCTCAACCAATAAAGGATCCTGCGATCTCTCCGCAAGACAACTACCATCGCGAATCGGAGATAAAATCGAAGTCAGTCGCAATCCGAGCTTGGATGCGATGCCCCATTCTGTTTGAAAATAAATTAGATTCCGCATGAATAAAAATGTTTACTATTGAAGAGAAAATTCAAATAATATAATGGTATTTCGGTGGTCAATCAATTTCGGAGATAATAAATTCGTTTATTGTTGCCTTTGAAGATAGGCCGATACCTCCACGTTCGGCTATTTGTAAAATAGTTAAAAAATTCGAGCAATGTGGGTGCTTACGAACATGCCGTCATTGCAGGATTGATAAACCATCAAAGATAATCAGTGAGACTCAAGAGACAAAAGAAATAAATGTGTGTGCTGCTGTTGAGACCAGTTCACCTTGTAGTAGTAGGAAAATTGCTGAGCAGGTCGATTTGGGCGATAGAACTGTTCGAAATATTTTGAAGAGAAATGGTTACAAATGTTATAAGGTGCAAACATCTCAAGAAATTTTTCCAGAAGACCATTTCAAAAGAATGGAATTTTGCGAAAAGATGATGGAAAAAGGGAATGAGAGTAGTTCATTTCTGAGCAATATCTTATTCACGGAGGAGTCATAGTTTTCCTTGCATGGAAAACAAGACCCATCCGTAGTAAGATATTGGTCTAGGAAAAATAAGCACCTGAATATTCCTGCGCGTACCCAGTATCCTGAAAAACTTAATGTTCGGACAGGAATGCTAGGGAATTACATGATAGGACCATTCGTCATCGATGGCAACCTAAATGCTGCAAAATATCTGGAGCTTTTACAGAATGAGATTATTCCGACAGTTAGACAGCTACCTATTAACTTCGATGATGTCAGGTTTCAACAGGATGGCTGCCCGAGTCATAATGCAAGAATTGTCACTGAATATCTGAGGACCACTTTTTCTGACCGTTTCATTACAACAAACGGAACGATCAAATTGCCGCCCAGATCTCCACATTAATCTCCCAATGATTTCTTTCTTTGGGGATGTCTGAAAAACATGGTGTATGGACAAGAAATTGAAAGAGCGACAAATATTACCGAATTAAGGTACAAAATAATCCAACTTTGTGCCAAAATAGCAAGTAAGCCAGATCTTCTTAGAGATATAAGATTATCTCTTTATAATAGATTTGGCTACTGTTTAGCACATTTCTGTATCTGCATATTTTCTATGATTCTATTTATAAATATAAATACATACATTCATATTCATACCTTCTCCGCAACACACAGTACAGCGTAGCGAATTAACCGCTGCACAAAGGGCGCGGAGGCCCAGCTCCACAAGTCCAGATTCATTAGAATGTAAAATTTCAAACTTCTTCAAATAAATGATGACCTTCGACCACTCAAAATCCAGCCCGTAAACCACGCGCCGGAGGCCCAGCTCCGATGACCCGGATGAACCCCGGCTATCGTCGATGGAAATCGACATCAGCTGTAGTTTGGATTCTTCTTCCCTTCTTTCCTTCCTTCTTATTAGCACCACTATTATTTAATCCTTTCAGATTGCTGTTTGTGGTTTAGTGTTTTGTGGTAACATTTTTCGGAAAAGTTAAGTTAAGTAAGGCCGTTCAGATTTATATATTTAAGCAAGAAAAATGAAAACCGAAACGAGAAGCGAAAATTATAATGTAAGTAGTGAACTTAAAGTAACGGAAGATCTTGTAGATTTTCTTTTGAATAAAATATTCAAGGGTAATACCACTAGAGGTGAGAATTTTTAGAGATTACTCTTGCTTTTTGAGAATTATGCGTTTAAATTACACGAAACAAAGTTATCCTCAATTTCGGGATCACTTTGTTGAGTGAAATTTGTATAATTTTCAAAAAACGACAGAGTTTCTCAAAAAAAATTCGATTCTCGTGTGGTATTTGGAAAGATCATTCAACAATATAAATCAAACGAATTAAAAAATATTTTTTTATTCAAAAATTACCAGATAGAAGCATAACAACAAATTATTCATCTTTATTCTCGAAATAATAATTATTGATAGTACAATTATTATACACCACATTACGAGCATTATTTTCGAATGATGAAGTAGATACTGATGTTGTTTCTTGAAGGACATTTTTTTCATTCCTTATGGCTGTGATTATTTTTTGTGATGTTGTTGGTACAGTTGGAGATACAGTTTCACTGACGCTGCAGAAGAATGGCCTGTTATCTTTATCAGCTGTTCCTCGCCAATCCCTGCTTTGGCTAATTGGCTGACAGCAGTAGCTCGATGATAGTGGTTGGTTATCTTCGACTTGGTTGTGTTGATGCCAATTAGTTCTGCCGATTCTTTTGTCCATTTAGCTATCGTATTGGGACCGACTGGGAAGTTTTTGAACCATAACCATATTTCCAATTCTTATGTGGAGTAAGGAATAGTCTTTCAGTGGTTATGTTTGCAGTTCTTTTGGATACAAGTAGCTTATATAACCTCACCCGGCAAATATCTTCTTCAATATTGGGAGTCAGTCATTTCGTTTCCGCACATTTTAGGGCACCACCTTGTCTTGTTTTAGAAAATATCGGATTGTAGGCGATTCGGTCCGTGGGATTACCATCGTTTTCAATTTTGAATTGGAAATGCGAAATTAGGCATGATGAAACCTCTCCTCCGCGCTAAGCAAGCTCCAATGCAGCAATAAAATAAAATTTTCTGTTCAAACTGTCTGGATTATCTTCTTTACATAAGTTGACCATCTTTTTGCGTTGCTCCAAAGACAGCGCTTTGGCACTAACTTTTCTTTTCTCAGGGTCCACTTGCAAAATACGCCTCTTGGCATTTCGTGCATCCCGCGCCGTTTTAAAAGCCACGTCTGTGAATGGATCCAACCTAACGCCCCATTCGGAATAGAATTTTTCCTGCAACTGTTTGGGAGTATTATTCCACAAGGTTTTTACGACACTTTCCTTGTAGTCTGATTCATCTTTTTTCTTTATATTGAAAGCCCAGTCTAACATAATATTATTGAGCTCTGACAAACCTGTTTTTTCATTTACAAGGTATTCCCGGGCAGCACAGAATCCTTCAAATTGTTTCCAAATGTAGGATCTTGACTTCACTGTATTAAGCTGCACACTCTTCTTCACACTTTCCTCAATTTAAGTAATATTAAAATTCCCAAAACTTTTCATTTTTATCTACTTATGGTAAAATACGAAAATAAACTGACAGAACTGCCAAATGTTCTGTTGAAGTTATCGCTAACAACTGCTTGTTTATCGTAACCATGACGACCGCTACTTCCACCAACGGGCCAAAGCAATCCGGACGTATCAATATTCCTATGCAAATCATGCATATCATTTGACAAAATCAAATTTCTAAAAGTGAAAACACTGTGAGGTTGAGTGTTTTCAGATACAGATTGTTTCTATTGGTCAGTTTTCAAAAATTGAGTGATTTCATTGGACGATGTAGTATAGTGTTGAATGATCATCCAAATGCCTTACGATGACAAAATTTTTATAACTGAAATAAAAAAGATATCTCGGCCAGCCCAGCTATGCCAAATTTAATTGTTAATTCTATTCATAATCGTTCGTTTTGTGTGCAATGGTACAATAAATGTGAGTGGTTGACAGGAAGCACAGTTCGAAGTGAATTATTTTGTTGGTTTTGCTTACTATTCTCTGATGATTCAGAAAACATTGTTTGGTCAAAATTAGGTTATTCAGATTTAACAAATTTACCCAGGTCTATTGAAAGACATAGCAGATCTAAAGCTCACTTAGGGGCATCAATTAAATTTAAATTATTCGGAAAACTCAATATTGTGAATTCTCTTGATCAGGGTCATAAACAAACTATTATAGATCATAACAAAAAGGTCAAAGAAAATAGGGATATTTTGAAAAGACTACTTGACGCAGTAATGTTTCTTCGTTTTCAAGAACTGGCCTTCAGAGGTCATGATGAAAGTTCTGATTCGGATAATAGAGGAAATTTTAAAGAGTTATAGTATCATTTGTAAGCCGTTATGATTCAAAGCTAGAATATTTTTTAAATGATGCTTCTGTTTTTTCTGGGACGTCAGAAACTATTCAAAATGATTTAATCGAAGCTATAAGTTGTGTTATTTCAGGTAAAATTGAGTAAGAATTAGAAAATGCCTTGTTTTCTGCTTGGCAAGTAGATGAAACGATAGACATCACATGTAGCTCGCAGATATCTATTATTTTTAGGTATGTTATTCACGAGGGGCAAATAGTTGAAAGATTTTCAGGATTTTCTGCAAACACCAGCCGAACTGCAGATTCATTATTCAAGTTTTTAACCGAAACTTTCGGCAAATTGGATTTAAAAAGAAAATTAATAGCTCAAACATATGATGGCGCGTCTGTTATGGTCACTTAAATGGACTACAGGCAAAAATTAAAAGCATCGCCCCTCAGGCACTTTTCACGCAATGCTTTGTTCACGCGCTGGATTTAGTTTTAAGTGAAGCCTGTTCAGGTAGTATCAAAAAATGTAAAATTTTTTGCAAATTTATCTGGTTTTTCTGATTTTTTTTCAAAATCCTCTAAAATAACAGAGGTTCTCGCTGCAGTAGGGTCCAATCGATTACCATCAAATGCGGCAACAAGGTGGAATTTTACATCTAGGATAGTATTTTCAAATAGGGATAAGTTGATAAAAGTTTTCGATCATTTCATAAATCACGAAGATTTCCACCATGATCAGCAGACAGACATTCAGAGAAGCTATTGGTTTGAAGAAATATATGGATGATCCAGAGTTTCTTTTCCTTTTGAATACTTTCAAATTCATTTTCGAACACACGGACGTAGTATTTTCAATTTTACAGCATATTTCATATGCCAAAAAACGCTTAGTCACATTATTGAACACCTTGCAAGATTTGAGAAATAATAAAAATAATTTAAATCAAATTAACAATAGTATTTTTGAATACTTCCACAACGATGAGCAGGAATCAAAAAGAAGAAAAACTACCTTTAATATTCCAAATTTAAAACAGAATTATCTTCAGATATTTATTGAAATTTTAGATACAATCAGCAATCAAATTCTAATCAGGTGTAGGAAATTTAGAATTCTTTGATTTAGTGAGAAAAGACAAATTCAATTCATATTGTAGGGTATTTCCGGAATCTTTATTTAACTCTCTTTTGAATCATTATCCTTTCTTTGAGCCAATAGCACTACTTACTGAATTGATTACTGTTTATACTGATGGTGAATTGTTCAAAAATTACGAAACATGTGCGGAAATGATTTCATTTATTAACAATGATTTTAGTGACTTGCTTGCCAGAATTTTATAAACTTCTTGGTTTAATAGTAACGATACCGGTTACCTCTGCGTCACTTGAAAGAAGTTTTTCCGCTCTTAAGAGAATAAAAAGTTTTTCAAGAAATTTAGCCTAGGTAGATTGAAAAATATTTCCCTAATCTCAATAAAAAAACGGTTCATTAAACAACTTAGACAAACACCTGCTTTTTATGAGGAAGTAATAGATATGTCTCTGCCAGTCAAAGGAATAGAAGAATACCATTACATTATAAAAAAGTCTAGTGAAAATGCTGATCAGTCACAATAACTATGTCTACGTAGGCTATCTGTTTATTAATCGTTTTTATGTCAGTTCGGTATACCACAAATTCCACTCTGGAAAAATTAACCTTTCAATATTCAGTATCAATTTTATTTTTATTTAGAGAATAACTTATGAGAGACTATATTTATTTTTGTTGATTCTGAAAGAATTTTAATTTTTTTACTTATGCATTAATGACATTTAATGCAAGGTTAATTTTTTTCAACTTTATTCAGCAATATGAAAGGGTTGAGAACAAGAAAGTATATTTAAGTTATGTTGAGATTTTTTTATTTTATTTTTGTGAAGTTATACAGGCTGTTCCTAAATTGAACGTACAAACGAAAAGGGGAGATTCCTTAAGTGATTTTAAGAAAAAAAAGTCCCTAAAATATGGGGTCGCAAACGTTTCGTTTTCGAGATATAGAGTTTGAAGTTTGAAGTTTTTTCAAGTTTTTTTTCTCATAGTATCTACACTTCACAAGATACTCAACTGAAATTTGGCATAGATATTAAATTTGAGAGTTCTCACCACGTGAGAAACCAATTTCGAGAGATAATCTACAGGGTGATATTTTTTCTGGAACACTGCCACCTGTTCTTCTGCAGAATTTTTTTTTTGGTGAGCAACTGATAATTTGAAAAAATGTTGAAAGAAGCTTTGTTCTTATACTAAACTTTTCGTTCTCATGTAGTTTTGTCGTATCTACCAGCGATTTCGAGAAAAAAATTTTTGAACGATTCTCTCGAAATCCTCGTGAAAATCCAAATTATGATGGGTAGGCCAGTTTGTAAGCTGTGGTCAGTTTTTATGGAAATTTTCCTGATCTGTATCGATGATTCATAAAGATTCGCTTAACTCGTATAATCAACACAAAAAATGTATTACAACAGGAAAGGTAAAACTAAAAAAAAAACAGCAAATGTTGAAAATATCCTCCCCCAACTCTTATACAAGCTTCTGTTCTTCGTCTCATAGACGATCGAACTCTTTCAAATACTCCCGGAGTATTACTAACTGTATCAAATGCGCCTATTATACGATTTCTCAGTTCTTCTACGGTGTTCACGGGTGTCGATTATACTAGAGATTTCAGGTGACCCCATAAAAAGAAATCTAAACTATTTGAGTCTGGGGATCTGGCGGGCTATGACTGAGGACCCTCCCGTCCAATCCACCTGTTTTCATAATTTTCGTCGAAATACTCCCTTGCCAAAATTGAAAAATGAGCAGGAGCACCGTCATGCATGAATCACATTTCTCGTCGTAGCATAAGAGGTATATCTTCCAATAACAAGGGCAAATCGTTTTCTAAAAAATGTCTGTATGATTGACCTGTTAGTCGACCTGGCAAGAAGAAAGGACCAATCAAATCATCACCAATATTACCACCCCGCACATTTAGTGAAAATTGCTCTTGAAAATGGGTTTCTACAAATCCATGCGGATTCTCCTCAGCCCATACGTGTTCATTATGAAAATTGATAATTGAAGTCCTTGAGAAGCAGGCTTCATCAGTGAATAGAATGTGGCAATCAAAATAAGGATTCATCAATAGTCTACTGAGATACCACTGACAAAAACTAACCCTCGGATGAAAATCTCGAGGCAGAAGAGCTTACACTCTCTGAATGTGATAAGGATATAGCAGAGAATCCCGCAAGATCCGCCAAACAACTTGAT
Source organism: Micraspis discolor (assembly GCA_030674115.1). NCBI lineage: Eukaryota > Metazoa > Arthropoda > Insecta > Coleoptera > Coccinellidae > Micraspis > Micraspis discolor. Next base: position 301,431 of record JARTUT010001749.1, on the reverse strand, counting down.
GACATGCATTCCAAAGTACACTAATTTTTCTTGTACTGGTTCTTGGATGATGTTCTATTTCGTTCATAACTGCCTCTTCGAGTTGTGGTGTTCTGTTGAAAATTGATCAACTTACAGCTGATCCTACCCAACCCACGACCCTGACCCATACTAACTTCACACTTATCATTTGAGTTGTATCGAGTCTAACTTGGCACTTATGTGCACTATTGTATTTTCATGTAATTAAGTTGGCAGTTGATAGGCAAGATTAGATAACTTCACAAAATAATTGACAGACAGCGGAATAGAAAGACTAAGAACAGGTGTGCTTCTAAAATTGTAATCTGAAATTATTGCAAGTATCGAGCAACAATCCACGATTGTCGCTGGACAGTTTGGTTGAACAAAACAAGCGCTATTGAACTGTACAAAAGGTATGTTAGCTTTCGTTAAATTTGCTTTGCAATAAACCTTTGAAAATTTTTCACCACATGCTAATTTTGTAACTTGATTTTCCGCACAGCTTCTATAAATATTGTAAACAATCAAAACTTTATTTAGCAAATGTTTTCCTTAACGAATTATAAAGAATTGAAACTAATTATGTCGAATATTGACAGGTACCTTTTGTTATTGGTTAATAAAACTTATCACTGCCAAGTCTGGACTCGACCTTTATTAAACGAGAAAACCCAAACCCATCAAGAAAAACAATAGGTTATTGGCAGAGCACGGCTGTGGAGGGTTTCTCTGAACGTCAGGACTGGAAACGACAGGAAAGTCTAGTAGAGCAGTGAAGATAGTCAGAAACGACAGAAACCGACGTAGCACAACAATTCAACGTTGAACAACGTACACGCAAGTAGTTTTTAAGTTAGAGAAAACGCCACGAAAGATTGTAAATACATTTGGTTTGTTTGAAAAAAAAATTATTTTCGTCAGAAGTCAGTTGAATTGAAAAGTTATAAGCAAAATGGATACTGTTAAGTCTCAATTAGAAATGTTGAATGAAAATAATCAGGGCAATGTCAATTTAATTTCTTGGCGATTTAAGTTAAACTTAGTTCTTAAGAATAAGGACCTGTACGAATACATCACTGGCGAAGAGCATAGACCAGCAGGCGCTGCAAGTGTAGATGCAGTTTTAGCTTGGATAAAACACGATGTCGAAGCACAAACGTTAATTGTTTTAAATGTAAACAGTAAGATTGCGAACAAAATTGCAAATTGTAAAACTTCCAAAGAAATGGTAGACAAGTTAGTTAGTTTATATGGCACAAAGACTAATGTAACCCTAGAAACTTCCCGAATCAAATTCTTTACCTTTGAGTATGATGAGAGCAAGTCAGCAGTGGAGAATTGCATGGAGATTATGGATCTGGCTCAGGAAGTGTCAACAGAAGAGGATCCAATGAAGGAAAGCTGGGTCATGTCCAGGATCATGAGTGTGTTACCGCCCAAGCTAGCTCATTTCAGGACATTTGGGACAACGTGACTCCAGAACTGAAAAACTTTGAAACACTCATCGAACGATAGAGACTCGAGGATGAGCGCACCAAGGAACCGACGACTAATGCAGAGGGCAGCACCAGCAACGCTCTCATGGCAAAACGTGGCAAAACAGGACATTCGTCGTACAACAGACAGGACAAGCCAAAGTTCACGTGTTTCAAGTGTGGTAAACCAGGTCACGTAGTGAGGCACTGAAAGTAGAGAAGTGGAAGAGAGCAATGCAGGAGGAGTACGACTCACTCATGGAGATGAAAACTTGGATTTTGGTGGAATGTCCTGAAGGAGTAAAACAATAAGCTGTCGTTGGGTACTTCGAGAAAAGGCAGATGGACATAACAAGGCAAGAGGTTTCGAACAAAAAGAAGGATTATGCAGAGACTTTCAGCCCAGTAGCCCGACATGCATCGATTCGGCTACTTCTGAGCCACGCAGCGTCAGAGAAATTAAAGTTGGTGTCATTTGATGTGAAAACGGCAGGCTTGTATGGAAACTTGGAGCAAGTCATTTATATGCACCAGCCTGAAGGATTCAATGATGGATCACAAAAAGTCTGCATGTTGAAGAAGAGTCTTTACGGACTCAAGCAAGCCCCAATGATGTGGAACGAGAGAGTCACAACGCATTTTGAAGAGAAGTTAGGCCTGATCAGCACTGATGACGATCGATGCATTTACTACAACAAGGACAGAAGTATCATGTTGTCACTGTTTGTGGACGACGGACTGGTAGCTGGAACAGATGAAGATGCAATTTACAAGTTACTCAACGAGATTAGCAAGGAGTTTCAGATCACATTCAGCAAGAAAAGACGGAGCAAGTTGACATATTTGGGCATGGAAATCAACATTGACAAGTACGGAATATTTGTGAACCAGCCTCGGTACACAGAAAAGATATTGAAGAAGATGAAACCCGAGCAATGCAACCCAGCAGTTTATTGTACTTAGCAACAATAACAAGGCCAGACATCAGCTTCGCAGTGAACTATCTAAGTCTTTTTTGCAACAAGCCAATGAAGAGTCATCAGCCGATGGTGAAACGTGTATTTCAGTACTTGAAGGGGACAAAGACAGCTGGAATTCACTTTGAAGGAGACAAGAAAATTGTGGCTTACACTGATTCAGACTTTGGAGGAGATTCGGAGACTGGTCAGTCAACAAGTGGAGTGTTGGTGATGAGAGGAGGGCCTGTAATTTGGTGCTCGCTGAAGCAGAGACTGGTGGCAACTTCGACAGCAGAAGCCGAGTACAGAGCTGCAGTGTCTGTGATTGATGATGTGTGCTGGGTCAAACGAATTGCACTGGAACTTGGTATTTTGAAGGATGATCAACCGATCACACTGTACGTAGATCACATGTCAGTCATACACATGTTACAGAATGCCCACGAGGGAAAGACAACTAGAGGAAAGAAGTATATTGAAATACCACGAAAGTACATCCAGCAACACATTGACTACACAGTGACATTACAACACGTCGAGAGCAGCAAGCAGACATCCTCACCATGCCACTCAACAGAAAAGTATTTGATACTCTTCGCTGGAAGTTGATCAAAGAGCAGTGTTGAAAATCGATCAACTTACAGCTGATCCTACCCAACCCACGACCCTGATTCATCCTAACTTCACACTTATCATTTGAGTTGTATCGAGTCTAAGTTGGCACTTATGTGACTGGTGTGAAAACAGCAAACCGAGATAGCAAACTTTGACCTTGAAATCCCCGAGCGCGCTCGAAAGATTGCGCGGAGAACGATGCAAAAAATTTTATTTTTGCCGAAACATTTGATCGATTTCAATTCTTATGTCTGTATTGAGGACAAAAGGAACCCTCTCAGAGTATATAGGGCATTACCTTACTCTTACGAGGTGTCGAAGGGGGCTCAAAAAGTGACAAAATTTGCGATTTTTCAAAAACTGTACATAGGATCGCGATCAAATTTTGTAGTAATATTGAGGACCCATAGCAACCAGGATCTGCACATACGGCATGTACTTACACCTGAAGGGGGTCGAAGGGGGGCACTGAAAGTAACAATTTTGCGATTTCTCAAAAGCTGTACATAGGACCGCGATCAAATTTAGTAATAATATTGAGGACCCATAGCAACCAGGTTCTGCACATACGGCATGTACTTACACCTAAAGGGGGTCGAAGGGGGGCACAAAACAGTACAAAATTTGCAATTTCTCAAAAACTGTACATAGGACCGCGATCAAATTTAGTAGTAATATTGAGGACCCATAGCAACCAGGTTCTGCACATACGGCATGTACTTACACCTAAAGGGGGTCGGAGGGGCGCACAAAAAGTGACAATTTTGTGATTTCTCGAAAACTGTACATAGGATCGCGATCAAATTTGGTAGATATCTTGAGGACCCATAGCAACCAGGATCTGCATATACGGCATGTACATACACCTGAAGGGGGTCGAAGGGGGGCACAAAAAGTAGCAATTTTGCGATTTCTCAAAAACTGTACATAGGATCGCGATCACATTTTGTAGTAATATTGGGGACCCATAGCAACCAGAATCTGCACATAGGCATGTACTTACAACTGAAGGGGGTCGAAGGGGGACTCAAAAAGTGACAATTTTGCGATTTCTCGAAAACTGTACATAGAATCGCGATCAAATTTGGTAGTAATATTGAGGACCCATAGCAACCAGGATCTACACATACGGCATGTACTTACACCTGAAGGGGGTCGAAGGGGGCACAAAAAGTAGCAATTTTGCGATTTCTCAAAAACTGTACATAGGATCGCTATCAAATTTGGTAGATATCTTGAGTACCCATAGCAACCAGAATCTGCACATACGGCATGTACTTACACCTAAAGGGGGTCGAAGAGGGGCACAAAAAGTGACAATTTTGCGATTTCTCGAAAACTGCATGGCACGACACGGCCTTTGAAATTAAATGAAAGCAAAAGAAATTAATAATGAAATTCTGAAAAAATATGAAAAAATGACTCGAAAGAAAGGCGAATGTTGGAGTATCGACTTTTGCGTACCTGGCTTCCCAGCACGGATCAATGTGTCACTCACGAGCGAGAAATAGTCACTTTTTCACCAGAGTTCTAGTTTGTAGAAATTAACGAGAAAATTCGACAGAAACGAAGAAACAGTCTTGCACTGCATCGAACGAGCGTCGACGTGTGTGTTCGAATTACGACTGCTTTCGTCTCGCACTGTCATATATCTCCAACATATGTTACGCGTCCATAGACAAAGAAATGAACATACGTGGGCCGCATGAAACGAACAAGCATTTTGGAACAGAAAATAAATGAATGCAACTAACAACACTGAGTTGCAGTAACATAACCGCCCACCTAAAATAGAATATTTTACAAAAAAAAGGCAAATATAAAAATTGAAAAGATATCGAACATAAAGCGAAAAAAAATATATACATATATACATCAACATATGTCATAACTATTGGAGAGGTAATGGACATAATTTAACCACTGATCTCTGCAGTACACCGTGAGTAGTCCGAACAGTAGCTACTCTAGCTATTTTATCAGCGCCAGGATGCAATTTCTCAATGCGTCCAAGTCGCCAGCGCAATGGAGGGAGTTGATCATCTTTTATCAAGACGAGTGCACCTATTGAATAAGGAGGCGAGTTACTATTGAACCACTTTTTTCTTTGTTGCAGTGTGTTCAGATATTCTAAATTCCATCTTTTCCAAAAATCCTGATGGATACGAATTAAAAGCTGCCAACGCGATAATCGACCGATAGATAGGTGTGATAAATCTGGTTCAGGAATAGCAGTTAATGGAGCCAAAGTAAGAAAATGTCCTGGTGTCAGTGCAGATATGTCATTCGGACCATTACCAAGCGGACATAGAGGGCGAGAATTGAGCACAGACTCAATCTCTAAGTGGACTGTATAAAACTCCTGTATGACCTGTTGAGACAGAAGGAACTGTAAAGTCTGGGCACCTGGATGCAGACATATTTTGTGGAAATGCTGAATAAGGAGCCCAGTAAGACGATGAGATGAAGGAAGCAAAGCTGGGTGTTTGTGATCATAGGCCAGACCAGAAAAAGACAGACGACCGCCCACCCTGAGAACACCATCTTCTCCAATAAATGGATTCAATTTTCGAGGTGATTTAGATATGGGATTTCCCGAGATGAGATTATCGATCTGTTCCTTGAACACAACCCGTTGAACCTGCTTTATAATGAAGAAAAGTGCATCTTTGAGATGAACTGCGGAAAATCTATATATCCTAGGAGCTTTAGAGTTCTTTATGAAGTTAACGAATCTGAAAATGTAAGCTACCACTCTTTGAACCTTGGACAGAGATGAATACCTGGAGAGCAAATCATCAACAAACGATAGAGAAATGAAAGTTGACAAAGAGAGGTGACGCTCTTCTGTTTGTACAAGATGAAGAGAATTCTCTATTTCATCATTTGCGAAGGTGGGATGTTTGGAACGAAGCCAGTCAGGGCCTGTCCACCACAAAGAGCAGTTCAACAGTTCGGTTGGCGTTAAGCCGCGTGAAGCACAATCAGCTGGATTGTCTTTCGATTGAACATGATACCAATTTTCTGTTGAAACTAAGTCCTGAAGTTGAGTAGTACGATTGCTTACAAATGTCTTCCATCGATGAGGAGAAGACTTAATCCATGTTAGAGCTACCATTGAATCAGACCAAGCAAAAATGTCATCTATTGTAAAGGCTGATTGGTAAACAGAGGAAACCACATTAATGAGTTTTGATAATAAGAGACAAGCACACAATTCCAGTCTTGGAAGTGAAATTCTCTTCAATGGGGAGACCTTTGATTTACCACCTACGAAAGAGATGTCAATGGAGCCGTCAAAATTGAAAAACTTGAAATATACCACGCCTGCGTAGCCACGCTCACTACTATCTCCGAAACCATGAAGTTCGCAACGATAAAATGATTTCGATGCAAGTTTCGAGGTATCTTTAATTTACCCAATTCGGTTAATTCGGATTTACACTGATTCCAGCGACGACTAACATCGTCTGGAAGTGTATCATCCCACTGCAAACCTAATGTCCAAAGATGCTGGATCAAATGTTTAGCAAGAAAAGTAAATGGAGAAAGGAACCCCAAAGGGTCGAAAATTCGAGAAAGTTCTGAAAGTATGGTACGTTTGGTACATACCTGAACAGTAGTTTCCGCAAAATAAGAAAATTCGTCCGACGAAGGAAACCACCTCAAACCGAGAATTTTGACTATCGGATCTATATCAAACTCCAAAGAATGGTGATATTGATGATCTAGAGGTATGGTTGAGAGTAATTGAGAACTGTTACTACTCCATTTTCGGAGCTCAAAACCACCACAATTCAATAAGGAAATCAGTTCCTTTTGCAACGTTTTTGCGTCTTCCAAATCATCACAACCTGTAACGACATCATCGACATAAATGTCTGTGAGCAAAATTTTGGATGCTTTCGGAAAACGAGCTTCCTCATCCTTGGCCAACTGTGCCAAAGTTCGAAGGGCAAGAAAAGGTGCTGGTGCAACTCCGTACGTAACGGTATTCAGCTGATAAGTTTTTATGGGTTCCGATGGAGAAAACCGCCACAATATTCTTTGAAAGTTTCGATGTGAATTTTGAACTAATATTTGACGATACATTTGTTTGATATCAGCTGTGAAAACGAACCGATGAACACGAAAGTTCATCAAAATGGCAATAATATCCTTTTGTAATTTAGGACCTATCAATAGAGCATCATTTAAAGATAAATGACCGGGTACATGAGCTGACGCATCGAAAACAACCCTCAACTTTGTGGATGGACTGTTTGGTTTGATTATACAATGGTGAGGGATATAAAAGTATTTTCATAATCCGAACTCGTAGAAATCAATGACATATGATCTTTTTCTAAATATTCCTGCATGAAAGTAGAGTATTCCCTGTATATATTCTGATTTTTAATAAGTTTACGTTCAAGGGATAAAAAACGACGTAGTGCGAGAGAATATGTGTCACCGAATGAAAGAGTTGACTGATCAGGTTTAAATGGTAATGCCACAGTGTACCGTCCAGATGTATTTCTAGAATAGTTCTGAGTGTATAAGTTCTCACAAAATTGATCTTCTGGTGATACAATGACATTCTCTGAAACTTCTTCAAGTTCCCAAAATCTTTTCAACGAGGAGTTTAAACCTGATTCAGACAATGACAAATGAAAATTGTTAACTGATTTGTTAGGTGATTGAATCTTTCCCATGAAAACCCAACCAAACACTGTCTCAAGTGCTGTTGGTTCTAAACCGTTACCCTCGATACGACCCGGTCGAATTATTAAAGAGAATATATCCGCTCCGAGGAGAAGGTCTATTGATTTCGGAATGGAAAAGTTCGGATCTGCTAACTTCTTGTTATGGACACAATTCCAAAACGAATAATTTACGAAAGAACTCGGCATTTCCGCACAAATTTTCGGAATCACGACGGCATCGAATGTAAAAGATGGATTTATTTGACCTGATGGACGAATAGTACATTCAGTGCTGCAATTAGCAGAAGATGAGCTTTCACAAATTCCATTTATCGAAAATGAAGCTTCACAAATTTTCAAGCCTAATCTATTTACACACGATTGAGTTATAATATTTATTTGAGAGCCTCCATCTAACAGAACTCGGACCTTCTGATATCTACCCCAAGCATCACGAATTTCGACCTCAGCGGTTGCCAAGAGAACGGTAGAATTTGAAGAAACATTGGTTAAAACTTGAACTGAGCCTGAATCCGATGAATTTGCAGCATTGAAATGAAATGTCTCTGTTGAAGCATCATTATCCGCATTATTGCGCATGTGCAACAGGGTATGATGCTTTCCGTGGCAAATACGACAATTTGACCTTGAAGAACAATTGTTAATCTTATGTCCAGAATGGAGGCAATTGATACACCAATTTTGTTCTTCACAATCTTGAACCGATCTTGAACAGTTTGTTCCAAAAATGATGGACATTTGTAAATACTATGAGCTAACTTGCAATAATTACAGGTTATACGTTTCTTGAATGATTCAGTTTCCGTTTGAACGAGAAAAGTCGAATTTCTTTTATTCGTTGAGAGAGAACTAGATTTCAAAACTTGAGAATTCGAAACTGAATGAGTTTTCGACGGAAGAGAAAGAGCTACTGCCTCCAAGGCTATACACTGATTTGTCAGAAATTTCGCAAATTGACAAACGACGGAATATCTGTTGAACATTCTTGTAATTCAAAACGTTTGATCGTTGCTGAATCTAATTTCTGAATGAGAATGTGAAATAAAACAAAGTCCCACTGGTCAACAAGTAAACCTAAATTCCTTAATACCGATAAGTTTTCCGCAAAAACTTCTAGAATTCGCCCTAAGGTCTTTAGCTGAATCACCCTGTAGCTTTGGAACATTACAGATTTCCTTCCAACACGTATTAGCGAGAAGTCTTTTATTTTGATATAAAATGGCACGACACGGCCTTTGAAATTAAATGAAAGCAAAAGAAATTAATAATGAAATTCTGAAAAAATATGAAAAAATGACTCGAAAGAAAGGCGAATGTTGGAGTATCGACTTTTGCTTACCTGGCTTCCCAGCACGGATCAATGTGTCACTCACGAGCGAGAAATAGTCACTTTTTCACCAGAGTTCTAGTTTGTAGAAATTAACGAGAAAATTCGACAGAAACGAAGAAACAGTCTTGCACTGCATCGAACGAGCGTCGACGTGTGTGTTCGAATTACGACTGCTTTCGTCTCGCACTGTCATATATCTCCAACATATGTTACGCGTCCATAGACAAAGAAATGAACATACGTGGGCCGCATGAAACGAACAAGCATTTTGGAACAGAAAATAAATGAATGCAACTAACAACACTGAGTTGCAGTAACACTGTACATAGGATCGCGATCAAATTTGGTAGATATCTTGAGGACCCATAGCAACCAGGATCTGCATAAACGGCATGTACTCACACCTGAAGGGGGTCGAAGGGGGGCACAAAAAGTAGCAATTTTGCGATTTCTCAAAAACTGTACATAGGATCGCTATCAAATTTGGTAGATATCTTGAGTACCCATAGCAACCAGGATCTGCACATACGGCATGTACTTACACCTAAAGGGGTCGAAGGGGGGCACTGAAAGTAACAATTTTGCGATTTCTCAAAAACTGTACATAGGATCGCTATCAAATTTGGTAAATATCTTGAGGACCCATAGCAACCAGAATCTGCACATACGGCATGTACTAACACCTGAAGGGGGTCGAAGGGGGGCACAAAAAGTAGCAGTTTTGCGATTTCTCAAAAACTGTATTTAAATTATAACATGTGACTTATACATCATACGGTAACATTGCTAGAAGGGGAAAAACACTTTATTTCAGTTGTTTTATGTAGGTTTTCAATTAAAAGGGTGAAGTGAATTTTGGTGAATAAAATAAGTTGTGAATTTGCAATAGCTAAAAATTACTACCTGAGTTGGTCAAAAAGTGAGCATTTGAATAATTTTATAACAATTTATATTTTATATAACGTGCTTGAAAATATAAAATGGAAACTGTGATTTTGAAAAAGTTTCATTTCAAAAGTAATTGCTAAACTTAATAACGTTTAATAATTGTAATAAACATCTATGATTTCAACTTTGACTTTCAAAGAGGAAAGACGTGTTTTGTCAAGCTTGATTTTACGTTTGATTTTAAGCTTATTTTAATTTCCAAACCTACCGAAAAAGTTTATTCTGAAAATTATAATTGAAAAAGATATTGGAAACCCAAATTTGGATGGTTATTCTCCATTTTTGGGTAAAAATTGAAAACGGGTCAAGTCCAATTTTTCAATTTTGAGTTAGGTCCAGTGTAAAATTTTAATATTTAATTTACAATGGAGACATGACGACGAGTCAGACCAGTGGGTTCTCGAAACGCTACCCGGACAACCCAAACTGAAAGAAACCGACGCCGCGTTCATAACAATAATTACGCAATGCGATCAGTATTTGTAGCGAGAAGGGCTCCGGTTGAAGACGAATTTCCTGCGTTTTCTGTCGGCGAAACCAGCGAATCGTGTCAATTTTGCAATGCTCTGCATTTTAGGGCTGAAAAGGGGCGAGATGGATTCAGCTAGTGCTGCCAGAAAGGCAAAGTTGTTCTGAGCAAGCAGATGCAATTGAAAGAAGTACCAACTTTGATCAGAGTACTGAACTATTGTATTTTCATGTAATTAAGTTGGCAGTTGATAGGCAAGATTAGATAACTTCACAAAATAATTGACAGACAGCGGAATAGAAAGACTAAGAACAGGTGTGCTTCTAAAATTGTGATCTGAAATTATTGCAAGTATCGAGCAACAATCCACGATTGTCGCTGGACAGTTTGGTTGAACAAAACAAGCGCTATTGAACTGTACAAAAGGTATGTTAGTTTTCGTTAAATTTGCTTTGCAATAAGTCTTTGAAAATTTTTCACCTTATGCTAATTTTGTAACTTGATTTTCCGCACAGCTTCTATAAATATTGTAAACAATGAAAACTTTATTCAGCAAATGTTTTCCTTAACGAATTATTAAGAATTCAAACTAATTATTTCGAATATAGAGAGGTACCTTTTGTTATTGGTTAATAAAAACTTATCACTGGTCTGGACTCGACCTTTATTAAACCAGAAACCCCAAACCCAGCAATAGAATCATGTTCTCACACTGCGTGATCTCCCAGCATTAATTCTTTTCATGGAAAAAGATCCAGCTTCTGAAAGACGCCTATGAATATCAGAGAACATTCAATGATTTGATATCACTCTATTGGGATAGCGTTCCATTTAAAGAAGCCTAGCTTCTCTTGCATTTCCATTTGCAAGACCATAAATGAAATGCATATCAGTCATTTCGGAATTCGTGAAATTCGGCATGTTTTAATATTGAAATGTGTGGAGGTTCTAATTTCAGATCAAATTATTGTTGTGACAGTCATAAAAATCGTAATGAAAATAGTAGTCTAACTACATTCAAAAAAATAAATAACCACAAATGCAAGAACCTTCACTTTTCAAAAAAACAAACGCTCAATAATTTGATGTGCCAAAAATGGCACTGAATTTATTCACCACAGATTACAAACAGGCCCACCTATCATAGCTTGCGGTTACTTAGTTTTCTTGTTATGATTTTTTTTTAGTTTTACGTTTCTTGTTGTAATACATGTTTTGTGTTGATTATACGAGTTTATCAAATCTTTATGAATCATCGATACAGATCAGGAAAATTTCCATAAAAACTGACACTGAATTCATTCACCATAGCTTACAAACTGGCCTTTCCATCATAATTTGGATTTTCACGAGGATTTCGAGAGAATCGTTCAAAATTTTTTTTTTGAAATCGTTGGTAGATACGACAAAACTACAGGAGACCGAAAAGTTCTGCAGAAGAAAAGGTGCAGTGTTCCAGAAAAAATATCACCCTGTAGATTATCTATCGAAATTGCCATGTCACGTGGTGAGAACTCTCAAATGTAATATCTATGCCAAATTTCAGTTGAGTAACTTGTGAAGTGTGGATACTATGAGAAAAAAACTTGAAAAAACTTCAAACTTCAACACTCTGTATCTCGAAAACGAAACGTTTGCGACCCCATGTTTATGGGACTTTTTTTTCTTAAAATCACTTAAGGAATCTCCCCTTTTCGTTTCTACGTTCAATTTAGGAACACCCTGTATGTATGTTAGTTTCTGTTGTCCAATCCTTCTAACAGATCATCCCAATCTCCCAATCCTTTAGCAAAAGTACTCTACACCTCCACGTTGGTTCTTGCTGGGCAACAGTGACATGCATATGCACAAGCTTCCATCAAATGTTCCTCATTATTTTTTTCTTACAGTATACCAATTTTATTTCATGATAGTCCTGAATATTTTTACTTGCATTTAAATATACATCTCACTGGCTAAGTAGAGACACTAGTGGTATACTCATATTTTTTGCGTGGCCTCGGACCTCCTCTGATTGAAATTTCACGAGCCGCCACTTGATTCTAGCGTCGTAGAAGAAGTCATCAGACCTTTAAAATCAGCTTTTCTTTTATGATTCACGGCAGACCAAATGGGTAGGGAAGACTCCTTTCTCATGAATGTAATCATTGAATCGAGAAAAGTTTGAAATTCGACAAGTTTCTCCAAGTAGAGTTCTTCCGTTATCGCAAATTGATCAGTTTTGAGATAATTTGATCCACCAAAAGTTTAGAATGATTAATTTCATAACTGCTCCAAATCTTTTCCAAATTTCCCAATCTTGTCTTGCAATTGGTGGCAGTCATCTTAGCGTGACCATTTTTCTTGAAGTTAGTACAAGACCCCGATACCCTAGCCAGCAATGTTTCTTGTTCGAGCAACAATTCCGGCATTTTAATCAAAAAATTAGAAGCTTATACTTAGTTCTCAATTTGAGAATGGAGTTTGATTGTGAGAAATAAAGTATTCAAAAAAATTATCCAGCTATAAACCTGAAATAAAGTGAGAAAAATATTCCGTAAAACAAGGAAATCATTCAAATCTGAAAAACGAAATGAATAGCCAATTTATATCTAGTAATTATAACCAAAAAAAAAATATATTAATGGAGCTTAAGGTAATATCAAAATTAAAAATAATAATAAGTCTAGCAACTTGACTCCAAATACCTGAAATGCATAAGTTTTGCCTTGCCTAAACAACACTAAGAAAACTTAGGTAGAAATAAACCCGAATGAAAACTCGGAGAAACAATGATCATTTTAAATTTTCAAAAGAAACGATTCAAAATTTGATAATTGGAATAAGTAACAAATCTATTCCCCGCAAATATAACCAAAGAGTAGAAACAAGAGGGTGCACTCTGTCAAATTAGTACTGAAAATTTTGTTCACGTATTTCGAAGCGAAACCACAGAATCGCATAAAACGATTCCTCCCTTGACTCAAAATCCCATAAGAGCAATGTAAATCGAGGCAACACCAATGAAATCACATTTCGTTATCACGTGCAATAAGATAGCCAATCGGTTTCTAGTACCTGTAGCAGGAATCTAAACAGAAAAGGATTTTAATCGACATGAAGATGAATTTAGAAAAATAATTTTTTATTTATTAGGAAATATGAAAGCACTTTTCTCTCATCACAAGTGTTTCTGAACAATTCACTTCAGGAACCAATACGCAATTTCGTGAGTAGCAATATTTCCACTGTTAATTTGTATTTTGATAATTTGCAATCTATTTTAATCTATTACTAAAATATCTTCTAATTTAAAGCTACAACAATTCAACTGAGAAAATTGCAAAAGTTCACACCTTTTAAAATTTTAGGTCATTGCCATACAACTTTGAAGAAGAGTTCAATAACAGAACATTTATTTCCTGTGTGAAGACCAGAGAATTCATAAGAAACAAGAAAAAATCATTTGACACAATGGACGAATTAAATAGTAATGTTACCCACATATAGTTCAACTAATACTGCAGTTTTGTAAACAAACGAATAAGAAATATCCTTTTTCAAAATCGTATGAGAAGAAGAAATTTTCTTTTAATTGATCTTATTATATGTGGATGAAAATTGTTTGACAAGCATTCCTAAAAATTTTTAAGTAATTCCTAATACAAGAATGTAAGAATAATGTATAATATTTTTTCATCAAAATTTTAATGGAACCATTATATTATGTTTGCAAGTTAGAAGTCCTTTGATTATTGATGACAAAATTCTTACGAAGAAGTTAATTTCTGTCTTATGAATTGTTTCACCAATTTCAAAGTTACACAAATTAAGCTGACGAATAATTGTAATCATAAAAGTTCGTGAATTTTGCAAATTTTTTACCAATTCCAGACAATAATTTCATTTTCATGTATTGAATGTCTAAATAATGGACTAAAACAAGAGTGCAACAAATAAAAAGGAAATTTTCTTTATAATTCATTTAATATAGTTACATCAAAAGTTAAAGAAATTCATTAAAAATTTGTAGTCAAGTTTTCTTCAGCATTATCAATCTTTGTCATATAATTATCTCGGTTCCATCTTGAGCATTCTCAGAACATAAAAGAACAATTTCCTATTCTATAAAAATATTCATACATACAAAGGGATCAGATCCCTGAACTTGATATCCAGTTGAACGGTAACTTTTGGAAGAAAACACTGAAAATTATTAACTTAACATCATTTGTGCTGCAGTATATTAAGGTTTCTATTTTTTTTATTTTTCCTTTTGCTACATTCATCACCCTGTACATTTTGATTTGCATACTTCATTATGTAAAAAATTCTGATTTTTAAAAACAAATTTAGCATATATTTGTAGGGAAACTGAGCAAGGATGATGGAAAGGGATAGTTCTCAGGTTTTGGATTAGCAGTTGATGAGAAGGTGTAGTGGCAGCGGCTTTCATGTTTTGTGATGTTTGCACATTGCAGTTTAGCATTATTGTGGAACATGTTTGAGTTCCCTTATTGATTCCTATTCCATCGGTTTGTGTATCAAAGCTTTTCGGTCTCTTGAACAGATTCAAAGTAGGATCAGCCGTTTTATTTAAGTAGCGGCCAGTCATTAAATAAGGTTCGAAGTGATCACTGCACATCCTGTTTCCTCAGAATTGTCGCATCGCTGCAGGCCAATTTCCATTGCAGGGCTCGTTGAGGGTCATCTGAACTGGGAATTTTAAAGAATCTCACACCCGAAACATTCGAACATTACTTAACTGAACATCTTCTCTTGGTTTCACTGATTTTATCTACAAACCAGACTTCTCTGCAGAGCTATGAAAAATCTTAATCCAAATATGAAAACCCGTGAGGAATGAAATTCTAGATTTCCTATACAAAATCAGCGATAACTTTTACTCCATATATCACACTATCATTAAAAATTTTCGAATGGAGGGAAAATAATTCATAGACAAGTTATATAAAATATGCCATTTAATTCAAAGGTTTTGATTAAATTAAGGATCTGCTATGATTTTCAGAAATACCCGGTGAATTGTTTCGCGGTTTAAATTCGAATTTGGAGAAGAGAGATATATATATATATCCTTCTCTTATTAGTCCCGCCCCTTTTTTCAACGATAGAATTCTCAAGGTCATTGAATTGTTGACGAGAAAAAGACCGGAGTGCTCCATCTTTGTAAGTTAATCTTTGATATAACCCACTAAATATACAACACATAACCTAAAATTGAACATTCAGAAATATATCAAATCAAGCAATTCAACCCGAGAGACTTGATATGCACACGGTTGTTTCTAGAGTAAACAATATTCATAAAGAATTTTATGCAAATAAATACGAATTCAAATTTGGAAAAATATTGCACCATGTAAAAAACAAATCGTTCAAATTCGATAATTGAAATGAATGAAATATTTATATCTAGCACTTAAGGCCCAAAAAAAAATATAAATTAACTCAACATTCAAAATTCTATCAAGTCTAGTAATTCAACCCAGCAGACGTGAAATGCATAAACATTATTCAGAAAAACAAATTCTCATCAATGATCATAATGAATATGTCCGTAAATTTTCAATTTTGTACCTTCTAACCAAAGACTGAAACGGCAATTGTATTCCATAAATAAATTTAGAAAGCACTGACGTGAGGTCAGATTGCTTTGGCGCTCTTGTTGAGCTAATTGTGAGTAAACATTCAAACCATAACAAATCTATAAGCACTCTGATCAAGACATTTGGGCAAAATTATAGGCACTCTGTTCTGGTGAACAAGAGCGCCAAAAAGGCAGTGAATTGACACTGTTGTCAGATATTGCGTCGGAGGACTGGCTGAGAATTCCCTATAGAAGAGTCACTCAAGGTTCATCCAACAAAGGAAAAGTTCAATATGCTTTCCTCTGTTAATTCTGTACTCTACATAGAAGACCCTCTTTAGATTATTCTGTTGCAGGTGCCGTAGTTCAGAGAATTTAAGACATTCTTTTCAGTTATTTTGAGTTATTTGGAATATTTTTCGAACGTAGGATCTTTGTTTATGTTTGCATATTGGTTATTAATTATTGGACGATAATTTTTTCAGTATAATGATCTATCCTTGAAATTTGTAAACTTCTATACAAACGTATCTTCTTCAGAATAGATCTCCTCATCGAAACTACAACAAATTTGGTTCCGCTTTTTGTAGTCGGAAAATTTGAATTAATGAATTGTAAAAGCGAACATTGGTGCTCAAATCAGAGAAAATAATAGAATTAAAATAGAAGCGTCACGAAACATGCGCCATATCGCAGATTTTGATCATGAAAGTCCATTTAAAATATAGCAGGTGCTCACGTCATGGTTTTGGACATAGATATCTTATTGAAAAGTTTTCAGCCATCTCACAGAACACTCACCTAGCAACTGTAACCATACATGTGTAAATATCATAGAATTGTTTGGCCGTAACGTTAGATGTCTAAAATATTTCAGACATCTTACTATAATGATGTGAATTCGGAAGTAACCGTCTGTCATTAACGTGACAAAATAGGTCATAAATTGAAATTTCAGTTTATTTAATCATAATCTGAAACAATGTGATGAAGTATGTCTCAATGATTCTCATCAATCAACAAAAACACAACTCCCTGCTTGTAATCATGAACTCGTAGCGATATTGGTGGTACGAAAATTATCATCGCGTAGAAATTCACATTCGTAGAATTGGAATTGGAAGAGTCTCAATTATATTTAACCGCAGATACTGCCAAGAGTTTTTTTTGTCATCACGGGCTGTCAAATAACAAAAAGGTGAGTTTAGACACATCTGAAACTTGAAAACCACAATTTAGAATTAACTTTATTTTCTCCTTACTCGTTTGCCTATGGTAAGATCAGCTTTTGACGCTTATTCCTAGCGAGCTATCGTTTCGCTCATATATCTGTATCATCAATCTGGTCAAAAAGAGACGAATAATCTGTTTCGGCTTTCCTGATATAAAACCTGTCTAAAAATTCGTAACTTATAGGAAAATCCTTGGTTGAATTTGAATATACAGGGTATCTCAAGTTCGAGTGCCTATTAGACGTTTCTGGAGAACTAGACATATTTGAAATCTGAAAATTGTGATTATGATATTGTTTGAAGTTCTCTACAGAGCTAAAATATTTTCGAAGCCCAAAATCTTCCGGTTATACAGGGAGTGAAAATAAATTCGACGAAAAAATTTTTTTTTCAAGTTTTCCATTCTTGGTATGATCGAGTATTCAACAGTGAATACATTTCTGTTGAAACCATTGTATTAAACCGAATAGTTTTCGAAATATCTAAAAAACACTGGAAAAAAAGTCAAATATGTTCAGTCAGTAATATGTTCATTATTCTTATTTTAAATATCCTGAGCGTAAACCGTTTTTACAACATCGAAGACGAAGGATGTGAAAAGGTCATGCATCTTTTGGATTTCAAGAATATCATCACAGGGTGTTTCAAATTTTGTGTTGAAAATTGTGATCATAAATTGGCCATTACTTCTGTTTTTCAAATTAGAACCCTTTTTTTTATAATTCTGTTGGAACCTGCGTGGCACGACACGGCCTTTGAAATCAAATGAAAGCAAAAGAAATTAATAATGAAATTCCGGTGAGAAAAAATGACTCGAAAAGAAAATACGAAATGTTGGAGTATCGACTTTTGCGTACCTGGCTTCACAGCACGGCTGAATCAATGTGTCACTCACGAGCGAGAAATAGTCACCTTTTCACTGGCGTTCGAACTTGTAGAATTAACGAGAAAATTCGACAGAAACGAAGAAAAGTCTTGCACTGCATCGAACGAGCGTCGACGTGTGTATTCGAATTACTACTACTTCGTACTTCCTTCGTCTGGCACTGTCATATATCTCCAACATATGTTACGCGTCCATAGAGAAAGAAATGAACATACGTGGGCCGCATGAAACGAACAAGCATTTTGGAACAGAAAATAAATGAATGCAACTAACAACACTGAGTTGCAGTAACATAACCGCCCACCTAAAATAGAATATTTTATGAAAAAAAAGCAAATATAAAATTGAAAAGATATCGAACATAAAGCGAAAAAAATATATACATATATACATCAACATATGTCATAACTATTGGAGAGGTAATGGACATAATTTAACCACTGATCTCTGCAGTACACCTTGAGTAGTCCGAACAGTAGCTACTCTAGCTATTTTATCAGCGCCAGGATGCAATTTCTCAATGCGTCCAAGTCGCCAGCGCAATGGAGGGAGTTGATCATCTTTTATCAAGACGAGTGCACCTATTGAATAAGGAGGCGAGTTACTATTGAACCACTTTTTTCGTTGTTGCAGTGTGTTCAGGTATTCTAAATTCCATCTTTTCCAAAAATCCTGATGGATACGAATTAAAAGCTGCCAACGCGATAATCGACCGATAGATAGGTGTGATAAATCTGGTTCAGGAATAGCAGTTAATGGAGCCAAAGTAAGAAAATGTCCTGGTGTTAGTGCAGATATGTCATTCGGGTCATTACTAAGCGGACATAAAGGGCGAGAATTGAGCACAGATTCAATCTGTGTGAGGACTGTATAAAACTCCTCATATGTCAGGAGTTGATGACCGATTACTCTCAATAAATGGGATTTGACAGATTTTATACCAGACTCCCAAAGACCCCCAAAATGAGGACTAGAAGGCGGATTGAAACTCCACTCAATTTTCTCTTCCAACACAGCGCCCTGCATATATTTCGAAAGCTCCCGATAAGCTCCTGAAATTTGTTCCACCATCACTAAAGATGTGGTTACATCTACCCCTTCGAGCAATAAAACGACGCAATGCAGCAAGAAAAGCATCGGAAGTTAAATCTGACACCAACTCCAAATGCAATGCCTTCGTTGTGAAACATACAAAGAGACATATATACGCCTTTAACGATTTTGAGCCACGAGACCTAGACATAGTTATGAAGTATGGGCCACCATAATCTACTCCGACGCATTGAAAGGGTTTGAGCTGATTAATTCTCAAGGGTGGCAAATTACCCATGAGAGGTTGAGACATTTTGGGATTGACCTTGAAACACGTGTTACAGCGAGAAATAACTTTGTTTATAGCTCGTCTGGCTGATAATATCCAGACCTGTTGAGATAGAAGGAACTGTAAAGTCTGAGCACCTGGATGCAGATATATTTTATGGAAATGCTGAATAAGGAGCTCCGTAAGTCGATGAGATGAAGGAAGCAAAGCTGGGTGTTTGTGATCATAGGCCAGACCAGAAAAAGACAGACGACCGCCCACCCTGAGAACACCGTCTTCTCCAATAAATGGATTCAATTTTCGAAGTGATTTAGATATGGGATTTCCCGAGATGAGATTATCGATCTGTTCCTTGAACACAACCCGTTGAACCTGCTTTATAATGAAGAAAAGTGCATCTTTGAGATGAACTGCGGAAAATCTATATATCCTAGGAGCTTTAGAGTTCTTTATGAAGTTAACGAATCTGAAAATGTAAGCTACCACTCTTTGAACCTTGGACAGAGATGAATACCTGGAGAGCAAATCATCAACAAACGATAGAGAAATGAAAGTTGACAAAGAGAGGTGACGCTCTTCTGTTTGTACAAGATGAAGAGAATTCTCTATTTCATCATTTGCGAAGGTGAGATGTTTGGAACGAAGCCAGTCAGGGCCTGTCCACCACAAAGAGCAGTTCAACAGTTCGGTTGGCGTTAAGCCGCGTGAAGCACAATCAGCTGGATTGTCTTTCGATTGAACATGATACCAATTTTCTGTTGAAACTAAGTCCTGAATTTGAGTAGTACGATTGCTTACAAATGTCTTCCATCGATGAGGAGAAGACTTAATCCATGTTAGAGCTACCATTGAATCAGACCAAGCAAAAATGTCATCTATTGTAAAGGCTGATTGGTAAACAGAGGAAACCACATTAATGAGTTTTGATAATAAGAGACAAGCACACAATTCCAGTCTTGGAAGTGAAATTCTCTTCAATGGGGAGACCTTTGATTTACCACCTACGAAAGAGATGTCAATGGAGCCGTCATAATTGAAAAACCTGAAATATACCACGGCTGCGTAGCCACGTTCACTACTATCTCCGAAACCATGAAGTTCGCAACGATAAAATGATTTCGATGCAAGTTTCCGAGGTATCTTTAATTTACCCAATTCGGTTAATTCGGATTTACACTGATTCCAGCGACGGCTAACATCGTCTGGAAGTGTATCATCCCACTGCAAACCTAATGTCCAAAGATGCTGGATCAAATGTTTAGCAAGAAAAGTAAATGGAGAAAGGAACCCCAAAGGGTCGAAAATTCGAGAAAGTTCTGAAAGTATGGTACGTTTGGTACATACCTGAACAGTAGTTTCCGCAAAATAAGAAAATTCGTCCGACGAAGGAAACCACCTCAAACCGAGAATTTTGACTATCGGATCTATATCAAACTCCAAAGAATGGTGATATTGATGATCTAGAGGTATGGTTGAGAGTAATTGAGAACTGTTACTACTCCATTTTCGGAGCTCAAAACCACCACAATTCAATAAGGAAATCAGTTCCTTTTGCAACGTTTTTGCGTCTTCCAAATCATCACAACCTGTAACGACATCATCGACATAAATGTCTGTGAGCAAAATTTTGGATGCTTTCGGAAAACGAGCTTCCTCATCCTTGGCCAACTGTGCCAAAGTTCGAAGGGCAAGAAAAGGTGCTGGTGCAACTCCGTACGTAACGGTATTCAGCTGATAAGTTTTTATGGGTTCCGATGGAGAAAACCGCCACAATATTCTTTGAAAGTTTCGATGTGATTTTTGAACTAATATTTGACGATACATTTGTTTGATATCAGCTGTGAAAACGAACCGATGAACACGAAAGTTCATCAAAATGGCAATAATATCCTTTTGTAATTTAGGACCTATCAATAGAGCATCATTTAAAGATAAATGACCGGGTACATGAGCTGACGCATCGAAAACAACCCTCAACTTTGTGGATGGACTGTTTGGTTTGATTATACAATGGTGAGGGATATAAAAAGTATTTTCATAATCCGAACTCGTAGAAATTAATGACATATGATCTTTTTCTAAATATTCCTGCATGAAAGTAGAGTATTCCCTGTATATATTCTGGTTTTTAATAAGTTTACGTTCAAGGGATAAAAAACGACGTAGTGCGAGAGAATATGTGTCACCGAAAGAAAGTGTTGACTGATCAGGTTTAAATGGTAATGCCACAGTGTACCGTCCAGATGTATTTCTAGAATAGTTCTGAGCGTATAAGTTCTCACAAAATTGATCTTCTGGTGATACAATGACATTCTCTGAAACTTCTTCAAGTTCCCAAAATCTTTTCAACGAGGAGTTTAAACCTGATTCAGACAATGACAAATGAAAATTGTTAACTGATATGTTAGGTGATTGAATCTTTCCCATGAAAACCCAACCAAACACTGTCTCAAGTGCTGTTGGTTCTAAACCGTTACCCTCGATACGACCCGGTCGAATTATTAAAGAGAATATATCCGCTCCCAGAAGAAGATCTATTGATTTCGGAATGGAAAAGTTCGGATCTGCTAACTTCTTGTTATGGACACAATTCCAAAACGAATAATTTACGAAAGAACTCGGCATTTCCGCACAAATCTTCGGAATCACGACGGCATCGAATGTAAAAGATGGATTTATTTGACCTGATGGACGAATAGTACATTCAGTGCTGCAATTAGCAGAAGATGAGCTTTCACAAATTCCATTTATCGAAAATGAAGCTTCACAAATTTTCAAGCCTAATCTATTTACACACGATTGAGTTATAATATTTATTTGAGAGCCTCCATCTAACAGAACTCGGACCTTCTGATATCTACCCCAAGCATCACGAATTTCGACCTCAGCGGTTGCTAAGAGAACGGTAGAATTTGAAGAAACATTGGTTAAAACCTGAGCTGAGCCTGAATCCGATGAATTTGCACATTGATTGAAATGAAACGTCTCTGTTGAAGAATCATTATCCGCATTATTGCGCATGTGCAACAGGGTATGATGCTTTCCATGGCAAGTACGACAATTTGACCTTGAAGAACAATTGTTAATCTTATGTCCAGAATGGAGGCAATTGATACACCAATTTTTGTTCTTCACAATCTTGAACCGATCTTGAACAGTTTGTTCCAAAAATGATGGACATTTGTAAATATTATGAGCTAACTTGCAATAATTACAGGTTAAACGTTTCTTGAATGATTCAGTTTCCGTTTGAACGAGAAGAGTCGAATTTCTTTTATTCGTTGAGAGAGAACTAGATTTCAAAACTTGAGAATTCGAAACTGAATGAGTTTTCGACGGAAGAGAAAGAGCTACTGCCTCCAAGGCTATACACTGATTTGTCAGGAAATTTCGCAAATTGACAAACGACGGAATATCTGTTGAACATTCTTGTAATTCAAAACGTTTGATCGTTGCTGAATCTAATTTCTGAATGAGAATGTGAAATAAAACAAAGTCCCACTGGTCAACGAGTAAACCTAAATTCCTTAATACCGATAAGTTTTCCGCAAAAACTTCTAGAATTCGCCTAAGGTCTTTAGCTGAATCACCCTGTAGCTTTGGAACATTACAGATTTCCTTCCAACACGTATTAGCGAGAAGTCTTTTATTTTGATATCTTTCCGCCAATGTCTGAAAAGCGCTTTCATAATTTTCAGCAGTCAATGGAAATCCTTTAACTAAATTTAAAGCATGAGAAGAAAGTGAACTAAGGAGGTATTGAAACTTTTCTATTTGACTCAAGTTAGAATTTTCATGTACCAAACTTTGGAACATATCGAAAAAAGTAGGCCACTCTTTATAATTCCCATTGAAAATGGGCAATACTATCTTTGGAAGTTTAACATTTGGCGAACTAATAGAGCAACTGTCTTGGTTTTTTACTGGAATGTTTACTACAGGAAATAAATTAACATAAGTTGTTCTGATGGTGTAATAATTATCCATAAAGGCTGTTCGAATAACCTTCTCAGTGTTCAATTCGGGTTCTTCGGAAGATACTATCATAGAGACAATAGACGTATGTAAATTTTGAAAGTCCACGAGAATATCGTCAAGTATTTCACATCTTAATTTGAATCTTACATGGAGACTTTGATCAGTGACAGCGAATTGTGCTAAATTGAGAATTTCCTCGAGATCATCAATAACAATTTGACGACGAGCTTTGAGTTGTTTCAATTTTGTCGCCATTATTATTATTCAAGGTATACTGCAGAAAACAATATGAATTTTGTTTTGAGTAATTTCGAAAAAAGAGTAAATAGACTAACCGATTGAAAAGAACTAAATTAATTAATAAAGCAAATAATTAAGATTGAATCTATTAAATTGAAAATCGAGTTGAAAATAAACAAATGAAAATAATGAAATGTAAATAAACAAAAACAAGAATGTCAATCTTTGTTTATGTTTTGAATCAAGGTTATGAGCATAGATGAGAAAAACAAACGAAGAGTTGTCTATGTTCCGAAAATGAAAGCCAAATTCTCCAACATGCGCAGAAATATCAGCAATTAAAGAATTTATGAATGTGTTCGATATCTTGTCAAGTTTTGAGGTTAGATGAACATTGACCGAATGAAATAAATGCAAATGAAAAAACGAAATGAAAAAATTCCAAAATGCTTGATCGCAATAATTTTGAAAACGCGGTTCGAAAATATGCGGCTCAAGAAGGACCAAAATGGCACGACACGGCCTTTGAAATTAAATGAAAGCAAAAGAAATTAATAATGAAATTCCGGTGAGAAAAAATGACTCGAAAAGAAAATACGAAATGTTGGAGTATCGACTTTTGCGTACCTGGCTTCACAGCACGGCTGAATCAATGTGTCACTCACGAGCGAGAAATAGTCACCTTTTCACTGGCGTTCGAACTTGTAGAATTAACGAGAAAATTCGACAGAAACGAAGAAAAAGTCTTGCACTGCATCGAACGAGCGTCGACGTGTGTATTCGAATTACTACTACTTCGTACTTCCTTCGTCTGGCACTGTCATATATCTCCAACATATGTTACGCGTCCATAGAGAAAGAAATGAACATACGTGGGCCGCATGAAACGAACAAGCATTTTGGATTAGAAAATAAATGAATGCAACTAATACTAATGAGTTGCAGTAACACTGCGGTCAAAAATCATGATACAAAGGAAAGGTAGTTGATGATGAGGAAAATGAAATTAGTGTTTTGACTTATTTCGAAGCCAATGAAAATGCATCTATTCGAAGTGCAACTCATGAAATCGATTTAGACAAAAATTCAGTGCACCGAATTTTGAAAAAACACAACATGCATGACTAAAAATATGACAAAAATTATGCATTAGAACCAGGTTACTACATAAAAAGGTTAAATTTTTGTAGAGGAATATTAGAAAAACTTGAAAATGATGATAATTTTTTGAAAAAGATCATTTGGACAGACATTCAATAATGAGGGACTATTCAATAGAAAGAATTGCCACATTTGAAGAAATGAAAATCCTCATAGAAAAAGACAAAAAACCCTCAGAACAAATTTAGTTTTAATGTGTTAGCTCGTTTGATAAACAATAAAGTGCGGTACTACATTTATGAAGGCAATTTAAATACAGAAAAATTTTTGGAAATACTGAAAAATTTTGTTTCTGAGTTTTTGGATGAACTGCCGTTGAGTATGTCGACTACCGCATATTAACAATTGGATGGGGCTCCGGCACATAGTTCGCACGAGGTGTCTGAGGAACTGAATGCAATGTTTGGTAATCGGTGGATCGGATGCCGTTCTTCACTGTTTTGGCCCCCACGATCTCCCGATCTTACGCCCTTAGATTTTTATTTATGAGGTAAAATAAAAACATAGTCTATGAATCTCCTATTGAAAGCAAAGAAGATTTGCGTGTGGAGGATGCTTTCCACTCACTAAAGGGGGAGGAAATTGGGCGAGCGACTATCCGAGGTGTTTCAAGACGTATTCGAAAATGTGTGGAACAAAATGGTTACCATATTGAAACTCTTACCTGATCATTTATTTTGATAGTTTGAGTTTTGAAACGAATTTTCATTTTTTTTTATCATAATTTATTTATAATCATAATTCGGTGTACTGAAGTAGCGAATCTATTTAATGTGTTTCTTATTGAAGAGATGAATTTTTATTCGCTTCGAAATAAGTCGAAATACTAATTTCATCCACTGCCTTTTTTTTGTATTCTTTAGGGGCTCTTACATTCCTAAATTTGGAAAGTTTGAAACATCTTTTCAGAAATTGTAAAAAAAGATGGGGATACTTCTCATTGGATACTCAACATTTTGTGTCATCCACCATGGATTTGAAATAAACAATATCATTAAGTGCATTTGAATGTGTATTGCGTATACAATTGAAAAAATACAATATAAGAAATAAATCCAAAATCTCATTATTAGAATAGCAACGATTCATTTTGTGAAATCAAAAAATTTCATAACTACTAACAATAAGACCTGTCTGACATTTGTGAATTATAAATGGGATGGTTTATCTTCTATGCTCACAGAATATCCTTATGAATCAGATTCGAAGAATTTGACTCTACGTACTACATAAATCCAGAAAATCTCAAATAACTCAGAAATTATTGAATTTAGGAGCATAATCATGTGAGAAAACTCTCATTATTTTTGACCGCAGAATCCAACACAATTATAAAAAAATAGGGTTCTAATTTGAGAATCAGAAGTTATGGCCAATTTAAGATCACAATTTTCAACAAAAAATTTGAAACACCCTGTGATGATATTTTTGAAATCCAAAAGATGCATGACCTTTTCACATCCTTGCTCTTCGATGTTGTAAAAACGGTTTACGCTCAGGATATTTAGAATAAGAATAATGAACATATTACTGACTGAACATATTTGACTTTTTTTCCTGTTTTTTTAGATATTTTAAAAACGATTCGATTTAATACAATGGTTTTAACAGAAATGTATTCACTATTGAATACTCGATCATACCAGGAATGGAAAACTTGAAAAAATTTATTTCGTCGAATTTATTTTCACTCCCTGTATAACCGGAAGTTTTTAGGCTTCGAAAATATTTTAGCTCTGTAGAGAACTTCGAACAATATCATAATCCCAATTTTCAGATTTCAAATATGTCTAGTTCTCCAGAAACGTCTAATAGGCACTCGAACTTGAGACACCCTGTTTACAAACTATATGAATCTCACAATAAACATAAAAAATGGCTGATGTCCACCAAAATAAATTTCATTTCATTCATTTACTCAGAAGAAATACAGAAATATAATTAGTGGAAAGATATTTGCCTTATATTTGAGTAGTCTAAGCTGCGATAGTAAGTTTTAGTTTTCAAATTGTGTTTCTGTTTTCAGGAAAATAAAATTGATAAAGTATGTACGTTGCCTCGAATTCTATTGAAAATACCCATTTTTGTCAAGGAAATGAAAAATACTTTTCTCCAAGAGAGGTTTCCCAATTTGTTTGCACAAATATTGACGTCAAACCAGCCGAAAAAAGTGAAACTAAACACAGAAAAAAACATCCCAATGCGAAAGACCCGGAAGAGAAACATAAAAAAAGAATGCAGAAAGAAAAGAATAAGAAAACAGGCGATGAAAGAAGAATGTATAACAGGCCATATTATATAATGACAAACATAGAAGATGAGAGAAAGAAGGAACGAAAACTCAGGAAAGAACGCGCAAAAGAATTTCCTGCGCTACATTGTTGTGATTTGGATTATTTGATGAATGATTGTAGTAAAGAATTCAACATGCAATCAAATATAAAAACGGATAGAAACAATGAACTCAAAAAACACCAGAGAAGTCAGAGTATTGATCAAATCCCAACAAAGGATATTTCATCGGATCAGAAACTTATGAGAAGATTAGGACGACCTAAAAGCGCAGAGAAAAAAGAGAATATACATTCAGAAAATAAAAGAGATCATTTCATGAAATATTATTCACAGAATCTACAAAATGATT
This sequence comes from Micraspis discolor, assembly GCA_030674115.1. Taxonomy (NCBI): domain Eukaryota; kingdom Metazoa; phylum Arthropoda; class Insecta; order Coleoptera; family Coccinellidae; genus Micraspis; species Micraspis discolor. Next base: position 273,874 of record JARTUT010001749.1, on the reverse strand, counting down.
TGATTTCTTCATTTGATCAACAGTATTTACTAACAAATGAACAGTATCCCCTTCAACATATCACAAAAAAACATAGAGAGAAATCGAAACATAAAAAGAAAAAAAATAGAGGGGATGATATTTCAGAATTTATAACTTGCAATCAAATGAACGAACAGAAAGTGAATATAAAAACTGAAAAAGTAGATCAACGGAAAAATAATCACTGTGATATCGAAAGCAATGTTTATCATCATCAGAGAGACCTCTATGGGGACTATCTTCTTCCTGAATGTGAACATAACACAGAACTTCCCAATAATATTCCTAATTTCAATGAATTGGCTATTAATGAAGAGGACTTCAACACAGCTATCCATAATTATTACCGGAATCCTGTAAATGATGAAATAATCATGAACAGACCAAAGAAAAAAGACAGAAAAAGAGAACGAAACAAGGAGCACAAGAAAAAAGAGATTAAAGATTATAAAGCAATGAAAAAATATTTGAAGAGATTGGGCAGAGAAAAACCGAAAGAAACTTTTTTTTTCACAACCAAAGACGTGGTTTTACCTGTTCTGAATAGAAAGCAAAGAAAAAAAAGAGACAATGTCGACGGAAATGAAAATTTCGGATCTGATTTTGATCAGAATATAATACCCGAAAATACATCAACAGTGAATGAATACAAACGATCAAGAAAAGAGTTTATACCAATAGATTTAGGTCTAGATGAATTGGAAATACCTCAAAAACCTAGGAAGTCTCATGATCATAAAAAACATAAAAGTAAGAAAGAAGCTGCTAAAAGAGAATCCGTTCAAAGAATGAGATCTGTGAGTGTTAATTCTAAGGACAAATATAGAAATATTAACGCCAAGTTTAAATCTGATACCAGCTTTGATTCCCTGAAGAACGAGAAACATATTGTTTGCATTTATCAAACCAAAGAATCTCAGGAAGAAGCCACAGTTGAGCTCACAAAGAAACAAGAATGTGTTAAGCTCGATACGGGTACTAAAAATCATAGAAAAGCTTCAGAAATATTCGGAAAAGAGAAAATACGATTACCTCACGGTAGATATCAAATGATTCTACCCAGCGAACATAAAAAACAGATTACTGAAATGCTGAATAATCAGGAGAGAACCTTACTGTTTCAGAAAGCAATAAAACGAGATTTTCCACCTAGGCCCAGACCTAGATTTAGTCGTTCTAGGCAAAGATCGTCAAAACACTTGAACGATGATGAAGAACCAATAAAAGAAGTTCATTGCTATGATGTGGGAACATCAACAATCCTCGACAACAACTTTGGAGAAGTCTTGGAGTTGTTGAAAGGTGAGCAGTGCATATTTCCTCCATCTCCTAACAAAAGGAGATCAGTGTTTCATACAAAAAAGCAAGTTTCTTCAGACGATTTGATAGAAACAGCCAGGAAAGCATGTGGCAATGATGAAAAAACGTTAGGCATCGTTGTGAAAGGTGTTGAACCACCGAGAAAACTTGAAACTCCTACAGTTAGGAGTAGATTCAAGATTTCTGGTGAAAAATCTAAAACCAAGAAGTTAGAATGCAAAATACTTTCAGTAATAGCAATTGCTCCCAATAAATTAGATAACAATCATAGTAATTTAGAACAATATTCTCAATCCACTACACAAATGCAACATAATATTTCTATAGAAAAACGAAACGTACCTACTGATAAAAGGCTGCAAAGATTGCTGAGATATTATAGAGTCGACTCTCAGACGAAGATAAGTGCCCAGAGTCCACGGAAATCTATGAAAGAATTAATTGCCGAGAAATTGAATGATTATCTGAAGAAATTACAGGATGATGAAGATGACGGTTTGGTACAGATACAGACTGATGATTCCAGAATGATTAAATTGATTCTACCGATAGATTTTTTAAATTCTGATTGCTCGAAATGTCCTCTGATCTCAGATCAAGATGAAAAGCTAAAAGAAAGTTTTTCAGACCTTTATATAAATTACTCTGCCGATAATGAACTCAAATTTGGACAAACAACTGCCACAGCATCTTCGAAAATCCAATCGGAACATACAGAAAATTCCCAATTAAATATATTCGATATCAGTAAATCTGCAAGCATTCCTATAAAAAAAAATGACAATACGTCAACCTATTTGGAGTTTGCGAAAGACTATCAGTTCTCTGAAACGCAAATAAGTCGAAAGTCTTCTACTAGATTATCCATACAAACAACACCGATCAGAAATGATAACATTTCATTTCAGAAATTACAGGAAAAGCAATCTTATAATATTCCTCATACATTACCACCAATATATCCGATAGATACCCAGTGGAGTGAGAATATAGTTGAAATTGAAGAAAATAAGCCAAATTGTTCTCTAATAGAAATAAATGAAAACTCTGTAATTAATAGAAATGGAAGTTCTAATAATTTGAATAACATAGAAAATTTTTCTGAGCAGCAAGTTTCTTTTGATAAGATAAAAGTCTCGCCTCCTGAAGGATTAAACACTCTTGTTCTGAAACAGAAAATCAGAGGTGAAAATGTTTTCTCAGCAATATCAAAAAGTAAGAATTTAGAAATAAGGAAACATATTCAGGTTGATGAAGAAAGAAATTCATATCATATTGATGAAGGTCAGATTGAGAAAAATGAACCAGATATTGTAGTCACCAAAAGATTACTAAACAATCGTGAACCACTTGCACATGATGTATTATTAAAATCAAATTCCGACCCTGCTATCAACAGCAATCATGAACCATTCGATGGAGTGCATACTTCCACCCAATATTTCCAAAATGAAATTGAATTATTGGATAATTTCAACAAACAACAAGATGAACAAGATATTCCATCAAATAGTGATAATATTGAAAGTCTACCAACTTCTTATAGAGAAAGTAATCAAAATTTTCCTGTTCAACACCAAAAAATGAATCAGGATTTCTATCTTGAAGATCCTGAGGATGTTTTTGCTGATGTTTCATTGAGAAGAAATAGTCGTAGATATAATGGTGAATCGTCTAGGCCAATTCAATTTAAAAGCACCAGCTTTAATACGGCAGCAATTTCTTGCGAGGTCAAGAGAACAGATAAAATGAATAATCCACAGTCCGATCACAAAATCCCAGAAAACTCACCCCCCACAAAAGGATTCGAATATTTCGAGATACCACTCAATCAGAAATCAGTTAATAAGGTAACTGAATTTGATGAGATGAGATTCAAGGATAACTCATCTTCAGCCGTATCTAAGATAGAAAGATTCTCTCAAATTCCCAAGAGAATAATGGGTTCATCTAAAGCCCTAGGCAAGGATCATGGGCGAACAAATTGTGAAGCTGAAAAGCAACCTTTCAAAAATTCAGTTACTAAATCCTCGGAGTATCAAGAAAGATCAAACGAATTAGACAATAGTGTGCAGAAATGTTTGAATTGGAACACTAGAAATTCTGATACTGTTGTTATAAGCGACGATTTGCAGAATGTGACTTCCGAAACGGGAAAAAGCACAGTGATTCCCAAAAAAAGTAACATTCCTATATCGAAAAGGAGTCAGAGTCAATCAAAGGCAAATGTGAAGAAATCATCGTCAGCTCAAAAGGATAAGACACCAACTATGCTGTTGACAAAAACTTTCAAACCGGATGGACCGAGTTCTTATGAAAAACGAAAAATGTACGATACCAGATTGAGAAGAAATGTAAAGAAACGTTCCCTGAGCGAATGTAGCGGCCAACCAAAAATTTCTCCCTTGGTTTATGAAGTCAGGTACTGCAACGTTTTCAATCATTGCAACCCGTTGGATTCGGGTCTTGGAGGATCGAGAAGCGATCAGAATCTTAGTGCCTTCTCTGTTGATTTCGATTCAAATAATATGAAAAAAACTCTTGATACTTTGACGACTATTCCATCTTGTTTTTTAAAACCTGATGAGTTTAGGTATAATGATGTAGATTTTTCGATGGGACCTGGATGGGATGATATAAAAACCTCCAAAGAATCCATGAACCCATCCTGTTTTATTGATGAGAAGGATCAAAAGATCCGGAATGAAAATTATTCCACCCAACAATCTTCTACATTTCTGGAAAATGAAGTTTTAAATTTTACTTCTTTATCAACGGAACCTTCATGCTTACTGAAGGAAAGTAAGTATAATGTACCCATGGAAGAGCATCCTCAACCGAGAAAAACTAATCTTCCGATGGAAGATCATGAAGATGATCAGGAAACATGCAGTATCCATTCATCTAAAAGTGAAAGAATTAAGAACTTGATAAAAAATAATTTACTTTACGTGAACTCTCCCCCAAAACTGAAAAAATTCAAAACACGCAATAAAGTCAAGAAGAGAAAGAAGAGGGAAGACATACAAAAAAACTTAGAGCCTCTTGATAACAAAAAACTTGAATCAAATAGCAAAATATCGTTAAAATGCAGTGAGAAACCTTCCAAGGAGTCATCGAAGCATTTGAAAATAATAGCAATGCTGAACAACTACAGAAATGATGAAGTGATGTGGAAAAACTCATCGAATAAAAAATATTACGCTCCAAGACGTCAGAATCTGACGAAATTGTCAATCGACAAAGTGAACGAAAACGAGTTACGCGTTTCTTTCGAAGAAGAAAAATTCGGATCAGTGGAGAACGAAGTCTCATTTGTTGGAAAATCATCCGATCGTAGCATTGCAGAAAATGATTCTATGAATTATTCTGAGTCCAGCAAGAGTACATTAGTGAACAGCAAAACTTGCTCAAGTATTACTTCTGAAGAAACTATCAAACAGTCAGAAGCAATTGATTCGTCTGCTGGGGATAGTGGCTATCTCACGAAAAGTGTTAAATTGAATAACAGCGAAACAAATTTAGGCGATACCAATATCGAAAACAGTTCCAATTTCGTCCTAGAACTTTTAACTGAGCCTTCTCCTACTAATAGTTCTAACTGGAATGAAAAAGATTTGCTCAAATTGAAAATACAACTCCTGTTTCCTCACGTATATGATTATTTTGAACCACTGGAATCTGCACGAAATACCGATCTGATCAAATTTTACGTCGAATCGGAAAGTAATAAACTCAAGAAGGCCATCGATTCTATTTCACATAGAACTGGAATGAGTGCAAGAAGCAGAAGCGTAATAAGCCTGCCCTCTGTGAAGGTTGTATCTGAGGAAGGCACTGAAATATTATCGAATGAGGTTGTGAACAAAGACTTTCCCACCATCCGCCAAAACGGTGGGTTTTGTAATTATCAAAAATTTATTCTACAGAATAATAAATGCTACTTTGAAGATATGATATCGGAATTTAATGATTTCAAAGTTTCTGGCGACACTTCTGAACCCACAGTGAAGGGAAATATAGATTTTGGTGAAACAGAGAGTCTTAATTTCTGCAATATTTCATCTCCAAAGAGTAGAATTTCACTAAGAAACAGTGTTGTCGAATTATTTAAACTAAAACCGTCTAGTGCGAAAAAAAGTAGTTCTAGTATATTATCAGATAATGTTACGTATAGAGCTTCAAGCGGAGGGGATCGACCAAGTATAAGTAGAAGTATATCTGATGAAGAATTCTACGAAAATCTTCCACAGATAATGGAGAGGGAATGCCAGAAATATGCGAAGAAGGTAAGGAATCAAAATAAGTTCAAAATCGAAGAAGCACAAGAATATGAAGAGATATCACTAGACCGTCTTCTAAAGAAAAGAAACTTGAATGAGGAAAGCAGGGAAAATGTCTCCGATCGAAAATTTCAGATAAAGTTGGAAGGTAACCATGTGGATTCATCTTCTCACAATGAAAGCAGCGATTCATTCAATATGTACGATTTATTTTCTAAAAAAGATGTGAATCAGAGAAAATCAAATCCACAACTAGAAAAACTTTCGAAGGAAAGAAGTCCATATGAATTACAATCAAAAATTCATCTTGATTTTTATCCAGAGGAAAAGACGCCCATCACTGGTATGCTTCAAGATGTTCAAGTAGGGAATATAGAGGATGATTTATGCTTCAGTTCACCCAAGAAAATAAAATCGGTCTCTTCTAGGGAAGTTTCAAACAAGCAATCAGAAAAGCAGTTTTTTGATTATCTTCTGGCTTTTTACGATAAAAAATCTGAATTAATTAAAAAGATAATAAGAGATGATGAATTTTTCTCCACGCTTATAGAAACGATCAGAAGTACAGAGGATAGTACATACCAAGATCGTCAGGAGAAAAGCTATGTCTGCCAGAAAAGGGAGAAGAAGCGAAGTATTTTGAGTCGATTCTTCAGACGGAAACAAAAGAGAAGTTCAGATACAATACCTGAGCCTTCATCCATTGGAAGAAGTTTGGAATTTGCCGAAAGTACGACTACCGATAATGCAGTTACAATAACAGAAAGCTTTTATTCGTTTTCCAGAGATCTCGACAATTTAGATAAAGATTCAACTGAGGTATGTCTTTTAGTGTCATATGATTGTAACTATTATGATTTTTATTTATTTTAGGTGAAACGAGCTGATCCTGAATATCTGCAGCAGTTGGCTTACAAAGCGAAATGTCATCTTGCACCAATGGTGAAAGCCACGATTTCTAATAGTTACATTAGTGATAAAATCAAATTGGCAGGTTTCTTGAAAATGTTAGATATGGTAGCTAAAGGAGATTGCACTTTTTTAATTGTGAGTACTAAGATTTATTTATTGAAAAATAATTTTTAATCGCAGTCGTCTCGAGAGATGGCTTGGCACACTAAGACGCTGCTTGCGAATGCAAGCTGTAGGTATGTTGCATCCGTGCCTGAGCGAATTCATGTTGTATGCTAACTCAAAACGTAGCTTTTCGATGGAAAAAAATCGACTCCACTAAGTATACAGGGTGAGTCTTTAACCACTGCGTTAATTTTAACCATAGATTCTTGACGTAGAAAAAAACATTTTCTTCCTATAACATTTTTCCAAATTTGGCCCCGTTCAAAAGATAAAGGGTGTTGAAATTTCATAAAAAAAATTGCATTTCCACCTGTAATATTCAAACGAATATCAATTGAAATAATCTCTTGTAGGAGGTTTTTGATTACACTCGTGCATGTTTTGGCATCAATAGATTTATTCCATTTCTTGTGAGTTTTTCACATCTACTGTAGAGATTGGTTAAATTGCATGAAAAACAAATATCGCTTGAACTAAAGGTCCGTATATTATACTTCCTGGAGTCATTAGTCTTTTTTGCAGTTAAAATCAATCCTCATATTTTCTCCTAAATTGCATCATTCTCGAGATATTTGAAATTGAAAGGAATTGAATCCATATAATTTTGTCCAAATTTTCTGATTTTCCCAAATCCAACTCTGTGCTGAAATGATTCAATAATAAGATTTGTTCAATGTTGCCATATTTTATGTCTTTATTAAATATTTCTAGAAAAGGTTGGGGAAATCTCCTCAGTCTATGGTTCCACCACTAAACACTTTAGATGAAATTAACCACTAAAACAATTTTTGTCTTACATTCACCACAAAATCTAAATAGCAATTAGCTGTATTCATTATTAATGATATCTAGCACCTTGTTTAAAATTTAATCCAGAGTAATATTCCATAATAAATAGAGAAAAGATTTTTCATCACTCACATAGGTACTTCGGTATATTGACGTAATAAGCATTGAAATTGGTAATGTATTGTCTACCACGACCTATTAAATTGAAGACTTGTCTTTATGATGAGTATGAAGAGGTTCTTTATAGCTCTAGACTTTCAGGGTTCATCAAATTATATCTATTCTAACATAGGAATGCTTCAAATTAAGCTCATATGAGTTTTCAAACCCAGTCTCCTAGATTTGTTTTTTACCTTTATAGAAGTTTATTCACATCTTTATTTCATACACCGAATCAACCTGGCTCACATACTTAAAAGATAATAGAATTTGACTTAGTTTTAATATTTCTGAATGTTTGTTATGGTTAATTAAAATTCAATCAATATTGAAACTGGAAGCTATAAGCTCACAAACAAGAAATATTAGAATAGAATGCATTTTCTGACCATAATCATTTCATACTGAATTAAATGCTTTCAATCTATCGAAATTACCCTCACAATATTTTCCACATTTTTCTTAAAGAAAGCTACAAATAACTGTTGACAGTTTCAAACAGAATCAAAACAACAAGGAAACACAGAACACCATTTCATTGGGAACTACCCACCACAGAGACGTTATAATATTTTAATGTGATAATAAATCACTCTAGTTATTCTGAGGAAACTTATAATTGAAGATCAATAATGGTTGCAGATATTATCTTTCATTTAAAAAAACTTTGCAATTATTAATTTTTTCTCTCCTGGGGTTCGGTAATAAATTAATATTCTATGGTAGGGTATTTAAATTTGACATAATCTATTATTAACCATTACTCAATATTTATGTTTTTGTTTACGTAATCAAAACAGATACTTTGATTATAAAAACCGAAAATTTACGCATGCTCAGTAATCCGTAAATATAGTCTAATCAGAATAGATTCATATTAATGATTTAACAAAAAATATTTCAGTAATATTATTTGATTTCAGGGTTAATTTCTACTATAATAAAATGTATTCTGGCAACGTTTTATTATAGTAGAAATAAACCCTGAAATCAAATAATATTACTAAACTATTAAATTTACAGGGTAAATAATTATATTTTACAAAAAATATTTTATTAAAGAACACCTAGTTGATTTTTGGCGCTCTTGTTCACCTGAACAGAGTGCTTATCAATTTGCCCAAATGTCTGTGACTTTCGAATTTTTGGGCAAAAGTGGTATCAATCGTTTTGTTTGGACCTACTGATGAATAATCCGTGGTCAAAATCGATTCTGTCCGTCCGTCCGTCCGTCCGTTCCGTGAACACGATAACTCTCGAACGGATGAAGTTAGAGAGTTGAAACTTTCAGAATAGGTTTGAGGTATAAATATCTCGGCTAAGTTCGTTATTCGGTCAAATCGGCCGAATAGGTTCGGAGTAACAAAAAAAAATTTTTTTTCAAATGACACTGTTCAAATAAAAATTTTTTTATGGTGCAGTTTCATCAGACGTATACAAAAATACCACTCTCGACTTCGACAAGCTAATAGTTCTGGAGATATGATTTTTCAAAATTTTTTTCATTTACTCGAGAGAAAAATAGAAATGTCATGAAGTCCGAGCTTTGTCATTGAAAGATTTGCCATCACAGATCGATATTCGTTTGACAACTTGCGGACCTAGATATCAGTGTCAGTTGGCGTAATATCAATCAAAATTTTCATAGAATTCATAGAGGTAGAATTCGATGTCGATGACGTTGTCAAAGTTCAGAAAAGCACAGACATAATATCAATCAAAAAAATTTTTATCATAGAGAAAGAATTTGATGGCGTTGTCAAAACTCAGAAAAGCAATGACGTTAGTTTTTAGGAGAAGCATAGAACAAAATTTGGTGAAAATTATGAGTAGTTATTTTCAAATTGAGATAAAGGTTTGTTTATTCATTAGGCTTTCATATTTGCATCACATTATCCCATAGTACGGAAAAGGACTATTGTTCATCCGATCAGAGAGCTCATAGATTTGTTAAGGTTTGAATATTTACTCGCAAGTAGCTCAACAAGAGCGCCAAAGCGATCTGACCTCACGTCAGTGCTTTCTAATTTTTTCAGAATCAATTTAGGTGATCAAACTCAATTTCTTCAAGCAAGTACAATTGCACACCTAAATTGGGGAATACTTGTAATCTACCCAAGTAAATTGTTATTGGGATTCAGTACAGAAAATAATCATCAAGCAAAGTAACATCACTTTAAAATAATTATTCGTAGTGACATCTTTCATTGTTGTTGAAGATTTCGAAAAAGATTTTCATATTTTTAACAGCATGATATCTAGAGACCTCATAGGCCTGTTCACTCGTCCCTAGGAGAAGAAACTTCAGTATTATCAGTGTTTGAAAAATCATAGATAATTTTCTCTGGCTTTGAGTGGAAAAAAAGCACAGTAATAACTTCTTGCCTTGGAAATGATGGTTTTCATGATTTGGAAATTTTAAGAAAAAAATTACAAATGTATGATGATAACATCCTATAATTCTGAGGTTTTTTGGGAATTTCTCACTAGAAAGGGATGGTTTATAATCTTGAAGTAGTAAGAAATTATAGTTGAACAGCAAAAATCTGTTTATGGTGTTGAATTTTTTTTACCAAAAAATTAGTATTTTGTATCTTCCTTCTGGAATTGGACCTCATCGGATGAAACATGAGTGAGTGAATGATCTCTTAGAGGGAAAATAATGTTTTTAAAAAATTCAGATTCATTAGTGGATGCTGTGGAAGGTATTTTTCATTCGAACTAAACTAGACTACAGAGGGGTATTTGCCCTATGTGAAAACTAAAAATGCTTATAACTTTTTTACTCAGCTGAATTTGAAAATACCGTAATGGAAAAAGTGTTTCTCTTGATCTCAAGAACCTATGGTTAAAGTTAACGCAGTGGCCAAAGACTCACCCTGTATATATTATGTTGATAGTTTCTTGACCGTTTCGTTTATATTTATTTTATTTTCTTAGGATTGTACTTAATTCAAACACAGTTGTCTATCGACCAGGGCTGAAATAGTAGATAAATTGGTAATTGAAATAGTATATTCTAAAACAAGTTGCAGAATGGGCACCTATTCCAACACGAATGCGAACGCATGAGTGTTTTTATTTGTGATCAAAAGACATAGAAATTAATTTGGTTTTGAGAATATAGAAATCGATGAGGCTTATTGTCTACTACGATATTTTATTGATGATTTATTGGAAATAATTCAATGAAAATAAGGAGAAATGGGGGAAAAGTTGGATTTATTGTAAATTTGAGTTTCATCATTAATGAAATGTGGGAATAAGTTACACTAAGATTTTCAATATCCTTTCTCTTGTTCCTTGAATTATTTACGAAGAAAATTTCAACCATCTCTAGGAAATTTCGTTTTTGACTGTTCTGCAAGAAAGAATTAACAGTCAAAAGTAGTAGACTAAACAAAACTCATGTGCTCTTTCAGAACATTATTTAGCATTTTCTCATAATATTAGTCTCAATAATATCGAAATACTAACTGTAGAGAAAAACAGATTCTTAGATGATATGCAAATTAATTATGAAATAATAAAAAATAATTATTTTACCTTAAAAAGTGTTTATTTTAATTATCCCGAAGTTGCTTCTCATAATTTCATGATTTGTGTAAGGTAATTTTTAATTACTTAATTATGCCTCTAATATAGACATAAAATTCATCTTTCGACGCACTACCAGAAGTTTCATGAAAGATCTCCGTACCATGCTGGTGCTATTTTGTATAATTTATTGCCGAATGAGATCACGCTGTTGAACCACACACAATTTAAAAATCAAATCAAATCAATTTTGACAACTGAAGCTTTCTCTAGCGTGAAAGAATATGTTGATTTCTGTAAAGTAAATTTCAATAATGCGTGAAAATACTGCTGTAACCGTAGTGTAATATTGAACTCAGTAATATATGTTTTTTCGTCGGTTTTTAAATATTCTCATGTTGGTGATGTTATTTTTAGTAAAACTTCATTTTGTATAATGCTATGTATTAGTATTGACCTGTCATTTAATATTGATGACGAATAAATTTATCTATCTATCTGTCTATTGTAAATGTTTGTAGGTGTAGGTATATCCTCCCACCTCTATATTTATTTTAGTTTACTCAGTGACCTACACTATTAACTTACCTGAAAATCATTAAATAAATCTTTTGATGCAGCAGAAGCAGCCTTTTTCTTTTTAGGAAAAAGGTTTGATAGTGCCCGAGCCTTGATTATTCTTAACTGCCTAATTGTTTCTATGCCACAACACCCGCAATCATTGAAATTATCTGCAAAAATACAGGGTGTTCGGCACATAGACCGTCAAATTTTTTGGGGCGTTGGTAGGGTCATTTGCTACCTTTTCAGTCTTGGAACCTCGGTCCTTAGTATTACGGTTACGGACGTATGATTTTTTTATTAGGTTTTTCTAAATTACCCAAAATGTACCCTTCGAAGCCTCATAACTTTTTTTGCGTGTGCTTTCACATGCATTTTTTTATTGTATTAACTCTACATGAGTGTGTGTTTGAAAAAAAAACATATTTATTGTTACAGAAAACACCACAAAATTTACACGTGGACTTTTTATAAAAAAAATATGAAAGTATGAAAACATCTCTACTCCTATTGAAATTTAAAAAAAAAGTTACAATTATTACAAACTTAGTTTTATTTTAAAATGTTCTTTGGTTTATAACGTTGCTAACCATATGCTATTTACGTAAGTCAATAAAAACAATAATACTGCAAATAAGGTTTTAGTCAGAAGAGTGAAGAAAGTCGCACCTAAATAAAAGTACGGATTTCGACACAACACAGCGAGCAAGCAAATTTTACCTGCCCGTTTTAGACGCGTGTGAATTATTATTACTATTTCTGTCCTTAGGTTGGATTGGGTTAGTCGCCGCTGACTTGACCCTACCGTCATTCGAGATTTAACTGTCTCTGCTGTTGGAAGTGTCTGTGCCGCGTTGTTCAGTTTTTTAAATTTGTATTTTTTTGTTTTTGTTACTTTTATCGACTTTTTGCTACTGTTGTTGGTTGTTGATATGCCTAATTTCACCAACGCTGAGTGTGCTGATATGGTGATGGCATATAACAAAGCCGATGGTGTTCCTCGTGCAGCTCAAAGGATTTATCAAGCCAGATTTCCTGATCGAAGATTACCCCACCACGAAACATTCTCGACGACTTATCGACGATTAACAGAGACTGAAAACTTAAATTTTCAAGAGCCTCAGGTCAATGTGAGGCAACACCATGTAGCAGTTGACGATCAAATACTTCAAGCCTTTGAAGAAGATCCAACTACAATCATTCGTGTCGTTGCTCAAAGACTCAACTTAACGATTTGGAAAGTTTGGTCAGTACTTCGGGCTAAAAATCAACACGCTTTTCATTACACCCCGGTACAAGGTAAATGAAATTTTTTTATTGATAAATTTGTCCTTTTGACTGCGAAAAAATTGTCACAGACTAATGAATTTTATTAATTGTTACAGGTCTTCAGGAAGGCGATCCTGCCAGACGGTTGGAATTCTGTAGATTTTTGCTGCACACAGATGTCGATGACAACTAACGTTTCTAAAACGAATTTTGTGGACAGACGAATCCTGTTTTAACCGAGAAGAAATAACAAATCTGCACAATTTACATCACTGGGCACCTAAAGATGAGAATTCCCACGTGAAAAAGCAAATGAGTTTTCAACAAAAATTTAGTGTTAACGTTTGGGCTGGTGTGATAGGAAGACTCATCGGGCCACACTATTTACCGGCTCGACTAAGTGGGCCTGCTTATTTGCATTTTTTGCAGAATGCTCTGCCGGAGCTACTAGCCGATGATCCGGCCTTCGATTGTGCCGATTGTGTTCCAGCATGACTGTTGCCCGGCACATTTCCCGAGAGAAGTTCGAGATCACCTCGACAACTCTTTTCCAAATTCATGGATAGGCAGAGCCGGCCCCATCTCTTGGCCCGCAAGATCTCCAGACCTAACACCTTTAGATTACCATGTCTGGGGTAGAGCCAAAGAATTGGTTTACTTCACAGAGGTACCTACAAGAGAGGTGTTGATTGAACGCATAAACGCGGCATTTGTGGCAATGAAAGAAGAAATGTTGCTAGCCACTAGAACGGTCGAAATCAGAAAAAGGTGTCGGGCGTGCATTCGGAGTAGAGGAGAACAATTCGAACAGAATTTACGTTAAAGAATCGAGTTATTTCACTTTGTAAATAAACAATCATACGAAAACTGTATTTTACTAAAAATCTGTCCTTACTTTGCTATTATATCTAAAACACTATTTGTAGTATTTTTTTATTTATTGACTAACGTAAACAGCATACTTTTAGAACCGCGATAAACCAAAGATCGTTTTAAAATAAAATTAAGTTTGCAATAACTGCAACTTTTTTTTTATTTCTTTTAGAAGTAGAGATGTTTTCATACTTTAATTTTTTTTTTTTAAAATACCCTCGTGTTAATTTTGTGGTGTTATCTGTAACAATAAATACGTTTTTTTTTCAAACATACACTCATGTAGTCTTAGTACAATAAAAAAAATGCATGTTAAAGCCCACGCAAAAAAAGTTATGGGGCTTCGAAGAGTACATTTTGGGTAATTTAGAAAAACCTAATAAAAAAATCATACCTCCGTAACCATAATACTAAGGACCTAGGTTCCAAGACTGAAAAGGTAGCAAATGACCCTACCAACACCCCAAAAAAATTTTACGGTCCATGTGCCGAACAATGTATAGACAATCTGTATGTTTTATCCATGTATTTAATATTATACGAATATTCAGAACACCTGTTTATTCACAACACATTTCTCCATTTTGTAATATTTTATTCGGAAATCACCTGTTTGAACGTTGACGAAGAAATAAAGCCAATGGATAACTGGGTTGCTGGTTGAATAATTCATTTCTTCCTGAAAGTAAGTGACTTATTATTAGCTGGACATTTTGATATGTCTGTGAATCGAACTCCAGGAATTATTTTTTCTATCAAATACCATAGATAGCAACAAAATTTCGGAAAAAATCAAGATTGATTATAGAAATAATTTTGAATCATAGACATATAAAGAGTTATATGTCTTAGGTTTGAATATTAATTCGGTTTTTTTTCTGCAGAATTGTTTATATGATTCTCGTGTTTCGCATATTGAGAACAATAATAGGAATAATAAGAAGTAAAAAGCTCTCTGATTAATTGTTTTCTATATATTCAGAGATAGCATCTCATAGAATTCATTCTAGAAAACAATCATAAAAAAATCTTACTGATTTGCAAGTTTTTTGAGTAGTATAAAATTTTTTCCACAGAATGGTGACAATAAATCACAGGAGGAAAAATTAAAGGAGCATGTCTCTCAAATGTTCGAGAAGGTTTATCGAATTGCAAATCACGAAGTTGTTCAGAAGCATATCACTTTGGATGATAAAAAAATTCACTTGCTCAGGGTACTTGTTACTAAATATCATATTGGAATGGAAACGCATTTGAATATCTTATCGATCTACATTGGACGGAACCTCATTAAAACTGAAGAACAACTGGAAGGTGAGAATAACGTAACGTTGTTATTGACAATTTATATTCATAGCCATTGAATTGGCAGATCGGTAATGCATCAATTCAGGATTCGATATTGAAATCATATACAGGGTGATTCACGAAAGGCATATTAGACGTTTATGAAAACCTAGTCGGAATATTTAGTTAGCAAATTCGTAAATTGTGTATTGAGATAACACTCTTCATCAAGGATGCATATTTTCCTGAATTTCAAATGTCGAATTTCGTTTGCATGCCATTAACCATAACTGCAGATGAACAGGGTGAGTCCATTGCGTTAATTTTAACCATAGGTTCTTGAGATCAAGAGAAACGCTTTTTTCGTACAGTTTTTCCAAATTCAGCTGCGTTGAAAAGTCATGAGCATTTCAAAGTTTCATATTGGCAAATACCCCTCTGTAGTCTAGTTTAGTTTGAATGAAAAATACCTTCCACAGCATCCACTAATGAATCCGAATTTTTTAAAAACATTATTTTCCCTCTAAAAAATGATTATCCCACTCATGTTTCATCCGATGAGGTCCATATCCAGAAGGAATATACAAAATACTAATTTTCTGGTAAAAAAAATTCAACACCATAAACATAGATTTCTGTTGTTCTACTAGAATTTCCTTCTACTTTAAGATTATAAACCATCCCTTTCTAGTGGGAAATTAAAAAAAAACTCAGAATTATTGGATGCTATCATCATAAAGAATCATCGTTAAGAATGGCAGTGCAGTATTGCAGAAGAAAGGCTTGAAGAAATTTCTATTGAGAAAGGCTTAACACAATATCAACGAGTTTCTTGGTGGAAAATCCTTTGATGGACTTTAATTTCATTCTTCGGTCTTTTCTGGTGTTGTGAATTTTTCAATATTTTTTCTATTTACCATTGTATTCTTTTTTCTCTCTTTTGTGAAGTGATCAACAATCTGTATAATTCTAGATCAAAAAAAGGTTATCTATCTATCTGTCTATCATACATTTGTAATTTTCTTTTTAAAATTTCCAAATCATGAAAACCATCATTTCTATGAAAACTTCCAAGGCAAGAGTCACTGTGCTTTTTTTCACTCAAAGCCAGAAAAATTCATCTATGATTTTCCAAACACTGATATTTCTGAAGTTTCTTCTCCTTGACAGAGACTTGAGGTCTCTTGATATCATACTGTTGAAAACATGAAAATCTTTTTCGAAATATTCAACAACAATGAATGATGTCACTACGAATAATCATTTTAAAGTGATGTTACTTTGATGACGAGATATTGTTGATGATGGAGCTCGTGTTGAATGATTGTTTGGGCTATTACCATCATCTATTGTGGATGTAATGTTTTCCGACGTTTCGATAGACATCTTCTATCTTTATCAAGGAGGAAAAGTAAAAAACCTTTTGAAAATTATCAATTTTCAAAAAAGTCAATATTGACAGAAGTCATGAAAGAAAATGAACGATGTTATATACTCATCTGTGATATGATGATCTTTTTAAGTTGGATCGAACTATCGGCGTCCAAACTTCTGGCAGATCTATAGATGAAGCTTCTGATGTTCTTTTATTCGTACATTCAGAGGGCGTTTAGTTTCTCCGATGTAATGTACGATCTTCCGCACTCGCAAGGTAATTCATATATGCAGTTTTTTGTCCTTTGTGTCTCATTATTAGGTTTAACTTTTGTAAATTTAGCTCTGATAGTGTCTTGAGTTTTGAATGCAGTCGTTATGTTGTATCTATTTCCAATTCTTCTCATTTTCTCCGACAAACTTTTCACATAAGGAATTACGGTTTCAATGGTCTGATTTATATCTGTTGGTTCAGGTTGACTTTCTCTTGTTCGTCTAGCTTTTTCTAATATCTTTTTGGGGTAGCCATTGCTTCTAAGAGTTTTCAAGATGTTATTTATTTCTTCATTTTGGTCTTCTTCAGTGCAACAAATATTTATTGCTCTATCAAATGAACATTTTGCTACTCCCAATTTAGTGTTTAGTTGGTGGTTTGAATCAAAATGTAGATATTGTCCTGTGCTCGTTGGCTTTTTATACACAGTGGTTCTTGGGATTCCATTTTGTTTATGTACGAAGAAGACCAAAAAGAAGAAATAAATAACATCTCGAAAACTCTTAGAAGCAATGGCTACCCCAAAAAGATATTAGAAAAAGCTAGACGAACAAGAGAAAGTCAACCTGAAGCAACAGATATAAATCAGACCATTACAACCGTAATTCCTTATGTAAAAGGTTTGTCGGTGAAAATGAGAAGAATTGGAAATAGATACAACATAACGACTGCATTCAAAACTCAAGACACTATCACAGCTCAACTTACAAAAGTTAAGCCTAATAATGAGACACAAAGGACAAAGAACTGCATATATGAATTACCTTGCGAGTGCGGAAGATCTTACATCGGAGAAACTAAACGCCCTCTGAATGCACGAATAAAAGAACATCAGAAGCTTCTACGAGTACTAGACAGCGACGAATCCAGGTTGGACCAACATGCTGTAGATGAGAATCATCGTATAAAGTGGGATGAAGCATCAATAATATCCAAAGAAGAAAAACTTGCAAGAAGAAAAATCAAAGAAGCAGCATTTATGAAAATAACACCTGATTCCATAAGTGCTCCATCTATAGATCTGCCAGAAGTTTGGACACCGATAGTTCGATCCAACTTAAAAAGATCATCATATCACAGATGAATATATAACATCGTTCATTTTCTTTCATGACTTCTGTCAATATTGACTTTTTGAAAATTGATAATTTTCAAAAGGTTTTTTACTTTTCCTCCTTGATAAAGATGTCTATCGAAACGTCGAAAAACATTACATCCACAATAGACGATGGTAATAGCCCAAACAATCATTCAACATGATGTTACTTTGCTTGATGATTATTTTCTGTACTGAATCCTAATAACAATTTACTTGGATAGATTAAAAGTATTCCCAGATTTAGGTGTGCAATTATACTTGCTTGAAGAAATTGAGTTTGATCACCTAAATTTGATTCTGCAAAATCAACTAGGTGTTCTTTAATAAGAATTATTTTGTTGAATCATTAATATGAATCTATTCTGTTTAGACTATAATTAATTACTGAACATGCGTAAATTATTGGTTTTTACAATCAGAGTACCTGTTTTAATTACGTGAACAAAAACATAAATATTGAATAATGGTTAATAATAAATTATGTCAAATTTTAATACCTTACCATAGAATATTAATTTATTACCGAACCCCAGGAGAGAAAAAATTTATTTGTTTTAATTTTTTATTTCTAATTGATAAAGAATACAAACAGGGGATATCCCATAAATAGTATCCACATATAACTTTTAAAAGTGTTAACCTCAATCATAACATAACAAGTTTGAATTGCCCAATCTTACAGAAAAAAAAAAGAAAAAAACTTACAAAACAATCATGATACATAAATCTACCACACAAGGCTTGTTTTCAATGTTTTTTTAATTTTAACAATACTATCAGCGAACAAGTCAAAATCAATTCGAACAGGGCAGTTATTCACAGTAGCCATAGCTCTATAAAGTGGTGAATTCATGCCGCTATTAGTGCTTCTAAATGAAAGGAAAAACAGTTCTTTAGACCGCAAGTGTCTCTGAGGAGCATAAAGTAATTCTTTCAAGGATATTAAAGCTCAATTTGTTTGTAACAAGTTTATGCACAAAAAGTATATCACTGATCTTTCTGTTAGTCTCAAGACAGTTGAAATTGAAATGCTTGAGCCCCAACATATAATTATCTGGATTCCTAGGCCTTAAAATAATATTACATTTGAAAGTCAATAATTTTAAAAACTTTTTCCGAACCGATTAAATTCTATCTATACAGGGTGTTCGGCACATGGACCGTAAAATTTTTTTGAGGCGTTGGTAGGGTCATTTGCTACCTTTTCAGTCTTGGAACCTAGGTCCTTAGTATTACGGTTACGGAGGTATGATTTTTTATTAGGTTTTTTTAAATTACCCAAAATGTACCCTTCGAAGCCCCATAACTTTTTTTGCGTGTGCTTTTACATGCATTTTTTTTATTGCATTAAGTCTACATGAGTGTGTGTTTGAAAAAAACGTATTTATTGTTACAGATAACACCACAAAATTAACACGTGGGCCTTTTATTAAAAAAAAATTATGAAAGTATGAAAACATCTCCACTCCTACTGAAATTTAAAAAAAAGTTACAGCTATTACAAACTTAGTTTTATTTCAAAATGTTCTTTGGTTTATAACGTTGCTAACTATATGCTATTTACGTGAGTCAATAAAAAATTTAATACTGCAAATAAGGTTTTAGTCAGAAGAGTGAAGAAAGTCGCACCTAAATAAAAGTACGGATTTCGACACAACACAGCGAGCAAGAAAATTTTACCTGCCCGTTTCAGACGCGTGTGAATTATTATTACTATTTCTGTCCTTAGGTTGGATTGGGTTAGTCGCCGCTGACTTGACCCTACCGTCATTCGAGATTTAACTGTCTCTGCTGTTGGAAGTGTCTGTGCCGCGTTGTTCAGTTTTCTAAATTTGTAATTTTTTGTTTTTGTTACTTTTATCGACTTTTTGCTACTGTTGTTTTAATTTTGGTTGTTGATATGCCTAATTTCACCAACGCTGAGTATGCTGATATGGTGATGGCATATGGCAAGGCCGATGGTGTTGCTCGTGCAGCTCAAAGGATTTATCAAGCCAAATTTCCTGATCGAAGATTACCCCACCACAAAACATTCTCGACGACTTATCGACGATTAAGAGAGACTGGAAACTTAAATTTTCAAGAGCCTCGGGTCAATGTGAGGCAACACCATGTAGCAGTTGACGATCAAATACTTCAAGCCTTTGAAGAAGACTACAATCATTCGTGTCGTTGCTCAAAGACTCAACTTAACGATTTGGAAAGTTTGGTAAGTACTTCGGGATAAAAATCAACACGCTTTTCATTACACCCCGGTACAAGGTAAATGAATTTTTTATTGATAAATTTGTCCTTTTGACTGTGAAAAAATTGTCACAGACTAATGAATTTTATTAATTGTTACAGGTCTTCATGGAGGCGATCCTGCCAGACGGTTGGAATTATGTAGATTTTTGCTGCACACAGATGTCGATGACAACTTGTTTCTAAAACGAATTTTGTGGACAGACGAATCCTGTTTTAACCGAGAAGGAATAACAAATCTGCACAATTTACATCACTGGGCACCTAAAGATGAGAATCCCCACGTGAAAAGGCAAATGAGCTTTCAACAAAAATTTAGTGTTAACATTTGGGCTGGTGTGATAGGAAGACATCTCATCGGGCCACACTATTTACCGCTCGACTAAGTGGGCCTTCTTATTTGCATTTTTTGCAGAATGCTCGGTCGGAGCTACTAGCCGATGTTCCGGCCTTCAATGAAAACGTGCCGATTATGTTCCTGTAACTTTTTTTAAAATTTCAATAGGAGTGGAGATGTTTTCATACTTACATAATTTTTTTTTAATAAAAGGCCCACGTGTTAATTTTGTGGTGTTATCTGTAACAATAAATATGTTTTTTTTTTAAACACACACTCATGTAGACTTAATACAATAAAAAAAATGCATGTAAAAGCACACGCAAAAAAAGTTATGGGGCTTCGAAGGGTACATTTTGGGTTATTTAGAAAAACCTAATAAAAAAATCATACCTGCGTAACCGTATTACTAAGGACCCAGGTTCCAAGACTGAAAAGGTAGTAAATGACCCTACCAACGCCCCAAAAAAATTTGACGGTCCATGTGCCGAACACCCTGTTTAAGTTATATAAAATGGATTCCAAACAACTGATGCAAAATTCGACCTACTGTTGACATATGAAAAAAACAATGCCTTCAGCGCCAACTGATCTTTGAAGGGCTTACACTGTCCCATAAACCCAAGCATACGATTTCCAGAAGCGATAATAGAATTTTTGTGCTTATCCAAGGAAAGCCATGTATCAAAAAGAACACCGAGATCCCTCACACTGTCCACTCTTGATAATTGGACATTATTCAATACGTATAAATACTGTAGCGGATTCTGTACTCGGGAAAACGTCTTGACTGAGCACTTTGGACCATTGATGTACAGGCCATTATCTCCACAATAAGAAGAAAAGACCTCCAACTCCTTCAGCATTTCCTGAGGATCTTCTATAGAATCTATAACTCTGAAAATTTTCATGTCGTCAGCAAATAACAAAAATTAGACTTTCTAAAACATTTATTCACATCATTTATGTAGACCAAAAATAACAATGGACCAAAATGTGAACCCTGAGGTACACCCGATGATACCAGAATGATTTCAGAAGTGTAACCACGAACTTCGACATATTGCTGCCTATATGTCAAATACGACTTAAACCATGACATCATGACCCCAACCATGCCAATTCGACCGAGCTTCTCCAGCAGCAAATTACTGTGGACCCGATGAAACGCCTTAGATAAATAATAACAAAGTTTTTTTAATTGAAAGATAATATCTGTGACCATTATTGATCTTTAGATATAATTTTCCTCTGACTAACTAGAGTAAATTATTATCACATAAAAACATGATAACATCTCTGTGGTGGGTAGTTCCCAATAAAATAGTGTTCTGTGGTTCCTTGTTGTTTTGATTCTGTTTGAAACTGTCAACAGTTCTTTTTTTATTTTATTTATTTTATTTATGTTTATACTGGCTTACCTAGGTATACATAATGTACACCCCTCAGAAGCTAATTAAAGCTTGTGCGAGTTAGGTTAACCAGTGTGTGTTCTGTGTAGGCTTTGTTACTGTGTCCTTACGCCACCTTAGGCACAGCACTGTTAATTTTAGACCCAACAGTGAATGGTGGCCGCATACCGAAAGCTAGAAAATTTCTTTCCTAGCCCCGGACTTGAACCTACGACCAGAGCTGTGCTAAGCACCGAAAAAAAGTGCTTCGAGCACTAAGCCCAAGCACTCGAAAACAAAGGCTTCGAGTCTCGAGTTCTAAGCACCGCTTTCGACAGAAGGCTCCGGATTACCGAGCACTTTTGCAAAAGTAATTGAATATTTCGAGCACTAAGCACTTTAGTGGAACTATTTTATGTAATGTTGTTTGATTGAAATGAGAACTCTTTAGCTTCATCGAAATATCTAAAATTATGATTTCGAGACTGGGAAAAACTCAAAAGCCATTTTATTTGTTGTGAAACGCATGCATTCAATTAACATTCTGGTACTAGTTAATCTGATTCGTCGATCTGAATCTGAATGGCTGTTCCTAATCAATGCATAAAGTTGAATTAATAATCGAGGACCAATTATTTTATAAGCGAGAACACATTACTGAAAAAATGTGGAAAGCACTGACGTGAG
Organism: Micraspis discolor; assembly: GCA_030674115.1. Taxonomy (NCBI): domain Eukaryota; kingdom Metazoa; phylum Arthropoda; class Insecta; order Coleoptera; family Coccinellidae; genus Micraspis; species Micraspis discolor. Next base: position 251,292 of record JARTUT010001749.1, on the reverse strand, counting down.
ATCAGGAGCTTTTACGCGCTTGTTCTAAAGTCTTTTCTCAGACTTAAAAAGAGCGCGATTCAAAATCAGCCAGCACAATGAGTGTGAAAGAACCAACAAACATATATCTTAAATGGAAGTTGAGTGAACTTACAGTTCAGCATATTCTTCGATCTGGCATTCTTTCCACATTTCTATACCATATATGAGTTGTTGTAGTTGAGTGTCATCAATTATAACCGAATTTCAGATTCATAATTGCTGAGCTATCGGACAGGTCTGGCCCAATAACTAACTTGACTTATATTTGGATAATAAACTAATTCTATTAATATGGAATCTCTATCTCATCTCTTTAGGAAGATAGGGAATATTCAGCCAAACATTTTCAAATTGGACCACCGTTTCTTCATCACGAGTCAAATCCAACCGATGGCGATCATTTTCAGCTCGATATTCAGAAATTACAGACATTTGGGAAAAAAATAGTCCTCTTGTCGTAAAATTCATAATGACATTTCCATTCAAAATATGACAACTGCACACACCAGTATTTTAGACATGTTTGTCATAAAAATGAACCCACAGAATTAGTTTAATTTTCGGCTCAACATTCACTCATTATGACAACTTGTCATAAAATTAAAACCACCATCAAAGAGATTTATAGTTGATGTGATGTGAATTCATAGATAGAAATATAATCTGTGACTTCATTTTCAGAAAAACTCTTATATCTTCTGGAGATTGTACGCTATGATGATGAAATTTTAAAATATTTTAGGTACCTATACCCTGCATAAATGCCCTAAATTGTTGTGATCTGACGAATAACTTATAAGATATCGTGTATTGAAAAAAAACATTTTGGGAATTTTTGAAAAATTTTCTCTCGTGACGATTTTCTCGAAATTTGGCACACTCCTTCCTTTAACGCTATCTAGACATTCTCTAAGTTACGAATTGATAGGATGAATATTCAAGAAATTAATGTTATTAACTGCTAAACTATTCGATGGATTTGGCCCAATAACGAACTTGACCGAGATATTTGGACACTCGACCTATTCTGAAAAAATGAAAACTCTAGGTCCCTCATAATAAACAAGGGATATGTTGTCTGTGACCAGCTGAGATTTCTTCCAGTGAACTGATTGAGGAATATTTGAATTGTATGTTGATAGGACATCTGGCAAATTAAATCAAATCGAATTTTGTATTTGGTTACGCTAGTAGTTAACTAGACTACAGAATATCGCTTCATCTTCAAAACCACTTTCTGAAATGTCTTACTTATTTTGAGGTCTTTAATCACAGACTAAAATATTGAAACTTTATTTTCAGCATTCGGTATTCTTTGGTAGGTACTGAACAAAATTGATTGCAAAACATTTTAGGATGAAATCACAGAGTGTTCAAATTGCATTCAGTTATGATCTTTTCCTTGAGTGCTTGTTCAATATTATTTATTAGTCCAGTGGAATATTACCCAGAAGTATGGTTTCTCAGAAGATAATTTGGGTGAGCTTTTTGCTTGAAAATGTCAAAATGTCCTGGCAAATGAATTTTACTTCTCTAGAAGTGCTTTCAGTGCCCAAGAAATATGAAGTTTTCAGTTTTTCTGGAGCACCAAAATTATGCATTATTCCTTATTAGTAAAAAAATCTTGACAAGCGAATGCTTTTTAATGCTTTAGATATTCTGATTGGGATTAGAGTACAATACGTTAGTGCTTTTCGCATTCCAATGTAGTTGAAAAATGTCACTTCGAATTGTTTATTGAAGTAGATTCATTTTTGACATTTTCATTACTACCTAATATTAATGTTTTTGCACCCTCCCGGGTTTGAATCTCACACTAGAACTGATTTGTTTTATTCAAAAACTCAGTTACGGTAAAATTCTGGGGCACACAAATTATCGGTAATCTAGATTTATGTACGAATTCTTGTTGATTTCGAAGGAATATCTGATAAGATATCGAGTATTGAAAAAATGTTTTTAAGAAGTGATAGACAGAATACATCCGAACTAACTGACAGTATCTACATACAAAATCCCAAGCTACAACCAGAACATCACAGATGTTCCATACAGAAGCAACGAGAAGCTAACAGCCGCCATAACATGAACAACCTGCTCTAAGTACAAGGTTTCCAGAAAGGGTATCGGATAATTCTTCTCACCATATTCGGAACGAGGCGTCTAAAAGGCACTGAAGAAGACAACAAGGGGATACAAGCTAATAACAGATGAAATAAAGATAATCTTCTACGCCGACGATGCAGTAATTGTGGCTGGAGCGAAGACGATGTACAGAGGCTCCTGTTTAAGTTCTACACAAAGGCAAAAAAACTGAATATGGAAATATCAACCACGAAAACGAAGTCACTCGTTGTTTCAAAGGAACCAATTCCTTCAGGTCATGACGGTTGCATATTTGGGCCTGCAGATCTCGTCTAATCAGGACAGAACTTGGGAATTCAGAGACCAAACAAATAAGGCAGCAAGGATATCGGGAGGTCTTAGAGACATTGTGTGGAACAACAAATACATGCGTAAGGAATCCATGACCAGATTATATAAAACCATCGTGAGACCAATAATGACATATCTATATATATTCTTTTGAACTTTTGGCTGACAATATTTAGTTGGCAAACAATAAAGCATGTAGATCAGGGGTTAGTGACGGGATGTCATACAATTCGGCGTATGACATAAAAGCCTAGGGAAAAAAACCCAGTAAAGAAAAATTTAGAAAGCACTGACGTGAAGTCAGATTGCTTTGGCGCTCTTGTTGAGCTACTTGCGAGTAAATATTCAAACCTTAACAAATCTATAAGCTCTCTGATCGGGTGAACAATAGTATTTTTCCATACTATGGGACAATGTGATGTAAATATGAAAGCCTCATGAATAAACAAACCTTTATCTCAATTTGAAAATAACTACTCATAATTTTCACCATTTTCATTTTTCTTCTATGCTTCTCCTAAAAACTTACGTCATTGCTTTTCTGTGTTTTGACAACGCCAACAAATGCTTTCTCTATGATAAAAAATTTTTTGATTAATATTACGTCTGTGCTTTTCTGAATTTTGACAACGTCATCGACATCGAATTCTACCTCTATGAATTCTATGAAAATTTTGATTGATATTACGCCATCTGACAATGATATCTAGGTCCGCAAGTTGTCAAACGAATATCGATATGTGAAGGCAAATCTTTCAATGACAAAGCTCGGACTTCATGACATTTCTATTTTTCTCTTGAATAAATGAAAAAAATGATCATATCTTCAGAAGGGGGAAAGCTACGACAATGAAATTTGAGGATGAGTAAGATATCGGTAACCTCAAATTATATACGGATTTTTATTTAAATCTAAATGAAGTCTTAAGAGATATTGAGTATTGAAAATTTTTTTAAAATTTTCTAGCGTGACGATTTCTGCGAAATTTTGCAAGCCGTTTCGTTTCAGTCTCCCTCAATAACATTCCAAGTATCAACTTGATCGGATGGATATTCTAGTAGTTATTGAGGAAACAAAATTTCAGATGCTCATAACTACTGAACCATCCGACGGATTTGGCCCAATAACGAACTTGACCGAGATATTTGGAAAATTAACCTATTCTGAAAATTTGAAAACTCTAGCTGATTCCTTTTGGATGCTAGAGAGGATACGGCCGGCCGGCCGGACAGACTCAACATTCTCCACAAATTCTTCATCAGGTAGTCGAACCCAATCGATTGAGGTCATTTTCGGCTCGATATTCCAAAATTACAGACATTCGGGCAAAATGATAGGCACTCTGTTCGGGTGAACAAGAGCGCCAAAAGACCCTGGCTCCCCGTCTAAGTGTGAAAATACAAAAATAAGCTGAAATATATTGTAGGGACTTATTTCTTCAAGAGTGGTCTTCTATTGATGGAGACAGAGACTTCATCAAGGTGCTCACATTGAATCTGGAAATAAAAAGACAAGAGCAGAAAAAAGAACTGAATAACAAAAATACGTATCATATTCGTTTGAAATTTATAACCCATTCCAGAGAAAGTGTCGGAAACACCATAAATAGCCCTAAAACCATCTTGAAAGTTATATATGGGACAACTATTGATGATATGAGATATTGTTCATTCTGCTTCTCCACATTCACAACTAGCGCTAGCAACTGAGTTCCATCTAAATTGTATGCCATTGGTACGACCATGACCTGTTCTCAAACGATTGGGAACTGTCCAAATTTTTCCTGGAAGATCAAAACCAGAAACTTTTTCAGAAGGATCAGAAACGAGATACTTATTGAACATTTCGTAAGAGTTCCACTCAGTCTTCCATAATTCTTTATCACTTATGTTCATATTGAAGAACGTATTATGCCATAATGGTTTACGTGACTTCAATCTGGGAATTCTATTTTGTGGAAAATATTAATTAATTTGGAATAAATTAGGAAAAAAATGATATTTATTCCAAGAATTCAGAGCTGCAGTCTGTCTGCGAATATGGGGAGGGACAATATTAGACAAAACTGGTAACCAATGAACCGTTGTAGATCTTATGGTGCCAGTAATTATTCTCATGGATGTATTCAATTGTGCATCAATTTTTTGTGTATGTGCACTATTAAACCAAACAGAGCAACAATACTCAGCTGCAGAAAAAACTAGGACTAGAGATGCTGTGCGAAGAGTAGAAGCACCCCAAGACGATCCAGCTAATTTCTGAACAATATTATTTCCAGTTTTCAGTTTTAGGCTCAGATCATTTAAATGAGCCTTGTAATTGAGAGATGAAACTAATTTAACTCCTAAGTATTTTGGATAGAAATTATGTTCGATAGGAGAATCATTGAAAGTTACAGCTAATTTCCTATATTTTTCATGATTAGTCAGATGGAAACAAGATACCTCTGTTTTGTTGGGATTTGGACATAATCGCCCCTCAATAAAATAATTCTTTAAAATTTCCAAATCAGATGACAGTATGTTTTCCAGAGTATGGAAATCCGAATGTTGGTAAGCAATAGCAATGTCGTCAGCATAAACAAATTTCTGAGATGATGTAGTGGGCAAATCACTTAGATATAAATTAAAAAGTAAAGGAGCTAAAACTGATCCTTGAGAAAGACCGTTTTTCAATATTTTGAAGTTGCTACTCTTATTGTGAATAAAAACACAAAACCTTCTATCAGATAACATATTTTCTAATAATCGTACCATTTTCCCACATTTCAGATGGATATAGAGTTTGAAAATTAATCCATCTTTCCACACAGTGTCATATGCCGAAGATCAATAAAAGCAGCTCCTGTTTTCAACCTATCATTGAAGCCTGATTCTATGAAAGTTCTAAGGCGGAGAACCTGATCTGAACAATTTCTATTTTTCCTAAAGCCTCCCTGGAAATTTTGTAGAGCATTTTCTATAGAAGATTCAATTCTCAAAAGAATTAGCCTTTCTAATATCTTGAAAAGAACACTCAATAAACTGATGGGTCGATAACTACTAGGATCTCAAGGATTTTTTCCTCGTTTCGAAATATCTATTACTTTAGCCTTACGAAATTCGGAAGGATGGTTCCCGAATTCAGAATATTGTTATAGAAAGACAATAACCAAGACAAAGCCTTTTTTCCTAAATGTTTGATGAATTCTGGATAAATTGCGTCAAAACCTGCTGCCTTTCGAGATTTGGTAGATTTGATTGCAGCCCTCAATTCATCTATATTGAATAGATGTGACACATGTTCTAAAGTAGGAGCTAAACTCTTGAATATGTGTAATTTTTTCTTCATATTCCTCATTTTAGATTAGGATATATCGACTGATTCAGATACATTAACTAGGCGGCGAGCGATCAAACTTGGATCAATTTTTGATGATGAGGAGGTAAGAGGAGTAGCTTCACCTAATTTTCTCAATATATAATGACATACAGGATGGAAACGAGAGCCGATACTAAAGTAATGAAGAGCGCACTACGAACGGCCGAGATGAAAGTGCTCAGAAACATTCTAGGTCTCACATTACGAGATAGAAGGAGAAACGAAGAAATTCGCAGCGAATGCGATGGTCCCGGATATAGTCCGATGGGAATAGGAGACGATCATGGAATGCTCACGTGGAAAGGATGGACGATGGAAGAAGAGACTGAACACCAGGAACACACCGACCGTTGGGGAGACCACTCAAACGCTGGAGAGACTCATGGACATCGATCTCACAGGAGGCACGTGAATATGAAGAAGAAACGTCTAGAAGGAACGAGAGAGGGTTCGTGGCGTCATCCATTTTGTGGAGTTTTAGTCTCGTTGGAACAGTACTAGGGGATGCATCGAAAATTTTGAGTTGAGGCGTCGGTTAGTCAAAATCTGTCACTATCCATCCGAAAGCGATGTGTGTCGCATAGCTTAGTGGAATAAAGCCTTGACCTTCGACGTGGAAACCCGTCGTGTCGTAGGTTCAAGTCCGGGGCTAGGAAAGAAATTTTCTAGCTTTCGGTATGCGGCCACCATTCACTGTTGGGTCTAAAATTAACAGTGCTGTGCCTAAGGTGGCGTAAGGACACAGTAACAAAGCCTACACAGAACACACACTGGTTAACCTAACTCGCACAAGCTTTAATTAGCTTCTGAGGGGTGTACATTGATATATGTATACCTAGGTAAGCAAGTATAAACATAAATTTAAAAAAAAATTAATTAAAAAAAGCGAAGTCAAGCGTTGAACATAAATAATCGTCTTTACATTTAAAGAAAGACTTACATCTGAAAGCCAATAAAACTCAATTGGTTCAAGAAATGAAGGATACGGACTATGCTAATCGACTGAATTTGGCGAACGAAATGCTGCAGCGTGTTAACAACATACTGTTTAGCAAATTTTCACCTGAATGGTCATGTTAATAGGCAGAATCGTCGGTACTGGGCAGTGGAGAATCCGAGACGAAAGCATGAACAACCGCTTCATAGCCAAATGGTCGTGGTTTGGGCAGCTATGTCTGCTAAAGGCAAAATTGTTCCTTATTTTCATAAAGATCAACGAGGGCGAGCAATTAATGTGAATAGGGACCGTTATTGCGATATGTTGCCAAATTTTTTGGTCTCAGAGTCGCAGGAGTTTGCAGGTTTCAACTGAAGAACGTGGTTTCAGCAAGATGGGGCCACTTGCCATACCTCAAATGATTCAATGGAAGTTGTTAACGAATTTTTCCCTATTAAAGTCATTTCGCGAAGGGGTAACCACAACTGGCCTCCCAGAAGCCCGCTCGACTATTTTCCATGGAAATACCTAGTAAGGTTGATCAAAATAATCCGACGAATCTAACCTAGTTGAAGCAAAACATCAAGTCAGAAATGGCAGCAATATCAATAGCTATGTATCAACGTTGAATATCGAGATGGCGACGAGTGAAGACGAAGGTGATAATGGCTCCGTGAAAATCGGAGAAAATAGCGATAAAGAAAATACTAGAGAAATGAAAGTGTGTAATTATTGCACTAGAGGGGTGTTGAACTATGTCAGGTGTTACAAATGTAAAGAATATTTTCACAGATCTTGTCTAATCCAGGCAGCGAAGAAGAAAACGGCATTGTGCATGCACGAGCCTGAAAAAGACGAAATACAAGTGAGCGTTAGTTCGTCTGAAACAGCAAATTAGAGAATTGGAAATAAGGAATGAGTTTCTAGTGAAACTATTAACTGAAGTGCAGAGCAAAAATTCAATCCTGGTGCAAAATAACGAACTTCTTCTCGAAAAATGTAAGTGGCTACAAGATGAAAAAGATAAGGAAATAAATGATAAACAAAGGAAAGACGTTGACATTACTGTCAACCACAAACATTCAGTGATGTCATTAGACAGAGAAAACATCGATTTGATTGAGCCACAGATGAATTTACCAACTGAAATTTCCTAGAGTAGCATTGTGAAATCTGATACGCATGTTGGTAATATGTTGACGAAATCTGTATCGACCTCATATCCTTATCACAAAAATAATCATACTTCTAATGAAAACAAGTTTAAGGAACCAACCAGAGATGGCGGGCGTAACGATCATAACGTAAAACTTCGGACGAGTATTAATAGTGAGGGAGCACAATCGACGCTAAAGAATGATAACGAAGAAGATTCAATAGTAAAATCATATGTACAGACACGAAGAAATCGAATGATAACACATAACAGGAGCACGTAAGAAGAAATGGATTTATGTGGGAAGAATATCGGGAACCGACGTAACGGAGAATAGCATTTTGAAATTTTTGAGTGACGTTTCAGGAGTCGATGAAATTGAAGTAAAAAAGCTACAAACTCAAGGTTCTAACTCGGCTTTTAGTGTAGGCGTATTTGGAGAGGAATGTCTAGCAAAAATATGCGATCCTGAAATTTGGCCTGAGGGAATTTTAATCCGGAAATTCAGGTTTAATAATAACTTTTTTCGACAATAATACTCTGATAGGAAAACTGACGTCGACTCAACAATCAACAGAAAGGAATCTCGCAGTGGACAAAACGCAACTAGGTAACACCAAAAAATTTACTCTATTACAGTTAAATGCCCAGTCCTTAAGAAATAAATTTGATATGGTTGAATTACTACTTACTGAAAAAGATCCCTATGTCGTGAGCGTCGTTGAACATTGGTGCAATTCTGATAATATCAAGACAATGGCTATTTCTGGCTACGTTTTAGCGGATTATTATTGTCGACCCTATCGAGCTCATGGAGGATCGATGATATATATGAAGGATACCGTTGAAAGAAGAAAATTGTGCGTCTCGGCGTTCTCCGTTATAATAATAATAATAATTATTTATTTCCTCCATTGAGACATCTACAGATGTATAGGAATAGTCAACAAAAGAAAGAATGAAATGAAACAATAGAATGTTTATAATGAAAAAAAGAAAAAACTAAATTATTGAACTTGCAAAATACTCTTGAACACTATAAAAACATTTTTGAATCAACATTGATTTTAACTTCATTCATCTTCATCTTCATTCATCTTGAACTGTTTTTCACTAATACCCTTGAAATGTTGAGGTAAGTGGTTATAAAATTTCATTCCTGTGAAAATTGGAGACGACTCACACTTTGTGGTATTATGCAAGGGAATACATAACATATCCTTATGCCTAGTATTATAGGTATGATACTCTGAACATGTTTTCAGCTTTTTCAAATTTTGATGAACATATATTAGACAATTTAATATGTATATTGATGGAAATGTCAATATTTTATTCGTTTTGAATATAGGGCGACATGATTCTCGAGATCTTAAGTTGTAAATGAGACGAAGTACCTATTCTTTTCCGTGAGACAAATATGCGCCCAGCATCTGGGGATGAACCCCATAGGACCACATTATAGCAAAGGTGACTATATACACTGCTGAAATACACTCCAAGGAGCGAATCTAACGACAGTGAACTCTTGAGGCGCGAAATAGCAAAGTAGGATTTACTTATTTTAATACATACGTGGTCTATGTGGTAAGACCATCTCAATCTTGCATCCACGTGTACTCCCAGGAAACTGATACACCTGATGACCTGAGGCAGATATCCGAAAGTTTCACCGTGAAAACAGGACCGTTCTTAGCTTGGAATTTTACAATCTTGGTTTTATTCAAATTTACAATCAGAGAGTTCCTTTTTGCACCAGTCAATAAATTTTTGATAAGAAATTCACAAATCCCTCTCAATTCATCAAGATTACGAGCTCTAATTGCCAAGGATGTATCATCAGCAAAGAGAATGATAATGCAAGCCTCGATATACTGAGGAAGCTCATTGATGAATAATAGAAATAGAAGGGGTCCCAGACTGATCCCTGTGGAACACCTAATTTTGATAATATTTTCGTGAATGGGAGTCACCCAATTCAACCACCATAGACCGATCAGAAAGAAAGCTGAGAATCCACTCGAGGAATACCCCCCGAAATCCCATTTGGTACATTTTCTCTATAAGAAAATCAGGCCGAAGGCAATCGAACGCGCGAGTTAAATCGAAAATACTCCCGCAACCTGGTACCCATCATCCAACGAGGAATAAACATACTCAAGAAACTCACAGCATGCACCCTGCGTGGATCTACCCGCTCTAAAGCCATGCTGACAACTCGTCAAGATGGAAAACTTTGACAGGTAGTCATACATTCGATGACAGACAATCCTCTCTATCACCTTTGATAGCTGACTTAATAAAGATATAGGGCGATAGTTTTCCAAGTCATCAGTACAACCTTTTTTATGAACCGGTTTAACAATTGCCTGCTTTAGGACTTCAGGAAATTTACCCAAAGAAACCGAGAAATTGATCAAATCCGACAAATGCTCTGCAATGAGGGGAGAAATATATTTGAGCAGTTTAGAAGAAATGCTATCAGGTCCGGACTGACTACAATTCTTCAAACTAGAGATTACAGACATGATCTCCTCGGGAACAACGGGAAAAAAGAAGAAATTAGAATTTTCCAATTTTTGGATAGTGCATGAGTTCGAAATAAAAGTTCCATATTCACCATGTAGTGCTAGCTCACCCATAGTAGAGAAATAGTTCCCAAAGGCGTTGGTGACCTCATTGGGAGCCGAGATAGTCTGCTCATCAATAGTCAGGGTAACATAATTCGAACGGCTTTGGTTCTTAGTACGCAATTCTACATTAACAAGCGTCCACAAAGTTTTGTTGCGATTTGTTGATGCGGATAGAATGCCTTCATTATAATTTATTTTAAAAATCGTTATTAATCGATTATATGCTGTTTTAGCTTTTTTATAATTCATTAACGCTTCATGGGATTTCAAGTTTTTAAAGACCCAGAAAAGATTTTTCAGGTGATCTCTTGCTTCAATTATAGAGGAATTTATCCATTTCGGTCGACTTCGAGAAGAAGTAGGCAACGAGTTCAAGGGGCAAGTCACCTCAATAGAGGAAGTTAACACATCCATAAATTTTTGAAATCTGGTGTCAACTGTGCTGTAATTAGATAATACTTGAAAGTTGGTATTTGAAATCATGGAGGAAAGGTTCTCCAAATTGGAGTTTGATAGCATTCTAAAAGTTTTAAAGTCTTTTTCAACTTCAAATTTGTCCTGACAACAATAATCAAGGATGAGAGCTTTATGGTCACCAATGAAGGGCTCATGAACTGACACAGAAATGCCTTTACTATCAGCATTAGTAGTTATATAGTCAACCTTGCTAGATGAGATTTTTAAGTGCTTGTTGGTGAAGACTTTCGTAGGCTCTAAGGAATGTTCCAATAGGCCAAAAGAATTAAAAAGTTCACCAAGAAGCTTTTTCCAAGAATCGTTAATTGAAAGGAAGTTAATATTTAGATCACCACACAAAAACAAAATTTCTGATAAAGAGATGCAGTAGTTCAGTACATATTCTAATGTCTTCAAAAATAAAGGAATATAACCCGACGAAGGCCGGTAAACACAGTAGGTATATTTTTTTGTCTTCATTTCTATAGCACATATTTCACAATGCATCTCAACTGAGAACTGATCAATATTAAGGCGTTGCACCTTATAACCCGATTTCACATAGATGGCGCTGCCGCCATGTTCACGAATAGGTCTGCAGTAAGATGAGGCGAGTTGATAACCAGATAAAGTCATATACTCAATACGATCTGATGTGCACCAATTTTCCACGATACTAACACAATCGGGATTCGAAGAACTGAGGCAGAGCTCCAAGTTGTTTAATTTATTTGGGAGACTTTGTGCATTTAATTGTAGAATTCTAACTGAATTATTTTCTTTAACGTTCTAGTGGTAAACTGAAGGTACCGAGTTACCAATATATTCATATGTATCGTTTATGTTACACTGTGATTCACCGTTCTTCTCCTTAAAAAAAATTTATTAATCGTTATACCCTCCGGCCAAATCTTCGGATCCATAAGTTTGTTTACGTACTCAGAGGGAAAAGATATTTTAAATGATGAGTATATGTCGGGCTGCTTACATTTTAATTTTTCACAAGTTGAATCTTGTTTGATATCACCGATGAAATTAGCAACATCTTCAATCGTTGTAGTGGGGCTGAGTCTAGAAATGTGAATATGTGATAATCGCTTTTAGGGCACTTACAAGAGCAGTGGAATTTGACGAACCGATAATTGGTCTAATATAGTTACCCTGTTTCAAGGGAGTAGGTTTTACATCATTGTTCTTACTCTTTGTAGTATTCTTGTTTTTACGGTTTGCCTTTTTCCTATTTTCAACAGTAGTCCAGTCCGAAGTATCATCCAGCGGCGATTTCCAGGCGCCTGCCACAGCAGTGCTCACCGGCACAGGTGTTGTCGAGACTAAACATTCCGTCAAAGAATGATTTGTATTATTTGCGTCTGGTGGAATTCCCATCATGTGTTCCGATACCTTATCATCGAGGGAAGACGGTTGGATTCTCTGACCATCTGTATCTGTTGTATTGTTGTTTTTAATTTCTTGCATATGATGAATTTTATCGAGAAGTACACTTATTTGTTTATTCTGTGATATCACTAAATCTTTCAGTTCAAATATTTCAGAAAGAAATGGGGCTATCGCTTTTTCGACAACGAGTTGAACAACAGAATCAATTTCACTTGGTTGATCTTTTGAGTTTTTACATACAATGGATGTAGGATCATGAATATCGGAAATGATCTCACAATTTTCACACTTCCACCTACTTAGCGTTCCATTTTCACGCATTTCATAAAAATTTTCTATAGGAATTTTAGAGCACTTGATATGGTAACATTTAAGGCACACTGGGCAATCAATGGCCTCTTCATATCTGTCAATTTTATTAATACATTGGGAGCAACTCAAACCACGTATACGCGACATGACGATAACGATCGTAACGTATCGTTGAAATGCAGTTTGAGTTATGTGAAGTTATTGTTGTGGCAAATAATGTGAGGTTAGGTATCATAAGTGTATATCGTCCTTGCAGCGGGAATTTTGAAATATTTTTAACCCAACTGTCAGCTACTTCGGATTATTGTGGGATCGAGCAAGGGTTGGCTCACAAAGGAAATTAGTACTTGCTAAACAACAACTAATGCATATTCATTGGTTGCACTCACATTTCAAAAGCGTTGATACTTTCAACATGTACAAACAAGCCAAGTCATCTTATATTTTGATGTTGAGGTATTCGAAGCGTAAATTTTATAGTCAGCTGATCAGTATATCTGATAACAAGAATAGAACAGTTTGGTCTTTGGTGATCACTTCAACTGGCAGAGTCTCTAAATACAATTCCATTGAGCTGGATGTAGACGGTGTCCTGCACGTTGATAAGAGCGAGTTGGTGGAGATTTTTGCTGAATACTTCTCAACTATAACTGCTTCTTCACTCGAAAAATATTATGATGACGCTTTCTCTACATCATGCACTACCTCGGGTTTGCGCAACCACACTTTCTTTTTTTATCCTGTTTTGGACTTTGAAATTGCTGACATAATTAAGTCTTTGAAGAAAAAAAAAAGCACCGGGTTTGATTTGATCTCTGGACGAATTTTGAAATCGATCAGCTCTATAGTTTGTCCTCACTTTGCTTATTGCATTAATGCATCCGTCAGTGCTGGATTGTTTCCAGCTGTCCTCAAAAAGTCTATCGTCATTCCAATTCCTAAGAACAAGGACACATCAAATATTGTAAACTACCGACCGATTTCCATTTTGAGTACGTTTTCTAAAGTCTTTGAAAGAGTTGTTCTAGATAGAATGATCAGATACCTGGATAAGTTCAATTTGCTCGCCTCTGCTCAGCATGGATTTCGACCTGATCATTCGACACAGTCTGCATCCGTCCATTTCGTTAATTACGTATATGAGAGTCTTGACAGCGGTTTTCATGTAGCAGGACTTTTCTTCGATCTTTCGAGGGCTTTCGATAGTCTATCATTCAAATTTATTTTGGACAAATGCTATACCTTAGGTTTTCGAGGAGTGTTTTTAAAATGGCTTGGCAGCTACCTTGAGGGTAGGTGCATGCGTGTGAAGGTTGGAAATTCGTTCTCTTCAGATCATGGGGTTAACTTGGGTGTGCCACAGGGTTCTGTCCTTGGGCCAATTCTGTTTCTCCTCTTCATTAATGACCTTCCTGAAAGTCTTCAAAAGATGTTCATCAGATCGTTGGAGTTCCAGGGAATTTCTCTTATCAAGAACTTTTTGTTGAACCTGTTTGCTGACGATGCTGCTGTAGTCGTTTCAGCGATGTCTTTTGAGGATCTAAAAGTATTATGTGAACTTCTTTTGAGTAATTTTGTGAATTGGTGCCATCACAACAACTTGATGATCAACATAGGAAAAACAGAGATAATTTATTTCACGTTAAGCCATAATAACCGGAAACTGATCCTTAACGCTCATGATCGTGACATTTCCTCTGGAGAGAATTCAAAGTTTCTTGGAGTCCACCTTGACAGAAATCTGAAATGGTCTGTGCATGTTGATTCGGTATGTCGGAAACTAAACCTATTATGCAATAAGTAGGGTGAAAAGTATGATTCCCTCGAATTCTCTCAAGGATATCCATCACAGTCTTGTGTATAGTCATTTGTCATACAACATTCTGCTTTGGGGTAGCTCGTCAGATAGTGGTAGGGCTTTCATTCTACAGAAACGCATTTTGCGCATGATGTACAATATATCCCCGCGTATGTCATGCAGACCTTTGTTTGTTGAAAATTGCATTCTTACTTTGTGTTGTATTTCCCTTTTGTATGTGAAGGAGAACGAAAAAAACATCATGCAATTATCCAGCTTTCATGATTATAACACAAGAAGTGAGGAAAAATTATATATCCCCCAGCACAAAACCGCTAAGTTCGAGATGTCCCCTACTTATAAATGTATCAAACTCTTTAATCATTTACCATTAGAAATAAGATCTCTCAATTATAATAAATTCAAGATGAAAGTTAAAAGCTTGTTATTGAGTAGATGTTGTTATACTGTCAAAGAATACTATGATGATTGTATCACTGATTAACTGCACTATTGTTTATTTTTCTAAATTGACTTGTCCTACACATGTATGTACATGTCATAAAGGATTAATAAATTATTATTATTATTATCGGCAAGCCTCATTCCTGTTTAGAAGAGTGCCACCAACGCAACGATCATCGTTTGGATAGTATCATTCTTTCAAATAATAATAATAAACTGAATACATTGCTGAGGTGTATGAATATTATAACCGGTGTGCAATATTAAATTGATAATCATTCTAAAATTGCCCTATGAGAGGAACAATCAACTTTCCGAGAACAAAGAAAAACGAATGCGAATAGGGAAGTACCCAAGTAGTTAAACAACCAAATCCCAGTCCAGGTATCATACACGCTAAATTTACGAAACAGGTAGGTGAATATCTAATCTGTTATCAGCCCTTAATGGTAAGTTCCTCAAAATCAGTAAATGTACGTCTTATGCGATACAATATCTCACATAGGTGTCAACAAGTCACGAATAGTATGTTTTTGTTCGTATAACAAATAACTTAGACACACATATGTATAAGGAGTAGGTTTTTATATTTAAAGTCTATGATGCTTATGGATTGTTTGTTTTTATGGTTATAATGTGTATGGTGTTTTTTACAAGTTCACAAATGGGCACTGTCCGAAACGCTGACAAATTACATCGCATTAATATTAAAATTAAACCCTGCACATTAGCAATTCTCATAATTCTAAAACGACAAAATAAATTTATATATTACCTTAGATGAGTAAATGGCTCTAGGGTTCGTTGCTCCTTTCAACAACGATACGTGAAATTCCCTGGGTATGTCTCCAAAGCCAGGTATTTTATAGGTTCCAGGACCTCTTGATAGAGTCATTCCAGATGGCGAGTAAACCATTTCTTCCAAAACAAATAGACCATATCCTTGCATAAAAGCGCCCTCAATTTGACCAACGTCAATAGCAGGATTTATACTTTCACCTAAATAAAAGATTTCGATAATGGACTCAGATGAAACGAAAAAAGTGAAGGAACTTTGATAAAAATATTTAATTTTTTAACAAGTTTATGCTGATGACGAGATATATTCGATGATGGAACTCGTATAGAATGTTCCAATGTTTCGATAGACAACTTCTATTTTTTCCAATTTTCATTAAATGACTGACTGTTAAAAATTGCAAGAATTTTTAACCCTACAACTCAAACTACTCTTCGCTCATGGATTGTCTTCCTCATGTATCATCGCTAACTTCAGATGTGTCTGAGACAGTCGGCCGATACTTGCGATCGATAAAAAAATCATCTCAAAAAATAACGAATCATGTGTGATTCTCTCAATTTTGATTGCTCGACTTTTTTACCTTCCACAACGGAGAAGATCTTTAGAAAATATGTTTCAAACTTTCAGAGTTTTGGATGTGTAAGAGCCCCTAAAGAATACAAAAGAAGGGTGGTTAATGAAGAGGAAAATGAAATTATTGTTTTGACTTATTTCAAAGCGAATGAAAATGCATCTATTCGAAGTGCAGCTCATTAAATCGATTTAGACAGAAATTCAGTGTACCGAATTTTGAAAAAACACAACATGCATGACTACAAATATGAGAAAGTTCATGCATTAGAACTAGGTGACTACATAAAAAGGTTAAATTTTTGTAGAGGAATATTTGAAAAACTTGAAAATAATGAAAATTTTTTGAAAAGATCATTTGGACAGACGAAGCAAAATTCAATAATGAAGAACTATTTAATAGAAAGAATTGCCACATTTGGAGAAGTGAAAATCCTCATATAAAAAGACAAAGAAACCCCCAGAACAAATTTAGTTTTTATGTGTTTGCTCTTTTGATGAACAATAAAGTGCGGTACGACATTTATGAAGAAAATTTAAATACAGAATAATTTTTGGAAATCCTGAGAAAATTTGTTTCTGAATTTTTTGATGAACTGCCGTTGAGTATGATTATCAATATATTATCAATTGTATGGGCTATGGCACATAGTTCGCACGAGGTGTCTGAAGAACTGAGTGCAATGTTTGGTAATCGGTGGATCGGACGCCGTAATTCACTGTTTTGGCCCCCACGATCTCCCGATATTACTCCCTTAGATTTTTATTTATGGGGTAGAATAAAAAACATAGTCTATGAATCTCCTATTGAAAGCAAAGAAGATTTGAAACGGCGTGTGGAGGATGCTTTCCACTCACTAAAGGGGAAGGAAATTGAGCGAGCGACTAACCGAGGTGTTTCAAGACGTATTCGAAAGTGTGTGGAACAAAATGATTACCATATTGAAACTCTTACCTGATCATTTATTTTGTTAATTTGAGTTTTGAAACGTTTTTTTATTTTTATTATCATAATTTATTTATAATCATAATTCGGAGTACTGAAGTAGCGAATCTATTCAATGTGTTTCCTATTGAAGAGATGAATTCTCATTCGCTTCGAAATAAGTCGAAATACTAATGTCATCAACTGCCCTTTTTTGTATTCTTCAGGGGCTCTTACATTCCAAAATATGGAAAGTTTGAAAAAATCTTTTCCGAAATTGTGAAAAAAATGGGGATACTTCTCATTCGATACTCAATATTTTGTGTCATCCACCATGGATTTGAAATAAACAATATCATTAAGTGTATTTGAATGTGTATTGCGTATACAATTGAAAGAATACAATAAAAGAAATAAATCCAAAATCTCATTATCAACGATTCATTTTGTGAAATCAAAAAATTTCATAACTAACAATAAGACCTGTCTGACACTGGTGAATTATAAATGGGATGATTTATCTTCTATGCTCACAAAATATCCTTATGAATCAGATTCGAAGAATTCGAAGAATGACTCTACGTACTACGTAAATCCAGAAAATCTCAGTTAACTCAGAAATTATTGAATTAAGGAGCATAATCATGTGAGAAAAATATCATTATTTTTGACCGCAGAATCCAACACAATTATGAGAAAATAGGGTTCTAATTTGAAAAACAGAAGTTATTGCCTATTTAAGATCACAATTTTCAACACAAATTTGAAACACCCTGTGATGATATTTTTGAAATCCAAAAGATGCATGACCTCTTCACTTCCTCTTCGATGTGGTAAACACGGGTGTGGGCTTCGAGAATATTTTAGCTCTGTAGAGAACTTCGAACAATATCATAATCCCAGTTTTCAGATTTCAAATATGTCTAGTTCTCCAGAAACGTCTAATAGGCACTCGAACTTGAGACACCCTGTATATAAATTGTATACGACATCAAATCAACCATTTATGCATGCTCATTGACACGAATAGTTAACGCTGACCTAACAATTGAATATTTCAGAGAGGGCATTTCTCAAAGTTTAAATAGTTACTCGCAGTAGGTTGAACTAGAGAGCCAAAGCCGAATGACTTCTTAGTTTCATTATTCACTTAAAACACATAGAATATATTAATTCCTCATTTGATTCCATCAACGATTTCTAGAGAATGACAACGATTGTCGAAAAATTCAGTTCACAGTCATTGTTGATGAATTTGAACTACATCGCATTACCTATATCCATAACAATATCAGTCCTGACTATCTGATGATCGCCCGTTAATGTATCGATCTCTACTTCAGAGCAAGCTGTTCCATAGGTAAAATAATTGAACATATTTCCTTCTCCCTTGTCCCAATCGTAACCAATATCTGGAGTTTTATGGAATCCTACTGCTGAAAGGCATACTCTGTCATAGTAAGCCTTCCTCACCCATTCTTTCCAGGAACCATCTGGTTGAGCTTTTTTGTACGGTTCCAATCTCTCAGCTATAGTTCTGCAGGCCTCCTGAAGACCAGAAAATTAGTGAATAAGTGAATCGAATTGATTCTTGAGATTAAGTTTTTGGGTATGGTGATAAGGAGGAGGATAACCAATAAAAAAATTCAAAAAAGGACTGAGGCGTGGTCATTAGCTCAAGATCTCAAGATTTGATCGAAAGTTTAATTGCCTTCTCCTAAAAATCAATCAAAAGTGCGCATATAAACATCGACAACCATTTTGAATATCTTCCTTTCAATAAGCTCTTGAAAATTGAATCACTTAAATGCATATGGCAACATGAACAGGAGAATATATATTCTTAAACAAGCTCTCCGTTCATCATTGTACCCAAATTTCGGACGTTCAAACTTGGGTCATTTGAAACTCCTCAAAGGTATATATTCAAACCCGAATTAGCGAAAAGCACTGATTCTTGGCAATTTAATCTTTAGAAACCTTTATATGACATTTATAAGTATCACAATAAACTTTTCCAGAACAAGACTTTCGTTTGTGAATGTTGGCAACATAACTCATTTCACCGTAATCGAACCCTTTCCGTTAATTTTCCAACAACTGAAACTGAATTAATAAGTCAGACTAGTAAGCCAGTTGATCCATAGGCCCGTAGATCTATAGGCCAGTAGATCCATAAGCCAGTAGTTTAATAGGCCCATAGATTAATATAGACCATAGATCAATATAGACCATAGATCAATGAAGCGCACAGAAACACGAAACACAGCAAAGAAACCCGTTGAAAGCCAAAAAACTTGAAAGAACGCGAAGAAACACGGAAGGAAGCGAAGAAGCACGAAAGAAAACGAAAGAACTCGAAAAAACACGAAAGAACGCTAGAAAACATGAAAAGACCCGAAGAAACACGAAAGAACGCAAAAAGCTCAAAGGAATCCAAGAAAACCCGAAGGAACGCAAAAAACTCGTTGAGAGCGAAAAAACATTGAAGAACTGGAAGAAACACGAAGAAACGCGAATTAACACGAAGAAACGTGAAAAAACACGAAGGAACGCGAAAGAACTCGAAAAAACACGAAAGAACGCGAAGAAATATGAAAGATAGCAAAAATACCAAGGGAGCCCGAAAAAAACCCAAGGAACGCAAAAAAACCCGTTGAAAGAGAAAAAAAAATGAAAGTACTGGAAGAAACACGAAGATACGCGAAAAAACACGAAAGAACCCGAAAAACATGAAAGAACGCGAAAAACACAAAGGAACGCGAAAAAACACGAAAGAACCCAAAGAAACACGAAAGAACGCGAAGAAACACGACAGATCGCAAAGAGCCCAAAAGAACCCGAAAAAACCCGAAGGAACGCAAAAAAACGGTCGAAAGCGAAAAAAACATAAAACAACTGGAAAAAACACGAAAGAACCCGATGAAACACGAAAGAACCCGGAGTAACACAAAAGAACGCAAAAAATCCAAAGGAACCCAAAAAACTCCGAAGGAGCACAAAAAACCAAAAGCGCGCAAAAAATCCCGAAAGAACTTGTAAATTGCACACCCTGTATGATATTTTATTGAAATTAGCTCCCGTACGCGGAAAAACTTGAAAACTTGAGAAAAACTCTGGTGAAAGTCAGCGCTAGGAATGGGCACCTCATATGTGACACCCTGTATATAATTGATTCGCAGTGGGTGCTTTTTCCACCAAAAAAAAACCAGAAGAATATCGTTTCAACTCCATCGATTCACGTTTGGTGAATTTATTACAATAGTATTGACAAATAAGTAAAATATAATCTCACAACTACAGTGAGGGTTACACCGAGGAATAATGCATTCGGTGTTGGCTTCAAGATTGTTTGTTCAACATTGATTTGGTTGATCTTATTTGACCGAGACATGTCAAGAATATTCGTTTTCTTCATATTTATTAAAAGGTGGTTTTTTTTACACCAATCTTGAAAATTATGAATCACTTGCCTGATCTTTTTCATTAACTCATCCTTACATTTGGCATGTACCACAATACATGTGTCGGCTGCATACATAAAAACCTCACCGTCAAAAATAAACTCAGGAAGATCGTTAACATAGAGCATGATTCGATATATAGATATATATTCTTTTTAACTTTTGGCTGACAATATTTTGTTAGCAAACAAAAGCATATAGCATATAAATATATAGCATATAGATAAAGGTCTAAAAATGTAACCATGAACAGAGTGCCTCGCCGATTACTTCGAATTTCGTTCCATTCGTTCACGCATAAACTAAGCGGGTCCGATTTACGTCTAGAATATGACATAAGAATCTACATAAGATTAGAATAGCAACGACAACTGTCATTTCAAAGTGGGAATCGACAGGGGTGAAATGAATTGGCTAGGGATTGCAAAACTGGTTCTATGGTGGGTAAATTTTTGAATTTCTTAAATACATATCGTGAACTGTAAAACTATAAGAGATTACCTCACCAGGGCTCTCACGAATACTATGAATTGAAGACATTTCAAAATAAGAGATGTGGGTTAATATTGTAATTGAAATGATCTGACAAAGTTCTGTGAAAGTCGGACGTGACTGATGATTAGGAAATTTGTGTTTGAGCCGAAGTAAGCTATTTTCAGCAATTAATTTAAAATATTTTTACTTGCGATTGGAAGATATGAATGGCCCTATCCAAACGTTCGATTCTCGGGGAAGACACATATGAAAACGGCTTTTCCTGATCGTGTCAGTGGAGAAAGCCTTTTTCAAGTTTACCGGACCATCTTTCGCGAAAAACCGGGAAATAGATGTTTTCGATAAATTTTTTTGTTAATGTTAACGTGGCCGTAAAACCATGTGAAATGCACCTAACGAAAGGCCGTCTTAAGAACTTTACGGTTGTTGCGATATTCTCGCAACAAAGGACCGTTCTTGGAATTTGAGGTAGCGGCGGTTACTTCCAAGAATGCCTTCTGTCGGAAGGAATTTTGGAAATCCCTAAACTTAGCTACCTGTTCGACCTCTCTCAATTATTCAAATTCATTCTCTCTCTAGACTCTCTCGTGTACAGTACTACAAGTAAGTTCCCTTTTACCAATTTACTTTCACCAGTCTATAACGGCACTCAGAACTACAAGTTCCTCTAAACATATCTCAGAATCATCTGTTTTCGGGTCAGTTAGCTACCCTAGTTCATTGTGTATGTGAATTACTCAGTTGAAATTCTCTACGTAAAAGAAAAAGGTTGTGAATTGTGAACCTGTGACGCAATTACATATCACCAAGGCACAATTCATCAGTGGAAGTTTGAGAAGCTTTATCCAAAGTGCCTGCACCTTATTCTGAGAAATCTACCTTCGACGATTGAAGCAGAGCTGTGGTGAACTCCAAACAACAAATAAGGTCAGATCTCTTTATCATTTAATATTACCAGAAGTGCCCAAGATTGAGCAAAAAGGTTCAAATCCTTGGTTATTATAGACACCTAAAAACTCTTTCTGTGAAAGTAAACTCAAGTGCCGAATATTGTGTAACTATTCTGATCTGTGAATACATAATTCTTTTATCACTACAAACTTGTTTTTATTCACCTTGCAAACATCTTTTCTACCAAAGAAAATTTTTGGATCTACTGTTATAGTATAACCAGCGACTCAGGAAGTGCGCTGCCCTTCATTAAGCGGGTGGGTGATTATTATTATTTTTAATTTTGTACCCGCACAACGGTGCTCGCTTCGCTCGCAAGATCGCCTTCCCCTTTCTACCTCGAAATATCGCATTTTTAAACCCCTCGCCAACCGAAAGTTTTTTGATTTCCTTCGGTGGTTACCTGTATCGAACCATCGATTACCACAGAAATATTCCTTATTGTTTTTAATATATTGGAACTAGTAAGCTAGTAGATCCATAGGCCCGTAGATCTATAGGCCACTAGATCCATAAGTCAGTAGATCCATAGGCCAGTAGATCCATAAGCTAGTTGATCCATGTGCCAGTAGAACCATTGGCAGGTAGCTCAATGTAGCCTATAGACCAATGAAGCTCGCGAAAACACGAAACTCAGCAAAAAACACGACAAGAAGCGAAGAGAACCGAAGAGTGCTACGAAACAGTAAAAAACCCATAAAACCTCATAAGAACGTAAGAAAGGTCAAAAGAACATATTAAACCCCGAAGGAACGTAAAAAACCTGAAAGCACGCAAAATATTCCGAAAAAACGAAAAAAAAAAATCTGAACGCACGCAAAATATCCCGAAAAAACTCAAAAAACCCGAAAGCACGCAAAGAATCCCGAAGAAATTCGAAAAGCCCGATGGACGGTAAGAAACCTGAAAGCACGCAAAAAATCTCGAAGCAACTTAACAAACCCTGAAAAAACTCGAAAAATCCCGAGGGAACGCAAAAAATCTGAACGCACACAAAAAATCCTGAAGAAACTCAACAAAACCCGCAGGAACGCAGAGAAATCTAGAAAAACGCGAATAAAAACGAAAAAAGTGAAAAGATGCAGCAGGATGCTAAAAACGACAAAAAATCTCGGAAAAACCCCGAAGGAACGCAAAAAGCACGAAAGCAGGCAAAATTCGCGAAAAAACTGAACAAACCCTTAAGGAACGCAAAAAACGCGAAGGAACGCAAATTAATTCAATGAAGAACTGCCTGAATAATAAGGAAACAGAATACCCGTTGGTGATAGCACTTGATTATGTAGATTGAAAATGAATGTTATCATCCTACTTTTTCTTACCAAAACGGCCATGCCATTTAAATCCGAGCCAGTGCTGGCTGCAGTTGGTGACGTATTTGGCACTTTATCGGTACTTGTTTCACTTATATGAATATCGGAGATGGGTATTCCTAAAGCACTGCTTGCAACTTGCAAACTTTTAATATAAAGGCCTTGTCCCATCTCAACGCCACCATGTGTAATCAAAACCGATCCATCAGTATAAACCATTACCAAAGCTCCACCCTGATTCAAAAACGTGGCAGTGAAGGCAATACCAAACTTCGTGGGTATAACACTTAATCCTCGTTTCTTGAACTTGTTCCTCCTAAAATCAATATTCGATTCATTGATTCTGCAAGGTTATTTAAGAATACATATCTCAGTATAGAGGCACTCAGTAAATAACATTTTTTCATTTTGAAATGTAAACAAATATTCAATTATAATGGTATCATTGGATCGCCTGAGATACAAGTTCCTATAAAGTATGGATCGTCAAATGAGCCTTCAGGACTCATATTACTTGAAGGGTAGCATTCTCAAAAATCTCAAAAAAAATAACTAGCCTGACAATTTCCATTAAATTTCACAAACCTATTTGTTCAAACTTATTTTGAAGACTTCCATTGGAAATAATTGGGGACTTGAGGAGATACGGAGCGGGACAGATGTAAATTGAATGTAACCATTTTGAACATGAATGAATGGACTTCGTAATTACAAGATTATTTATATTATTTATATGATGAAACCTCGTAAGAGACAAATGCGAGGAAATTATATATAATTATATAATATACAGGGTGAGTCTTTTACCACTGCCTTAATTTCAACCATAGGTTCTTGAGGTCAAAAGAAACACTTTTTCCATTACGGTTTTTCCAAATTCAGCTGTATTAAAAAGTTATAAGCGTTTTTAGCTTTCACATTGGGCAAATACCACCCTGTAGTCCAATTTAGTTTGAATGAAAAATACCTTCCACAGCATCCATTAATGAATCTGAATTTTTTAAAAACATTATTTTCCCTCTGAGAAATGATTCACTCAGTTATGTTTCATCCAATGAGGTCCATATCCAGAAGGAAGATACAAAATACTAATTTTCTGATAAAAAAAATTCAACACCATAAACAGATTTTTCCTGTTCTACTCTAATTTCTTTCTACTTCAAGATTATAAACTATCCCTTTCTGGTAAGAAATTCCAAAAACATCTCAGAATTATTGGATGTTATCATCATATATTTGTAATATTCTTCTTAAAATTTCCAAATCATGAAAACCATCATTTCTATGAAAACTTCGAAGGCGAGAGGTTGTCACATTGCTTTTTTTTCCACTCAAAGCCACAAAAAATCATCTATAATTTTCCAAACACTGATATTTCTGAAGTTTCTTCTCCTTGACTGAGACCAGTGAACAGGTGTATGAGGTCCCTTGATATTATACTGTTAAACACATGAAAATCTTTTTCGAAATCTTCAACAACAATGAATGATGTCACTACGAATAATTATTTTAAAGTGATGTTACTATGCTTGATGATTATTTTCTCTACTGAATCCCAATAACAATTTACTTGGATAGATTACAAGTATTCAAACAAATTTTAATATCTTACCATAGAATATCAATTTAACACCGAACCCCAGGAGAGAAAAAAATTAATAATTGCAAAGTTTTTTTTAATGAAAGATAATATCTTTAACCATTATTGATCTTTAGTTTTAATTTTTCTCAGAATAAGTAGAGTGAATTATTATCACATTGAAATTTTTATTGCTGAATCTAAATATGATAGCAGTTTTTCTGTATCAGCTCTTTAGCTTTTTCAGCTTTTTTTTCAGCTTTCAGCTTTTAGATAAATTGACTTATATATCAATGCTTTTTCCTATTCAATACTTTCAAGTATGAGTGGTGTAAAATTTATACAAGAGATAGATTTTTGTATATATTCCTTATTGTCAGTCTTCATATGTATCAAATTGAATTTAAAATAATAATATTTATTATAATTATTATTTTAATTCATTTATTACAAATAGAAGACTAACAATATGAGATATATAACTGATTGGTTGACAAACTGTTAACAAGTGGGATTTAATTCTATTTAGTGTCATCCAGATAGTTCCATAGAAATCCGATATATGGAGCTGTCCAGTCTGAAGTGAACTTCAACTGCAGTTGAGAGTTGAGGTTAGTTTTTGAATTCCCGCGGTGCAGATAGATAGAACTTAGCGTCAAATGAAATTTCTCTTCAGTAACGAATTGTTGAAAAGTAAATCTAAAAAGTAGATTGTTAATGTGAATTGTTGTATTTGTGTTGTTGAATAGAAAAGAGTTCAAGTAGAAGATGCTGTGTACATCATCCTGATATTTTTTGCTACATATGCGGAGAATACACGTTCTTGGAAAACAGAAAACTATTAGTGACTTTGTGAAGAGGGCTTATCTTGGATATTTTGGTGTTAAGCATCAGGATAAAACCTGGGCACCACATATTGTCTGTAACTTGTACAGAGCATTTACGACAGTGGACTACCGGGGAAAAAAAAGTCTGAAATTCGGAGTACCAATAATTTGGAGATCACCAAAAAATCACTTCTATGACTGTTATTTCTGCCTAGTCAATATTACTGGAATCAATCGAAATAGCCGTAACAAGTAGACTCATGCAGATTTAGTCTCTGCAAGACGCCCTATCCCTTACTGAGAAGAAGTGCCAATTCCAACTTTTCAGCAGCTACCAGAACTCTGTGAGGACACATGTCTCTCTGAGAAAACAGATAAACTATTAGTGACTTTGTAAAGAGGGCTTATCTTGGATATTTTGGTGTTAAGTTTGGTGATCAGGATAAAACATGGGCACCACCTATTGTCTGTAAAACAAGGGAGAAAGATCTGTTCCTTTTTTTCTCTGAAGAACAAAATCTTGTGATTTGCCATGCTAATAGAGAACTCCTGATAAAAATGGGTCTTCCCGTTTTTTCTAGGAGGAGAGTTTTTACCGCCCTCGTGAATGTAACAAGATTTTGATTTTTTATACGACTAGGACAGCAAAGTGGCTATACCATTTATCCTCGTTTCTTGTGCCTCTGGGATAGCAGAGACAAAACGCAACACTGGGTTAGAAAAGAGTGGCCTAGGAGAGAAAACATGGATGCTGGGGGAAAAAATATCATCAATGATCCTTTAGTTCCGCGAGAGAAAATCATGTGTCCACCCCTGCACATCAAGCTGGGTCTAATGAAGCAGTTTGTAAAGGCTCTTGATAAGAATGGATCATGCTTTGCATATATAGGGAAAAAAATGCTTCAGCTGAATAAGGTAAAAATTAAAGCAGGAATATTTGATGGCCCACAAATAAGACAGCTGATTATAAAGACCCTGACTTCATAAATTCAATGATTGAGATTGAACAAAATGCCTGGAATTCATTTGTTTCAGTTGTCCAAAATTTTCTGGGTAAACACAAAGCTGAAAACTATGTTGAATTAGTCAATGAGATGCTGGATAATTTCAGATCACTTGGGTGTAACATGAGTATTAAGGTGCACTATTTACACAGCCACTCAGACCGTTTTCCTGATAATTTAGACGACATTAGTGAGGAGCAAGGTGAATAATTTCACCAAGATATCTAATGTATGGAGCATCGCTATCAAGGAAGATGGGATACTCACATGATGGCAGATTACTGCTGGTCTTTAAATCGGGATTGTTCTGAAATACATTCAAGAATGTCACGCAAAAAAAGTTTCCGAAATGTTTAGTGAGTAATTGGATTGAATGATGATTTTTTCTGTTTTCGAGCTGGCAGGCAAAAACTAATAGTATATTTGAATTCAGGGCAGTGTAGTATAAGCAGCCTGTATATTTGCATGTGCGCCCTTTAGGATCAGGGTTACATCCGCTGGCACGTGCCGGCGAACAAGGATCGATAATCATTTTATTTAATTGTATACAATGTCAACCTTGTTTTATCAATACATTACGTGTTGAATAATAGACAGACAATATAAACAATATAGTATAAATAGTTATGATATTGTCTGGGAATTAAGAACTCGACATTCATTCAAGACACAGACAATGTTCTTTGATCATTTCATTCATGTGTACCTCGTTGAAGTGTAATGAATATCTCCTGTAAAATAAACACCCTTCCGTGAGAGTGCTGAGTGTTATTCACCATCCCTCAATCGTGTAAACGATTGGCCGAACCTAGTACCCCCAGCCAGGTACGCTACATGGCGATCCTGCCAGTCCTACACGAGTAGAGGTCCAGATGGTCAGCAGCATTATAAATATGGGTATATTCATCCAGTGAGAGGTCGCAGTCCACCACAAAACCAAGATGGGATCAGGGCAGTCTAAGCAAGAGGAAGTAATCATCGCCCAAACAGGGAACAGCGCAGCCACTTCAGCAATTGCAGACACAGGCAAGACCTTATCGATCCCAGTAATCCTCGGAATAATAGCATTCCTGCTAGGATGTGTTGGCGCAGTAATGTACCTCTATTGGAAGGCTAAGAAAGCGATCGAGAAGAAGGTACAACAGGAAATCAGGAGGAGCCACCAGGACTTAGTGTAAAGGAAACCCGTAAGAGTTTTTTTTTTCCTTTCCTTGTTATTATGGTCCATGGAATACAATGAACAATTTGCTGAGTTGTGCGGTGTGTCCCAAAATTCCTCGAAAATATCAAAAAGAGCCACGTGATCGTAGGAACGGGTCGACAGAGTCAATAAATTTTTAGATGAACTAAACATATTGGAATATAAATTTAACAAATTGAATGAAATTGTCAAGTCGGAACCAAATTTTCTCGAAGCATTGAGTCCTTACCAAACAATCATACAAAATTCACTTGTAGAAGCTAGAAAGTTGCTTCGCGAAAGATCCAAATTGATTGAGGATAAACGTAATTCAGGAAAATTAATTATGACTGAAAATTTGACTTGAGGACGGCATCCTCTTTACTGCCATCAATAACTAGCTCGGAAGAATCGGTATTGCAATTACTCGACGCCATTGAATTATATAAAGATATGCTCGATGAGCCAGGTAAAAAATCTTTGATTAATTATGTGCTAAAAATTAAATTAACTGCAAATGCAAAATTAAGGTTGAGGAAAGAGTATCAGAAAGTTGAAGATTTAGTGCTAGATATGAGAAAAACCCTTATAACTAAAAAATCAATTCAAAAAAAAACGTAATGATTTTAATCAGAAAAGAAATTTTAAGCCTAACCATTCATATCGAGGTCGTGACCGCAACGAAAATCAAAACAAGCAAAATTTTAACACATCGTGTAACGTGCAAGGTCAGGGTCACAAGTTTCGTAGCCATTTTAAAAACAATAACAATCAATACACGAAACACCAGAAAGCATATTTTTCCGACGATGGCACGAACCACTGATCTATCTGTTTAATATGACTAATCCGTCTAGTAGATTAACCAAATTCCGTTTGATTTTAGAAGAATATGACTTCACGGTTCATTATGTAAAAGGTTCAGAAAATGTCACAGCAGATGCCTTATCGCGTACTAAAATAGATTCAGAAGAACTCAAAGAAATGACGAACGGGATAGTTGGAAACATAAGCGTCATGACGAGATCTCGAATTAAAAAGGAAGTAGGTTCTAAACAACACGAGACGAATGCCTCCGATGGCAAAGGAATTGATCAGCCTGTTGTCGTCGAAGTTTTAAAACGTCCAGCAGAAAGTGTTGAGTTGAGACCACTTTCAGAAAAAGAATTTCGTAATTTGAAAATCAACATTCAGAGGATTACAATGAGAATTTAACATATAATGTGAATTCACAAATTATTTTCATTAACCAGGACATCCGATCAGCGTACGACTTAGGTACATCGTTGAGGAAACTGGAAAAATTATGCGCAGAAAATAATATATTAGAATTGTACCTCATAAAGCTAGCTAGCAATAAAAATTTTTGAATATGTTGACAAATTATAAAAATGAAATTCTAGGAACATCATTAAAAATTAATGTAATAAGAGATGTAACGCGAATCGAGGACAGAGAACTAAGGCAAATAATCCTAAATGATTTTCATATTCTCCCCACCGGCGGACACGCAGGTATCGAACGCATGTTTAACAATATCAAAAGAGAATATTTTTGGAATGGCTTAAGATCCGATGTTGGAAAATTTGTAAAGAAGTGTGATGATTGTCAACGTCATAAACATTCCTTACCTAGGAAAGAACCTATGACAATCACTACCACAGCTTCGTCTGCTTTTCAAAGAATTTTTTTAGATCTCGTAGGTCCATTACCTACCGATATCGAAAATAATAAATATATACTCACAATTCAATGCGACTTAACCAAATTCGTAGAGTGTTACCCTCTACCAAACAAAGAAGCAGAAACAGTTTCAAAATCTTTCATTCAAAACTTTGTTTTAAGGTATGGTATACCATCTGAAGTTGTTACAGATCAAGGCACAGAATTCTTATCAAGAATATTTAGTGAATCGTGTAAATTGCTCAAAATTAAGCTGTTTCAATTCAACAGCTTATCACCACGAAACATTAGGTGCACTTGAAAATTCTCATAAACACTTAGGAGCTTTCCTTCGTATGCACACAGCTAAGGAAAGTAACAACTGGAGTAATTGGATTCCGTTTTGGTGCTTCTCATATAACAATACCGTTAACTCTTCAACTCGCTATACTCCTCACGAATTAGTTTTCGAAAACCTAGTAAATTTCCCCAAAATTTAAAATGCCAGGTAGATCCAATCTACAATTTTGACAACTATCCTATTGAACTAAAATATAGATTGCAAACGGCATGGAAAGATGCTAGAGAAAACTTGGTAAAGACAAAATTGAAAAGAAAAGAGAGTTTCGACAAAAATGTAATGAAATTAGCTATAAAGTAGGAGATAAGGTGCTCTTGAATAATAAGGACATTGACAATAAACTTGACCCCTTATTCATCGGTCCCTACGAAATAGTGGAAGTGCGAAACCCGAACATTATTGTGAAAACGGACAAAAATAAACTCAAAGAAGTGCACAAGAACAGAGTGAAATTATATTTTTCATAAAGTACTAATAATGATTATCAAGTGATTAGAATTAAGACTGATGTAAATAGTAAATATGTATTGTATATATAGATAATAAGTTATAGATAAGTCAAAAAAAAAAATTTTTGTATTTTCATAGAAAAATTTTTTTTTTCTCTCAAAGAGGGAAGGTGTAGTATAAGCAGCCTGTATATTTGCATGTGCGCCCTTTAGGATCAGGGTTACATCCGCTGGCACGTGCCGGCGAACAAGGATCGATAATCATTTTATTTAATTGTATACAATGTCAACCTTGTTTTATCAATACATTACGTGTTGAATAATAGACAGACAATATAAACAATATAGTATAAATAGTTATGATATTGTCTGGGAATTAAGAACTCGACATTCATTCAAGACACAGACAATGTTCTTTGATCATTTCATTCATGTGTACCTCGTTGAAGTGTAATGAATATCTCCTGTAAAATAAACACCCTTCCGTGAGAGTGCTGAGTGTTATTCACCATCCCTCAATCGTGTAAACGATTGGCCGAACCTAGTACCCCCAGCCAGGTACGCTACTATTCATATGAAATCACCTCCAAAATCTTCGGCACCAAAACCACTGTTGACCAGTGTTATGGTCAGAAAATACATTTCTATTCTAATCTTGCTTGTTTATGAGCCTATAGCTTCCAGTTTCAATATTGATTGAATTTTAATCAATCATGCATCATAACAAACGTTCAGAAATATTAAAACTAAGTCAAATTCTATTATCTCCTAAGTTTGTGAACCAGGTTGAATCGGTGTAAGAAATAAAGATGTGAAAAAATTTCTTTATAGGTACAAAATAAATCTAGGAGACTGGGTTCGAAGTTTTTAAAACTCATATGAGCTTATTTTGAAGCATTCTTATGTTAGAATAGATATAATTTGATGAACCCTGAAAACTGAAAGTCTGAGGCTATAAAGAACCAGCTCTTCATAAAGACAAGTCTTCAATTCAACAGGTCCTGACAGAAAATACATTACTTATTTCAACGATCATGAGAATATACCGAAGTACCTATTCGAGTGATGGAAATCTTTTCTCAAGTTATTATGGAATATTATTCTGGATTAAATATTGAACAAGGTGCTAGACATCATTAATAATGAATACAGCAAATGGCAATTTAGATTTTGTAGTGAATGTAAGACAAAAATTGTTCAGTTGTTAATTTCATCTATAGTGTTTAGTTGTGGAGGAACCATAGACTGAAGAGATTTCCCCAATATTTTGTAAAAATATTTAATAAAGACATAAAATATGGCAACATTTATTATTCAATCATTTCAGCACAGAGTTGGATTTGGGAAAATCAGAAAATTTCTACAAAATTATATATATTTAATTTCTTTCAACTTCAAATATCTCAAGAATGGAGCAATTCAGGAGGAAAGATGATGAATGATTTTATCTGCAAAAGTGACTAATGATTTCAGGAATTACAAGATATAGATCTTTAGTTCAAGAGATATTTGTTTTTCATGAAATAACCAATCTATAGAGTAAGAGTGGAAACCCACAAGAAATGGAATAAATCTAATGATGCCGAAATATGTATGACTGTTATCAAAAACCTTCTACAGGAGATCATTTTGATTGATATTATCGTTTGAATATTACAGGTGGAAATGCAATATTTTTATGAAATTTCAACACCCTATATCTTTCGAACGGGGCTAAATTCGGAAAAATGTTTCTTTTGACGTCAAGAATCTATGGTTAAAATTAACTCAGTGGTCTAAGACACACCCTGTATAAGGTATTTCAAAAAACAGGAGCTCAGTGAAAGAAGCATATTTGAAATGGTCTGCGATGAAGTTGATAAGCTTACATTCAATTGGATTTTGGGAGGAAGTAATTTAAGCTTCTAACAAAATTGATGGAACACTTTGAGTTGCCAATTTAAATTTGGGATAAAAGTTTGTTCATTCATCTTGGCGGACTCTAGAACAAGCGCACGAAAGCTCCTGACCTCACATCAGGTCAGTAAATGATTGAATCTCTTCGTTGACGGTTGTTTTCGTATCACACTGTTACAAAGAACGAGAAAGACTCAAACAAGGTCGCAAATACTCCTAACGTGGCGATAGTGCTTTTCAACATTTTTATTATCATTTTTTGAAGGTATCTGTAATTGGAAATAAAACTGTGGTCAATTTTTCAATTCTGTCGATATTTCTCGAAGGAATAATGTCTCGGCTTTGTTGGGAATCTAGTTTTTTTTCATGACATTGTGTGGTTCAAAAATAAAAACAACCACACATACTTCTATGAAATGCGACTAGGTATGGGATCTTTAAGAAATGTTGATTAAATAAAACATACATATTGAATAAATCAACTTCTTTCCTCCTTGAATGATATCTGGAAGACTCCAAGCATTCTGTCCAACATCTTCGTATAGCACAATTCACTAACTTCATATTGTAGTGTGTCAGATCCCCTTCTTTGTAAAGATTCAGCTCACTTAGTTCTACGACATCCTTATTTAGGAAGTTGGCGATATCTCTGATGATTGTTTCCCCAATATACATGCCTTGTGGTCCACCAAAACCCCTGAAGGCTGTATTAGAGGGCAGATTTGTTTTGCAGATGAAACCTTCCACGTGAACGACTGGGATGTAATATGAATTCTCGAAGTGTGTCATTGCTCGCTCCAGCAACTGTGAAATAAAAATAACGAAGGTTAAGTGGAATTGAAACAGATTTAATGTCAATCATTTATGTTACAGTTAATTCGGACACCTCTAGAGTGTTGCAGTCAACATCTCATACTCTGGAATTGCATCGACAGGAAGAAGATGAGAAAGAATCAATCTATTTATTTGCCTTGAACAGACGATAGCGACAAAATATCTTCTTCACATTCCTTCTTCACTAGTGTGCCTAGGAGTTGAATTGTATACTTTTATTACAGTTTAAATCAGAGCGTATAAAGGTTCATATAATCTATATTAATAATTTCGTCAAGGGGTACGGTAGACTGGATCGAAACCTCATTTTGAGGCGACAACATATATCCGCAAAATTCGGATTATGAGAATTGCAAAACATCACAATAACTTGTTACGGTCAATGAGTGTTCCGAAACTCATTCATTGACCGTAACAAGTTATTGTGATGTTTTGCAATTTGTCTAAAAAACATTCTAGACGGAGTTTTCCAAATTTTCCCCAAAGTTCCTTTTCAATTTGCTCAACAAACTAATATTAAGATCCTTAGTGTGTAAAACATAAGTTCGACTTTGCCCTGAAGAAGTAGAAATATATCTACGAAACGTTGGCATTAGTTGAATGTAGTTTTTGACCAATTGCTTTCCTCAAAATTCCATGAAAAATCAACCTAATATGGAAATGATCGATCAGAACATAGTAACAAAAACAAAAGAATACAAATTTAAAAAACTGAACAACGCGGCACAGACACTTCCAACAGCAGAGACAGTTAAATCTCGAATGACGGTAGAGTCAAGTCAGCGGCGACTAACCCAATCCAACCTAAGGACAGAAATAGTAATAATAATTCACACGCGTCTAAAACGGGCAGGTAAAATTTCCTTGCTCGCTGTGTTGTGTCGAAATCCGTACTTTTATTTAGGTGCGACTTTCTTCACTCTTCTGACTAAAACCTTATTTGCAGTATTATTTTTTTTATTGACTTACGTAAATAGCATATGGTTAGCAACGTTATAAACCAAAGAACATTTTAAAATAAAACTAATATACTGATAAAAAGTTTGTAATAGCTGTAACTTTTTTTTTTAAATTTCAATAGGAGTGGAGATGTTTTCATACTTTCATAATTTTTTTTTAATAAAAGGCCCACGTGTTAATTTTGTGGTGTTATCTGTAACAATAAATAATTTTTTTTTTAAACACACACTCATGTAGACTTAATAGAATAAAAAAATGCATGTAAAAGCTCACGCAAAAAAAGTTTTGGGGCTTCGAAGGGTAGATTTTGGGTAATTTAGAAAAACCTAATAAAAAAATCATACCTCCGTAACCGTAATACTAAAGACCCAGGTTCCAAGACTGAAAAGGTAGCAAATGACCCTACCAACGCCCCAAAAAATGTCCATGTGCCGAACACCCTGTATTTTTGCAGATAATTTCAATGATTGCGGGTGTTGTGGCATAGAACCAATTAGGCAGTTAAGAATAAACAAGGCTCGGGCACTATCAAACCTTTTTCCTAAAAAGAAAAAGGCTGCTTCTGCTGCATCAAAAGATTTATTTAATGACTTTCAGGTAAGTTAATAGTGTAGGTCACTGAGTAAACTAAAATAAATATAGAGGTGGTAGGATATACCTACACCTACATACATTTACAATAGACAGATAGATAGATAAATTTATTCGTCATCAATATTACATGACAGGTCAATACTAATACATAGCATTATACAAAATAAAGTTATACTAAAAATAACATCACCAACATGAGAATATTTAAAAACCGACGAAAAAACATATATTACTGAGTTCAATATTTCACTACGGTTACAGCAGTATTTTCACGCATTATTGAAATTTACTTTACAGAAATCAACATATTCTTTCACGCTATAGAAAGCTTCAGTTGTCAAAATTGATTTGATTTGATTTTTAAATTGTGTGTGGTTCAACAGCTTGATCTCATTCGGCAATAAATTATACAAAATAGCACCAGCATGGTACGGAGATCTTTCATGAAACTTATGGTAGTGCGTCGGAAGATGAATTTTATGTCTTGCTCTTGTTTCGTATTTATGGAATTCTTGACAACAAATCAATTCTGATCTCTTCGAGTGTATTAAATTCAGCAATGTATACAAGTATATACACGGCAAAGTGAAAAGAGAATAGGTCCTGAAAATTATCCTACATGACGTCTTAGGTTCTAATCCAAAAAGGAGTCGTATTATTCTTTTCTGCAAGACAAACAGCCTGTGAGCATCAGTTGAGCTCCCCCACACCAAGATACTGTATATCAAGATAGAACACACATTTGAGTGATAATATGTAAGTGCGCCTTCCATGCTTAGAAATCTTTATGTCTACCAGTGTGTAAAAGCAGGTATTCACTCTTCTGCACAAAACATCAATCTCCCTGGACCATCCTAGATGGTGATCCAGAGTGGTGCCAAGAAGTCTGACTTCATCAGACGACAGCAAGACCACATAATTGAGCACAAGGTGAGGCTCCGCCGGTTCTTTAAGTGCATTGTGGAATTCAATTGCGGTTGTCTTGTCAAAATTTATCATTAGTCTATTTTCATCGCACCAGTTTTTAAATTAACGAAGTACAGTTTCAGCTTTTTTTGCTAATCCTTCTCTCGATCTATCAGAAATGATGATAGATGCATCGTCGGCGTATAAAAATACTATTCCATTTGTTATGTACTCAGGTAAGTCATTTATAAAAAGTAAGAAAATCAACGGTCCCAAGACACTTCCTTACGGGATACCCAAACCCGTGTCAAACAATTCAGAGGATCCACCATCTATCTTAATGCAGATTTTCCTATTATTTAGAAAAGATGTTAAGCACTGGTTCATGAAACCACGTATTCGCATTCGCTCCAATTTCTCCGAAACAAATTCAGCTTCAAGACAGTCAAATGCCTTCTGCAGGTCGAAACATAACATCAAAACGTACTCACCATTGTCCATCTTTGTGGAAACTAATTGGACAATGTCCACGATCGCAGTTCCCGTCGATCTGTCTGATCTGAATCCGTGTTGTGCTTCGGTGAATAGTTTATTCTTCTCCAGAAATTGCGTCAGTCTATGGACTAATACTTTCTAGAACAGCTTCGAGAAAACACTAGCAATCGTTATGGGCCTATAATTTTCAATCTTATTTCGGTCGCCCTTCTTGAACAAAGGTATCGTTTTTCCCGTTTTTAGGATACTAGGAAAAATCCCTTGCATAATACAATTATTGATGACTAGATTGACTATTGATGCTATTTTCATGTTTTTGCGAGAGCATTACCTTGTTCTGGTTTTTGTCTCCTGAATCGCGTTTTCAAAACACCATATGAAGTCCTCATATAAGAAATTGAATGCCTCCTCCGCATCTGGACGCATGTGGTATTGGGCGTCCGATAAATGTTTAAAGAGGAATTTAAACTCAATAAGGTTTTCAGATGTTACCTTTCTGCCAACACTCTCAATAATCGAATGCCCATGAGTGACAGCCGAAGAACTGAGGAAACTGCAATCTGTACATTATGATCCGGTAAGCCTGCATGAAAATTCAAAATATCCGTACACTCAGACTCTACGTTTGAAATAACATAATCCACACTACTCTTCGACGTATTACCGTGGCGATCGGTGAAAATTCTAGTAGAGGAGTCTATAAGGGACCTAAGCCCGAACGCAGAGATTGAGCTCTTTTGTGATCTGGTTCTGGACTGTTCGGGTAGGGACTGATTTAGATCACCACATATGATTATTCTTCCGAAACGACTACTCAATTCAGTCAACAATTGTGCAAAGCTATCTTCGAAAATGTCATAGTTCCAGAAATGAGACATCACAGCACTCGAACGATAATTCGCTATTTAACCTATCTAAAAAAGATATGGGCTTACATGATTTTGCTAGGACTGACTGAGCGTAAATCATCGTTCCTCCTCGGATGTGAATTGATCTACAAGAATTGACGATGCACGCATAACCATCAAACTGAAATAGTTGTATATTATTGTCCTCAGTGATCCAATGTTCAGACAGACATACGAAATCCGGCGATTTTTGATCCAATAACAATGATAGTAAATTAATTTTATTTGACAAACCTTGAATGTTCATGTTCATTATACTGTCACTTTTTACATGTGCAAGTTTGCCTTCTGAACTGTTCGCCTTGGCTTCGAGTGAGTCATCGTCCGCCGTCCGATTGGTCATTTCTTTTCCGAAAAATAGTGCTCGTATGTCAAAACGTTCCAGTACGTATAAACTCAAAAATGTCAAGCTTTACGATAGAGTTGTCAGTTGGCAGATTGAAACACTAGGGTTGTCCAGTCACGTTATATAAAAGGCCATTCTCGTATCAAGTTAATTTCAATTTTTCTCAGTAGCCTTCGGAGTCAAAACTCCTTGGATCGGAAGAACGTTGTTTACGAGATCAAGATCCAGATGGATGCTTGATGATTTTGTTCTGAATTTATGTTGCGTAAATTTCTTCGAATCAATCTAGCTCTCAGATATCACTGCCAAGTAGTGTTACCGAAAAACTTATGATTTCTGCATTTTACATTGATGTGAACCACCGTAGCAAAAAAAAAATTGGTCCCTAAAAATAGAGTGACTAGAGAGTCATTGGAATACTCAATTAGTCGAATCGACAACTTATTTTCGGAATTCATTGTGTAGAACGTTGAAAGATATTAGTCATTTATATTTCAATGCCTGTCGACAAAATCGATAAAATATTTCTGAATTATTCAGTGGAAGATACTTTTGAGCATAAATCGATAAGTACATCTTCTCTAAGGATAATGCATTTTTATTCGTCTGATAGTTACAAAAGGGGTATTTGTTTCTACGATGAGCGAATTCTGAATACCACTGTTCCATGAGAACATATACATGGTGTCTCAAGTTCGAGTGCCTATTAGACGTTTCTGGAGAACTAGACATATTTGAAATCTGAAAATTGGGATTATGATATTGTTCGGAGTTCTCTACAGAGCTAAAATATTTTCGAAGCCCAAAAACTTCCGGTTATACAGGGAGTGGAAATACATTCAATGAAAATTTTTTTTTCAAGAAGTGGAAACACTTCTGGTATGATCGAGTATTGAATAGTGAATACATTTCTGTTAAAACCATTGTATTGAATCGAATAGTTTTCAAAATATCCAAAAAAAAACTGGAAAAAAAGTCAAATATGTTCAGTCAGTAATATGTTCATTATTCTTATTTTAAATATCCTGAGCGTAAACCGTTTTCACAACATCGAAGAGGAAGGATGTGGAAAGGTCATGGCATCTTTTGGATTTCAAAAATATCATCACAGGGTATTTCAAATTTTGTGTTGAAAATTGTGATTTTACATTGGCCATAACATCTGTTTTTCAAATTAGAACCCTATTTTTTCATAATTGTGTTGGATTCTGCGGTCATATATAACGATAGTTTTCTCACATGACTATGCTCCTAAATTCAATAATTTTTGAGTTATTTGAGATTTTCTGGATTTATGGTGTACGTAGAGTCGAATTGATTGCATCTTTTTTTTTTTTTTTAATCTCAATAATTATTAACAAT
This sequence comes from Micraspis discolor, assembly GCA_030674115.1. Lineage (NCBI taxonomy): Eukaryota > Metazoa > Arthropoda > Insecta > Coleoptera > Coccinellidae > Micraspis > Micraspis discolor. The sequence goes on along the minus strand of JARTUT010001749.1, from coordinate 212,436 downwards.
CAGAATAACATTCTATAAGTTAATGTGTTAAGAAGTAGTCAAGTGACTTAAATAGAGCGGGAAAAGATTATCTCCAGTGAGAGAATCTCATTATTCCATTAAATCAGCTGGCCAATGTCTCTTCAATCTTCTTGCTAAGGTGTTTGTCAGTAAGGGTTGGAGTAAAATATTTGAGTGGTTTTCCATTCTCGCGTGGTGGTTTCTGCTTCTATGCTTGATGACTTCTTCAACATATGGTATATTTAGGTCTTCATGTAAAGTCTGGTTGGACACATACCATGGGGCGTTGGCCATCATGCGAAGTATTTTCGATTGCGTTCTTTGGATCAGAGCTATGCTGGATTTGCTTGCGCATCCCCAGATTTCAATCCCATATGTCCATATTGGGATGATGATCGTCTTATATAACAATATTTTGTTTGTAAGTGGTAACTTGGATTTTCTTCCGATGAGCCAATTAATTTCCCTGACTTTTAGGTCAATTTGTTTTCTTTTTTGATTATATGTTCCTCCAGGTTAGCCTAGTGTCTAGATGAAAGCCAAGGTATTTTGCTGATGTAGTTTTTGGAATTACTATGTTGTTCAATTTGATTGGGGGACAATGTTGCTTTCTCAGTGTAAAGTCTACTTGTTGAGATTTGGTTTCATTTATTTTTATTTTCCACTTTTTCATCCAGATTTGTAGTTTGTCTAGGTGTTCTTGTACTAGCTTAGTCGCTGTTGCTGGGTCTTCATGTACTGCCATTATTGTTGTGTCATCAGCAAATGTTCCTGTTGTAGTGTGAGCTGTTATTGGTAGATCTGAGGTAAAAAGTAGGTAGAGGAACGGGGCCAGCACGCTTCCTTGTGGAACTCCAGCTTGAATGGGGCTATAATCTGATACTTCTTGTCCTACCCTAGTTCTAAACTGTCTGTTTGTAAGGTATGAATTTAGTAAATTAAAGAATTTTAAAGGAAGAATATTTTTTATCTTGAATAGAAGTCCTGAGTGCCATACTTTATCGAACGCTTGACTCACATCCAGAAAGACTGAAGTGCAGTATAGCTTCTTTTCAAACGCTTGGTTTATGGTTTGCGTTATTCTATGCGTTTGTTGGACAGTTGAGTGATCTTGTCTGAATCCGAATTGATGTGAAGGAATCCAATGATCTATCGGAATTTCGGCGTTTATTCTCTGAAGTAATAACCTTTCCAATATTTTCGAGATTATTGGTAAAAGGCTTATGGGTCGATATGATGTCACTTCGTGTGGATTCTTGCCCGGTTTCATTATCATGAGTACTTCTGCTGTTTTCAGTGATTTGGGCCAGTGCCCGATTCTCCATATAGCATTAAAGATGTAGGTTACCATGACAAGCCCTTTTCTAGGTAGTTCTTTGATCATCTTTGCAGTTATTCCATCAATACCTGGTGCCTTTTTCTGATTCAGATGAATGATTTCTTTGTATACTTCTTTAGGTGTTAAGAACTTTATATTTTGAGTTTCTGTAGGGATGTTAGAAATATTTTCCTCAACAATTTCATCAATGACCTGGTCATTTGGTTTGAATACCTCTGTCAGGTGTAGTGCAAACAATTTCGCCTTTTCTTTTTCGCTTCTAGCCCTTCTAGCATTGGTTTCAGTTGAGTTTTTCACTGGGACATTTTGTTCTGTTGGCTTTACCTTGGATTTTATAGGTCTCCATATTGAGTTGTCGTATCGGTTTAATCCGGTGATATATATATTGAATGATTCTTCCTTCAATTCTCTTAAACTATTTTTAAGTTTATTGCTTATATTATTGAATGCTGTTTTGTCTGCAGGAGCATGAGTGATTTGCCATCTAGATCTTATTTTGCGTTTTTTAGCAATGAGCTTTTTAATTTCTAATGGTATTGGTTGTGGTTTGTTTTCATTGTAATTTCTTGGAGTACTTTGGATGGCTGCATCCTTAAGTATAGTTGTAAATGTATCGAGTGTTTCTTCGATTTCTTTTTTTCCTTTAGCCTCAAGGATAGAGAGATCCGCTCATGAATTAATTTGCGGTATTCATCCCAGTTGGTTTTTCGATTATGTAGTTTTGGTGGAGACTTTCTATTGATTATCAAGGTGCTCAGTGACGCTATTACTGGAGTATGATCTGATGATAGGTCATAGCTTGGACATACATCCATATATGATGGAGCTATTCCATTTGTTATAAAAAAAATCTAGTAGATCAGGTGTTTTATTTGGATCACTGGGCCAGTATGTAGGACTTCCAGTAGACAAGAAGGAGTAGTTTTTTTCCTGCAACAATTTAGCCAGCTCTCGTCCCTTGGTAGTGGTTAATCGTGAGCCCCAGAGAGTATTCTTACTATTAAAATCTCCTCCGACAAAGAATTTTGAGCCTAATGTGGTAAAGAAATCTCTATAGTGATTAATTTTCAGATTGTGTTTAGGGGGACAATAGACAGCTGATATTGTCAATTCATATGAGAACATTCTTACTTTGACCGAAGTAGCTTGAAGGTGATCAACTTTGTATTCTGGCATGACATAGTGGCTTATTGTGTTCTTAATTAGAATTGCTGTTCCTCCGTGTGCAGTGTTGTCTGGGTGGTTGGTAGAGTAGGTGATGTAATTTGTTATGTTGAAGTATGACCTATCAGTGAAATGTGATTCACTTATGAGTAGGATGTCAATAAAATTGTGTTTTAAAAAAGTTTCCACTTCATTCTTGTGTTGCAAGAGTCCGTTGGCATTCCATTGTGCTATTCTAATTAGTTTAATGAATTTTGTTGATCAGCGTTGAGAGCATGCTCAAGATCATGCTATTTTGTTGCATTAATTGCTGAAACATGCCTTTAAATTCTGATAAAAAGGTACTTAGTGTTGTTGAACTGTTTTCTTCATTTTGTGTTGTAGTTTTGTTATTTTGCGTGCAGAGCTTCAGCGTAATTTATTTTCTGTAGTTGTTGTGTTGGTAATTGATTATCTATAAGATTGTTGTTGAATGATGTTTTTGTATGTTTAACCTATTATTATCGTTGTCAGGTTTCTTGACTAGGTCATGATAAAATTGACACCCTCTATAGTTTGTTGGATGCGGACCATTACATAATACACATTTAGCTGGGGTATTGTTGCTTTTTTTGCAATGTGCCGTATTGTGCTCCCCACCACACTTCACACATGCATATGGCCTATTGCAATAGGTCTTAGTATGTCCATATTGTTGACATCTCATGCACTGTATTAGTCCTCTCACCTTTTTTGGTGGTTCGATTTTCACTAACCTGTTTTGTATGCCATGTATCTTGTAGATTTCTTTGTTGTTCAGGGCTGGTTCGAGATCCACGAAAAATAAATTCAGAGGTTCTTTTGTTATCCTACTTTTTCCATTGTGAATATTTCTTACTGTGTGTCCTTCTTTGGAGAGTTCCAGCTTGATATCCTCTATATTTGTTGAGTGATGGACATTTTTATAACAACTCTGAATGCTCTTTCCTGCTTTGGTTGATACGTGTGGTGTATTATATTATTATTCCTCATGTGGTGAATAAGTTTTCTATAACCTTCAACAGTTTGACTATTCACTTTCACAGTATTGTCAGCTAAGGTTTTTGTGGTGAATTGATCCATTTGAAGGATTTCATTCATGTTGGAGATCATCTCATTGTAATTATTAACTCCGTAAACAAAAATGGGCGGAGGGCGAGGAACCTTGGTGATTGGTTTATCTGGTTTGTTTTCGGTTGTTTCGTTTGTTTCGCTCAAGGCGCTGAATCTGTTTTGTGTTGTTGTTGGAGTTACAGCGGAATTTGATCTCACTTTTCGATTTTTTGTGTTTTTGGTTCTAACAGACTGCCACGTATTGTTCGAATTTTCAGTTGGGAATCCATTAAAATCTTCATCACTTGTAGATGACATTCTACAATAGCTTGATGTTTGTGGACCATCCTGTATGTGCGTACTTGTATGACTCATCTGAGCCGACTGGATATTCCCAGCTTCTGGTGTTGTATTTGTGATTTCGTTCACGTAGACCTTATACAGTTATTGTTTTCTTTTACAAATGTTGATTTGCTAGAACGTCTTTTCAACCTTCGTACTTGCAAGGCCAGGATTTTCTCTAAGGGTTTTCTTCCTTAGTCGGTTTATTTCAGTTTTATGAATGCTAGAAGTTGTATTTATGATTCAAAACGATTTCAAAACGATTTTTTCTAAGATAAGAAATTTTCGTGACTGACTTCTGTAATTGTCAGAATGACATAGATTGCATCTAAAAAAAATTAGTGTTTTGGATGAAATTTATCTTCGATAGGACAATCTTTGAAATTTACAGCTAATTTCCTATTTTTTCATGATTATTCAGATGGAAACAAGATACCTCTATTATGTTGGGATTTGGACATAATCGCCACTCAATAAAATAATTCTTTAAAATTTCCAAATCAGATGACAGTATGTTTTCCAGAGTATGGAAATTCGAATGCTGGTAAGCAATAGCAATGTCGTCAGCATAAACAAATTTCTGAGATGATGTCGTGGGTAAATCACTTAAATATAAATTGAAAAGTAAAGGAGCTAAAACTGATCCTTGAGGAAGACCGTTTTTCAATGTTTTGAAGTTGCTACTCTTACTGTCAATAAAAACACGTAACCTTCTATCAGATAACATATTTTCTAATAATCCAATAATTCCTACACATAAGATGGGTATACAGGGTGAGTCTTTGACCACTACGTTAATTTTAACCATAGATTCTTGACGTTAAAAGAAACACTATTTCCATTACGGTTTTTCTATATTCAGCTGCGTTTAAAAGTTATTACCATTTTGAGTTTTCACATTAGGCAAATACCCCTCTGTAGTCTAGTTTAGTTTGAATGAAAAATACTTTCCACAGCATCCACTATTGAATCTGAATTGTTTAAAAACATTATTTTCCCTCTAAAAAATGATTAACTCACTCATGTTTCATCCGATGAGGTCCATATCCAGAAGGAAGATACAAAATACTAATTTTCTGGTAAAAAAAATTCAACACCATAAACATAGATTTTTGTTGTTTTACTATAATTTCTTTCTACTTCAAGATTATAAACCATCCCTTTCTAGTGAGAAATTCCAAAAAAACCTCAGAATTATTGGATGTTATCATCATAAATTTGTAATTTTCTTCTTAAAATTTCCAAATCATGAAAACCATCATTTCTATGAAAACTTCCAAGGCAAGAGGTTGTCACTTTGCTTTTCTTTTTCACTGAAAGCCAGAAAAAATTATCTTTGATTTTCCAAACACTGATATTTCTGAAGTTTCTTCTCCTTGACAGAGACCAGTGAACAGGTCTATGAAGTCTCTTGCATAAAGTAATTACATGTGATTACTTTATGGTCTCTTGATATCATACTGTTAAAAATATGAAAATCTTTTCTCGAAATCTTCAACAACAATGAATGATGTCACTACGAATAATTATTTTAAAGTGATGTTACTTAGCTTGATGATTGTTTTCTGTACTGAATCCCAAGAACAATTTACTTGGATAGATTACTAGTATTCCCAGATTTAGATGTGCAATTATTCTTGCTTGAAAAAATGTTTATTAGATCATTAATATGAATCTACTCTGTTTAGAATATAATTGATTACTGAACATGCGTAAATTTTTGGATTTTATAATCAGAGTATCTGTTTTAATCATGTAAACAAAAACATAAATATTGAATAATGGTTATTCATAGATTATGTCAAATTTTAATACCTCACCATAGAATATCAATTTATTAGGTACCGAACCCCAGGAGAGAAAAAAATTAATAATTGCAAAGTTTTTTTAAATGAAGGATAATATCTGTAACCATTATTGATCTATAGTTATAATTTTTCTCAGAATAACGAGAGTGCATTATTATCACATTAAAATGTAATTATAACGTCTCTGTGGTGGGTAGTTTCCAATAAAATAGTGTTCTGTGGTTCCCTGTTGTTTTGATTCTGTTTGAAACAGTCAACAGTTATTTGTATCTTCAAGAAAAAAGTGGAAAATATTTTAGGGATAATTTCGATAGTTTGAAATAATTCAATTCAGTATGAAATAATTATGGTCAGAAAATGCATTCTATTTCAATCCTTCTTCTTTATGAGCCTATAGCTTCCAGTTTCAATATTGATAGAATTTTAATTAATCATGCATCATAACAAACACTCAGAAATATTAAAATCAAGTCAAATTCTATTATCTCCTAAGCTTGTGAACCAGTGATGTGAAAAAAAGATCCTTAAAGCCACAAAACAAATCTAGGAGAATGGGTTCGAAGTTTTTAAAACTCATATGAGCTTAATTTGAATCATTTCTATGTTGAAATAGATATAATTTAATGAACCGTGAAAGTCTGAAGCTATAAAGAACCAGCTCTTCATAAAGACAAGTCTTCAATTTAACAGGTCTTGACAGAAAATATATTATCTATTTCAACGGTCATCATGAAAATATACCGAAGTACCTATGTGAGTGATGGAAATCTTTTTCTCTATTTATTATAGAATATTACTCTGGATTCAATATTGAACAAGGTCATTAATAATGAATACAGCAAATGGCAATTTAGATTTTGTAGTGAATGTAAGACAAAAATTGTTCAGTGGTTAATTTCATCTATAGTGTTTGGTGGTGGAACCATAGACTGGAGAAAATTCCTCAACCTTGTAGAAATATTTAATAAAGACATAAAATATGGCAACATTGTACAAATCTGATTATTGAATCATTTCAGCACAGAGTTGGATTTGGGAAAATCAGAAAATTTGGACAAAATTATATCGATTTAATTCCTTTCAACTTCAAATATCTCAAGAACGGTGCAATTTAGGAGAAAAGATGAGGAATGATTTTATCTGCGAAAAAGACTAATGATTCCAGGAAGTACAAGATACAGACCTTTAGTTCAAGTGATATTTGTTTTTCATGCAATTTAACCAATCTGTAGAGTAGTAGTGAGAAACCCACAAGAAGTGGAAAAAAATCTATTGATCCCAAAATATGCATGAGTGTTATCAAAAACCTTCTACAAGAGATCATCTCAATTGATATTGTCGTTTGAATATTACAGGTGAAAATGCAATTTTTTTATGAAATTTCAACACCCTATAATAATAATAATAATAATAATATTTATTAATCCTTTTAGACATATAAACAAATATGTATAGGACAGGTCAGAGAGAAAAAAAAAAGTTACACAATACAATAATAATAAATCCTATTAAATTCGCATTACGACTGAAAATAATCAGCTACACTATAAAAACATTGCTCAATGAGTTTATTTTTGACTACTTTTTTAAATTCTTTCAGCTCTAGAGTCTTAACGCTTTTAGGAAGATGATTGAAAAGTTTGATGCACTGATATGTGGGTGCATATTCAAACCTGGTGGTATTATGCTTCGGAATATGGAACAATTCACCATTTCTGGTGTTATAGCTATGAAAGCTTGAAAGTCTTGTAAAACAGCTCTCATTCTCCTTCACATAAACCAGACATCTAAAAATGTAATTGCAAGCCACTGTAAGAATACCTCTCTCTATGAATATAGGACGACAAGAGGACCTCGGAGGAATATTGTAGATCATCCGTAAAATCCTCTTCTGAATTATAAATGCTCTTCCAACATCAGTTGAGTTACCCCAGAGCATTATATTGTAAGATAAGTGACTGTGTATCTTTTGAACGGGGCCAAATTTGGCAAAATGTTATAAGAAGAAAATGTTTCTTTTGACGTCAAGAATCTATGGTTAAAATTAACGCAGTGGTTAAAGACTCACCCTGTATAATATGAAAATTAATCCATTTTTTCACACGGTGTCATATGCCGAAGATAAATCAATGAAAGCAGCTCCTGTTTTCAACCTATCATTGAAGCCTGATTCTATGACAGTTATAAGGCTGAGAACCTAATCTCAACAATTTCTATTTTATCTAAAGCCTCCCTGGAAATTATGCAGAGCATTTTCTATAGAAGATTCAATTCTTAAAAGAATTAGCCTTTCAATTATCTTTAAAGGAACACTCAATAAACTGATGGGTCGATAACTACTACGATCACAAGGATTTTTTCATCGTTTCAAAATACCTATTACTTTAGACTTGCGAAATTCTAAAGGAAAGTTTTCTGGATTCAAAATATTGTTATAGAAAGACAATAATCGAGACAAGGCCTTTTTTCCTAAACCCATATTTATACGGGAAACTACTGAACGTATTTTCATGAAATTCAGCACTTATAAGTATTTCACGATGCTGATGAAATCTAAAATATTTTCAAGGCATGAGCACCTCCGGTTTTTCCGGACGTCAACTCAACTTCCGTTTTTCAAATTACAACACCATTTTTTATTGCAGAAATAGATTCCTTAGAAAATTTCAAGTTATTTTGATGTAACATTTTTCAGTTTTGGTTGGAAAATTCTTTCTGAGCGGGAAAATTCGATAAAAAATCGAATCCGCTGAAACAAGAATAACTTCGAGGTGTTTGAATGGAAAATTTTCATTTTTGGGATTATTCAAGATGTAAGATTGATGTATCCACTATAAAAATCGAAATCGCGATTCGGGATACAGGGGGTGAATAAATCGCTTTAAAACTAAGGATGACAAAATCGTGAAAAATCAATTATTTCAAATTAGAACCCCATTTTTTTATGGCAGATATTGAATCGACGTTAAAAAAAAATGTGAGTGTATGCATCACACCCTTGCCCTGAAGTGGATATTTTTTGAGTTATTCACAGAAAACTGTTTTTCGTCTTGAATTTTCAGCTATTTCTTTTCCCTTCACGACAAAAAGATAAAATTTTCAGGAACTGTTATTTCAACCATGCTGTAGATTTTTCACCCCTTCTTGAAACCGACTTCAAGTTACTATTAGGAGAACCATGGCAAACTCTCTCAGTTATAACTAGAGAAGATGCTCAATTTTGAGAATTCACACGAAAATATGCAAGAACTGTAATTTCGTTGTTCTCATCTTCTACTACACTTTTTTCTCTCTGTATAGTTTTCTTAACGAAAGATCCGACATTTCTCAAGTTTGTCATGATTCTGTTTAATGGTATCTCTCGTTGGTCTGGGTCGGTCAGGAAACCTCTAAATGAACAGTCGAATCGTTCTATCTACAACTTTATTACATTCTCCATGAAGTAGAATGAGATTGAAATAATCTTCATTGGTAAAATTAGGCATAGAGATCGATTTTATAACTTAATACGTATTATCACCAAATTAATAGTAAACACAAAATGCTAATGAATAAAGGGGAATTTGGCAGATGTAATTAAAGATGTCTATCATTAAAAAAAAAATATGAAAAATGGTATATTTTTGCATATGGTTCATAAGGAATTATTTATTTATCACTGGAGAGAAAACCGATGGCCGATTAGTTGAAATAAAGAGGTTTCCGATACAAATTCGAATCCAAATTCGCCATCTATTTAGGAACAACCTGTAACTTTTTTCTCTTGCATATTAGGGTAGTAAAATCTAAAACATGGTTTAAGTAACAGTTCCTGAAAATTTCATCTTTTTGTCGTGAAGGGAAAAGAAATAGCTGAAAATTCAAGACGAAAAATAGTTTTTTGTGAATAACTCAGTAAATATCCACTTCAGGGCAAGGGTGTGATGCATACACTCACATCATTTTTTAACGTATATTCAATATCTGCTATAAAAAAATGGGGTTCTAACTTGAAAAAATTGATTTTTCACGATTTTGTCATCCCTAATTTTGAAAGCGATTTTATCACCCCCTGTATTATGAATCGCGATTTGGATTTTTAAAGTGAATACATCAATCTTATCTAAAACCTCAAGTTATTCTTGAATAGTTCTCGTTCCTTCAGAATTTAGTAATTGACAACTTCTCGGTTATTTCTGCAATAAACTGAATGAAAACACTTTGGATTCCTAGAGCGACGTTTCATGCGTTATATTTCGCCTTCCTCAGCATCTGAAATGATTAAGAAATCAAAACACTAATACATGGATGACTATGTGGCTAGAACAAACTTGTATCGACATTTACACAACAGATTACAGGAACAATTACAATTTTCAACTTTCAAAATTTGAGGCTGTTTAATCAACTTTACAAATTATTCAATATATTGGAGACTGACTAGATTGTGTTGAAATCAAATACACCATTATCCCATAATCTCTTTTCGACTTGCATTGATAGAATTCATAAATCAACTGGTGATTTTTGATAGTCGTTCTTCAAGACCAACCTGAAGAACTTTCCGGTCAATTTTTGCTGGAAACAGAATCATAAAAAATAACTGTCTACCTTTTTAGCAAACTCAATCCAATTGCAATAACGATGAATTAAACTTCTTGAAGTCAAACAGTATAGGCCTATGTTGGCTATGAGGAAAAACTCCTAGAATTTTACGCTTTACAAAGTGGGTTGCAAGTATTGTCACAAGACACTAGAGAGATTTTAATACCTAACTGTAGAGCAGAATATTCAAACCATGAAGCTAATCAGAAAACTTGACTGATGCTTCCATATATTCATCCGAATCCTTGACTTGAAATGGTAAAACATGTGAAAGTCATAAAAAAACTTAATAGAACAGATGATTGACCGGTCGTTTTAATAATGTTCGCTTTAAGGAGCATTTCTAGAACTGAGATTGCGCAACATTGTTGAATCAGTTACATAAACAAACATATCAAACTCCCAGAGAGACCACAAAAAGTTATCACAAACATATGAAACTCTACCACAAAAATTTTGCACAAACAGGAAACACTATACAGGGTATTCATCGACTATCTAACGAGGTTTATATATATGTTATTAAGGGTGGAAGTATCAGATTGAATATTGACGTTGTCTGTTGTTTTCTTGATGAAGATCATCTCTTTGAAAATTCTCTTGTCTAAATTATTTTCCCTAGATAGAATCTCAGGTTCCTCAAAATCGAAAATATGACCTGTATCTCTATGATGAAATGACAAACCCGTACTAAAATTGCCACTCTTGCAATCGTTTTCATGTTGCTTCATTCTATTTTTGAGGTATTGTTTAGTTTGACCCACATATGAAGACTGACAACTTTTGCAGTTAACTTTGTAAATTAAATTAGATTGTAACATTTTAGGGTGAGGTCTTTTAACTTAGAAAAAGTTCTTAATTGTTTTCCTGTAATAGCAAACAATACGGACACCGCTGCTAGACAGTGCATGGATGAGTTGCCTCGTCAACATCGGAACAAAAATAAGTTTAAATGTTTTTTAGATGGTGTAGCTTCATTGTTTTCTGGAGCGTTAACTGGATTATTGACGGATGAGGCGTAAAAAATATTATTGATTAAAGATTTGGGGTAACCGTTCTCACGTAACATTTTCGAGAACAAATTAAAATTCTTCACGTGGAAACTGGGATGGCTGAGATTCAAGATTTTTTGCCTGATGTTTTTATTATTGATATTTTATGCTTAAATTCATGAAACGACTTGTAGTGAAGTATTCTTCCAGAAGCTGTTGGTTTCTGATAAATGTCAAAAATAACTTTGTTGTTTTCTTTAATAAGCACCAAATCCAAAAAGGTATGGTACCGTTGTTTTCTACTTCGTATGTAAATCTTAAATCTTGATGAAATGAATTGAACAATTCTAACATTACTTGAATCTTATCACCAGGTATGGCCATAATAATATCATCTACGTAAATGTATAAAAACGGGATAAGAAAATCTACCTGAGAACAAACATACAAAAGAAGTGCGTTCATGATTATCTCAGCAAAAATCGGCGAGGCAGGGTTACCCATAGCAGATCCCTTATTCTGTGCGAAGAATTGTCCACCGTACTGGAAATAACTGTTGTCGAACATGAAATCAACAATATCAGTTAGCTGATTCTTTGATAACTCTGTAAATGTGCTTAATTCACTCCAACTGTTTTCTATGATCTCAAGGAGTTTTCCTTGGAATACTCGTAAATAGGGAAACAACATCAAAGCTTACCAGTATGTACCCAGTAGGTATTGTGACATCTTTCAATTTCGAAACTAAATCCGAAGAGTTTTGGATTATGAACTTAAATGATGGTCGTAGTTTTGCTAAAATTTCTGCCACAAACCTGGAGATTTTTAGTGTGGGTGAATTAATGCATGAAACTATGGGTCTCAGAGGTCTGCAGTCTTTATGTATCTTGACGAGACCATAAAATTTTGGAGCAACTGAATTGTAAGTGTGAAGGGCTTTAGATTGTACCTCTGTGATAAAGGAGTTGGATTTCATCTTTTTGACGATGTTATTGCATTTCGTCTGTATTGAACTGGTAGGATCATGTCGTAATTTAGTGTAAGTGGATGAATCTGACAGCAACTCCTCCATTTTAGTATTGTACTCGTCTTTATTAATTATTACCACCTTGTTTCCCTTATCTGAATTAGTAACCAACATCCTATCTCTATAAGTGTTAAGAAAATGTTTGGTATAGGAACTTAACTTTAGAAAATATTTGGTAAAATAATTTATGTTTGTTGTGGGTTGGAGCCTGCCAAGAAAATTGTGGATAATGTTACATGTTCTTGCCCTTAGGCCGTTTTTTTGATCATTGTTGAGTTGGGATTGAGACTTTATAATATGTTCCGTATCGGTCAGAATTTCAACCACCGGAAGGTCTCTAGAACTATATGGAAGGAAAACTTTGGACCTAGCGACAAGAACCGCTCTATATCATCAGGAATAGTTACATTCAGAACAATTGACTAACCAAGATGGTTGTGTTGTTATGTTGAATCTCTTCTGAGTGTTACTTATTCTATTGAATTTATTAACATTATTGTGTTTAATCTGAGTCAATCTCCGCTCATAGAACTGTCTCTGAAAACCTTCAAACTGTAATACATAGTTTTCCGGAACTTTCTCTAATAACTTGCTCTTAATATAATGAATATCTCTTTTGGTTTTATCTATTTGCCAATTGACTATTTTTATCTCTAAGTTAAGTATATCCTTTCTCAGTTTGTTAACAACAACTTGAACTTTGTATTGATAGGGATGATCACAATTAAAAACAGAATACAAACATCTAAGTTGATTGACAATATGGTTGGGAAAAATGGAACTCCTTCTACATCTTAATAAGAATATCCTTCGGTTGGTCAAACCTGCTAGACGATTGACATCTCTGGCCCACCGTTTGAACAGTGAGACTATGTTCACACCAAACAAAATCATCACAGTACTGAAGAAACCCATGCTAGCACTAACCTCTGTTTTTAAAGTTTGTGGATAGTTCTCGTTCCTTCCAGAATTTAGTAATTGACAACTTCTCGGTTTAAGGAACTGAATGAAAACACTTTGGATTCCTAGAGCGACGTTTCGGCGTTATATTTCGCCTTCCTCAGGCTACAATGATAAAAGAAATCAAAACACTAATACATGGATGACTATGTGGCTAGAACAAACTTAAATCGACATTTACACAACAGAATACAGGAACAATTACAATTTTTCTTTCAAAATTTAGGCTGTTTAATCAACTTTACAAAAAATTCAATGTTTGGAGACTGACTAGATTGTATTGAAATCAAAAACACCATTGCCCATAATCTCTTACCTAAGAAATCCTTTATTCTTCAAGGAAGAACCAGTCAATGGAAAAGTCATAAAAAATAAAACTTAATAGCAATAAATGCTTGGAGGGCTCGGTAAATACTTGAGATTTTCCTGGTAATCTATTCATAGTAAACAAACAATCAACTGAACAGAGAGACCGGCGGGCGAGTTATCACATAGAACATATGAAACTCCCACCACAAAAACACAAACAGGAAACACTATACAGGGTATTCATCGACTATCTAACGAGGTTTATATATATGTTATTAAGGGTGGAAGTATCAGATTGAATATTGACGTTGTCTGTTGTTTTCTTGATGAAGATCATCTCTTTGAAAATTCTCTTGTCTAAATTATTTTCCCTAGATAGAATCTCAGGTTCCTCAAAATCGAAAAATATGACCTGTATCTCTATGATGAAATGACAAACCCGTACTAAAATTGCCACTCTTGCAATCGTTTTCATGTTGCTTCATTCTATTTTTGAGGTATTGTTTAGTTTGACCCACATATGAAGACTGACAACTTTTGCAGTTAACTTTGTAAATTAAATTAGATTGTAACATTTTTAGGGGTGAGGTCTTTTAACTTAGAAAAAAGTTCTTAATTGTTTTCCTGTAATAGCAAACAATACGGACACCGCTGCTAGACAGTGCATGGATGAGTTGCCTCGTCAACATCGGAACAAAAATAAGTTTAAATGTTTTTTTAGATGGTGTAGCTTCATTGTTTTCTGGAGCGTTAACTGGATTATTGACGGATGAGGCGTAAAAAATATTATTGATTAAAGATTTGGGGTAACCGTTCTCACGTAACATTTTCGAGAACAAATTAAAATTCTTCACGTGGAAACTGGGATGGCTGAGATTCAAGATTTTTTGCCTGATGTTTTTTATTATTGATATTTTATGCTTAAATTCATGAAAAGTTCAAGTTGTTGTTAACAAACTGAGAAAGGATATACTTAACTTAGAGATAAAAATAGTCAATTGGCAAATAGATAAAACCAAAAGAGATATTCATTATATTAAGAGCAAGTTATTAGAGAAAGTTCCGGAAAACTATGTATTACAGTTTGAAGGTTTTCAGAGACAGTTCTATGAGCGGAGATTGACTCAGATTAAACACAATAATGTTAATAAATTCAATAGAATAAGTAACACTCAGAAGAGATTCAACATAACAACACAACCATCTTGGTTAGTCAATTGTTCGAATGTAACTATTCCTGATGATATAGAGCGGTTCTTGTCGCTAGGTCCAAAGTTTTCCCTTCCATATAGTTCTAGAGACCTTCCGGTGGTTGAAATTCTGACCGATACGGAACATATTATAAAGTCTCAATCCCAACTCAACAATGATCAAAAAACGGCCTAAGGGCAAGAACATGTAACATTATCCACAATTTTCTTGGCAGGCTCCAACCCACAAACAAACATAAATTATTTTACCAAATATTTTCTAAATTTAAGTTCCTATACCAAACATTTTCTTAACACTTATAGAGATAGGATGTTGGTTACTAATTCAGATAAGGGAAACAAGGTGGTAATAATTAATAAAGACGAGTACAATACTAAAATGGAGGAGTTGCTGTCAGATTCATCCACTTACACTAAATTACGACATGATCCTACCAGTTCAATACAGACGAAATGCAATAACATCGTCAAAAAGATGAAATCCAACTCCTTTATCACAGAGGTACAATCTAAAGCCCTTCACACTTACAATTCAGTTGCTCCAAAATTTTATGGTCTCGTCAAGATACATAAAGACTGCAGACCTCTGAGACCCATAGTTTCATGCATTAATTCACCCACACTAAAAATCTCCAGGTTTGTGGCAGAAATTTTAGCAAAACTACGACCATCATTTAAGTTCATAATCCAAAACTCTTCGGATTTAGTTTCGAAATTGAAAGATGTCACAATACCTACTGGGTACATACTGGTAAGCTTTGATGTTGTTTCCCTATTTACGAGTATTCCAAGGGAAAAACTCCTTGAGATCATAGAAAACAGTTGGAGTGAATTAAGCACATTTACAGAGTTATCAAAGAATCAGCTAACTGATATTGTTGATTTCATGTTCGACAACAGTTATTTCCAGTACGGTGGACAATTCTTCGCACAGAATAAGGGATCTGCTATGGGTAACCCTGCCTCGCCGATTTTTGCTGAGATAATCATGAACGCACTTCTTTTGTATGTTTGTTCTCGGGTAGATTTTCTTATCCCGTTTTTATACATTTACGTAGATGATATTATTATGGCCATACCTGGTGATAAGATTCAAGTAATGTTAGAATTGTTCAATTCATTTCATCAAGATTTAAGATTTACATACGAAGTAGAAAACAACGGTACCATACCTTTTTGGATTTGGTGCTTATTAAAGAAAACAACAAAGTTATTTTTGACATTTATCAGAAACCAACAGCTTCTGGAAGAATACTTCACTACAAGTCGTTTCATGAATTTAAGCATAAAATATCAATAATAAAAAACATCAGGCAAAAAATCTTGAATCTCAGCCATCCCAGTTTCCACGTGAAGAATTTTAATTTGTTCTCGAAAATGTTACGTGAGAACGGTTACCCCAAATCTTTAATCAATAATATTTTTACGCCTCATCCGTCAATAATCCAGTTAACGCTCCAGAAAACAATGAAGCTACACCATCTAAAAAACATTTAAACTTATTTTTGTTCCGATGTTGACGAGGCAACTCATCCATGCACTGTCTAGCAGCGGTGTCCGTATTGTTTGCTATTACAGGAAAACAATTAAGAACTTTTTTCTAAGTTAAAAGACCTCACCCCTAAAATGTTACAATCTAATTTAA
Organism: Micraspis discolor; assembly: GCA_030674115.1. NCBI lineage: Eukaryota > Metazoa > Arthropoda > Insecta > Coleoptera > Coccinellidae > Micraspis > Micraspis discolor. The sequence continues at coordinate 195,984 of JARTUT010001749.1, read as the reverse complement.
TTTACAAAGTTAACTGCAAAAGTTGTCAGTCTTCATATGTGGGTCAAACTAAACAATACCTCAAAAATAGAATGAAGCAACATGAAAACGATTGCAAGAGTGGCAATTTTAGTACAGGTTTGTCATTTCATCATAGAGATACAGGTCATATTTTCGATTTTGAGGAACCTGAGATTCTATCTAGGGAAAATAATTTAGACAAGAGAATTTTCAAAGAGATGATCTTCATCAAGAAAACAACAGACAACGTCAATATTCAATCTGATACTTCCACCCTAATAACATATATATAAACCTCGTTAGATAGTCGATGAATACCCTGTATAGTGTTTCCTGTTTGTGTTTTTGTGGTGGGAGTTTCATATGTTCTATGTGATAACTCGCCCGCCGGTCTCTCTGTTCAGTTGATTGTTTGTTTACTATGAATAGATTACCAGGAAAATCTCAAGTATTTACCGAGCCCTCCAAGCATTTATTGCTATTAAGTTTTATTTTTTATGACTTTTCCATTGACTGGTTCTTCCTTGAAGAATAAAGGATTTCTTAGGTAAGAGATTATGGGCAATGGTGTTTTTGATTTCAATACAATCTAGTCAGTCTCCAAACATTGAATTTTTTGTAAAGTTGATTAAACAGCCTAAATTTTGAAAGAAAAATTGTAATTGTTCCTGTAATCTGTTGTGTAAATGTCGATTTAAGTTTGTTCTAGCCACATAGTCATCCATGTATTAGTGTTTTGATTTCTTTTATCATTGTAGCCTGAGGAAGGCGAAATATAACGCCGAAACGTCGCTCTAGGAATCCAAAGTGTTTTCATTCAGTTCCTTAAACCGAGAAGTTGTCAATTACATCAATCTTATTTTCCATCTAAAAACCTTATTATTATTGTTATTCTTGTTTCAACGGAGCTCTATTTTCGATTTTTTTTTTCGAATTTTCCCGCTCAGAGAGAATTTTCCAATCAAACCTGAAAAATGTTAGATCAAAATAACTTGAAATTTTCTAAGGAATCTATTTCTGCAATAAAAAAATGGTGTTGTAATTTGAAAAACGGAAGTTGACGTCATTTCCGGAAAAACCGGAGGTGCTCATGCCTTGAAAATATTTTAGATTTCATCAGCATCGTGAAATACTTATAAGTGCTGAATTTCATGAAAATACGTTCAGTAGTTTCCCGTATAAATATAGGTGAGGTTCCTCGTTAAAGACCCTGTATTGACTGATTCAGATACATCAACTAGGCGGCGAGCGATTAACTTTGGTTCAATTTTTATTGATGATGAGGCAAGGGGAGTAGCTTCACCTAATTTTCTCAATATATCTCATGAACTTCTACTCGAATGTGTGGAATTCATTATTGATACAACACTATCCCATTTCTCTTTTCGACTTGCATTGATAGAATTCATAAGCCTTTCACATTTATCAAAGGATGGTGCACTGTAAAAAATAAAATTCTGCGCTCAAACTCCTCAGGAGATTGAGAATTTTTTTTTCAATCAAACCATTTTAATTTGAATTAATCTAAAATTGATTACTCCAAATGAACTATTTTTCTTGATCAAAACAACCTAGTTGATTATAGAGAACAGCTAAAACATTCGCCTGAAACTTTTCACATTTCAGCGAAATGAAAGAAACAACTGATTCAACATAAACATACAATTACAAGAAATTGTTTATGCACTTGTCTCAATATCCATAATTGATTGATACAAATACATTATTCTAAATAGGTTTTAACGAAACCATTCGTTCGTTTCATTTTTATTTGTTCAATAGAACGAAGGTACGGTTGTCGTAAATTCTGTCAGTTGATGCAACGACTACAGTTTCTTGAGACAAGAATCTCGTGAGATTATATTATTCGCTTCATTTACTTGAAGAAAACTATAAATATTTGAATAAAATTGAACATATAATTGTTGCAATATGAAGTGACATTTGTAAAAAAAATATTGCGTAATTGATTTAATAAAACGAATTAATTGTAGCAATTTTTTTATATTGGCTGCAATTAAATCAAAACTCAATCTCTTTTATATTAAATATATCCCATTTAAATGCAATTATTTGTGCATTTTACTCACAATATTGTTGTATTCGGTGATAAAGATGACATGGAATACATGATGCAAAGCTAATTAAAGAATACGAGAAGTGGGGCTTAAATGTCAACTTAGAAAAACCAAATATCTTTGTGTTGGTGGAGAACCGGGTGATCTGGTATTGGATGATGACAGGGATGAGATGATAACCCACTGCCTGGACTATAGCTATTGTAGCGGCAGGGGAGTGTATAGGGATCTATTGGCGGCACTCTATATAGCCACGCATAGCTTAATTCACAGCGCGTCGGTAGCCTAGAGGTTTACGCTCAAGTATCACACCGATTAGGTACTAGGTGCCGGGTTCAACTCCCGGCGGCTCCTCAAAACTTCTAACCACTGCGTCTATGGCATGGCGCACACAAGCCTTACTGATGAGTCCAAATGTGTGCGCCAGGGACGAAACGCATAAGTAGGGATAAATTCCTTTGATTCTACATTGGTGACCCCGACGTGATGGGAACGGTTGTCTTTACGACGTGTCTTGAAAAGCAGACGGTTGACGCTTGAGGTATACTCGCTCCTCTCTGCAACTTCCAACGAAACTCTAGACGCCTTTCCCATTCCGTACAATATTCATGGTCTGCCGCGGTATTCCGGTATTTATTAATATTTTGCTAGTGTTAAAAACCCTTCAATTTAGCTCAAATCAATCAGTTTCTTAACCCAAGAAACTTTCACTTGACATAAGAGATACTATCATTTTTATCGACTGAATTCTCGACCCATTCAACTAAGATCCTTTAAATCAACTACAAATCGAGTTTCAGTGAAATGTAATATTTATTTACATGAAACCAAAATTTTTATTCTACGAAAAGTATCAATAGTTACATACTAATTAATATTACCGTTGGATCAAATTTTTTTACCACCTGAGTCAATAACTCTGAGCTTGGTTGAAACTAATCAGTTTCTTAGCTCAAGAAACTTTTATTTAGGTAAAACGCCATTCTCAACCGTAGAGGGCGGTAGGGTCAAGTACTTTATGCATTTGGCTGTATTCAAACGTACGGAGTACTTGAGACAAATTAATATGGTTTGAGATGAGGAACTATTTTTTACAGTGTGATTTTTGATAGTCCTTGTACAAATTATCGGTTTCTTTCGACCAACCTGGAATATAATCTTTCCGGAAACCTCTTGGAACGAACTTTTTTGCTGCGGCTTTCACAACACCTAAGAATTTGTGATAGTTATCGTGAGTGGGTTTGATCCATCTAATATCACTGTCTACCTTCTTAGCAAATTCTATCCAATTCGCTTTCTTGAAATTCCAACGAGGTCTTCTTAAACATTCAGAATATTGAATTAAACTTCTTGAAGTCAACAGTATAGGCCTATGTTGGCTATGAGGAAAAACTCCTAAAATTTTACGCTTTACAGGAAGTGGGTTGCAAGTATTGTCATAAGACACTAGGCAGAGATCAGGATTGTAGCCCTTTCTAATAAAATAATACTCTTATAACTATAAAGCAGAATATTCAAACCATGAAGCTAATCAGAAAACTTGACTGATGCTTCCATATTTGATTCATCCGAATCCTTGACTTGAAGTGGTTAAACATGTGAGAAGTTCATAAAAAATTCTAATGAAAACTATGATGATTGACCGTTTGTCGTTTTAATAATGTTCGCTTCAAGGAGCATTTCTAGAACTGACCGTATCAAATGTGCGCAACATTGTTGAATATCGAATTTTTACCAGTTACTTGACGGACTTTATACAGATTACTTCTTCGATAAGCATAGATTTCACTCCCCAATGTGAGTCCGAACACGCGAAGATATTTACATTCTTAGGTCATACTTTTTATCATGAAAATTTTTTCTCAGAAATTCTTTGACATACATTTTGCATACATTTCAGATTCAGCAAGGACCTCATTTGTTTTTTATGCATAATCATATCATAACTTGGGTATCTTCTATATCAATGTGATCCCAATTCTTTTGCAGTTTTCCAGTGACCTGAGATGGATAAATTTCATTTCCTAGTGCAGTTTAGGAAATACATCAGCGACAAAGTTAATAGCATCAAGGTGAGTATATTTGATATACAATAAAATTATAACTCAACAACTTGAGGATATAATGACAAAAAGAATTGAAATGTACCTGGTTCCTTTAATATGAACTTTGAAACACTGAGCGGAAATCTTTGAGAGTTACTAGGTGAGTGGAATTCCAATGAATCTGCTATGTTTTTCTCAATTGAATATCACACACATTTTGGCGTTCTTGGTCGTCTGAACTGAGTGCATATTGATTTGTGCAAATACTGTATTTTTTTATACAGGGTGTCTCAAGTTCAAGCACCTATTAGACGTTTCTGGAGAACTAGACATATTTGAAATCTGAAAATTGAGATTATGATATTGTTCAAAGTTCTCTACACAGCTGAAATATTCTCGAAGCCCACACCCGTGTTTACCACATCCAAGAGGAAGGATGTGAAAAGGTCATGCATCTTTTGGATTTCAAAAATATCACCACAGGGTGTTTCGAATTTTGTGTTGAAAATTGTGATCTTAAATTGGCTATAACTTCTGTTTTTCAAATTAGAATCCTATTATTTTATAAAATTGTGTTGGATTCTGCGATCAAAAATAATAACAGTTTTTTCACATGATTATGCTCCTAAATTCAATAATTTCTGAGTTATTTAAATTTTTTGGATTTATGGTGTACGTAGAGTCAAATTAATTGAATCTAAAAATTCAATGAATATTCTTTCGAAACCATGGGAACACTCTGTACCAATAGAAGATAAATTATCTGTTGATAATTCACAAGTGCCAGGTGTTATTGTTATTCGTCACCTTCATTTCTCAATTTCACAAAATTAACCGTTATTCGGATTACGAAATTCTGGATCTATTTTATATACATGGTGAATGTGACTGAATTATTAGTAGAACCTGCTGGTCCTTCAACGAGAAGTGACCCCATTTACCTTCCCGGACGGAGAAGATCTTTAGAAAATATGTTTCAAACTTTCAAAGTTTTGAATGTGTAAGAGCCCCTAAAGAATACAAAAGAAGACAGTTGATGGAATCTATTCGAAGTGCAGCTCATGAAATCGATTTAGACAGAAATTCAGTGCACCGAATTTTGAAAAAACACAACATGCATGACTACAAATATGAGGAAGTTCATGCATTAGAACCAGGTGACTACATAAAAAGGTTGAATATTTGTAGAGGGATATTAGAGAACTGGAAAATGATGAAAATTTTTTGAAAAAGATCATTTGGACAGACAAAGCAAAATTCAATAATGATTGACTATATAATAGAAAGAATTGCCACATTTGGAGAAGTGAAAATCCTCATAGAAAAAGACAAAGAAACCCCCACAATAAATTTAGTTTTAATGTGTTTGCTCTTTTGATGACCAATAAAACGCGGTACTACATTTATGAAGAAAATTTAAATACAGAAAAATTTTTGGAAATCCTGAGAAATTTTTTTTCTGAGTTTTTGGATGAACTGCCGTTGCGTATGTTGACTACCGCATATTATCAATTGAATGGGACTCCGGCCCATAGTTCACACGAGGTGTGCAATGCAACTGAATGCAATGTTTGGTAATCGGTGGATTGGACGCCGTTCTTCACTGTTTTGGCCCCCACGATCTCCCGATCTTACTCCCTTAGATTTTTATTTATGGGGTAGAATAAAAAACATAGTCTATGAATCTCCTATTTAAAGCAAAGAAGATTTGAAAAGGCGTGTGGTGGATGCTTTCCACTAACTAAAGGGGGAGGAAATTGAGCGAGCGACTAACCGAGGTGTTTCAAGACGTATTCGAAATTGTGTGGAACAAAATGTTTACCATATTGAAACTCTTACTTAATATTTATAATCATAATTCGGAGTACTGAAGTAGCGAATCTATTTAATTTGTTTCCTATTGAAGAGATGAATTCTCATTCGCTTCGAAATGAGTCGAAATACTAATTTCATCAACTGCCCTTTTTTGTATTCTCTAGGGGCTCATACATTCCAAAATTTGGAAAGTTTGAAACATCTCTTCAGAAATTGTAGAAAAATGGGGATACTTCTCATTGGATACCCAACATTTTGTGTCATCCATCAAGGATTTGAAATAAACAATATCATTAAGTGCATTTGAATGTGTATTGCGTATACAATTGAAAAAATACAATATAAGAAATATATCCAGAATCTCATTATTAGAATAGCAACGATTCATTTTGTGAAATCAAAAAATTTCATATCGACTAACAATAAGACCTGTCTGACACTTGTGAATTATGAATGGGATGATTTATCTTCTATGCTCACAGAATATCCTTATGAATCAGATTCGAAGAATTTGACTCTACGTACTACATAAATCCAGAAAATCTCAAATAACACAGAAATTATTGAATTTAGGAGCATAATAATGTGAGAAAACTATCATTATATTTGACCGCAGAATCCAACACAATTATAAAAAAAAATTAGAAAGCACTGACGTGAGGTCAGATTGCTTTGGCGCTCTTGTTGAGCTACTTGCGAGTAAATATTCAAACCTTAACAAATCTATAAGCTCTCTGATCGAGTGAACAATAGTCTTTTTCCGTACTATGGGACGATGTGATGTAAATATGAAAGCCTAATGAATAAACAAACCTTTATCTCAATTTGAAAATAACTACTCATAATTTTCACCAAATTTTGTTCTATACTTCTCCTAAAAACTTACGTCATTGCTTTTCTGAGTTTTGACAACGCCATCAAATTCTTTCTCTATGATAAAAATTTTTTTGATTAATATTACGTCTGTGCTTTCTTGACAACGTCAGCGACATCGAATTCTACCTCTATGAATTCTATGAAAATTTTGATTGATATTACGCCAACTGACACTGATATCTAGGTCCGCAAGTTGTCAAACGAATATCGATCTGTGATGGCAAATCTTTCAATGACAAAGCTCGGACTTCATGACATTTCTATTTTTCTCTTGAGTAAATGAAAAAAATTATCATATCTTCAGAAGGGGGAGAGCTACGACAATGAAATTTGAGGATGAGTAAGATATCAGTAACCTCAATTAATATACGGATTTTTATTTGAATCTAAATGAAGTCTTAGGAGATATTGAGTATTGAAAATTTTTTTTTTGGGAATTTCTTAAAAATTTTCTAGCGTGACGATTTCTGCGAAATTTTGCAAGCCGTTTCGTTTCAGCGTCCCTCAATAACATTCCAAGTATCAACTTGATCGGATGGATATTCTAGTAGTTATTGAGGAAACAAAATTTCAGATGCTCATAACTACTGAACCATCCGACGGATTTGGCCCAATAACGAACTTGACCGAGATATTTGGACATTTAACCTATTCTGAAAATATGAAAACTCTAGCTGATTCCTTTTGGATGCTAGAGAGGATACGGCCGGCCGGCCGGACAGACTCAACTTTCGCCACGAATTCTTCATCAGGGAGTCGAACCCAATCGATTGAGACCATTTTCGGCTCGATATTCCAAAATTACAGACATTCGGGCAATGATAGGCACTCTGTTCGGGTGAACAAGAGCGCCAAAAAAAATAGGGTTCTAATTTGAAAAACAGAAGTTATGGCCAATTTAATATCACAATTTTCAACACCAAATTTGAAACACCCTGTGATGATATTTTTGAAATCCAAATGATGCATGACCTTTTCACATCCTTCCTCTTCGTTGTTGTAAAAACGGTTTACGCTCAGGATATTTAAAATAAGAATAATGAACATATTTCTGATTGAACATATTTGACTTTTCTTCCAGTTTGTTTTTCGATATTTTGAAAACTATACAATGGTTTTATCAGAAATGTATACACTATGGAATACTCGATCATACCAGGAATGGAAAACTGGAAAAAAAATTTTTTCGTCCAATTTTCACTCTCTGTATAACCGGAAGTTTTTGGGCTTCGAAAATATTTTAGCACTGTAGAGAACTTCGAACAATATCATAATCCCAATTTTCAGATTTCAAATATGTCTAGTTCTCCAGAAACGTCTAATAGGCACTTGAATTTGAGACACCCTCTATATATTCAATTAAAAATAATTATATTTTCTGAAATCGAAACATTTATTTGAATCCAAGAAACTTGTTGACTGATACATTCGAAATTATATTATATAAAATTGTTATGATTGATTTTCACGAAACTTTGAGGAAAGCAGTAGGTCAAAACTACGCTCAACTAATGCCAACGTTTCGTAGATAGATTTCTACATCTTCAGGGCAAAGTCGAATTTATGTTTTACACACAAAAGATCTTAATATTAACTTGTTGATTAAATTGGAATCGAACATGTACAGAACATAGGAAAACTCCGTCTACATATTTTTTGAGGCAAAATACAAAACATCACAACAACGTGTTACATTCAATGAGTGTGCCGAAACATGTTCGAGATCAGCCGATCGTCCTTGCAAAGGACCCGGACAACGATTGTAGGCGTTAGAGAAAACATAAAGTGTGATTATTTATTTATCTATCTTCCAAGATCCATCTTCGGATGTTTAGGTTTTCATCACATTTCAACAATTTTGATACAAACGAATACAGTCCTACTTATCTCTATAAAAATTCAGAGCCTAATGCCCCAGTTGATTGATTAAGCTATTTATGCTTAAAATTCCGAAAAATTGAAACTTGGATAAATCCAACCTATTCTTTGATATGCTATATATTTTGTCAATCATTCCATCACGATTTTGTGAATCCCTTTGTGTAAATCATTTTCATATCCGAAACTTAAATAGAAACTTACCGATGGACTTAAATCCAAGGAATATCCGGCATTACAGTATATTTGAATTTTACAGCCAAGAATCTTTCCACTGTCATCGAAAGCCACTTTATATTTCATTTGGAAGGGGTGTCGTCCACCTGTCATTATTATATCTTCATCTCTATCTAGCATTGACCTCACCGGACGTTTTAATTTGAAAGCTGCAACAGCTGCGGGAACACCTATAAGGACTGACTTTGATTCTTTACCTCCAAATCCTCCTCCAAGTCTCTTTACTTTTGCGATCACTTTGTTTTGTGGGAGTCCCAATACGTATGCGACCAGTTTCTGAAAATTATTGATATTTATTAACACCTTTTTCATAAAGACAGTATGATACAACACATGTGTTTACAGTTGATGACCAGATATTGCAATTTATAAGATTTTTTTTCAATAGCTGGTTTTGCGCATTTTTCCCACTCGAGTAAAGTGCTTATGGATAGGTCTAATGATCTATTTCTGTGAGCTTATTATGCCCAAATGTCTGTTATTTTTGTATATCGTGCCAAAAATAGTCCCAATCGATTAGGTGTGACTTTCTGATGAAGAATACAGGGTTAAACTCCCCATCACGAAAGAGATTATAGTCCAGTGAAGGAAGGGCTGAAATCACTTTTTCTCGGAAAGAGCTGCATTTTTGATATGTTGATTGTTATAATGAAAGAAACATATGGTCAAAAATTCAGGTGTTAAAATTTTCAGGAACATTGAAAAAATCTTGAAAAAAGAGAAAAAAATACGGTTTTTCTGATATTTTCGTAATTAGAAAGTTTAGTAAGAAAAAGTTTTAAACAAAAGTTGTAGAGCGGAAAATTCTCGGAAGTGAATTTGTGTATTGATAAACAGCATATTTCTTTAGTAGCGCAATACCAACGAATTTTAAATTTGGCGCTCGATGAAATGACTACCTGAACGCTGAACCAAACATCTGGCACATATTCGCCAGAGTTGGACTCTCGTCTCGTTTTGTTATTGTATTGCATTTGTTACATCGAATCCTAGCATATAATGTTGAGTTGGTTGGAAACGGACAGTTTGGGTAAAACGTTGTTCAGTTTTCTAATCTGATCTGCTAGCGAAGGCGATATAGATTCTTCAATGGAGGCTAGAAGTAATATGAAAAATAGCAAAGTCAAAAATTGGATAAATTTTAAAAAGGAAATTTCGTAACTTGACAAAATTGAAATTGGAATTTTATTAATTCAAAAGTAAAATAGTTTTCAGCCGCAATTATGAACAAATTCCTAGCTGAATTTCCTTAAGATGCATACGATATACGAATAATAATTCATACGTAGGTGAGACCGGGTAAAAAAGTAACAACAACAAATGCTTTCTAGATTTATCCAATAGGCGAACACCGCTTTGCTGCTGTCAGGTGAAAATTCGGTGGAAAAAAATAGATTTGCAAAATTTCGCAGTAATCGACAAGCTGAAGAATTCTTCACTTCTTCACTAAAAAAAAAATTCGAATAAACCTTTGTGCATGTATAGCCAAAGACAAAGAGAATCCTGGTGACCCTACTAAAATGACACATAAATTTAATCTGCATTTTGCAACGTCAGCGAAAGAAAAAATTAGTCACCAAAAAAATGTACCATTTCATCATGACATCAAAAGAATTGACAAAAACTTCAATTTTCACCCAATCACTAAGGAGGAAACATTGAAATTAATAGGAAGGCTCAAGAATAAAAACAGTTCTGGAATAGATGATATTCCAATAAAAACAGTAAAATTTTGTACAGAAGAAATAGCGACCCCACTCACTCATATCATCAATAATTCCATGAAATATGGAGTTTTTCCTGAACTCTTAAAGCAAGCCCTTATAATGCCTATATACAAAACAGGGGAAGATGACAAACCTGAATGCTACAGACCAATCAGCATTCTTCCTACCTTCTCAAAAATATTAGAGTTGGCCATTTGTGAACAACTAGTGACTTTCCTCATTCAAGAGAAAATTTTGGCTCCATCACAACACGGATATGTTAAAGGGAAATCAACAACTACAGCTGCATTCGAATTTATTCAAAATATATTAAACGGCTTGGAGGACTCAAAAATCGTAATTGCTCTATTGCTTGACCTATCTAAGGCCTTTGACACCTTGACCCACGATTACCTATTGACTAAAATGGACTTCTATGGAATAAGAAGTATAGAAAAAGAATAGTTTAGATCCTACTTATCAAATCGTAAACAAAAGGTCGCTATAACAACTTGGTGTTCCACAAGGAAGTATTCTTGGTCCTGTACTCTTTATCATTTTCATTAATGACTTCTCAAACAAAACTGAACAGCAAATGATCCACTATGCAGACGACTTCAATTTAACTCTGAGGGCATCTAGCTTCCCCGAAATTTCAAATCTAGTTCAAAGCACATTAGAAGAAACGCTGCTGTGGTTCCAATCCAATAAATTATGTATGAATGTAGAAAAAACATGTACCATTCTTCTGAAGACTGCTCATTCCGGTTTTCTAACGCCATCTCACATCCAACTCGATAACAACAAAGTTTAACTACAAAACTCAGGACGCTTCCTAGGACTTATAATAGACGAGAATTTAAACTGGAGCGAACATATATCATCACTTTGCACGAAGCTAGCTTCCATCTGCTACTTATTAGGCGTTATAAGAAAATATATAGTAAGTAAGTAAGTAAGTATTTATTAATCCCTTAAGACATATATAAATGTATGAGACAAGTCAGAAAAAAAAAAAACTACAAATTCGTAATTATATCATTGTAGATGATACAACTTAAAATTACTACAAGAAAACGACATAAAAATATATATACAAATATTACATTGAATCAAGTTGCTGATCACATATGTATTCATTAATACTGTAATAAGCCTTACGACTTAACAGAGATCTAATGGCTTTCTTGAAACGGATTAAACTTAAGGATTTGAAACAAGCGGGTAATTTATTATAGATTTTTATGCCCTGATAAGTGGGTGAACGTTCATATCTTGCTGTTTTGTGTTTAGGAAGAGTTAAAACTTCTACGTTCCGTGTATTGTAAGAGTGGTGACTAGATAATTTATCCATACTCTGAAATTTTTGTCTAATTAAAAGATGCAAAAGAAAGCTTTTCGTAAAAATGGCTTGATGACTGCAATTGCTGTTCACATACAAGAGTGCCTCATATTTGCTTTCAAGAACAGAAACTACTTTCAGACAAAATCTGCAACAACATATAATACAAGGACAACAAAATTAAAATATCCACAGCATAGACTGACATTGACAGAAAATAAATGACCAGAATATAGTTAACAAAATGAATCTGACACTATTTCATTTCAAGATGTTATGTAACCACATTGCAACTTTACTTGAAATAAATCTCATTATTATTATTATTATTATCGGTTTCGCACTAGTGTTTACAGTCGATTCATCTGACATTTCATTATTTATAGAGACGTGACGTCACAAGCAGATGTCTCATCGTTTTTGGCGCGGATTTTATTATTCAAATTAAAACAGCAAAAATTGTTTAATTCAAACGATTTTGTTTACGAAATATTATATTTTTCTGCCATAGTAGGAACTTAGGAACATTTTAAGACAGTTTTTCAAAATCAGTCATCATGCCTATTATAGCAGTTGTCCAGGTTCTACCCATCAATCATTTCCACTAGGGTATCGTGATACTTTCAGTACCATATTGTATATAACCCGGCACATAACGATTTCTAAGCCTATTTCAATATGAATATCTCTTGAAGTGAGTGAACATAAAAACAATTGATTGATTATTGTCGGAAAAATAACATAACATTCTAAGCAAAAATTATTTTCTGTAACTTACACATAATTCAGTTGGATTTTGTGAAGAACTATGAAGTTCCATCTCGTTATCCTCTAATTTGGGAACTGCAATCACGGCTTGTGTCTCTAGGTAGAAATGCTCTTGTCCTCCCATCTTACATTCTCCTTCAAGTACGTTAGGGGCAGATGCGAAAACAAGCTCGATATCTCCCTTCTTGATAGTTTTATGTGGTACCGTACTCAAAAAAGAATTATGTTTAATCGCGTCATCTATAGTTATTACTACAGGTAATCTCTTTTCATATGATATTTTCACTTTTTTTGTTGCCTTTCTAGCAGTGATCTGATCTTCAGCAACAATGGCTCCAATTATTTGACCCTGACTAGTTACTTCATCTGTGAAGAAAACTTTTTCATCGTGAATTATCGTTCCGATAAGAAGTCGTTCTTTGGCTACATCTTCTGCAGAAATAAATGCATGAACACCTTCCATTGCAAGAGCATCTGATGAGTCAATGGACGTTATAATTGCATTTGGTTCAGTGCTCAGTACAAATGCCATATAGAGCTCGTTATGGAATTTCGGTATATCATCGCAATATACTGCTTCCCCAGTTGCTTGTTTGAAAGCGGAATTATGAACTAATGGTTTACGAAGAGCATCACCTTCTTTATCTGTTATCGGGGTAACTCTGAAGTATTGAGAGCTCACAAAGTCTTCTGTATTGAAATCTTCAGTTGCACTCAATTCACTATCCAGCAAATTCACTGATGGAACTATTCCCGAGAGTTGCTTGGATATAGTGAGAAAACCTTTGAAAAATAAGCTGAGGGTTAAAGATCTTCTATATCTAACCATTCCTCCTGGGGCTCCTGGATTTAATGGTAAATCTTCCAGCAAGTGTTTAAAAGCTATCTCAACAGTTTGCTTGTTCCACAATAAGCCTTTCAAATGTTTAGCTGTCTGAACTGCCATCAGTGTTTTGAAAGACATCCCACCGAATGCGATGGATATTTCTGAAATGATGTTTGTCTTGCTTTGAAACGTTACATTCATGCATATATTAACGATGGCAATGTCATCTTCACGTCGCCTAGCTTGTTTGTGGGCATAAAAGAACTGGTCGATATTCGAATAAGGAATCGTTATAGATACGAGAATCTCATTCGGGTTCACAATAGATTTGCGATAGCCAGTAAAGAAGTCATTATTTAATGAAACGGTTCTAGGTCCATCAGTGCTCAGCAGATGTAAGTTAACATTCGCTGCCATCATAACTGGTATCAGGTCAGAAATAGGACTACCTGGAAAAATAAGGAATCACTTTATTCGATGATCAATCTTCAAATCTAGGAAGGGGAGTATTAATGTGGTGTTATTCTAGGAGAATTTATGATCAATGACTTAAGTTTTTGCGTGCCTATTCAAAATTAGAAAACTAATTTTTTGACTTGAAAACGACAAAAGATGTCTGTCGGAACATTGGTAAGAGGAACATTCAGAAATGATGGTTATTACCCACATGATAATTCTAAACGAGTTCTATCATCAAAAATCTCTCTTCAACAGTAAGTATGAAAATATTCACTTTAGATCATCTTGGAAAACTTTTTCTGGAGTGGAAATATATTGGTATCGAAGATTTTTCTGCTGAAGCTTTGATGTTATTTATAGTTGTTTCTTTAGATCAAAATCTTTTATTTTGTTAACAGTCATTTGTACCAGTACAACTCCCTATTGATACTCACATCTTTCGAAGCAATGCAGTTAAATCATTCTCAACAATTTTCATGAAATTGACATACTATGATGTCATGTAGTCTCAGTATACAGGGTGTCTCAAGTTCGAGTGCCTATTAGACGTTTCTGGAGAATAAGACATATTTGAAATCTGAAAATTGGGATTGTGATATTGTTCGAAGTTCTCTACAGAGCTGAAATATTTCCGAAGTCCAAAAACTTTTGGTTATACAGGGAGTGAAAATAAATTCGACGAAAAAATTTTTTTTTCAAGTTTTCGATTCCTGGTGTGATAAGTATTCAATAGTGAATACATTTCTGTTGAAATCATTGTATTAAATCGAATAGTTTTCAAAATATCCAAGAAAAAGTGACAAAAAAATGAAATATGTTCAGTCAGTAATATGTTCATTATTCTTATTTTAAATATTCTGAGCGTAAACCGTTTTTACAACATCGAAGAGAAAGGATGTACAAAGGTTATGCATCTTTTGGATTTCAAAAATATCATCACAGGGTGTTTCAAATTTTGTGTTGAAAATTGTGATCTTAAATTGGCCATAACTCCTGTTTTTCAAGTTAGAACCTTATTTTTTTTAGTTGTGTTGGATTCTGCGGCCAAAAATTATGATAGTTTTCTCACATGCTTATACTCCTAAATTCATTAATTTCAGAGTTATTTGAGATTTTCTGGATTTATGTAGTACGTAGAGTCAAATTCTTCGAATCAGATTCATAAGGATATTCGGTGAGCATAGAAGATATATCATCCCATTTATAATTCACAAGTGTGAGATAGGTCTTATTGTTAGTCGTTATGAAATTTTTTGATTTCACAAAATGAATAGTTGCTATTCTAATAATGAAATTTTGGATTTATTTCTTATATTGTATTTTTTCAATTGTATACGCAATACACATTCAAATGCACTCAATGATATTGTTTATTTCAAATCCATGGTGGATGACACAAAATGTTGAGTATCCAATGAGTAGTATCCCCATTTTTTTTTTACAATTTTTGAAAAGATGTTTCAAACTTTCCAAATTTTGGAATGTGAGAGCCCCTAAAGAATACAAAAAAAGGGCAGTTGATGAAATTAGTATTTCGACTTATTTCAAAGCGAATGAGAATTCATCTGTTCAGTAGGAAACACATTAAATAGATTCGCTATAGTTCAGTCAATCTGTACATTTGGTGCGGGTATAATTACCCGCTTGATGAAATTTTGTACACATGTTGAAAATGATGTAACTAAGCTACTTTTGCGATGGCCTCGCTGAAATGTTAGCGGTTTTTTGAAAAACTCCAAAAAACTCAAAAAAAGT
Organism: Micraspis discolor; assembly: GCA_030674115.1. Lineage (NCBI taxonomy): Eukaryota > Metazoa > Arthropoda > Insecta > Coleoptera > Coccinellidae > Micraspis > Micraspis discolor. The sequence continues at coordinate 180,199 of JARTUT010001749.1, read as the reverse complement.
AAAAAAATGCATTTTTCTCGAATTGTATGCATCCTACTGAAAATTTTATTGAACAAAAAATGTAGAAGACGTTGCGATCTACATTTTTTGTCATTGGTGCAATGCTGCACGACTAAAAGCGCACAAAGTAGGTGGCGCTAAAGTATCAAAAAGAGTGTTTTTCATGTTTTTCGCCCTGAAAATGTTGTTTTAATGCAAAAGTTTAAATATAAAAGTTGTTCCTTTTCAACATTATTATTATCAACAACTTTTATTTCAACATTTTTTTTCGTACAACTTACCATTTACATGTTATAATAATACATAGCGCTGCATATACAGCACTGTTCTGCTAACGGTAGTTTTCTCGGTCATATTGTGACTTTCTCCGGCGACGTTGGCATAGCTCTAACAAAAGGGCCGGATTGGTCACATGCCCTATTCATTAAGGACCGTACATTTTTCAGTTGCAATGAGATTTTCGGAGAGTAAAGACAGCATAATTTAGCTCTGTAAAAATGGGCGATCAAGTTCCTATTTGTTTTGTTTGTGAAGAAACTGTTGTGAAAAATGTCCGTCAAGTGGGTGCAGAAGCTCGGAAGACATTAATAAAAGCGGCAACAGTTAGAGGTGATACTGAAAACAAAAAATGGTTCGAAAAAGACAGCAAACCAATCCCATTTCACATCAATTGCTACCGCAAGTACAGCCATCACGAACGCGCTGCTAAACAAATTGAAAAAAGAAACAGAAAGTCCGGTGTCCATTGCTGAGTTGCCTGCAAAAACTGTTGTGGCGAAGATTGCAGTAACGCGCCAGTTATTGAGGTGGAAGAAGACACTTTTCTTGATGACGATGCTTTGGATTTTCCTTCCCAAGTAGTACATTTAGTATCAAGGTCATGTTGGGAGAAAATGAGCAATAGTAAGGCGCAAAAGAGTGATAGACGGTCGGCCGCTAGTTCCTCTTCAGAAAGCGCCAGAAGTGAATCTCCAGAGCAAGAACCACTGAGAAAAAACTACGAAGCTCTAACAAAAGATAAATTAGCAATGCGAAACAACCAGTTAGCATAGATTCAAAAGTGTCAAACACTCATTATGAAATGAAAACATGTACATAAAAACGATCACCTAGTATATAAAGAACCTCTTCATTGGAAGTATAAATAAGGTGGACTGAGTAGCCTTTTTCTCATGTGGCCACTGAAAGAGTTGAAAAATTGTGAGCGATTTAGATTTGTAAGTATTTCTGCAATATTTTGTATGCTTTTTCTATACACCTGTTAATAAATACAAATACAAAACTGAATTAAACGTTTACTCGAAAATTAAAACTCAAATAATTACTTTAATTGAATTGTTGTTTGTTTCCCTTATCCAAATTTTCAAAACCTCTTCAAAAATCGGGTTAATTGATGACATTTTTTAAAAACTGAAAAACAAAACTGAAAAACATTAAAAATTGTCTTTGTTAATAACATTGAGAGTTCAACAAAATAATTCATAACAGAATGCGACTCAAAAAATCAAATAATGGATAATACTTGTCAAAAACAAATTAAAATTTTATTTATTAAAGTTTAATTGCTAAGAAAAATTAAATAAGTAAAATCTTGAATTAAACGTGCACTACCGATGTGTACTCATACTGCGTACAACAGTATATTTGGATTTTTCATTCTTCTGCAAGCTGCAGCTTCAAAATGGTAAGTTGTACAAAAATAATGTTTAAATAAAAGTTGTTGATAATAATGTAAGGAACAACTCTTACATTTAAACTTTTGCATTAAAACAACATTTTCAGGGCGAAAAACATGAAAAACACTTTTTTTGATACTTTAGCGCCACCTACTTTGTGCGCTTTTAGATGTGCAGCATTGCACCAATGACAAAAAAATGTAGATCGCAACGTCCTCTACATTTTTTGTTCAATAAAATTTTCTGTACGATGCATACAATTCGAGAAAAATGCATTTTTTTACTTTTTTTTTAGTTTTTCAAAAAACCGCTAACATTTCAGCGAGGCCATCGCAAAGGTAGCTTAGTTACACCATTTTCAACAAGTGTACCAAATTTCATCGAGCGGGTAATTATACCGTCAAAACGATTTATTTTTCGACAGATTGACTACTTGATACTACTTCAGTACACCGAATGATTATAAATAAATTATGATAAAAAAAATGAAAATTCGTTTCAAAATTCAAATTAACAAACTAAATGATCAGGTAAGAGTTTCAATATGGTAACCATTTTGTTCCACACACTTTCGAATACGTCCGGAAACACCTCGGTTAGTCGCTCTCTAAATTTCCTCCCCCTTTAGTGAGTGGAAAGCATCCTCCACACGAAGGCCCGGCAGGTTCTACTAATAATTCTGTCACATTCACCATGTATATAAAATAGATCCAGAATTTCGTAATTAGGATAACGGTTCATTTTGTTAAATCGAGAAATGAAGATAACGAATAACAATAAAACCTGACGCTTGTGAATTATTAACAGATAATTGATCTGTTATGGGTACAGAGTGTTCCCATGGTTTCGGAAGACTATTCATTGAATTTTTTTAGATGCAAACAATTTGACTCTATGTACACCATTAATCCAGAAAATCTCAAATAACTCAGAAATTATTGAATTCAGGAGCATAATCATGTAAGAAAACTATCATTATTTTTGATCGCAGAATCCCACATAATTATAAAAATATTTAGATAGCACTGACGTGAGGTCAGATTGCTTTGGCTCTTGTTGAGCTACTTGCGAGTAAATATTCAAACCATAACAAATCTATAAGCACTCTGATCAGGTCTTTTCTCGTACTATGGGACAATGTGATACAAATATGAACGCCTAATGAATGAACAAACCTATATCTCAAATTAAAAATAACTATTCATAATTTTCCCCAAGTTTCGTTCGAAGCTATAATTCCCTTTTCCTAAAAACTTAAGTCACTGCTTTTCTGAATATTGACAACGTATATTGTTTCAGCCATCGAGATTGAATTCTATCTCTATGATTTCCAGTTATGAAAAATTTTGATTAATATTACGCCAACTGACACTGATTAATTAGCCCGGCATTTGTCAATCGAATATCGATCTGTGATGGCCATCGTTCAAAGAAAATCATCGGGACGTATGTCATTTCTGAATTTCTGTTTTATCTTGAGTAAATGAAAAAAATGATCATATCTTTAGATGAAAAAGAGCTACGGCAATGAAATTTGAGGATAAGTAAGATATCGATCACCTCAATATAACCACGAATTTTTATTGAAATCAGAAAAATATTTTATGAGACAGTGCGGATTGAAAAATTTTTTTTTTGGAATTTTTTAAGAATTTTCTAGCTTGACAATTTCTGCGAAATTTTGCGAGCCGTTTTGTTGCAACCTCCCTCAACAATATTTCAAGTATCAACTTGATCGGATGGATATTCTAGTAGTTATTGAGGAAACAAAATTTCTGATGCTCATAACTACTGAACCATCCGACGGATTTGGCCCAATAACGAACTTGACCGAGATATTAAGACAATCACCCTATTCTGAAAATATGAAAACTCTAGCTCATCTCTTTTGGATGCTAGAGAGGATATGGCCGGCCGGACAGACTCAACTTTCACGGATTCTTCATCGGGGAGTCGAACCCAATCAATTGAGACCATTTTCGGCTCTATATTCCAAAATTACAGACATTCGGGCAAAATGATAGGCACTCTGTTCGGGTGAACAAGAGCGCCAAAAACAGAAGTTAGGGACAATTTAAGATCACAATTTTCAACACAAAATTTGAAACACCCTGTGATGATATTTTTGAAATCCAAGAAATGCATGACCTTTTCACATCCTTCCTCTTCGATGTTGTAAAAACGGTTTAAGCTCAGGATATTTAAAATAAGAATAATGAACATATTACTGACAGAACATATTTGACTTTTTTTCCAGTTTTTTTTTTTGATGTTTTGAAAACTATTCGATTGAATACACTGGTTTCAACAGAAATGTAGTCACTATTGAATACTCGATCATACCAGGAATCGAAAACAAAAAAAAAATATTTTCGTCGAATTTATTTTCACTCCCTCTATAACCGAAAGTTTGAGGGCTTCGAAAATAATTTAGCTCTGTAGAGAACTTCGAACAATATCATAATCCCAATTCTCAGATTTCAAATATATCTAGTTCTCCAGAAACGTCTAATAGGCACTCGAACTTGAGACACCCTGTATAGATTCAATTGAAAAAATTGTATTTTCTGAAATCGAAACATTTATTTGAATCCAAGAAACTCGTTGTCTGATACATTCGAAGTTATATAAAATTATTATGATTGATTTTCACGGAATTTTGAGTTCTCCTTTTGGCAACTTGACAACTACTAAAAATCATATGCACGTCATCAAAAACCTATAATTCATCAGAAAAAAGTTTAATAACCTGCTGTCAAACAAACAGAAACAAGATTTTCGATATATACGCCGACCAACTAATCGACCAACTGACAGAAGATCCATTAATTTTACGAAGATTGAAAAATACCCGTCAAAACGATCATACATATCCATAAATGTGGAACACTTTCTCTTAGTCTATTCATTCAACGTATTCATTAAAAAATTTTCAAAAATGATTGTGAATCCCAATAAATCATATAAAATAAGCTCAATTAAGGAACTTTGTATATTATCACCATATCTTGGAGGGATAAGATATCAAGATTCATTCAGAGCAATGTATTTGATAAGACAAATGTTGGACATAATAGAAATTAATGAAATAATTATATTCACCTGTCATAATGTTACTGCCCAGTGACCCAACACTCCTTATTTGCTTCCCTGCAAAATATTTCAACATTTTCACAATGGTAGAAAATAGTCGAGTTTTTTCTTCGGGAAGACATTCGATTTTCTTTCTCAAAAATGCTTCGATGTCCATGAGGGTGACACCAGAACCAATTTCGATACCACCTTCCACACTTCTGATTTCAACTAATTCTTCGATGAGGGTCGGTTGAATCAGTACTGGATAAACCATATTTTTGAATTTCATCTCGACACCTACTTCAGTATTTCCAACTACGAGTTTGGCTGAGGGAAACTTAGATTTAAGAAAGACCAATTCTTCCAATCTTGTAGGACGGTACCAAGTACAATTATTTCCTTTCATAACCAGAAATTCCTTGTCATATTCATCAGAGAGTTTCAGCTCTGGAGGAAATATAGGCTCTTGAGTTGGATGGTAAGGCACAAATTCACTTGTCCGATAAAGTAGATCGTTTGAAACATCATTTCTATTCATCCACTTTCCTTCACTTTCTCGTGAATCGACTTTCTTTTGAGGTCCAGTATTGATGCTATTAGTATCTTTATTACCATTTTGAAGTTTACAGCATTTGTCTCCCATACCACAACCATAACCATTCGATTTTGGAATTTGTTGAATTCGTTCCCATTCTTCTGTGAAAGTACGGAATCCCTCGATAATTGGTCTGTATCCAGTACATCTACACAAATTTCCTTGGAAAGCTATCTCTAAATCCGTCATTTTCGGTGAAGGGTTATTTCTTAGTAGAGTATACATTGACATTACTATGCCTGGAGTACAAAATCCACATTGGGAACCATGGGCTTTTGCTATCCTCTCCTGAACAGCATGAAGCCTGGTTTTGGTGGAACCTATACCTTCTACGGTTGTAACAGCTAATCCGTGCATAGAGCATACTGGGGCCAAACATGCATTCACTGGAATATGTCTAATGATTATGTAAGGAATTATTTGTGATAGCTGAACTGAGAAATATTATAATAATAATAATATAATTTTCCGCGAATCGCCAGGAAATTTTGACATTCCTGTCAAAAATGAAAAAGTCAGGACTTCTTTACTGTAAGGAAATGTCATTTCCTTACTGTAAGGAAATGATATTTCCGTACAGTTGTTAGTGTACCTCATAAATGATAGAAAACACACTGCTTATAAGCAATTTATTTATATTTTGAAAACATCAAGTCATTGCTGAATACATTTTTAAGATCAATTTGTTATATTTACAGTAATTTGACAGTTAGTACAATTATTGAACATTGGAGGAACACTCTTAGAACTATGAGAAACATTTTGGACAACAGGCAGGTGGAAGGGTCATTTTGTTGAATATTTTGTACTGTGAAAATTTTATTTGCCACCTCAACCTTATTGTTAAGCGATTCTTCGATATATCCTTCAGCAACGTTTGATGACTTCCATCCGCCATGCCTCTTTAAACTAGTTATGTCGGCACCAGAGTCAACCAATATTGTTGCAGAAGACCGACGAAAGAAGTGACCAGTATATTCTGTCGGATTTACCAAGTTCAAATAAGTAGCAACTATTTTGGGCATTTTTCTAAATTGATGAATTCCTACCACTTGTCTACAACCCTTTCCGCTTTGATATTTAAAGAAAAATCGGCCACTGTTCATATTTTCTGGTCATAACGAAACATACTTTCGATAAACATTCAAGTAGATCTGATTAATTAAAAATGATCTTGGTTTGTTGGTTTTTGAATCAGGTATGCTGATTAAAAGCTTAGATTCTAAGTCTTCTATTTCGTGTACAGTCATTCGGACTAACTCATCCATTCTACAGGCCCCAGAAATACCAAATATTACAGCCACCTAAAATATAAATAAAGCTATAATCTAAATAGAAATTGAAAACTTGTAAATTACCTTAATCATTAATTTTTCTTTATTTGGAGCTTCCTGGATAAATTTTTCAATTTCTTCCTTCGTTAAAATCTTAGATTTCTTTGCCCTATAACCTTGAGCTTGCCGTTTCAATAAAGAACGGAGTTTTGAGTATGTAGATATATCTACATTGTGTTTAAGTGCAAGGGTTGACTTCAGCATTGAATAATTGGCCCATAATGTTGAAGATTTCATCTTTAAACAAAGGTCTAGGAAGTATGCCATTACAACATTTTCTGAGAAAGAACTCGTATTTTTACTCATGCGATAATCCATAAAACATCTGTATGCATTTTCGTACTTTTCTCTTGATTTCTTCGGCAATAATTCTAATGAAGCAGTATTCACTGCCTCAACCAGCTCTGGAGGAGTCCCAGGGATGGAAATTTCATCATCACTTATCATTTTACTTTCGAGAACACCAGCAATTAAATTTATAAGCGTCAAGTTTGACAATTCAATTCAATACGTTTCCATAGTAACCCAAGTAATTTTATTAGGAATTTCAAAGCACCATTTATTTGGGAATAAAATTATCGCGTTTTTTTTAAATCAATCAATATCTGTCGAATTTTAAACGATTTGCTGAAAAATAGAATGTTTACCTCACCTACCTACCTACCCGGTAAACAATGTACTATTATTTTATGATCCACTTTAGATTTCGAAAATTGAATACGTCACAGAGAAATAGGAAAGTTACTCAGCAAAAAATGAGAAAAATCAACAACAACAAATTACATGATGATAGTTGAGATAGGAAATCAAGAGTTTCAATATTCATCAATAGAGTATTATCATTATTATTTATTATTATAAAAAGATACAGAGAAGAGGCTGTTGCCTATAAATCTCAAACAAAAATTGAAAATTAAGTGGCGCTTCAGAAATAACAAAGAAAAAAAAGAGTATTGCCACAAAGAAAAAATATCACACAATTGTTAATGCGTCAAATTTGTTTTTAAAAGAGTTTACACTATCGGCACAAACTTCACTGTCAGGAAGAGAGTTCCATTTCGCAAACACGCGATTCGGGAGGAAAAACTGTCTCGCACGAGCACGGAATACATCATGGTAAAGTTTATATTGGTGGCTACGAAGATGATTTCTATTTAACTCGAAAATACTGCCCAGATTGCCACCAATCAAACCCCACAGTATACGAAACGTCACGCATCCTACGATCACTAAACAAGTCCAGCTTGAACATTTTTAGTCTGTCTTCATATGAAGGGCGAACCACCCCGAACGGAATCCTCGTTGCAGATCGCTGCACTCCCTCAAAACGTTGTTGATCTGCGATCAGGCTAGGGTACCATGCAGGGCCAGCAAATTCCAGAATTGGTCAAACATAGGTGATGTAAAGCTGCCGGCATGTCTCGATCGAGCATCTAGGAAAAACTTTCCGCATCAAGTACAAGATTTTCCGGCATTTGGCGGTAATATTGCTCACATGGTCTGACCAAGACAGATCCTCAGTTATAACCAGCCCGAGATCGACGTGCTGTGCAGCGGAGACCAAATATTTGCCTACGATCATATACTGGTTACGCGGATTGTGACTCCCAAGGTGAACAACTTTACACTTTTCTACGTTCACGGGAAGAAGCCACTGACGGCACCATTGGCTAAACCGATTCAGGTCACACTAAAGAATATTAGGCAAGCGAGCATCATTGAAGAGCTTGATGTCATCAGCATATTGGGATGAGTGAGACGAGAATAAACCAGGCAGATCTGATACGTACGCCAAAAATAGGATCGAACCCAAAACAGAACCCTGCGGTACTCCACTGATAACGGGTTTGAAGTCAGATAATGAGTCGCCAACTCTTACTGAGAAATACCAACCAACAATGAACGAACGCAGCCAGTCCAAAACCCTACCTCTCACATCAAGATGTTCAAGCTTGAACAGCAAACGGCGAAAAGGAACACGATCGAAGGCTCGGAAGATGTCCAGATATATAACATTAACAGGTATACCACAGGCAATAGACTTGGTCCAATGCTGGAGACCCTGCAGAAGACATGTGACAACTGATCGTCCCGGAAGAAAACCATGCTGTTGTTCAGGAATTATATTTTTTTCAACAAAGAACCCAAGCAATCTATCAGACACAATCTTCTCAGCAATCTTGGAGATTAAGGGAAGTAAGCTAATAGGGCGGTAATTGCTGGTACTCAGTTTGTCTCCCCTCTTAAAGACTGGAGTGACTCTTGACATTTTCCAAGATGATGGCAACTGACAAGTATGGAATGATAACCGGATGATAATGGTTATGGGTAATGACAGACTTGCAGCGCACCTCTTCAGAATTCGCGCAGTGAACTCGTCCAACCGAGACAGAATACCCAAAATCTCTTCCTCTCGGGCATCTATGTTATCCAGTGTACAGACTGCACGTGGTGCTGAGATTGCTGGCATAGGATCACAAGGCTCATCAGAAAACGAATTAGAGAAGGTGTCAGAAAAAGCAGAAGCACACTCGGAACCATCAGAACACAGATCACCCGCCTCATTTCTAACCAGCGGAACCGATACTTTCGAGCTCAGTGAGCTTCGGATAAGCTTATAGAACTTCTTTCTGTTATTAGGCTTAGCTAAGGAATCATAGAACATTTTTTTGGCATCTCTTATTCTCAGACTCAAAGCATTAGAGAAACGGCGATGGATGTTATAACTTTGAGAGTATACAGGGTGTGCGGCACATGGACCGCCAATTTTTTTTGGGGCGTTGGTAGGGTCATTTGCTACCTTTTCAGTCTTGGAACCTGGGTCCATAGTATTACGGTTACGGAGGTATGATTTTTTATTAAGTTTTTCTAAATAACCCAAAATGTACCCTTCGAAGCCCCATAACTTTTTTTGCGTGTGCTTTTACATGCATTTTTTTATTGTATTAAGTCTACATGAGTGTGTGTTTAAAAAAAACGTATTTATCGTTACAGATAACATCACAAAATTAACACGTGGGCCTTTTATTAAAAAAAATAATTATGAAAGTATGAAAACATCTCCACTCCTATTGAAATTCAAAAAAAAGTTACAGCTATTACAAATTTAGTTTTATTTTAAAATGTTCTTTGGTTTATAACGTTGCTAACCATACAGTGCTAGTCAAAAGTCCCCCCCCCTCGTATCTTTTGAACGGGTATACGTATAATAATGAAATTTGGAGGGTGGAAATGAACGGATGTAGGCTTCTCAATTGGTCATAACAGGTGACGCAATAGTCATAAATGACGCCACAAGGCCACTGTGACCTATAATTTTAAATGGGACCCTATGGCAAGTGACAGCTCGTTTGAAAGGTATTGAAAATACCTATTCAGTCATACCAATTTTGTTTGGGTTTCGGCTGATTTTGATTGATAAATTGAAGAAATACGAAAATTATAGTTTCGCATTTAATTAATAATAATTTAAGAACCAGTTCTTATAATAAGTGTTCAAAATGTGCTCCATCTACTTCCTGGCAGTAATGCATCCTATTGCTAAACTCTTGTCCTACTCGTCCCAGTGTGTCAGCGGAAATTGCCCTACATTCTTCAACAATTCGTTGTATCAGAATGGCAATACTGTCAGGTGCTGTAGCGTAAACCTTAGATTTCAAGTACCCCCATAGAAAAAAATCTAAAGGTGTAAGGTCCGGTGACCGAGCTGGCCATGCGATCAAACCTCGTCGTCCAATCCATCTACCACGATATTCTTCATCTAGGTAACGTCTTACTGCACTGTAATAGTGTGCAGGAGCACCATCTTGTTGAAACGTTATTTACAATTTGTCGAATTCATTTGGATTATCTTCTAGAATTTCAAGAATTAACACCTCAATATCATTTTGTAACATCTCCAGATACAATTCACCGGTTAAGTTAGCATTGAGAAAAAGAGGCCCAACTATGTGGTTTCCCAAAATACCTGCCCAAACATTTACTTTTTCTGGAAATTGAGTATGTTTTTCACGAAAGATGTGAGGATTTGTGTCACTCCAATACCTCACATTTTGAGTGTTAACATTTCCATTGAGAAAGAAAGTACTTTCGTCACTAAAACAAATTGTCTGTATGTAGCCTGGTTGTTGGTTCATTTTATTGGACATAGTTTCACAGAATTCTAGTCTTCGGTCGGGGTCATCATCTGAAAGTTGGTGCACCATTTTTGATTTGTATGGATGAAATTTGTTTTTAGCCAACACCCTATGTACTGTCCTTTGACTGACTTCACAGATAGACGCAACTTGGGCTGTGAGAGAAGTAGGATTTACTACTATTTCTCCAATTATGTAAATTTTTTTGTCATCACTAATTGTTGGTCGACCAGATCGTTTGGCATCTTGAACACTACCTGATGCTTCAAACTTCCGAAGAAGCTCTCTCAAATAAACTCTCGATATAGGGCGATCGGGGTACCTTTCATTAAACAGTCGTTCTGCTGCATGGAAATTGTTTCTACATTCACCAATTATTAAGATAGCTGCTACTTTGTCGGCTACAGTACGTACCATTTTGCCTATGTAAACACTTAAACGTCTCGTTAAACAATAGCTTGGGTAAATTTTCAAGGTATAAACACTTTTGACAAGTAGAGAATTCAAACACGTCAACCTTTTTGACAATTAACCAAAATTAAAACAACAGTAGCAAGAAGTCGATAAAAGTAATATAAACAAAAAAATACAAACTGAACAACGCGGCACAGACACTTCCAACAGCAGAGACAGTTAAATCTCGAATGACGGTAGGGTCAAGTCAGCGGCGACTCACCCAATCCAACCTAAGGACAGAAATAGTAATAATAATTCACACGCGTCTAAAAGGGGCAGGTAAAATTTCCTTGCTCGCTGTGTTGTGTCGAAATCCGTACTTTTATTTAGGTGCGACTTTCTTCACTCTTCTGACTGAAACCTTATTTGCGGTATTATTTTTTTTATTGACTTACGTAAATAGCATATGGTTAGCAACGTTATAAACCAAAGGACATTTTAAAATAAAACTAAGTTTGTAATAGCTGTAACTTTTTTTAAAATTTCAATAGGAGTGGAGATGTTTTCATACTTTCATAATTTTTTTTTAATAAAAGGCCCACGTGTTAATTCTGTGGTGTTATCTGTAACAATAAATACGTTTTTTTTTTAAACACACACTCATGTTGACTTAATACAATAAAAAAATGCACGTAAAAGCACACGCAAAAAAGTTATGGGGCTTCGAAGGGTACATTTTGGGTAATTTAGAAAAACCTAATAAAAAAATCATACCTCCGTAATCGTAATACTAATGACCCAGGTTTCAAGAAGAAAAAAATTGTTATTAAATATTTTAATCGCAATATTCCAAATGAAAAAACATTTCAGCGACTTGACCAACGTCTAATGCTACGTTTACATTCAGCCACTTCCCCGGCCACTCGTCATGCCGGAAATATTGCCGCGGCAGTGTCGACGGAAGTCGACGCCAGTGAGTGTTGTTTACACTCAGCCCTCATACTTCTTTACCGGGCGACTCGCAACCATGGCTGACGTCGAGGTTGTCTGCTTAGTGTAATAAATTATTTAAACGTTTTGAAAAAAGAAATCGAAAAATAGCGGTCGCAATGTAGCCATAAGGGATTTCTTCTTCCATTTTAACTCTTCTATTGGAGTATTGTTCATTTGAGCACTGATGCGATTTCACGCATCGTGTACTTTATGTTTTTATTCATGATTTTTATCACGTGGATCCCATATTATTCTCTCACTTTCGTATAACTCCAAAAACTGTATTAATTTTTCATTACTCCACTCTGGTGGTGGTGGAGTAGGCATTGTTAACAACTGGCGTCTACAACTGGACCTCTGATCAATGTACTTGAACTGGACAGAAAAAGAAACACGTCCTTCAGCTTAAAACGCTGGGCGACAAGTGAGCGAGAGGGCTGAATGTAAACCATTGAACTCTATATGAATACCTGGAACGGCCCCGTCCAAGCAATTAGTTAGCCAAGGGTGAGGCAAGGGGCAGAGAAAACAAGAACGGATACCTCTCCTTGTCATACTCATTGGAAATAACGGAATCGAGTTTGTCTGTTTCAATATTTCGTAATATATATAGACGTTATCTTTGCTCAGGTAAAAAGAGTAACCTTCCATTAAACGTAATAGAATAGAAAGAGATAGATACCCGTTTGGCACGCCGGTTGCCTAACCCAAAATTATTGCCTCAGCGTTTGGCTAAGATGGGGCCGTTCCAGGTATTTAGAGTTCAATGATGTAAACACACGCTTTCACTTCCGCTGCCAGTCCTTTGACTCGCGCACGAAAAACCGACAATTGAGGGAGCGCAGGGCAGTGCGAGTGGCAGCGGCAATGTCATGGGAAGTGTCGTATTCACACTCTCGCGCTGCTCACTTCTCTGCACACTTCCCTGCCCACTTGGGCTGAGTGTAAATCAGGGGTAAGAGAGTCCGGTGGCGATTCCCAGTTAATAAGGTAACATTATTGACTTTCTTCAATAATTTTAGGAAGTTTTAGGAAAACAAGTATTGCTGCTGGTGAAAGAGGAACAGTACGGACGGTGCAATTGAAAGAAAATATTTTGGATACTGTAGCTGATATTCTTTCACTCGAAGATTGGCTGCGCTTTTATATACTGATTATTGAGGTATTTCTCTAATGTGGCGATAAACCGAGCGGTCGTAAACATCTGAAGTTCTAGAACAGGGTATATTATTAATTTTTGGATTCTTCAGAGAATTCTAGACATAAACCATGTACAATGTCCTATACCTATCTTCAACTGTTTCGGAAATATTAAGTGTTTTCAGATTTATTACAAAAATTAACATTAAAAAAACAAAATTATTTTATTTTACAAATTCGCTACATTACATTCAATACTTATTTCCCATTTAGCTCTTGATAATGAGAGAGTAAACAAAAACCATTCCTGCGTTTCTTTTTACTGAAAAAATGTGGGTTTTCTTGAAACTCAAGCATAATATCCAATTTCGTATCATTACTTACTGCTCGCGAAATTGCTTTTCTATTTTGCTAATTTTTCCTTGGGATACAGGCGGCAAATTTGGAAATTTTTCGTGAAATAATCGAGAAACTTCCATTTGTGTCCTTGTGTTATCTCCATAACCAATCATTTGTAGAATGGTTATTTTGTGCTTTTCTGTTAAATAAACCATTTTTTCAGTAAAAAGAAACGCAGGAATGGTTTGTGTTTACTTTCTCATTATCAAGAGCTAAATGGGAAATAAGTATTGAATATAATCTAGCGAATTTGTGAAATAAAATAATTTTCTTTTTTTAATGTTAATTTTTGTAATAAATCTGAAAACATTTAATATTTCCGAAACAGTTGAAGATAGGTATAGGACATTGTACATGATTTATGTCTAGAATTCTCTGAAGAATCCAAAAAATTAATAATATACAGGGGCTTGCATTTAAAACAAGAAAGTGGGTATTGGCCACTGTCACATGACGCACCCTATATAATTTTTTTTCTTTTGAAAAAATGCTCAGTTAAAAATACAAATCGCCGTGTCCAAGAGTTTTTCCAAACACGCTCTCATTTATTCGTTATCGAATTTATTCCATTTGGCTGTTCCACACTGTATATGATGTCGCATGTAAATTGTCTTCCATTCATTAATGCACCACCATCCAGTTTAACCACATTACACACAGCATTGCTCTATGCAGTTGAAGAGACGAAGAGAAATAAAAGTAGAACAACTTTTGTAACATTCGATCAGCCTGCTTATTTCAAAGCTAACTCTATCATTGTGCAGTCGGACAATCCTAAATTTAGGAATATTGCTGAGAGATTAGGAGGGTTTCATTTATTGTATCATATATGGGCGCCATTGGCTTTATCATGGATGGGAGTGGTTTGAAAGATCTTTGGGCTACTTCATACGCTACACAATCAGTGAAGAAAATGTCTGAAGGGCTTTCAGCAGAGCTTTACGTGCTCACATATTAACTTTCACTGCTATAGAAATTCATATTTTGAAAACAAGTAATACAACTGCGACTGATGAAATTGAGAAACAAGTGAAAATGTTGTTCGAAAAATTACAAAATTTCCTTTTTAAAATTCATCCAATTTTTGACTTTTCTATTTTTCATATTAGTTCTAGCCTCCATTGAAGAATCTCCTTCGGTAGCACATCAGATTAGAAAACCGACCATCGTTTTACCCAAACTGTCCGTTCCCAACTAACTCAACATTATATGGTAGGGTTCGATGTAATAAATGCAATACAATAACAAAACGAGTAGAGAGTCCAACTCTGGCGAATATCTGCTAGATGTTTGGTTCGGCGTTCAGTTAGTCATTTCATCGAGCGCCAAATTTAAAATTTGTTGGTATTGCGCTACTAAAGAAATACGCTGTTTATCAGTATACAAATTCACTTTCGAGAACGATAAAGTACATAATTTGGACTAGAATTTTGTTTAAAGCTTTTTCTTACTGAACCTTCTAATTTCGCGAAAATATGAGAAACACCGTATTTTTCTCTATATTTTCAAGAATTTTTCAATGTTCCTGAAAATTTGAACACCTGCATTTTTGACCATATGTGTCTCTCTTTATAACAATCAACATATCAAAAATTCAGATCTTTCCGAGAAAAAGTGATTTCAGCCCTTCCATTACTGCACTATAGGTTGTTTCCTTATGCAGTTATTCCACTGTTTCTATTTTAAACCGATATATTCAGTGATAAATCTTAATTGCACAGTTATTTTTAATTCGATGAATATACCGAACAATAATTCACCATTGTAAGTGAATGTTCATTTGTTCTTATCGACCAAAATATTCCGAAATTATTCATTATCTCTTTCATTGCGGATAATAAAATAACTGATTTATATGTGGAGTGCTGCCCGTGCTGTGGGTCAATGAATTGGAGATATATCAGAATGGTTTCTGTGGTCTTATATAAATAATAGCCAAATATCCTTTGAAGATTTGCGAAAGTAGCTAATTATTCTTTTATTGAAATTATTCAACTGAAAAGTTAACATAATCTTATCAACAAAAAGTACGCCGATAGGCTAATTTTGTGAGATGAAACTTCGACCTTAAATTTTGTGCTATGAAAAATGATCACATTTTGAAACCATTGCTTTACGTCCACGTACAAATTGAAGATTAAACAGAAATTCACCAGGGGATGATGAGAATATTCTGAGTTTCCTTACCAAGATGATTCAATAATTCGTGAATAATGCAATTCTGCAATTGCACCTATATTTATTTAGTTGAACTAGTTTATCAAGGAATAAAGTTAACCATCTTATTTACCTGTCAAACTGATACGCGGATGTTAACAAAACCGGCATAAATGGAGGTTATTAATAACTTGCATATTCTGTGATTTTGTCATCGTAGCATTTTATCAAGGGCACATATATGAGTGTTTTCATTTATGTGAGGAAGTCAAAGAAGTTGATTAAATACGAGGCATGTTTCTTAAGTAAGTACCGTTTTACGATTCCGCCGCCGTAGCGCTACGGTCGGTATTCCGCGCATGCACGCACCTACATCTCTTGTCTACGCACTGACGCCTTTACAGTCTGATTCTTCATTGTATACGTTGTTTACTGAGTGTTTAAGATGCCTCCGACAATCGTGAGTCCCGCTGATTGTGAAGTACGGGATATTATACGATTTCTTAGTGCTAAAGGCGTAAAACCGATCGATATTCATCGTGTGTGTTTTTCCGCGTACGGGAGCTAATTTCAATAAAATGTTATACAGGGTGTGCAATTTACAATGAATTTGCGATCGATTGATAAACAGGGTGTGCAATTTACAATTTCTTTCGGGATTTTTTGCGTGCTTTTGTTTTTTTGTGCTCCTTCGAGGTTTTTAGCTTTCCTTCGAGTTTTCTTTCGCGCTTTCGATTTTATGTCTCCTTCAGGATTTTTTGGGTTCCTTTGGATATTTTGCGTTCTTTTTCGTGTTTCTTCGGTTTTTTCTTCGGTTTTCTTTTTTCGCGTTCTTTCGAGTTTCTTTGCTTTCAACGGGTTTTTTGCTGAGTAACCGGAAGATTTATAAATTTGAAATTGGTATTATTAGTGATTCAGAATAGGGTGCTAGGTACCTGAGGTGTTTTAGTTCATATAGAAGTTGCAAAAATTATTGATTCCCAAAAGTTTCTTTAAACTATAGTTTCGTGTTTCTGTGCGCTCCATTGATCTATGGTCTGTATTGATCTATGGGCTCATTGAACTACTGGCTTATGGATCTACTGACCTATAGATCTACAGGCCTACTACTACTACTACTGCTTACAAGTATTTTTCTAATTTCAACAAACATCTGCTTTCCTGAAGGTTATTGATATATGACGCATTCTGAAATTTCATCTTCGTATAGACCCATTGAAGAATATGGGAGTTTCTTTTGTCAAGCTTCTTCTATTTCAGTAAAAAATGTAAAAAGAATTGCGGACATTCCAAGAAAATGAAAATGAAACGATGGTATAAAAATATTCACCTTTGAAAGCATTGCACAGCTTAATGACGCCATTCTTAAATTCCTCCTTGACTATGCGCAATTGAACAGCAACCCACTCTTCATTTTACGTCAGCCAGCATCAACTTGAAGTGGAAATTGAAAGTAGTGACACCTACCTCACACAGAGCTATGTATTTCCCCAAGAAGAAGGTACTTTCCTAGCTAGTCAAGATCAGATAGTATCTACTAATATTCCTCAAACATATAACGCGGCAGCGAGTAGACATTACCAACAGCATTTTCACAATTATATCGCACGCCACATATCCTTCCTAACCGATAGCGGATGAAAATAATTCAAGATCTATTGTGATTTGAACATTGAAAGAGATGCCGAGCATGACCGACAACTTGATGATGGTGTGGGATAAGGAAGCGAAGACTGCTCTGATGATAGATTTCTCAGTGCTTCAGAATCACAACCCTACCAACTCCTATTGGGAGAAGAAAACAAAATAGGACACGCTTGCCGAATATATGAAGGATATGAATCAGTTATAAAAGGGCTCGTCCCAAGAACAACTAATTAATATTTGAAAAATCTGAGCCTGGCGCAACTATGCAAATGACGGTTATTCTTGGAACGTTAAATATAAAAAAGGTTTTGTACCCTCATCAACGAACAAGATTGGGCTTCGCGAAAATGATACTACAAAAATTAAGAAAGAAATATGCAGATTTCAGTTCTAAAAGGATACACTTCTTTTCTCCTCTTTCTGTCATATCTCGAAACCATAACAGTGCATGCACCACATCCTCCTTCTCCACATCCAAGTTTTGTACCACATAAGTTTACTGTGAATTGGTTAAGGAAAACAAAGAATCATATACCTATAGGATAAACATAAGTAGAATATCAATCTTTAACTTTTAACTAAGAAATGATCTTTCGTTATACCAACATTTCTGATATTTTCTTATATCTAGCCAAAATTGTTCTCAATTAAAAAACTAAAACTTGAGTATGTGTGGCTAGCCGACCGTATACCTTCCATATTCCGAAGGAGATTAGTTGAAGTTAACATGATTCCAGAATAGGTTAATTGATCTAACATTTTGGTAGAGATCGTTATTGTACTAGATCTTACGAATACTTCAGCGGTTATAAGTACCTGGAAATCCACTAAATTTCGATTGTATCTTGTGGATATTGATATTTAGAATTTATTCGAGTTTCCGCATTGTACCATTTCATTGAAGAAAGCTTTTAGCTTTAATAAATAAAGTTTCAAGGTACAAGAGCCTACTTGAAAGAAGATATCAAGTTCTTCATGGTTTCGATGGTGTCTCAAGTTCGAGTGCCTATTAGACGTTTCTGGAGAACAAGACATTTGAAATCTGAAAATGGGGAATAGGATATTGTTCGAAGTTCTCTACAGAGCTAAAATATTTTCGAGTGCCTTAATTTTTTATGGTGTACGTAGAGTCAAATTGATTGCATCCAAAAAAATTCAATGAATATTCTTTCGAAACTATGGGAACACTCTGTACCCATAGAAGATAAATTATCTGTTAATAATTCACAAGTGTCAGGTGTTATTGTTATTCGTTATCTTCATTTCTCGATTCAACAAAATGAACCGTTATTCTAATTACGAAATTCTGGATCTATTTTATATACATGGTGAATGTGACAGAATTATTAGTAGAACCTGCCGGGCCTTCAACGAGAAGTACCTTCCATGACGGAGAAGATCTTCAGAAAATATTTTTCAAACTTTCAAAGTTTTGGATATGTAAGAGCACCTAAGGAATACAAAAGAAGGGTAGTTAATGATGAGGAAAATGAAATTATTGTTTTGAATTATTTCGAATCGAATGAAAATGCATCTATTCGAAGTGCAGCTCATGAAATCGATGCAGACAGAAATTCAGTGCACCGAATTTTGAAGAAACACAACATGCATGACTCAAATATGAGAAAGTTCATGCATCAGAGAATATTCAGAAAATGTGAGCAAAACATCAGCGACTCGCAATTCGGATTCAGACAAGGCCTGGGAACTCGAGAAGCATTAGTAGCAACACAAGTACTGATACAAAACTGCCACGATCAGCGGAAAGATGTATGCCTATGCTTCATAGACTTCGAGAAGGCCTTTGACAGAGTTCAACATCATAAATTACTAACAATTCTGAGGCAAATGGATATAGACGGCAAAGATATTCGCTGCATTGAAAATCTCTATCTGAAACAATCTGCTCACATAAAGATCGATGGAGAACAAAGCAATAATGTTGAAATCTGCAGAGGAGTTCGGCAAGGGTGTGTTCTCTCACCTCTGTTATTCAATTTGTATTCTGAGAACATCTTCCAAGGAGCACTTGAGGACGTTGAGAGGGGTATTAAAGTCAACGGAACATGGATTAATAACATTCGCTACGCGGACGACACGGTCTTAATTGCTGACAATATGAATGATCTTCAATACCTTATCGACGTAGTAGGACAACACAGCGAGAGAATGGGCCTTAAAATAAATGCCAAAAAAACAAAATATATGGTCATTACTCGTCAACCAGACAGACTCAATAATGCAAAACTAACACCTGATGGGTCATTAATTGAGCGTGTAAATAAGTTTAAATACCTTGGAGTATGACTCACTGAAGACTGGACATCTGACCTAGAAATAAAATGTCGTATAGAAAATGCCCGCAACACATTCATGATATTTAAACGTATTCTTACCAATGCGGACTTTAACCTAAACCTGAGAGTGAGATTTGTGAGGTGTTACATCTGTTCGGTGTTACTGTACGGTGTGGAGAGCTGGACACTAAAGTCACAATGAATAGAATAGAAGCCTTCGAGATGTGGATATATCGCAGAATACTAAAAATCCCATGGACGGCCCGAGTGACCAACGAAAATGTCCTACGAAGAATATAGTAAATAAAGAACGTGAATTGCTGCTGACGATCAAAAAAAGAAAAACTGCATACTTAGGGCATATAATGCGAAACCCGAAATACCAGCTTCTACAATTGATTATCGAGGGAAAGATTGAAGGAAGGAGAGGAATGGGAAGAAAGAGGATGTCATGGCTACGTAACATAAGACAGTGGACGGGCTTGCGAACAATGGAAAGCCTAATACATACAGCTAGAGACGGGATAGAAATGAATCGTGTGGTCGCAAACATTCATTAGTGAATATGCATTAGAAGAAGAAGAAGAATGCATCAGAACCAGGTGACTACATAAAAAGGTTAAATTTTTGTAGAGGAATATTAGAAGAAGATCATTTGGACAGACGAAGCAAAATACAATAATGAAGGACTATTTAATAGAAAGAATTGCCACATTTGGAGAAGTAAAAATCCTCATAGAAAAAGACAAAGAAACCGCCAGAACAAATTTAGTTTCAATGTGTTTGCTCTTCTGATGAACAATAAAGTGTGGTACTATATTTATGAAGAAAATTTAAATACAGAAAAATTTTTGGAAATATTGAGAAATTTTATTTCTGAGTTTTTGGATGAACTGCCGTTGAGTATATCGACTACTGCACATTATCAATTGGATGGGGCTCCGGCACATAGTTCGCACGAGGTGTCTGACGAAATGAATGCTATGTTTGGTAATCGGTGGATCAGATGCCGTTCTTCACTGTTTTGGCCCCCACGATCTCCCGATCTTACTCCCTTAGAATTTTATTTATGGGGTAGAATAAAATACATAGTCTACGAATGTCTATGAAGCAAAGAAGATTTGAAATGGCGTGTGGAGGATGCTTTCCACTCACTAAAGGGAGAGGAAATTGAGCGAGCGACTAACCGAGTTGTTTCAAGACGTATTCGAAAGGGTGTGGACCAAAATGGTAACCATATTTAAACTCTTACCTGATCATTTATTTTGTTAATTTGAGTTTTGAAATGTATTTTATTATCATAATTTAATTATAATTATAATTCGGTGTACAGAAGTAGCGAATCTATTCAATGTGATTCCTATTGAAGAGATGAATTCTCATTCGCTTCGAAATAAGTCGAATTACTAATTGCATCAACTGCCCTTTCTGTATTCTTTAGGGGCTCTTACATTCCAAAATTTGGAAAGTTTGAAAAATCTTTTCAGAAATTGTAAAAAAAATGGGGATACTTCTCATTGGACACTCAACATTTTGTGTCATCCACCATGGATTTGAAATAAACAATATCATTAAGTGCATTCAAATGTATATTGCGTATACGATTGAAAAAATACAATATAAGAAATAAATCCAGAATCTCATTATTAGAATAGCAACGATTCATTTTTTGAAATAAAAAAATATCATAACGACTAACAGTAAGACCTGTCTGACACTTGTGAATTATAAATGAGATGATTTATCTTTTATGCTCATAGAATATCCTTATGAAACAGATTCGAAGAATTTGACTCTACGTACTACATAAATCCTGAAAATCTCAAATAACTCAGAAATAATCGAATTTAGGAGCATAATCATGTGAGAAAACTATCGATATTTTTGATCGCAGAATCCAACACAATTATAAAATAAATTAGAAAGCACTGACGTGAGGTCAGATTGCTTAGGCGCTCTTGTTGAGCTACTTACGAGTAAATATTCAAATCATAACAAATCTTTAAGCACTCTGATCACGTGAATAATAGTCTTTTCTCGTACTATGGGACAATGTGATGCAAGTATGAACGCCTAATGAATGAACAAACCTATATCTCAAATTAAAAATAACTACACTGTAAAAAATAAAATTCTGCGCTCAAACTCCTCAGGAGTTTGAGAATTTTTTTTCAATCAAACCATTTTAATTTGAATTCATCTAAAATTGATTACGCCAAATGAACTATTTTTCTTGATTAAAACAACCTAGTTGATTATAGAGAACAGCTAAAACATTCGCCTGAAACTTTTTACATTTCAGCGAAATGAAAGAAACAACTGATTCAACATAAACATACAATTACAAGAAATTGTTTATGCACTTGTCTCAATATCCATAATTGATTGATACAAATACATTATTCTAAATAGGTTTTAACGAAACCATTCGTTCGTTTCATTTTTATTTGTTCAATAGAACGAAGGTACGGTTGTCGTAAATTCTGTCAGTTGATGCAACGACTACAGTTTCTTGAGACAAGAATCTCGTGAGATTATATTATTCGCCTCATTTACTTGAAGAAAACTATAAATATTTGAATAAAATTGAACATATAATTGTTGCAATATGAAGTGACATTTGTAAAAAAATATTGCGTAATTGATTTAATAAAACGAATTAATTGTAGCAATTTTTTTATATTGGCTGCAATTAAATCAAAACTCTATCTCTTTTATATTGAATATATCCCATTTAAATGCAATTATTTGTGCATTTTACTCACAATATTACTGTATCCGGTGATAAAGATGACATAATAATAATAATAATAATAGATTTATTGCAGAGTAATCATACAATTTTAGAAAACATTAAACAGAGAAAAATTACTGCAAAAGGACTTACGTCATGGAATACATGATGCAAAGCTAATTAAAGAATATGAGAAGTGGGGCTTAAATGTCAACTTAGAGAAAACCAAATATCTTTGTGTTGGTGGAGAACCGGGTGATCTGGTATTGGATGATAACAGGGATGAGATGATAACCCACTGCCTGGACTATAGCTTTTGTAGCGGCACTCTGTCAGCGGCAGGGGAGTGTATAGGGATCTCTTGGCGGCACTCTATATAGCCACGCATAGCTTAGTTCACAGAGCTTCGGTGGCCTAGAGGTTTGCGCTCAAGTTTCACACCGACTAGGTACTAGGTGCCGGGTTCAACTCTCGGCGGCCCCCTCAAAACTTCTAACCCCTGCGTCTATGGCATGGCGCACACAAGCCATACTGATGAGTCCAAATGTGTGCGCCAGGGACGAAACGCATAAGTAGGGATATAAATTCCTTCGATTCTACATTGGTGACCCCGACGTGATGGGAACAGTTGTCTTAACGACGTGTCTTGGAAATGCAGACGGTTGACGCTTGACGCTTGAGGTATACTCGCTCCCTCTCTGCAACTACCAACGAAACTCTAGACGCCTTTCCCATTCCGTACAATATTCATGGTCTGCCGCGGTATTGCGGTATTTATTGATATAAAAGAGAAATTATTGTTCTGTGAAGAAAAATAATGATTACATACAAATGTTTTTTTTTTTTGTTTTATCAAATTATTCCTTTGCTAATGTCAAAAACCCTTCAATTTAGCTCAAATCAATCAGTTTCTTAACCCAAGAAACTTTCACTTGACATAAGAGATATTATCATTTTTATCGACTGAATTCTCGACCCATTCAACTAAGATCCTTTAAATCAACTACAAATCGAGTTTCAGTGAAATGTAATATTTATTTACATGAAACCAAAATTTTTATTCTACGAAAAGTATCAATAGTTACATACTAATTAATATTACCTTTGGATAAAATTTTTTTACCACCTGAGTCAAAAACTCTGAGCTTGGTTGAAACTAATCAGTTTCTTAACTCAAGAAACTTTTATTTAGGGTAAACGCCATTCTCAACCGTAGAGGGCGGTAGGGTCAAGTACTTTATGCATTTGGCTGTATTCAAACGTACGGAGTACTTGAGACAAATTAATATGGTTTGAGATGAGGAACTATTTTTGTTCAGTGTACTATAATTCCCCCAAGTTTTCCTAAAAATTCCCTTTGTCAAAACTTATGTCTTTTCTGAATTTTGACAACGTATATTATTTCAGCCACCGAGATTGAATTCTATCACTATGATTTCCCGTTATGAAAAATTTTGATTAATATTACGCCAACTGACACTGATTAATGAGTCCGGCATTTGTTAATCGAATATCGATCTGTGATGACCATCGTTCAAAGTAAATCATCGGGACGTATGTCATTTCTCTTTTCTCTGGAGTAAATTCAAAAAATGATCATATTATCTTTAGATGGAAAAGAGCTACGACAATGAAATTTGAGGATAAGTAAGATATCGATCACCTCAACATATTCATTTTTATTGAAATCCGAAAAATATCTTATGAGATAGTGAGGATTAAAAAATTTTTTTTTGGGAATTCTTTAAAAGTTTTCTAGCGTGACGATTTTGCGAAATTTCACCAGCTGTTTTGTTTCAGTCTTCCTCAACAATATTTCAAGTATCAATTTGATCGGATAGATATTCTAGTAGTTATTGAGCAAACAAAATTTCAGATGCTCTTAATCCTGAACCATTCGACAGATTTGGCCCAATAACGAACTTGACCGACATATTTGGACAATTAACCTATTCTGAAAATATGAAAACTCTAGCTGATTCCTTCTGGATGCTAGAGAGGTTACGGCCGGCTGGACAGACTCAACTTTCGCCACGAATTCTTCATCAGGGAGTCGAACCCAATCGATTGAGACCATTTTCGGCTCGATATTCCAAAATTACAGACATTCGGGCAAAATGATAGTCACTCGCCAAAAATAGGGTTCTAATTTGAAAAACCGAAGTTATGGCCAATTTAAGATCACAATTTTCAACACAAAATTTGAAACACCCTGTAATGATATTTTTGAAATCCAAAAGATGCATGACCTTTTCACATCCTTCCTCTTCGATGTTGTAAAAACGGTTTACGTTCAGGATATTTAAAAATAGAATAATGAACATATTACTGAATGAACATATTTTACTTTTTTTCCCGTTATTTTTGGATATTTTGGAAATTATTCGATTTAATACAATGGTTTTAACAGAAATGTATTCACTATTGAATACTCGATCATACCAGCAATGGAAAACTTGAAAAAAATATTTTTCGTCGAATTTATTTTTACTCGTTGTATAACCGGAAGTTTCTGGGCTTCGAAAATGTTTTAGCTCTGGGGAGAACTTTGAACAATATTATAATCCCAATTTTCAGATTTCAGATATATCTAGTTCTCCAGAAACGTCTAATAAGCGCTCGAACTTGAGACACCCAGTATACTATCTTGACAGATTCGAATCTGAATTGTACGTCTCGAACATCGATGTTCAGATTTAATAGGAATGCCAGTACCAAGAACCATAAAACTTGAAATATAACTAGGAAAAATGCTGTAATGAGCCAGGTACTGCTCTATAGCAAATATCAATAAGAATTTTCCGTTAAGCTACAAACTCAATGAATTATCTCTTCCAACTTGAACCCATTTCGTATAAACAGGGGTAAATATTTAAATCAGTTTAAAATGTGAAAACACATATGAATAAAAGGATACATTTGTTCCTGAGATAATACAGAAGTGTCCATTCGGGATCCACATTACGTTCTTCCACCTGAAAGTAAAATAGAAATCACAAATTTCAAGGAAAAATTAATGAACACAATATTATCTGCATGTCATTTTTCGAAAAATTATGTGTAATCTGATCAATAGTTCAATATTTTATAGAAGTATTTCCTCATATATGTCTTGTAATTTTGAAAAATGGTAACTAGCTTGTAACATCGTAAAGGAAACGTTTTTACTTAATTTCATTCGTGTTGAAACTTTGATATGGAGAGCTTATTCATAAGACTCTTAAATGAAGTAAACAAAGAGACAGCATGCCAATATTTATTATGGAATAACAGTGGTGACCAAATATTTGATATTTCCGTGAAGTATTAATTGGGCCTCAGTTGATAACAAGACATTGAGTTATTTTCCATGATTTATAACTGCCAGATTCGTGATGAAATAATCCATTCACTTTCTCTGAGAACTACAATTAAGAAGTGATATCTGGATATAAAAATATTATTGAAAAACGCTATTCGATTATTGGTAGGAAAATTTCATGTTTGCTGAAAGCATGTGCGAATATGCATTTTGTACATCAGCATAAAAGGTGTTCATAAATTATAAAGCAAACGGGGTTTAAACATAGAAAAAAACACCGGTAGCACTCCGGGAGTGCCGGCAGAAGTGAAAACTTCAATATTAACGTTGTGCATTTTTGATATTTTGGAATCGTTAGAGAATAATTTTGTTTGAATTGCTTTCATTATCAGTATAAAAGTGCTATTATTTATGTGGTGGAATACAATATTCATTCATTGCGCTATCGTACACAAAAATGACAATAGGTTTGTTCGGGTGGCAGTTCCCAGTTGTACTGGGGTCACAGAGAACCAGGTTCTGTAACTCTTGGAATCGTCGCAAGTTGTTCTATGACACGAACGGGTGAGAACAGGTGGGAACAGATAATTTCAAAACGATTTCGTTAAGTGCATAGATAAGTGAAAGTAAGGTTATGTTGTACATCATGGACATTGAACTCAAAATACCATATAGGTATCCATATAGAGTTCAATGATCATGGATCATATCATGGATAGTGTTAAAAAGATATTGAATAAGTTATTGTGTTATTAATACGGTAAATACTTTAGAAATTACAAATATTAAAATTGAACAATTTTTTTTGTCATAAATAAATAAACATAAACATATCCATATAAATAACTGTAAATATAATTTATATGTAATGAAATATTCAAAGAAATGATTTAATTTAATTATAATTTGAAATTTCAATACATGTGGTAGTGGTCATCAGTGGAGAAATTATTTTTGTTAGTTCATATCAGGATAAACTGTGAATTTCATTGTAATTTTGGTGGAAACTGTGTACAGAAAATTTTATATAATAGAATTAGGTAATTGTATATGGAATTGGTGGCATTTGGGGAATAAATAAAAATATTTCCTTACAATTTTCATAGCTTTGTAATTATTTTTTAGATAAGAATTGTTTTAACAAGTCGTTGTGTTCTTGAAAGAGGTCATTCCTCCGTTTCCTTCCTAAATTTTCAATACATTTTGAGTGGTTAAAAAATAAAGATACTACAGTCACGAAATAACAAAAATAAATATATAGTATATAAATACGAAATATCGTATATCTTACATACTTTGATCAACAATTATGCAATTGTTTTATTCATCTATTGCAAATGATCCTTCCTCTTCTTTGAGATAACAAAAATTTTGAGAAGCTATTATAACGAATTGAATAAAAATTTATACTCCCACAACATCAAATATACTCAAAAACAGCTATGCGAATATCCTAGTCACCAAATATATAACTTAATTGTCAATTAGAACTACTAAAAACTTGAATCACCGATGATTTGAATTTACCGCTTCTTCTGTTGTACCTTGTACCATCTCTAGATCAGGAACCGTCAGAATAGTAACGAACAGTTCCGAAATCAAGTGTTCCGACCACACGAACGACAAGGAACTCCTTTTCCGTCCCAGACGAACGGGTGGGAACCACAAATTACCAAAAATTACAGTTCCGAACTGCCACGCGAACAAACCTAATTTATATTACATTAACATACACAAACATTCGCACAAGCACCCTGTACCGCCTAAACGAAACAGCACACGCAGGCAAGGTAGAAAGAGTGGGGGGTATTATTCCCTCTCCTAATCCTCGATCTTACGTTTTTTCGATCAGCATCACGTGACCCTGACGCGAGTTTGGATGTTTTTACCCATACAAGAGAGTGCTCAGCGCCGCTAAAGAAGTTTTCACTTCAAAAAACTTCACATATTATCTCACCAAAAATATCAATTAATTTTTAATGTGATTAAGTGTTGAGTTGTGAAAATCTTTCAATTCCGATCGAGTGGTCCTAAAATACTGTTTGACATATCGAAAAAACCGATGGAATTGGAGATATGCATTTTCTGTACTAATATCTTGTGCATAAACCCATTTCACAATTCGAAGAAGAAAAACGTGAATTCATCACGTTTCCACTCAATTCGGAACAACACTATACTGAGTGTTTTCAAGTTGTTCTACTCTGTTGCAGAAATAAACAAGAGCCATACGCCTGAACCCTCGAGTTTGTAATATTTCATTCATGAGATATTCGTCGCATCTCGACAGTTCGTGAATATATGGAATTTATTTAGATCAAGTCTATTTTGAACATTACACACATAGTTTGTTAATCTTGATTGATTTCACCAGAATGCATCCTATCTCTCGAGATAAAAATTACAAAAGTCCCCGACATTTCCAGAATGAATTTTATGAGTTCTATTTTAGAGAAATGGTCACTATAATACAGAGTGAGTCTTTGACCACTGCTTCAATTTTAACGATAGACTCTTGACGTCAAAAGAAATATTTTTTTCTTATAACATTTTTCCGAATTTGGCCCCGTTCAAAAGATATAGGGTGTTGACATCTCATAAAAAAATTGCATTTTCACCTGTAATATTCGACGACAAAATTAATTAAATGATCTCCTGTAGAAGGTTTTTGACAACAGTCATGCATATTTTGGCATCAATAGATTTATTCCTTTTGACTACTTTCTGACTACTACTGTACAGATTGGTTAAATTGCATAGAAAACAAATATCGCTTGAACTAAAGGTCCGTATCTTGTTATTCCTGAAATCATTAGTATTTTTTGCAGATAAAATCATTCGTCATCTTTCCTCCTAAATTGCACCATTCTTGAGATAATTGAAGTTGGAAAGAATTAAATCGATATAATTTTGTCCAAATTTTCTGATATTGCCAAATCCAACTCTGTGCTGAAATGATTCAATAATCAGATTTGTTCAATGTTGCCATATTTTTTGTCATTATTGAATATTTCTACAAAAGGTTGGGGAAATCTCTCCAGTCTATGGTTCCACCACTAAACACTATAGATGAAATTAAACACTGAACAATATTTGTCTTGAATTCACATCAAAATCTAAATTTCCATTTGCTGTTTTCATTATTAATGATGTCTAGCACCTTGTTTATTCAAGAGTAATATTCCATAATAAATATACAAAAAGATTTCCATCACTCACATAGGTACTTCGGTATATTCTCATGACCGTTGAAATAGGTAATGTATTTTCTGTCAGGATCTGTTAAATTGAAGACTTGTCTTTATGAACAGCTGTTTCTTTATAGCTTCAGACTTTCAGGATTCATCAAATTATATCTATTCTAACATAAGAATGCTTCGAATTAAGCTCATATGAGTTTTAAAAACTTCGAACCCAGTCTCCTAGATTTGTTTTGTACCTTTATAAAAGATTTTTCTTATCTTTATTTCATACATCGATTCAACCTGGTTCACAAACTTAGGATATAATAGAATTTGACTTAGTTTTACTATTTCCGAATGTTTGTTATCATGCATGGTTAATTAAAATTTAATCAATATTGAAACTGGAAGCTATAGGCTCATAAACAAGAAAGATTAGAATAGAAATATATTTTCTGACTATAATCAATTCATACTGAATTGAATAATTTCAAGCTATCGGAATCATTATTATTATTTTGTTATAATATTTTCCACATTTTTTAAAGTACAAAAAACTGTTGACAGTTTCAAACAGAATCAAAACAACAAGGAACCACAGAACACTATTTTATTGGGAACTACCCTCCACAGAGACGTTATAATAACATTTCAATGTGATAATAATTCACTCTAGTTATTCTGAGGAAAATTATTAATAAAGATCAATAATGGTTACAGATATTAACTTTCATTTAAAAAATTATTAATTTTTTCTCCCTGGAGTTCGGTAATAAATTAATATTCTATGGTTAGGTATTAAAATTTGACATAATCTATGAATAATCATTATTCAATATTTCTGTTTTTGTTTACATGATTAAAACAGATATTCTGATTATAAAAACCAAAAATTTACGCATGTTCAGTAATTAATTATAGTCTAAACAGAATAGATTCATACTAATGATCTAAAAAAATTTTTTTATTAAAGAACACGTAGTTGGTTTTTCGGAATCAAATTTAGGTGATCAAACTCAATTTCTTCGGGCGAGTAAAATTGCACACCTAAATCTGGGAATACTTGTAATCTATCTAAATAAATTGTTATTGGGATTCTATTCAGTAGAGAAAGAACTGATTTCTGTCAAGGAGAAGAAACTTCAGCAATATCAGTGTTTGGAAAATCATAGATGATTTTTTCTGGTTTTGAGTGATAAAAAAGCAAATTGACAACCTCTTTCCTTGGAAGTTTTCATAGAAATGATGGTTTTCATGAATTGGAAATTTTATGAAGAAAATTACAAATGTACGATGATAGCATCCAATAATTCTGGGGTTTTTTTGCAATTTCTCACTAGAAAGGGATGGTTCGTAATCTTGAAGTAGAAAGAAATTATAGTAGAACAACAAAAATTTTTTTATGGTGTTGAATTTTTTTTACCAGAAAATTAGTATTTTGTATCGTCCTTCTGGATATGGACCTCATCGGATGAAACATGAGTGAGTGAAATAATGTTTTTAATCAATCCAGATTCATTAGTGGAAGGTATTTTTCGTTCTATCTAAACTGGACTACAGAGGGGTATTTGCCCAATGTGAAAACTTAAAATGCTTATAACTTTTTAACGCAGCTGAATATAGAAAAACCGTAATGGAAAAAGTGTTTCTTTTGATCTCAAGAACCTATGGTTAAAATTAACGCAGTGGTCAAAGACTCACCCTGTATATATATATTCAAACTTATGTGGTGCCTTTCAAGCAGTCGCACTGTTTCAGAGTCCTGGAAAAACCTCAGAACAAGCGCGGAAAGGTTTCAAACACCACGACAATGGTTAATTACTTCAGCTTCGATATTGACGAAGTTAATTCTTTCATTCCAAATAGAAAAACTTTCTCATATTTACTTGTAATAATGGAAAACTATAGAAGAAATTTTTTCCGAATTCTGGATTTTTTAATGAATTCTGTACCTTTCCATCATTTTGCTTTCCAATGAAAAAAAAAAATCATTTTTTCAACGCGATCTCATTTCTGTTCTGAATTTCTTTTCAAATCGTAGCGATTTCACGATTCCAATGTCAATATATCAGACGCAACACAGCGAAATAGTGAAATTTTAACTTCCACTTCACTATTAATCTGCTGTTTCGCCACTAACTGCAGCATCTTCAGGCCTGGGTGTACAAAAAACAAACATTGACGAAATGATTTAAAATATAAGATAGCTAAAGAGCCTGTCAAACCTCATCTCTACAGATGGCATGACTTGAACACAAACAAAAAAATGAATTCTCACTTTCTTATATTATTCTACACAAATTCCCTAATTTATCAGATATTTCTCGTGTGATTCGACGCTCCACCTAGATTGAATTATTTATTCGACATCAACAGATGATTTGATTAGGATCTGGGTTGTTTTCCAGTGTTTAATGCAGCACCCGATTTGAATTCATTTATCCATAATTATACAGGGTGTCTCAAGTTCTAGTGCCTATCAGACGTTTCTGGAGAACTAGACATATTTGAAATCTGAAAATTGGGATTATGATTTTGTTCGAAGTTCTCTACAGAGCTGAAATATTTTCGAAGCCTAAAAACTTCCGGATATACGGGAGTGAAAATAAATTCGACGAAAAAATTTGTTTTCAAGTTTTCCATTCCTGGTATGATCGAGTATTCAATAGTGAATGCATTTATGTTAAAACAATAGCATTGAATCGAATAGTTTTCAAAATATCCAAAAAAAACTTGAAAAAAAGTCAAATATGTTCGTCAACAATATATTCATTATTCTTATTTTAAATATCCTGAGCGTAAACCGTTTTTACAACATCGAAGAGGAAGGATATGAAAAGGTCATGCATCTTTTGGATTTCAAAAATATCATCACAGGGTGTTTCAAATTTTATGTTGAAAATTGTGATCTTATATTGGCCTTAACTTCTGTGTTTCAAATTGGAACCCTATTTTTTATAATTGTGTTGGTTTCTGCGGTCGAAAATAATGATAGTTTTCTCACATGATTTTGCTCCTAAATTCAATAATTTCTGAGTTATTTGAGATTTTCTGGATTTATGGTCTACGTGGTCAAATTGATTGTATCTAAAAAAATTCAATGAATATTCTTTCGAAACCATGGGAACACTCTGTACCCATAGAAGATAAATTATCTGTTAATAATTCAACAGATGTTATTGTTATTCGTTATCTTCATTTCTCGATTTAACAAAATGAACCGTTATTCTAATTACGAAATTCTGGATCTAATTTATATACATGGTGAATGTGACAGAATTATTAGTAGAACCTGCCGGGCCTTCAACGAGAAGTATCCCCATTTACCTTGACGTAGAAGATCTTTAGAAAATATGTTTCAAACTTTCAAAGATTTAGATGTATAAGAGCCCCTTAAGAATACAAAAGAGGGGTAGTTGATGATGAGGAAAATGAAATTAGTGTTTTGACTTATTTCGAAGCGAATAAAAATCCATCTATTCGAAGTGCAGCTCATGAAATCTATTACGACAGAAATTCAGTGCACTGAATTTTGAAAAACCACAACATGCATGACTACTAATATGAGAAAGTTCATGCATACATAAAAAAAATATGACTACATAAAAAGGTTAAATTTTTGTAGAGGAATATTAGAAAAACTTGAAAATGATAAAAATTTTTCGAAAAAGATCATTTGGACTGACGAAGCAAAATTCAATGATGAATGCCTATTTAATAGAAAAAATTGCCACATTTGGAGAAGTGAAAATCCTCATAGAAAAAGACAAAGAAACCCCCAGAACAAATTTAGTTTTAATGTGTTTGCTCTTTTGGTGAACAATAAAGAGCGGTACTACATTTATGAAGAAAATTTAAATACAGAAAAATTTTTGGAAATCTTGAGAAATTTTGTTTCTGAGTTTTTGGATAAACTGCCGTTGAGTATGTCGACTACCGCATATTATCAATTGGATGGGTCTCCGGCACATAGTTCGTAGGAAGTGTCTGAAGAACTGAATGCAATGTTTGGTAATCGGTGGATCGGACGCCGTTCTTCACTGTTTTGGCCCCCACGATCTCCCGATGTTACTCTCTTAGATTTTTATTTATGGGGTAGAATAAAAAACTTAGTCAATGAATCTCCTACTGAAAGCAAAGAAGATTTGAAGCGGTGTGTGGAGGGTGCTTTCTACACACTGAAGGGGAAGGAAATTGAGCGAGCGACTAACCGAGGTGTTTCAAGACGTATTCGAAAGTGTGTGCTACAAAATGGTCACCATATTGAAACTCTTACCTGATCATATATTTTGTTAATTTGAGTTTTGAGAAGTATTTCTATTTTAATTTTCATAATTTGTTTTTAATCATAATTCGGTGTACTGAAGTAGCGAATCTATTTAATATGATTCTTATTGAAGGGATGAATTCTCATTCGCTTCGAAATAAGTCGAAATACTTATTTCATCAACTGCCCTTTTTTGTATTCTTTAGGGGCTCTTACATTCCAAATTTTGGAAAGTTTGAAACATCTTTTCAGAAATTGTAAAAAAAAATGGGGATACTTCTCATTGGATACTCAACATTTTGTGTCATCCTCCATTTGAAATAAACAATATCATTAAGTGCATTTGAATGTGTATAGCGTATACAAATGAAAAAATACAATATAAGAAATAAATCCAAAATCTCATTATTAGAATAACAACGATTCATTTTGTGAAATCAAAAAATTTCATTACGACTAACAATATGACCTGTCTGACACTTGTGGATAATAAATCTTCTATGCTCACAGAATATCCTTATGAATCAGATTCGAAGAATTTGACTCTACGTACTACATAAATCCAGAAAATCTCAAATAACTCAGAAATTATTGAATTTAGGAGCATAATCATGTGAGAAAACTATTATTATTATTTATTATTTTTGACCGCAGAATCCAACACAATTATAAAAAAATAGGGTTCTAATTTGATAAACAGAAGTTATGGCCAATTAAGGATTACAATTTTCTACACAAAATTTGAAACACCCTGTGATGATATTTTTGAAATCCAAAAGATGCATGACCTTTTCACATCCTTCCTCAATGATGTTGTAAAATCGGTTTACGCTCAGGATATTTAAAATAAGAATATTGAACATATTACTGACTGAACATAAATGACTTTTTTCCAGTTTTTTTTTTAATATTGTGAAAACTATTCAATTTAATACATTGGTTTCAACAGAAATGTATTCACTATTGAATACTCGATCAAATCAGGAATGGAAAACTTGAAAAAAAAAAATTTCGTCGAATTTATTTTCACTCCCTGTATAAAAAGAAGTTTTTGGGCTTCGAAAATATTTTAGCTCTGTAGAGAACTTCGAACAATATCATAATCCCAATTTTTAGATTTCAAATATGTCTAGTTCTCCAGAAACGACTAATAGGCACTCGAACTTGAGACACCCTGTACATGATCGACTTATTTTAAATATTACTTAATGCTAAAATATGTTTTCTTAGTGGAAGATCATTTTTTCTTTTTAATGAAAATCATTTCTACAATTTCCTCTCTGAGGAGATTTTTTACTTTGTAGAGTATTGCAACGATTTGCACGCCACTGACGTTATTCTCTTGCAGGCGCATAGACCCTAGAATCTTGGTTTGATATTTAACAATACAATACATATACACAAAGCTGAAGATATTTACATAAATTTTTTTTTCAAGAATTCCAGGGGGGTTATAAAGTAAGTGACAAACTAAAATGTGAAAAAAAAACGGAAAAAGCTGCTAATAAAAATAGCAGCAATAACAATACAATACATATATACAAAACAGAAAATATTTACATAAAATATTTTTCTAGGAACGCCAATGGGGTTTTTTACGCGACTTTAGAAATTTTTTTTTTGCTTTTGCCTTCATAGGATCCCCTAAAACATCGACAGAAATTTTATATGTAGTGTCGGTACCCCTCACAATAGCATTCACACGTTTGCACCAAAAGAATATACCACACCTCACAAACAATTTACAGGCAGAATTAGCCATTTCAGGATGTAATTCACAATGAATCGGTCTGAAATCCACCTTTGAACAGACTCTGGTATTTGTCTGGAATAGGAAATCTGTGTCGCTTAGAGGTTTTATCTTCACAATTTGGAACACAGCATTTAATTTTTAAACTAGGCATCTTTTCCATTTTATTATACATAATTATGTATTGGTAAATTTTTATAGAACTAAAATGAACTAGGCACTTGTCACTTTCTTAACTTTACTTCTTAACCACGTTGCTAGTGAAATGCAAATGACGTCTCGTATCGTAATGGCGACAATCACGTGGCCAGGACGTAAACAGAGATGCGAGCGCCTCATGCGGCGGTTTAAGAAGTTAAAATCGGTTCAAATTATCGAAATATTTAGTGAGAGAGTGGCCTATCTATGGGTTGTCTATGGTTCTATGTCGGTTATCGGTGTGCCGCGGAAGCTAACCTCGAACGGTCACCATTTTTTCTCTCTGTCGAGATCAGATGCCGGTCATCTCTGTGTAATTATTGAAATCAATATCTGAAAGTTTCTTTTTTGGGTCAGAGATTTGCGAAAAATACATAACTATCCTCGGTAAGTGTTTATTTCCTCCTAGGAACCGAAATTTTTGTTCTTTCAGGCACTTTAACATGAGAGCAAATTTTTGTATTGACTGCTTTCAATGACCCCACAACATGACTTCTTCTTGGTTCAATTTGTCAAGATAATGTAATTGGCGCTCTTGTTCACCTGAACAGAGTGCTTATCAATTTGCCCAAATGTCTGTGACTTTCGAATTTTTGGGCAAAAGTGGTATCAATCATTTTGTTTGAACCTACTGATGAATAATCCCTGGTCAAAATCGATTCTGTCCGTCCGTCCGTTCCGTGAACACGATAACTCTCGAACGGATGAAGTTAGAGAGTTGAAACTTTCAGAATAGGTTTGAGGTATAAATATCTCGGCTAAGTTCATTATTCGGTCAAATCGGCCGAATACGTTCGGCGTAACAAAAAAAAATTTTTTTTTCAAATGACACTGTTCAAATAAAAATTTTTTTATGGTGCAGTTTTATCAGACGTATACAAAAATACCACTCTCGACTTCGACAAGCTAATAGTTCTGGAGATATGATTTTTCAAAATTTAAATAATTGTTTTCATTTACTCAAGAGAAAATGAGAAATGTCATGAATTCCCCAGGGCTGTCATCGAAAGTTCATCGTCTCAGATCGATATTCGTTTGACGTATTCCGGAGTCCTCTATCAGTGTCAGTTGGCGTAATATTAATCAAAAAATTTTTCACAGAGAGAGAATTCGATGTCGATGACGTTGTCAAGATTCAGAAAAGCACTGACGTAAGTTTTTAGGAGAAGCAGCGGACAAAACTTGGGGGAAATTATTACTCGTTATCTTTGAATTGAGATATAGGTTTGTTCATTAGGTAGGTTCATTAGGCGTTCATATTTGCATCACATTGTCCCATTGTACGGAAAAAGACTATTGTTCACCTGATCAGACTGCTTATAGATTTATTATGGTTTGAATATTTACTCGTAGGTAGCTCAACAAGAGCGCCAAAGCAATCTGACCTCACGTCAGTGCTTTCTAATTTTTTTTTTACTATGATTTGTTCAATATTTGTCTAAAAGAAATCGAGAAGGAGCCTTGTTATACATGCACTTGCATTTTCTAATGTTCTTTCGTTCATCCTAATATAGCTCTTCCCTGGGGGCCAAATTACATCCTATTACGAGGCCAAAGACATATACTAGTTCAAGATTGAGATGCATTCCACGATAAGAGATTAAATCATATCCAGTCCCTGGTTCGAGCAGTATGTAATTGGAGCTTGTGGCATAACCACCTTTCCATGGAGCACATTCTTCAACTGGGATGAAAATTGGAGTCATCGAGTCGCTATCTGGAACATCTGTGTGGAAAATATACAACCCGTTTCTGGTCAACTGGCAGGCCATACCCTCTGGGACTTTATTTTGTATCTGGGAGCTGGGAGGAAGCTATCGACTAAGATAAGTCCCTAGTATTCTGTTTTACTTGGGAGATTGGACCTTCCTTAAAATTGTTATTTGTGAATTGTAGTTTTGTTGCTGGGATAATTGAGCCCACCCTGAGAGAATTATGAGTAGAGTCTCATGCTCGTTATTTAAAGTGGCACTTTGTCATGTTACAGTATCGTCAAATTATCAAAATTCTTTATATTACCTAATTCAAGCATCTGTACATTAATTCTTTCCTTCTTAAATAAAAATCTAAGCGAAAATTAAAACTCCAGTGCTATGGCAAAACACATCTAGGCATTGCTGACTGTGCTGTGCCGTTTCGCCAACACACGAGAGTTAATGTCAATGTTAGACAATGATCAGTAGCTGTAGAATTTTCATGTCGATTTCAAATAGAACTTCTATGATCTGAAATCCTTTGTTTCAACCATTGTTTTGTCATTCCATCGTAGTTTTTACCACATGATCCACAAGGAAAGGAATATTTTAGATTTGATGAGTTTTCTGCAGGTATTGGGTCCTTTAACCGTGAATAGATATTTCCCATTTTGTTTTCATCAGGGCATACTGTTTAGCCAAATTTTTTATTTTTGAACTAGCAACGGAAACGAACGTAAAAATCATAACATTGGTTAGGTCATATCTTTCCTTTTTTTCGAATTGTTATTATATAGATTGCTAACTCTTGATCGTATAATCCTATTCGTTAATTGTTGAGGGTAATTTTTTCTTTTTAAGATATCAATAACAATAACAACTTTTACTGTATTTCTTTCATTTGGTCTTTATAGCAGGGACGTGAATTTTAATGCTCTATCTATGAGACGTATAACAACAGACTTTTTCTGTTTATTGTCAAGACTGGATAGGTATTTCACATATTTTTGAGACCTGGTAGACTTTTGATATCTGGTTCTGATATGGGTCCCTTTATCAATCAGCCGGACATCTAGAAATCCAATGTTATTATTCATTCCCTGACACATTGTATATTTTAGGTTATTATAGTTGTTGGAAATATCTAGAATTGTCAGTTCCTTTCTTTCCTCTACTGATTATCATACCACAAAACCATCCAGATGTTAATAAAAATGTCAGAAAAATAATCAGTTCTAGATCTAGCGTTAAAACACACGAAAAATATCTACTGAAGAATTAAATAATTTCTGTATGTATTCAATTTATACTATTTGTAAAAGATGAGGTTTGAGAGACTCTTTAGCTATCTCAATTCTTCAGAATCATTTGTTGTCCAGTTCAGAAATTTGTATTTATTGAAAAAAATTTGTTTGTTATATGTACACACAGGCCTGAAGATGCTGCAGATCAGTGATGAAACGTAGCCGATAAATCATAATACATATTTCAGAAAGAATGATCTTCACCTCAAATAACAACAAGTTTTCAGTTTTTCAAAAGTTAACAAATGGATTATGCATTTCACCGTCTTGAGTAGCATGAATTATAACAGAATTCGGATACTACCCCGAAATTATCTCATTAAGTTCGATTGATATCTATTTTCTCGAATCTGGAGTAGATTCATTTTCTGTTATGAAATGAGACTGATGAATTCAGTTAACTAACATCATTCAATAGAATGATTGAGAAAATAATCTATGTCACTTCAATTTCCTAGAAACAAAATCTACACATAATATTTACCTTTTTTCCATTCACGAAGAAAACTAGAGTACTGACCCCTTTCAATTCATCAATCATATTGTAGATAATGCATATAGATAAACAACTATATTGAAGGTCCGAACTTCGACACTGTAAAACACAATATGATTGAACTTCTCTGAAGTACCGCATATATGCGTCTCTATGTGTATGCATACGTAAATTGATAAGTGATTTTTACTCAAGAGGATTGGAATTAGTTACTTTTATCTTTATTTAAGAATCTCTTGACAATATAGTTGATATACGCAGCGGCATTGTAACAGTTTTGTTTACTCTAGAATAACGATGAGAATTTAATTCGATAAACATAAATGAATATTACTTTGGAGGTAATCCGAATTTTCGGAAATAAAAACATTCATTATAAATGGCATTAGATTTAAATTTTCAGAAAAGCGGTCACGTGAAGTTAGAAGCTTTCATGCGATTGTTCTACATTCTCTTTTTATACTCTGGAATAGTGTTGAATGAATTAACCTATATCTCAAATCTCGAAGCTCTAGTTCTCTAAAATACCTTACATAATCAAGTCCTTTTTTCAAATATCTTATAATAATTGAAAATAAACATCAAATAACATCATATATTATTTCGCTTTTGGGGACAAATTTTTGATGATGGACCTCGTGTAACATTAAAATTAAACATGCGAAATAAAATTGAGAATGCAAAAGATCTTACATTGAAGAAACGAAATGCCTTTGAAAGTAAGATTAAAAAACATTATAATCTCTCTCAAATGTTGAAGACGGATATATCCAAGTTGGTACAACATGCCTTGGATGAAAATCACCATATAAAATGGAACGAAACATCTTTCATATCTATTGAATAAATCAGCCAACAATATATTTTCCACTCTATTTTCTCGATCAATCAAATAAAATACACTTTCTAATTACAGCTCAATATCAGGAACCAACGACTATAACCGCGAACTCTCCATCTGTCTAAAAACTAACCTCACCTTCTCGAACATCGAATACTAAACTAAAGTCATACTCTTGTTCTTGATTAAGCGGGCAGAGAACATACAGGGTGAGTCTTTGACCACTGCGTTAATTTTAACCATAGATTCTTGACGTCAAAAGAAACATTTTCTTCCTATAACATTTTTCCAAATTTGGCCCCGTTCAAAAGATATAGGGTGTTGAAATTTCATAAAAAATTGCATTTTCACCTGTGATATTCAAACGACAATATCAATTGAAATGATCTCTTGTAGAAGGTTTTTGATAACACTCGTGCATATTTTGGCATCAATAGATTTATTCCACTTCTTGTGGGTTTCTCACTACTACTCTACAGATTGGTTAAATTGCATGAAAAACAAATATCGCTTGAACTAAAGGTCCGTATCTCGTACTTCCTGGAATCATTAGTCTTTTTTGCATATAAAATCATTCCTCATCTTTTCTCCTAAATTGCACCATTCTTGAGATATTTGAAGTTGAAAGGAATTGAATCGATATAATTTTGTCCAAATTTTCTGATTTTGCCAAATCCAACTCTGTGCTGAAATGATTCAATAATCAGATTTGTTCAATGTTGCCATATTTTATGTCTTTATTAAATATTTCTACAAAAGATTGGGGAAATCTCTCCAGTCTATGGTTCCACCACTAAATACTATAGATGAAATTAACCACTGAACAATTTTTGTCTTACATTCACCACAAAATCTAAATTGCCATTTGCTGTATTCATTGTTAATGATGTCTAGCACCTTGTTTAATATTTAATCCAGAATAATATTCCATAATAAATAAAGAAAAAGTTTTCCATCACTCTTCGGTATATTTTGACCGTTGAAATAGGTAAAGTATTTTCTGTCAGGGCCTGTTAAATTAAAGACTTATCTTTATAAAGAGCTGGTTTTTTATAGCTTCAGGCTTTCAGGGTTCATCAAATTATATCTATTCTAACATAGGAACGCTGCACATTGAGCTCATATGAGTTTTAAAAACATCGAACCCAGACTCCTAGATTTGTTTTATACCTTTATTATCTCTATTTCATACACCGATTCAACCTTGTTCACAAACTTGAGAGATAATAGAATTTGACTTAGTTTTAATATTTCTGAATGTTTGTTATGATGCATGGTTAATTAAAATTCAAACAATATTGAATCTGGAAGCTATAAGCTCATAAACAAGAAAGATTAGAATAGAATGCAATTTCTGACCATAAACATTTCATACTGAATTGAATAATTTAAAACTATCGATAATATCCCTAAAAAATTTTCCACTTTTTTTTTGAAGATACAAATAACTTTTGACAGTTTCAAACAGAATCAAAACAACAAGAAACCACAGAACACTTTTTTATTTGGAACTACCCACCACAGAGACGTTATAATATTTTAATGTGATAATAATTTACTCTAATTATTCTGAGGAAAATTATAACTAAAGATCAATAATACTTACAGATATTATCTTTCATTTGAAAAAACATTGCAAATATTAATTTTTTCTCTCCTGGGGTTCGGTAATAAATTAATATTCTATGATAAGGTATTAAAATTTGACATAATCTATGAATAACCATTATTCAATATTTATGTTCTTGTTTACGTAATTAAAAAGGATTATACAAATCAGTTATCAGTAATTATAGTCTGAACAGAATAGATTCATATTAATGATTCAACAAAAAATTTTTTATCAAAGAACACCTAGTTGATTTTTCAAAATCAAATTTAGGTATTTCTTCAAGAAAGTATAATTGCACACCTAAATCTGGAAATACTTGTAATCTATCCAGGTAAATCGTTATTGGGATTCAGTACAGAAAATACCTGTTCACTGGTCTCTGTCAAGGAGGAGAAACTTCAGAAATATCAGTGTTTGGAAAATCATAGATGATTTTTTCTGGCTTTGAGTGAAAAAAAAGCACAGTGACAACCTCTTGCCTTGGAAGTTTCATAGAAATGATGGTTTTCATGATTTGGAAATTTTAAGAAGAAAATTACAAATGTATGATGATAACACCCAATAATTCTGAGGTTTTTTTGGAATTTCTCACTAGAAAGGCATGGTATATAATCTTGAAGTAGAAAGAATATTTAGTAGAACAACAAAAATCTATGTTTATGGTGTTGAATTTTTTTTACCAGAAAATAAGTATTTTGTATCTTCCTTCTGGATATGGACCTCATCGGATGTAACATGAGTGAGTTAATCATTACTTAGAGGGAAAATAATGTTTTTAAGCAATTCAAATTCAATAGTGGATGCTGTGGAAGGTATTTTTCATTCGAACTAAACTGGACTACAGAGGGGTATTTGCCCAATGTGAAAACTTAAAATGCTTATAACTTTTCAACGCAGCT
Source organism: Micraspis discolor (assembly GCA_030674115.1). Taxonomy (NCBI): domain Eukaryota; kingdom Metazoa; phylum Arthropoda; class Insecta; order Coleoptera; family Coccinellidae; genus Micraspis; species Micraspis discolor. Next base: position 138,076 of record JARTUT010001749.1, on the reverse strand, counting down.
GAATATAGAAAAACCGTAATGGAAAAAGTGTTTCTTTTGATCTCAAGAACCTATGGTTAAAATTAACGCAGTGGTCAAAGACTCACCCTGTATATTTCAACAGACTTCCTTTCTTGGCCAGCGAAATCGAGATAACTTAAATTTATAATAATAACAACAATAATAATAATAATACTAATGACAATAAATGTTTAACAGGCATCTCAATTTTTCAAATTTTAAGTGACCTAGAGCATTTGTGAAAATGTCAGCCAGGTTATCCTCAGTAGAAATCTTGGAAATTTCAATTACATTTTCTTTGACATAGTTATGAACATAATGATAGCTTACTTCCACATGCTCACTATTTTTAGAAAAATTTCCATTAATTGCTAATAACCGTGCATCTGCATTGTCTTCCCAAATTTCAATGGGTTCTAAACAACATACATCCAATTCTTTCAAGAGTCCATCAATATATAATACCTCATCAACTGCTTCTGCCAATGCAATATATTCTGCATGACAAGGTGGACCTGAAAAAAGCGTATCATTCAAGCTTATACCCCCCTCTAACTCTTGGCACTTGCATCACGCATTACTCGAAGCTTAGTAGATGTTCTTCAAACCTAAATACAAATTCTCGAAAGGAAAAGAATCTGATTATGTTAATTTAAAATCATGAAATTTTTTATTATTAATGAAGTAAAATCTAAAATCTTTTCCATCGGTCAATAAAGTTAGAATTGTGGAAAATTTGATTGTTCACATTCACATAATCCGTAGTCATATAATTTCTGCTTTGGACCAATTTAAACGTAGAAAATCAAAAATATCTCAGAAGGTAAGAAGTTGGTATTCTCAAATCAAAAGTTTAAATCACAAAATAAAGGATAATGATCTTTAATTTCATAAAATCCCATCTTGAAGTGTTGAATATGAGGAAAGGTAAATGTCTTGAAACACTTCTGTTGTTGGAACCGTTTATTTAAAAATCATCCGGTTACATGTTTCGGCTACTCCGCCATTATCAAACAAAGGATTCTAAAAAGGTGGTACTCGTAAGCAAAACAAACATTGTTAAATTGTTGAACATAAAGTGAAAACACGCTATGTTTACAAGTATCATTAGAAATATATACTTATTAAGATGAAATAAATTTTTTGGTGTTTGCTATTAAATTGTAATATGTTCGCTTAAACTTACGATTTTTTGTTCCAGTGTCATATGGTAAAATACATAATATTATCTAGTCACAAGGGGGTTGAGTCCAAAATATAAAATAACAACACAATTATACACGTTAAAAGAATAAATAAATAAATAAGAATAAAATTGAATTATTTAAAACGGTAAAGACAAAACCATGTTTGAAATTGTTTGGTCGTTTTAAACAAAACATGAACAAGGTACTTGAATTTTTAAGCAATAATGGTTTCAATAATGGTTCAAGCCCCACCATCTCTTGTAAACAAGTACAATACCAATTTCAAGTCTATTTGGTCATCCCTAGGTCCTGCTCTTGACACACCTTGGAGGACTTTGTTACCCATGTCCTTCACCACTCCTAGATTGTACGGACTCCCTAAGATACATAAACCTGGTATTCCTATCCGACCAGTGGCGTCCTTTTGCAGTAGTCTAGCCTATAAACTATCTATATATCTCAATAACTTAATTAATAAAAATTTGCGATTTCAGATTATAGTGTGATTAATAGCAAGGCTTTAATAGATAAGCTAAAAGATACCTACACCCCTGATTCTGCCATTTTGGCTTCTTTTGACGTAAAGAATCGGTTTACTAGTGTGCCAGTTCCGCAGACTATGAAAATATTCAAGAACTTATTGTGCAATTCTGCACTCCCCAACGAGTTGGTCGAATGTGTTTTCCATTTGTCTGAACTTTGTCTTCGACAGAATTTCTTCACGTTCGGTGGTGAAGAGTTTTTCCACAAGAGTGGTTTAAGCATGGGAAACTGCCTTTCACCCATGGCATTTTTTGAGAGAAAACTGGTCTTTGTTGAGATCAATCCCTTTAAAAAGAAGATAATAACATGGTACAGATATGTTGACGATATAATAATTGAGTGGGGTGGTACAGAGGAAGAGCTGGGACTTTTCCATGATTGGTTGAACGGTCTTCATATAAATATAGATTTCACGCTAGAAGTAGAAAAGAACAACAGAATAAATTTCTTGGACCTATGCCTGCAGAGAGATTCAGGCAGAATTAAGTTTGACATTTTTAGGAAGCCGACACAGACAGATGGCACAATTAACAATTCATCGTGTCATTTTGGAGGCCATAAAATGGCGGCTTTTAAAACATATGTTAATTGGTTAATCAACACCCCGCTGGATGAGGGATCATATTTGAGAGAAGTGTTCACAATAAAGTACATAGCGAACAGAAATAGACAAAATCATTGAGAGGAAGACACAACAACAGGAATCGTTAGAGCCTCCTCAGCCACGTTCGGTTGACACTGCCACCGAAACCAGTGTTGACAATTTTTGCAGCCTCCCTTTCTACGGAGCAATTTCATACAAAATAGCTAGTATATTGAGAGAATCAAGAAACATCAAGATAGCCTTCAAATCCCAGAACCTACTAGAGCAGTTTTTCATCAGAAACAAGGACCAGATTAACTTCCTAGATAAACCAGGTATATATAAGCTTGAATGTGGACAACCTGATTGTAACACGGTGTACATTGGCAGAAGTGGAAGATCACTTAGAGTGAGAGCCAAAGAGCATTTAGCCAGCCAAAGGAATGAAAATAACAACAAATCAATCTTCGGGGTACACCTGCGGGAGTGTGATGTGTCCACTTTCGACATGGACCTCAACATGAAAAATCTTCACACATGCGATGCCGGTGCAAAACAAGAAATATTGGAAGAGGTGGAGATCTTCAAGCACATCAATAACAGAAAGCTAAACACCTTAAACGAAAAGCTTGTTAATAATTTTAAAAACACCTATAGATTACTTTCAAAATAAAAATGGATTAATATACCTACCCAAGTAGGTCACCTTCTCAGGGAGTATTTGATGTTAACCTAACAAATTGAATTTCCAAATTATGTCGGGTTAATGAAGGCAGGGTTCTTTTCGTATCTTCTGTGACTCCTCATGTCATCTGGGAACTCGGCTCTCCTCTATTCCCAGAATTTTCTAACCTCACTTCCCGGAATATTCTATTTACGTTTGACACGTGAGGCCTTATTTGATTTTATTATGTCTCTGCGTGGACAAATTTGTGGTTTTTAGAGGTTGACTCCTGAATGCAACTATGTATTTTGACCAGTTTTTGGACTTAATGATTTTTACCCATAGTATGACTCTTGGAACAAAATTTTGTAAGTTGAATTCAAATTTTAGTAACTATAACTTGTGAGGTTTCCTTTGTTGGATTAATACCTTATTTTCTTTAGATTTTATATATATATATATATCCGCTCTATAGCGTTCTACGCCCTGCGGTGCCCAGTTTCCATCTCTGTCTATTCTCCCAATCTCCCGGTCTAAGACCTCTCTACGACATTGCTTTGTTCACTCCCTGTATCCAAGTTATTTTTGGTCTTCCCCGCTCCAATGGACTCCAGTTCATAATTTTTTTCGGTATCCTGTCTTCGCCCATTCTCTGCACATGGCCATACCAGCTGAGTTGTTTGATCTTTATATCCTTGATTATAGTGGTGTTTGCATTCATTATCTCCCTTATTGTGATGTTTGGAATATGTTGGAGTCTAGAAATCCGAGCTGCTCGTCGTCAAAAATCCATTTCCAGAGATGATAGTTTTTCCATTGTCCTTGATGTTAGTTGCCATATCTCACAGCCATACAGAACTACACTCTTGAAGATAGTGTTGTATATTTGTCGTTTCTTTTCTTTAGATATTTTATTTGACCATAATATCGAATTTAGGGTACCAATTATTTGTTTTCCTTTTATTAATCTTTCTTCTATCTCTGTCTCTGTTCGGCCAGAGTTAGTGATTTTGGCTCCTACGTATGTATACTCTGTTGTGGTCGGTATCTGCCTGCCATCCTGCAGTTTAAAATCCTCTGTATCAGAGCCGATACAAATATACTTGGTCTTCTGCATATTTACACTTAATCCCCCTTTTTCATATTCTTGGATCAAGCGACGCGTCATAAATTCCAAATCATCTCTGTCCTGTGAGATAACGACCTGGTCATCAGCGAAATGTAAAGTGTACAAAGTCGTCCGGTCACCCAGTTGGATCCCCATTCCGCGACATGATCTTCTCCAATGCTTCAATGTTTCGTTCAAATAAATTTTGAACAGCGTTGGTGATAGGCTGCAACCTTGTCTCAATCCCTTTGATACGTGAAAGCTGGATGATAACTGATTGTTAATTTTAACCCTTGAGGAGGAATTTTCATAAAGCTGTTGAATTGCTCTTATTAGTGTCACGTTTACCGAGGACTCTTCCAGCACCTGCCAGAGCTTAGTGATGGGTACACTATCATATGCACTTGTCAGGTCAACAAAGAGCAAATGAGTGTTTCTGTCAGTTGCTATCTTCTTTTCTGTGAGTTGGTTGAGCGTGAAAATGTGGTCTATACAGGATCTTCCAATTCTGAATCCAGCCTGCTCTTCTATTTCATTTGGCTCATATTCGTTTTCAATCAGATTTTTCAAGATTTTACAGTATAATCTGCTGAATGTGCTTGTTACTGATATACATCGATAATTTTTACAATCACTTTTACTGCCTTTCTTATGAAGGGGAGTTATCCACGCTTCTTTCCATTCACTAGGTGGATTTTCGCCGTTCAGGTATTTGTTGAAGAGGTCTTTAATCATATTTCGTAATTTTTCCGTTCCATTTTTAATCAGTTCGGCTGGGATTCCTCCTGGTCCAGTAGCCTTTTTGTTTTTCATAGGCCTTATGGCTTTTTTTATATGTTTCTCAGTGATTGTTTCTGTTGTTCCTTGTTCTGTATATCTTTTGGGAGAGTTATTAATGAATTCTGTCCTATTGTCTCGAAGCTCTTTCTCGTAGTGGTCTTTCCATTATTTTAGCGTTATCGGTTGTATGTTGCTTCTCGTTATCTGTTCTTTCCTTAAATTTTTTATAAGACTCCAGGCCTCTGATAATCTGCTTCCGCCCATGTAAGATTCCAATTCTCTACACTTACGCTCCCATGTCTCATCTTTATTGTCTATTATCAACTTCTTGAATTTTGACTGTTCACGACGGTAAAGCAACCCATCCTCTTCTTTTTTGGTATTCATCCAAATGTGGTAAGCTCTCTGTTTAATTTGTTTCTGGTTTTCCAGACTGCTATTCCAGGTTAAGCTTGTGTCTCTTTCATGATGTGATGATCTTTCCTCGCCTAATGCCTCCAACGCAGCATCCTTTAGTGATTGAGTGATATGTTGGTATAAGATATCTGCTCCTTGTTCTGAGAGTCGTTGATCTAGTTTCTGGTCTAGCCTTGACTTGAAAAGAGTTAGATTTTACTTCAATAATAATAAAAAATTTCACGATTCTAAATTAACCTTTCTAACCTCACCTCCCGGAATATTCTATTTACGTTTGACACGTGAGGCCTTATTTTATTTTATTATGTCTCTGCGTGGACAAATTTGTGATTTTTAGAAGTTGACTCCTGAATGCAACTATGTATTTTGACCAGTTTTTGGACTTAACGATTTTTACCCATAGTATGACTCTTGGAACAAAATTTTGTAAGATGAATTCAAGTTTTAGTAACTATAATTTGTGAGGTTTCCTCTGTTGGATTAATACTTTATTTTCTTTAGATTTTACTTCAATAATAGTAAAAAATTTCACGATTCTAAATTAACATAATCAGATTCTTTTCCTTTCGAGAATTTGTATTTGAGGTTTGATGAATTTTCAGGCAACTTGCTGATGTTTACTTGTCCAATCCTTTATTGTAGATTTTTGGTTTTGAAAATGACCACGAAGGTCGAAACATGTCAACCTGAATAAATAATTAGTGTGGTTCCAATAAATATTTGATGATTTCAAGACTTTCATCTGATCATAACTTCTTCAAATAATTTTCCATCATATCATGAAATCTGAAGTGCTGCATTGCTATGCAGCGTGTCCGCTGTATTCTGGGCCCTTGTTTTTGACCAATCATCTTCGACTATCCCTGTTGAACCCGAAGTGGTTGCCGCGAAATCTGCTATCTTAGATGCATCAGGTTCACGAACATTTAAATGCAGAGTTGTATGATGCTGATACCTACATATAGTATACAAAATCACTTTCGAGAACGGTAAAGTACATAATTTGGACTAGAATTTTCCGCTCTACAACTTTTGTTCGAAACTTTTTCTCACTAAACCTTCTCATGTGCGAAAATATCAGAAAACCCGTATTTTTTCTCTTTTTTCAAGAATTTTTCAATGTTCCTGAAAATTTCAACACCTGCATTTTTGACCATATGTTTCTCTCTTTATAACAATCAACATATCAAAAATGCAGCTCTTTCCGAGAAAAAGTGATTTCAGCCCTTCCTTTACTGGACTATTTGAAGCACCCTGTACAGAATACCCAGTTTATTGAAAATCTTTTAGGCTAAGAAGATTGATTTCTTTTAAATCCACATATTTCATCCGAAGCTCATTCGGACCAAGCGAATAATTCATTTCATGAAATTTATTTTTTGCAAACCATAAATGCGCTGCGACGCAATTTCAGATCAATATGAGGGTTTCCTGCCACCTTTCCCAGAACTGATGTTATAACTAACAGTGCTGTGTTCAACGTGAGTATGCAGACACGCTCTAATCTAAACCTGAAAACATATTGCTATAATTTATTAGTTTCTTCAGAATATGGCCTACAACAGAATAATCACAAAAGAATCGATTCTTTGATTATTATTGATACTTCTAAATTTTTTCAACAAGTGGCTCAAAGACAGTTTTCCATCAAGCGAAATTACCAATAACTAAATCACATATTATCTTTGAGTAAAAAGTTTAATTGACAATAATTTTTGCGTGCTCTAGAAAACTAAGACAACAGCGTGATATTGTTTCACAGAAATATCTGGATATTTCAAATGTCGTGCCGAAAATGCTCGATCGAAGAACAATCCGGGGTCTAACTAGAGTATGTCTCTTTAACATCCGAAGGAGATGAGCTAGAGTTTTAATATTTTCAGAAAAGGTAAGTTGTTTGAATTTCCCTTCGAATGGTTCAGCAGTCCTAAGCATATGAAATTTGCTGTCCTCAATAACATATATTGTTATTGTTATTATAATATCGATCCGAAATTTAAAAATCGTTTGACTAACGTTAAAAGAAAGGAAACTACAAAATTCTCTTGAAATCCTCAGGTTAGAAAATTTCAGGGAAATTTTAGAGAAATTTTGAAAAATGTTTTTTTCATAGTACATTCGGGTATTTGACAGATTCAAAAAAAAATATTGATCGTATATCATGAAGTTCACAAATAGTTTGCATATTTCCGTACACTGAACACATGAAAAGCCACTGGAATATTGGCCGGATAGCGATGCAAACAATTTTGATTCGCCGAGATAATTTGAGCTTTTTCTATTTTCACGTTGGAATCTGGATACGGTAAGTTCTCTACGACGATGGCTCATGATAAATCCATCACCAGCACTCAGTCCACAGGATTGGATTGATGTCAAATTTGGCAATAGCGTCCAGGAAGATAAACAGATAATTACTTCTTATGCCACATTAACTTGCACCTCCAGGGGGGGTCAGTAGGTACTGAATATTAAAAAATCATAAAAAAATACAGCCAACAAAAAAAAAATTTTTTGGTGCCTAGAATTTTTGACCTTCTTTTAACTATATTTTTATTGCTGAATCTAAATATGATAGGAGTTTTTCTGTATCAGTTCAAGATTTTTAGATAAATTCACTTATCCTTCAATGCTTTTTCCTATTTAATACTTTCAAATATGTGTAGTAAAATTTATACAAGACATAGATTCTTGTATATTTTCCTTATTGTCAGTCTTCATTTGTAACAAATTGAATTTACAATAATAATATTCATTATAATTATTATTTTAATTCATTCATTACAAATAGAAGACTAACAATATGAGATATATAGCTGATTGGTTGACAAACTGTTAACGAGTGGGATTTAATCCTATTTAGTGTCATTCAGTTAGTTCCACAGAAATCCGATATATGGAGCTGTCCAGTCTGAAATGAACTTCAACTGCAGTTGAGAGTTGAGGTTAGTTTGTGAATTCCCGCGGTGCAGATAGATAGAACTTAGCGTCATATGAAATTTCTCTTAGAAACGAGTTGTTGAAAAGTAAATCTAAAAAGTAGATTGTTAATGTGAATTGTTGTATTTGTGTTGTTGAATTGAAATGAGTTCAAGTAGAAGAAGCTGTGTTCATCATCCTGATATATTTTGCTACATATGCGGAGAATACACGTTCTTGGAAAACAGAAAAACTATTAGTGACTTTGTAAAGAGGGCTTATCTTGGATATTTTGGTGTTAAGCATCAGGATAAAACCTGGGCACCACATATTGTCTGTAACTTGTACAGAGCATTTACGACAGTGAACTACCGGGAAAAAAAAAACGTCTGAAATTCGGAGTACCAATGATTTGGATATCACCAAAAAATCACTTCTATGACTGTTATTTCTGCCTAGTCAATATTACTGGAATCAATCGAAATAGCCGTAACAAGTAGACTCATGCAGATTTAGTCTCTGCAAGACGCCCTATCCCTTACTCAGAAGAAGTGCCAATTCCAACTTTTCAGCAGCTACCAGAACTCTGTGAGACCACATGTCTCTCTGATCACAATTTTGAGATTACAGAAGTGACATTGATTTTGAAAAGATGTCATCAATTCCCCAATGTTTCAAGCAAGATGAGTTAAATGACCTCACTAGAGATCTCAACCTGTCGAAAGAAGCTTCTGAATTACTAGCTACCAGGTTGAAGGAAAAAAATTTACTTGAACCAGGAACGAAAATAACATTTCATCGCACAAGGGAGAAAGATCTGCTACCTTTTTTCTCTGAAGAACAAAATCTTGTATTTTGCCATGCTATTAGAGAACTCCTGGTAAAAATGGGTCTTCCTGTATCTTTTCCGGATGATTGGCGCCTATTTATTGACAGTTTGAAATGTGTTCTTCTACATAATGGGAATAAATATGGCTCAATACCAATTGCTCACTCAACGAAAATGAAAGAGCAATATGACAGCATAGCTTTGGTTTTGCAAAAAATTAAGTATCATGAACACCGATGGGTGATTTGTGTAGACTTAAAAATGGTAAACTTTCTCCTTGCAACTGGCCACACCAAGTATCCTTGTTTCTTGTGCCTCTGGGATAGCTGAGACAAAACCCAGCACTGGGTTAGAAAAGAGTGGCCTAGAAGAGAAAACATGGATGTTGGGAGAAAGAATATCATTAATGATCCTTTAGTTCCGCGAGAAAAAATCATGTTTCCAACCCTGCATATCAAGCTGGGTTGATGAAGCAGTTTGTATAGGCTCTTGATACGAATGGATCATGCTTTGCATATATAGGGAAAAAATGCCTCAGCTAAGTAAGGAAAAAATTTAAGCAGGAATATTTGATGGCCTACAAAAAAGACTGCTGATTTAAGACCCTGACTTCATAAATTCAATGATTGAAATTGAACAAAATGCCTGGAATTCATTTGTTTCAGTTGTCCAAAATGTTCTGAGTGAACACAAAGCTGAAAACTATGTTGAATTAGTCAATGAGATGCTGAATAATTTCAGATCATTTGGGTATAACATGAGCATTGAAGTGCACTATTTACACAGCCACTTAGACCGTTTTCTTGATAATTTAGGCGAGATTAGTGAGGAGCAAGGTGGAAGATTTCACCAAGATATCAAATTTATGGAGGATCGCTATCAAGAAAGATGGGATACTCACATGATGGCAGATTACTGCTGGTCTTTAAAACTGAATCTTTCTAAAATACATTCAAGAATGTCACGCAAAAGAAGTTTTCGAAACGTTTAGTGAGTAATCGGTTTAAATGATTCTGTTTTCTATAGTATATAATGAATAATATCTGTAATATCTGAGTAATATAATAGAAATTCCTTTATTAATTTGTTTCTTTATACCATGGTTTTTCGTTTAAAATAGTATAATGTATAATTCACAAAAATGTTGATATCTTAAAAATTCGAGCTGACAGGCAAAAACTATTAGCATATTTGAATTCATATAAAGTCACCTCCAAAATCCAAAATCTTCGGCACCAAAACCACTGTTGACCAGTGAAATCAATCAAACGTGAAAATGCTATCATAATCCCACAGAATTATCCCTATATATTGACAAAAAAATAATTCAGTAGTTATCTCTGACTTGCGACCCCACGGGGAGCTAAAATAACGCCTTAACGATTATTCAAGCAGATACGAATATCTCGACATATATAACTAGACATAGAATCGACACGAAAACTGGTATTTATTCTTCTCTCAAAATACACAGAATAACTTTATGTCCCACTGCCAATTGCACCCCCGGGGGTAATTTCTGCATATGGCTCATTCACTTGCACACACTAAGGGGGTCAAAAGGTCAGTAGTCAGCATGATTATTTAAAATTCATACAATATCAATCAAAAGTGAGAATGCAATCATACTGCCACAGTATAATGTTAACGACTGCTAACAGACTACTTCTGGACTAGCGACTCACACGGCAAAAATATTTAGAAGCTAAAAGGAAACAGCTTGACAGAAGAGTTCGGAATATTCTTTGCCATATTGGAAAGGGATTGAATTTGACCCTCCAGTAAAAACCGCTGTTGTATAAGGTGGTGCTTAAACCTGTCTGAACTTACGGTATACAGCTGTGGGGTTGTGTAAAACCATTTTTAAGAAACTCTATCAATAGATTTCTGTCGAAAACCCTTTGTTTGATAGCAAAAACCATACATATGGAAGGTCAATTTTGTCTTCCTTTTACGCACAATTACCAAATACCTATACAGGGTGAGTCTTTGACCACTGTGTTAATTTCAACCATAGTTTCTTGACGTCAAAAGAAACATTTCATTCCTATAACATTTGGCCCCGTTCAAAAGATAAAGAGTGTTGAAATTTCATAAAAAAATTGCATTTTCTCCTGTAATATTCAAACGACAATATCAATTGAAATGATCTCCTGTAGAAAAATAAATATCGGTTGAACTGAAGGTCCGTATCTTGTACTCCCTGTAATCATTAGTCTTTTTTGCAGATAAAATCTTCATCGTCTTTTCTCTTAAATTGCACCATTCTTGAGATATTTGAAGTTGTAAGGAATTGAATCGATATAATTTTGTCCAAATTTTCTGATTTTCCCAAATCCAACTATGTCCTGAAATGATTCAATAATCAGATTTGTTCAATGTTGCCATATTTTATGTCTTTATATCATATTTCTACAAAAGTTTGGGAAAATCTCTCCAGTCTATGGTTCCACCGCTAAACACTATAGATTAAATTATCCACTGAACTATTTTTGTCCTACATTCACTACAAAATCTAAATTTCATTTGCTGTATTCATTATCAATGATGTCTAGCACCTTGTTTGATATTTAATCCAGAATAATATTCCATAAAAATAGAGAAAAAGATTTCCATCACTCACATAGGTAATTTATTTTCTATCAGTACCTGTTGAATTGAAGACTTGTCTTTATGAGGAGCTGTTTCTTTATAGCTTTAGACTTTCAGGATTCATCGAATTATATAACATAACATAACGTTTTATTCAATCCTTTTCGAAATTTTTACATGTATAGGAACAGTCAATAGAAAAATGGAAAAAAAAATTACAAGTGAAAATAAAAAAAAGAACAATTGAAATCTGCAGTAAATATTAACAAAAATCAGAGTCTCTTAAATACTCCCCTACACTATAATAAGCCTTTTTCAACAATAACTGTTTCAACGTAGACCTGAACACAGAAAGTGGTAGTTCCCTTACTGTAGTGGGCAGATGATTGAAGCACCTTATTCTCTGAATTCTATTCTAACATAGGAATGCTTCACATTAAGCTCATATGAGTTTTAAAAACTTCGAACCCAGTCTCCTAGATTTGTTTTGTACCTTTATAGAAGTATTTTCACATCTTTATTTCATTCACCGATTCAACCAGTTTCACAAACTTAGGAAATAATAGAATTTGACTTAGTTTTAATATTTCTGAATGTTTGTTATGATGCTTGGTTAATTAAAATTCAATCAATATTGATACTAGAAGCTATGGGCTCATAAACAAGAAAGATTAGAATAGAATGTATTATCTGACCCTAATCATTTCATACTGAATTGAATAATTTCAAACTATCGAAATTATCCTCACAATATTCTCCACATTTTTTTCAAGCTACAAATAAATGTTGACAGTTTCAAACAGAATCAAAATAACAAGGAGCCACAAAGCACTATTTTATTGGGAACTACCCACCACAGAGACGTTATAATAACATTTTAATATGATAATAATTCACTCTAGTTATTCTGAAAAAATTATAACTAAAGTGCAATAATGGTTACAGATATTATCTTTCATTTGAAAAAACTTTCCAATTATTAATTTTTTTCTCTCTTGGGGTTCGGTAATAAATTAATATTCTATGGTGAGGTATTAAAATTTGATATAATCTTTGAGTAACCATTATTCAATATTTATGTTTTTGTTTATATAATTAAACAGATACTCTGATTATAAAAACCTAAAATTTAAGCATGTTCAGTAATTGATTATAGTCTAAACAATATGGATTCATACTAATGATCTAACAAAAATTTTTTCATCAAATTAAGGTGATCAAACTCAATTTCTTCAAGCAAGTATAATTGCACACCTAAATCAAGAAATACTTGTAATCTATCTAAGTAAATTGTTATTGGGATTCAGCAGAGAAATTAATCATCAAGCAAAGTAACATCACTTTAAAATAATTTTTCGTAGTGACATCATTTATTGTTGTTGAAGATTTCGAAAAAGATTTTCATGTTTTTAACAGTATGATATCAAGAGACCTCATAGACCTGTTCACTGGTCTCTGTCAAGGAGAAGAAACTTCAGAAATATCAGTGTTTGGAAAATCATAGATAATTTTTTCGGACTTTGAGTGAAAAAGAAGCAATGTGACAACCTCTTGCCTCGGAAGTTTTCATAGAAATGATGGTTTCCATGATTTGGAAATTTTGAGGAGAGAATTACAAAAGTATGATGATAACATCCAATAATTCTGAGGTTTTTTGGAATTTCTCACTAGAAAGGGAGGGTTTATAATCTTGAAGTAGAAAGAAATTATAGTAGAACAACAAAAATCTATGTTTATGGTATTGATTTTTTTTACCAAAAAATTAGTATTTTGTATCTTCCTTCTGACCTATGGACCTCATCGGATGAAACATGACTGAGTGAATCATTTTTTAGAGAGAAAATAATTATTTCAAATAATTCAGATTCATCAGTGGATGCTGTGGAAGGTATTTTTTATTCGAACTGAACTGGACTACAGAGGAGTATTTGCCTAATGTGAAAACTCAAAATGCTTATAACTTTTTAACGCAGCTGAATATCGAAAAACCGTAATTAAAAAGTGTTCCTTTTGATATCAAGAACCTTTGGTTGAAATCAACGCAGTGGTCAAACACTCACCCTGTATGTGAAGATTGAATATTGAGCAATGAATGTTATTATAGAAAAGAAAACAATAACGAGCAGATATGTTGACAAAATTTTTTATTTTCTGTTTGCCTTGATTGATATTATATGCTAATAAAAGAACATTTTAAAATTTTTGAGCGCTTCTTATCACTTGCCCTTCCGCTCGCCTCTAAGCAGTCGGGTCAGTTGCCAGTGTCTAACAAAAACAAGGTATATGAGTAAAACAATTTAGGATATCAGCAGATTTGTTAGGATTTATAGGGAATCTTTCGGAATTATTGGGATTTATTTACTGCGGATTTGACAGGAATATTAAGGATTTCTGGGGATTCAACGGCTAAAATGAATTTATGTTATACAATATTTCAACAAAAACAACAAAATGCTTTGAACAGTACTCGAGAGCACAGCGTTTGGGAGCAAAAAGAGTGCTTTGGGTTCTTTAACAAGCGCAAATCATAAAACATTGGCGCAGTTCAGCAAATGATGAAATTTATTTACTATAAAATAGGGTTCATGATGTTTCCAGAGGAGAAGCACACTTATTACTTCCATAAAATTTTTCCATTGTAAAAATGATGAACTATCTGATTGAGAATGATGATGACAAAACTTTTTTTATGAAATTAATGGCCTTCTTTTCATTTCAGACCAACATGGCAGCTTCTAATGAAGTGACTACATCAAATAGTACTTCACCGTGAGTATTGTTTATATCTTCTATGCTGTATAGAAAGATCAACTAAAGGAATTGTTGAAATTATCCGGAGATTCTCATTCAAATTTCTCGCGTTGGGTATTTTCAAGTAATTGAAGTTTCTGTGTGATGGAAGCACTGCCCGTAATTACTATGCCAAAGTTGATCGCGCTTTGCTGATTAATTTGTTTACGACATCTGCTGAAACCAGTCAACCTCAGTAGCAGTCTTTCATTCAGTTGGAAAAACTCACCGAACGGCGAACGTTTGATTGAATTGCAAACATTCTTGAAACATTGGAATACATGCTTTATTTGTTACAACGATAAATATTAATTTTCACTATTTGGTACGTTTAAGCTCATTGTAAAATTCACGATATTCCCTCTTATTACGCATTATCTGTTTATAACTAAGAAACATTCAATATGGCCTCCGCTAGCGAAGAGTATAAAATTTAGAAAACTAACTGGTTATAAAGATCGTTTTTGGCGTCAATTACAGGTTTATTATGATTTGACAAATCAATTACCCCAGAAACTTACTCAATTCAAGATAAGGTGAGGGAAAAATTCACCGCAACTCTTGATAATCTTCAGATCTCATCAGGTAAACATAAAGAGTTTTTCACCGACGATATTCAGTTGGAATCAAAATTCGTTGAGATTTATTTCGAAATAGAACTGGAGGAGGCTATTTCAACTATTAGCAAAAATTCTAAAGCCGGACCTGACGATATCCCGGCTATATTTTACACGCATTTACCGTACTGAACCAAATCTCTTCTACTAGATACATTCAACCTTATATGGAACAAACAAAAAATCTCCAAAAACTGGCTCCACTCATTCCGATCCTGAAACCAGACAAATCAAGAATGGATCCAAACTCTTATCGCCCCATATCTCTCACTTGTGTCATGTGTAAGATAATGGAGAAAATTATTAATGCGAGACTCTTATGGTTTCTAGAAAAGAATAACATATTAATTAATGAACAATCCGTATTTCGATCTGGGCGATCTACACTGGACAACCTAATATGTGTGGAGTCAGCAATACATGAAGCAATCGCGACCGGGATGAAATGTCTATGTGTGTTCTTCGACATTAACAAGGCCTATGAGATGACTTCGAGACAAAGTATAGTGAATGCAATGGAAGGGTTTGGAATCTCCGGTAGTATGCTCCATTTCTCTTAGAATTAACGGACAGCTTTCGAATGAAAAAACCCCTCAAGGATCTATTATTAATGTCACTCTCTTTTTGATAGCCATAAATAACATTTTGCGTAATATTGACCCTGCTGTGAAAGCCAACCTATTCGCTGATGATCTCGTTATATACAGTGTGAGTTATGAATTGGACACCTTATACCATCTAATACAAAATGCTTTAACACAGATAGAGAAATGGTCACAAATGTCTGGCTACTCTTTCAACCTGAGTAAAACAAAAAGTATCTCCTTCTCGAAAACAACAGCCACTCTAATCACTGCTCTGAAGATATATGACAAACCTATATCACAAGCCAGATAAAATTTCTAGGAATTATCTTTGATAATAGAATTAACTGGATTCCACACCTGAAAAACTTGATCTTGAACTGTCAATAGGGTATAAAGTTGCTACGGTGTCAATCTAACCGTACATGGGGAGCAGATCAACAACTTCTTATTAATATTTACAAGGCGCTAATACGTTCCAAAATAGATTACGGGTCATTAAAGCTTACGCCTCAGCTGAAAGTCCACTTCTACAGGCCCGTCAAGCTATTCAAAATACAGCTCTTAGAATTGCTACAGGTGCCTTTCGAACCAGCCCTATTGATAGTCTACGACGAAAATGCATTCACCTTCCTTTTTACCAACGCATAAATCAATATCTAGAACGCCTCAATACAGAAGTATCTGATATAATTGAAGAGATTTAAATTGATACTCCACCTTGGATGATTTCAGATCCTACTTGCGATATCAGCTTGCTTGAATATGACAAAAATTCTACATCAAGACAAGAACTTGTGAATTCCTTTCATGAGACTTCGAAAAAATTTATACAGATGCCTCAAAAAGTACAATGGGAGTGGCCACAGCCGTCATAGCATCAGATATTTCAATCTGCAAGAAACTGAACCCTAACAATAATAATAATAATATAATTTATTGATCCTTTCATACATAACAGTTTTATGTGTAGGACAGGTCATTAACAAAAATAATCTATAAATTTTCTAAATCATCACTTAAATATTCATCGATGGTGTAATAACATTTTCTTAATAGTAAGGACTTAATTACTTTCTTAAAACTAATGAGATCTGACGACCTCAAACTGACAGGCAAATGGTTGAAAAGTTTGATACCCCGATATATCGGGGACATTTCAAATTTAGAGGTTTTGTGTACGGGAAACGATAATATTCCCTTGCTTCTAGTATTATGGGTGTGAAAACTAGAAAGACTCTGAATGTCGTTTTCATTCTCCTTTATATATATAAGGCATTTCAAGATGTAAATGGAGGCCAATGAGAGAATACCATTTTTAATAAACAGCGGTCTGCATGAGGACTGTGGGGCCAAGTTGAATATCAGGCGAAGTATTCTCTTTTGGAGTATGAAGACCCTATGACAATCTACAGAATTTCCCCAAAGCAGGACGTTATATGATAAATGGCAGTGCACTAAACTGAAGTGAATATTTACCAGGTACCTTATTGAAAACGAGCACTTTATTCTTGCTATTGCATAATAGGAGTTGCAAAGCTTTTTGCACACTGCATCAACATGTTGGGTCCACCTTAAATTTTTGTCAATATGTACTCCTAAAAATCTTATGGAATCACTCGATGGAACTATCTCATTATCAACATGGATCAAGAATGTTCTAGGATATACATTCGAAAGTGTGAAGTGAATGCATTCTGTTTTTTTGACATTGATCATAATTGCATTCAACTGACACCATTCAACGAAACTCCGTACCAAAAGCTCACACATTTGCTGTAGTTCATCCAAGGAGCCCGCAGAAATAGCGATGGAAGCGTCATCAGCAAACAAAATTATTTTGATGGCCTCAATCAACAGTCTTTGATTAAGGCTAGATGATTCATGAAATTTCCTTTTTAAATGGCTAGGAAGGTCGTTAATGAACAGCAGAAATAGGAGCGGTCCAAGGACAGAACCCTGAGGGACACCCATCTTGACATTATATGGACATGATGAAAATTCGCCCATTCTGACAGAAGCAGTTCTGTCACCGAGGTAACTACAAATCCATTCCAAAAACAGCCCCCTGAAGCCCAAATCATAACACTTTTGTAATATAAACTTATGAGAAAGACTATCAAATGCCTGGGTCAAATCAAAGAACACGCCCGCAACACAATTACCAATGTCAAGGCTTTTGTAGACAAAGTCCACAAACTGTAAAGCTCCAGTCTGGGTAGAGTGACCTGGTCTAAAACCATGCTGAGCATCATTAAGAATTTTGAATTTATCCAAAAATTTCAACATTCTGTTGAAGACTATTCTTTCAAACAACTTAGAAAAGACACTCAAGATAGAAATAGGGCGGTAATTCAGTATATCCAGAGTGCTATCCTTTTTATGTATCGGAACAATGATAGCCTGCTTCATAAAACGAGGAAAGACACCCGAAGTGATTGACAGGTTGACTATATGGGTGAAATGTGTTACTATCTTCGTTGCTATCATTTTAAAACCCGCGTAGAAATAATGTCGATACCTGAACTTTTTTATTTTTGAGAGTTCTCAAGATATCAAGAACTTCAAGATCAACAACCGGATGGAAGAAAAAACTTGCAGCCACAATGCCAGAAGAAGTGCACTCAGAAGATATGGGCGAGTTGTAATACCGTTGAAGGGTGATTTCAGCAATAGAGGTGAAATGTAGCGCAAATATATCTGACAAAACTCTTGGGTCTTCATGTAAAATACAGTCAATCTCCAATGAAATTGAATTCTTCTGTCGATCCCTACGACCTGTTATAGAATTAACTAATCCCCAGACCGTTTTATTCTTATTGTCTGATTTTTCGATGAGTTCGCAATAATAGTTAAATTTGGAATTTTTCAATAGAAGATTATAGGAAGCTTTCGACTTTTTATATAATGCTAAGGTTGATAGACTTCTGACATTAGTATGTAACCAGTGGACATCCATTAGTTCTTGTTTTGCGCTCCTGATTTCAGGTGTGACCCATTTTTTACTATTCTGTGTATTTATATAACGTTTTATCAGTGGGCAGAATGCTTCAAAGGTACTCAATACGGTATACATGAAAGATTCAAAACAATAATCTACGTTGGTGTGAAGATAAATACTTTCAAAACTTGTAGTTGCTATTTCATCAACAAACTTATCAATGTTCGCCTGACTTAAATTTCTAACTAATTTAGAATTGGGTTTCATTGTTTTTTCAATATTGACTGTGAGGGTTAACAAAATAGCACGGTGATCACTTATAAAGGCTTCAAAAACCTCTGTTGTAAAATCAGATGAGAGTGCATTATTTAAAATGTAAACAACTTTTGATACAGATGTACAACCGGTTACATCAGTGAATACCCTTGTAGGAATGTCAGATGA
Organism: Micraspis discolor; assembly: GCA_030674115.1. NCBI lineage: Eukaryota > Metazoa > Arthropoda > Insecta > Coleoptera > Coccinellidae > Micraspis > Micraspis discolor. The sequence continues at coordinate 119,078 of JARTUT010001749.1, read as the reverse complement.
GATATGTAGACTATAGCATTCAACCAAGTCAAAAAGCAATCTAAAACACGAATTTTGAGTCTTCAAAAAGTCTACATTCAAATCGCCACACAAGAACGTCTTATCAGCCAAGTTAAAGCAGTGATTCAATTCATGTGCCAGTTTATCTACAAAAACTTCAATGTTACCAGAACATGGACGATATACACTCAAAATGTTCATACGAAAACTACTCACTGTCACCACTATTCCACACATTTCGCACTGCATTTCTTCAGAAAACCTGGTCACGTTCAACCTTTTCATTGGAAGACCAACTCTTACATAAATCATAGATCCACCATGTGCTCTATTTGGACGACAATAATAGTCAGCCTGCATATATCCTGGAAAGGTTATAGTTTGCACTTCTCCCTGCTCACACCAATGCTCGACAACACTAACAATATCTGGATCGCGTTCAGCCAAAAGTGATTCTATGCATTCCATTTTATTTTTGACGCATTGGACATTCAACTGTAATATTTTGATGTTTGAGATTACCTTTGCTTTTTTTACGTTGTCTGATCTTTCATCGTCCTCTGGCGAAAAAAACGATGAACGCTGGCTTTGTTTGGCCAATTCGACCCATCAAGTGCCTTTTCATGTTCAGAGTTCAGTAGAAGAACCTTAAATGAAGAATAGCTCTCTGGATACCTCGATGTTAACTTCTCACATTTCGCGTTAGAAAAATTTTTATTAAAAAAAAATTGTAAGTCTTCAACCGTGGTTTCGGGCTTCAAATTTGAAACATGAAATGCTCTGAATTTCTCAACTCCCTCTACAGATGAACTGCCAGAAAAACTTCCAACAACCAACGGGCGATTTCGTCCACGAGTTGTGCGCTTACGGGATACAACTTTCCAGTCTTCCTTATCGACTGACTTGGGTACTTCCTTATCAGCCGATTTACTCAATGTGGTTTGGTAAGCATTCACTCCTCTGTTGTCTTGCCTTTCTTTCGAAACGGCTATGGAAAGTCGTGGAATGCTTGTCCCGGGAACATCCTGTATATTCGCATGAGCGCGACTCGAAATGTAGGCATCCCCAACTCGGCCAGATCCAGTAGAACGCCCACGGCCAGGATCGACAGTTACAGCATCAACAATATTCCTCGTGTTATTAACCGATTTATCAGCGGTGACTTCACATTGTGTGTTAAACATCTTTTTTGTTGATAGATTATTTATAATGGTATTTTTATTATTTATTTCAGCTTCGAGAGTCGTAATTTTAAATTGCAAAAGCGAATTATTTTCAATAAGCAGAGAATTCTTTGATTCTAATTCAGATATAATCTTGAGAAGTAATTCATGATGTGAAGATTCAATAGTTAGAGGCATGTTTGCCACTGACGGAGAGACATCGGAAGAATGAAAATCAATTGAGTTTATCATTTCATCCTCACAACATTTTTTTAGTCTTTTAGCACAGCCGGGATGGTAAAGTTTAGTGCAGATATTACACTTTACACTGCTTTTTACAATTGTTCGTTCACAGTAACTACACTCAGGAATTATCACTTTCAGGGAGTCGCTAGGACCAACCTTCTTACTAGACATCTTGTCGCTGAATACTACTAGCATACTATCAGCGGAACTATATACTATCCGAAGTGCTCTGGACTACATCATCGATCTATAAGATTAAAAATTCCCTAGCATAACTGACTCCCTGAACAGTGTGGCTGGACTTCAACAGATTTTCCCAAAATCCACGCACTTCAAGATGATAAAGAGCCTACTTAGCAAATTACAGAGGAAAAACAAAAACGTCCATTTCAGCTGGGTTTCTTCACATGTTGGCATTAGTGGAAATGAAAAAACTGACCAAGAAGCCAAAAATTATAACTCCACTGTAGATATCATAGACAACAATACAATCACTAAAGACGATTTCAAATCACATCTACTACATAGAATTAAATCAATCTGGGAAAATAAATGGAAACAGAGCCATAGTTAGCAGCTGAAGATCAAGCCTAGCACAAAGATATGGAAGGAAACTCATAGCCGAAGTGACCAAATACCTTTGAACCGATTATGGACTGGCCATACCCGTTTAACCCACTGCCACCTTTTCACTAAAACAGAGAAACCCAAATGCCCTGAATGCAACTCTATTCAAACAATACAACACATGCATCTAAACGCTCGGCACCACCACAAGATGACTTAAATTGAACAAACTTTAGGTATAAAATGTGATATCAGTGAAGTGAAGAATTATTTAAGTGAAATAAATGTATTAACATAATTGTAAATCGTATTTTGGTCTCTAATAACCCGAGAGGTTGATGAGACCTAATGCTTGTAAATAATAAATAAAAATTTCGAAATATTAGCATGCGCCGGAATTTACAGTGAGACGGTCAGTGACCCTAAGTCAGGTATTAGTTCGCATATGAAGAAAGAATTATCTTTACGCGATATTACCATAACGAAATTCGATGGAAGTCCTGTAAAATTTCCTGCATTCAGGGCAATGTATGACGCATTGGTACACAATACCAATTATTCTGATATTGAGGAATTTACCGTGTTAATTAATCACTTAGAAGGTTCGGCGCTGAAGTTCGCGTAACAATTCGCTTTCCACCGGAAAATTATTTTGTTGTTTATAACACTGGTCAACAGTGGTTTTGCTGCCGAAGATGTTGGAGGTGATTTCATATGAATTTGATGCCCTGAATTCAAATATGCTATTAGTTTTTGCCTGTCAGCTCGAATTTTTAAGATAGCAACATTTTTGTGAATTATACATTACACTATTTTAAAAGAAAAACCATGAATTGAACAAACAAATTAATGAAGGAATTATATTACACATATTATTCATTATATACTATAGAAAACAGAAAAATGTCATCATTTAAACCAACTACTCACTAAACTAAATCCCGTTTTGAAGACCAGCAGTAATCTGCCATCATGTGGGTATCCCATCTTCCTTGATAGCGATCCTCAATACATTTGATATCTTGGTGAAATCTTTCACCTTGCTCCTCACTAATGTCGCCCAAATTATCAGGAAAACGGCCTAAGTGGCTGTGTAAATTGTGCACCTTAATGCTCATGTTACACCCAAATGATCTGAAATTATTCAGCATCTCATTGACTAATTCAACATAGTTTTCAGCTTTGTGTTCACTCAGAACATTTTGGACAACTGAAACAAATGAATTCCAGGCATTTTGTTCAATCTCAATCATTGAATTTATGAACTCAGGGTCTTTAATCAGCTGTCTTATTTGTGGGCCATCAAATATTCCTGCTTTAATTTTTTCCTTACTCAGCTGAGGCATTTTTTTCCCTATATATGCAAAGCATGATCCATTCTTATCAAGAGCCTTTACAAACTGCTTCATTAGACCCAGCTTGATATGCAGGGGTGGAACATGATTTTCTCTCGCGGAACTAATAGTCTAAGATCCGGCTGCAGAATCAGTGTACTCATCGAGTGTTTGCTGAAAACCAAATTTTTACACATATTTATGATTAGGAGAATTTATATCTACCAGGTTGCCTATCAAAATGTGGCCGCTAGTATTTTTAATTAAATTATTAATAATTCATAATCCGTAAGAAATTTCACTGACATGTTTTTTCAATGAAATGTCGTCTATTTTACGGCAACATCTATGAAGACTCTAAAAAATCATGGTTGCCGTTGCGCATCTCGCCGCACCTCTTTGCAGCCAGGTGTACACAGGTATGATTTTGTTACATTTATACACCCACAACGTACATTCATATTTTATGAATCAAATTAAAGCTAATTTTTTTCTGTTCATTATTATATACGGTTGCCTAATTAAATCTGGCCGCAAATAAGGGTTGCTGGCTGTTAAATATAGTAAATATTAAAAGTAGAGTGAAAGAGAGCTAGCGCGCTACACCACTATTCAGACGAGGATAGCGATTGCTAGCTGTCGGACAGGTTAAATGCTACTGAGCCGGATTGCATCAAGTTCAGCGCGGAAAATAATAAGTGGTGTAACGCGCTGGCTCTCTTTCACTCTACTTTTAATATTTACTATATTTAACAGCCAGCAACCCTTATTTGCAGCCAGATTTAATTAGGCAACCGTATATAATAATGAACAGAAAAAATTAGCTTTAATATGATTCATAAAATATGAATGTACGTTGTGGGTGTATAAATGTAACAAAATCATACCTGTGTACACCTGGCTGCGAAGAGGTGCGGCCAGATGCGCAACGGCAACCATGATTTTTCAGAGTCTTCATAGATGTTGCCGTAAAATAGACGACATTTCATTGAAAAAACATGTCAGTGAAATTTCTTACAGATTATGAATTATTAATAATTTAATTAAAAATACTAGCGGCTACATTTTGATAGGCAACCTGGTAGATATAAATTCTCCTAATCATAAATATGTGTAAAAATTTGGTTTTCAGCAAACACTCGATGAGTACACTGATTCTGCAGCCGGATCTCGTACTATAAAGGATCATTGATGATATTCTTATCCTCAACATCCATGTTTTCTCTTCTAGGCGTCTCTTTTCTAACCCAGTATTGCGTTTTGTCTCTGCTATCAATCAGTTATATATCTCATATTGTTATTCTTCTATTTGTAATAAATGAATTAAAATAATAATTATAATAAATATTATTATTTTAAATTCAATTTGGTACAAATGAAGACCGACAATAAGGAAAATATACAAGAATCTATCTCTTGTATAAATTTTACAACACTCATACTTGAAAGTATCAAATAGGAAAAAGCATTGATAGATAAGTGAATTTATCTAAAAATCTAAAGCTGTTACAGAAAAATTGCTATCATATTTAGATTCAGCAATAAACACATAGTTAAAATCAGCTCAAAAATTCAAGGCACAAATTTTTTTTTTTTTTTGTAGGCCTGTGTAATCAATTGATACATCGTTACACAAATGAACGCATTATCGCGAATCATTATTTGCGTACAATATTTGGATTGAAACCCTTACGTGATGATAATTGCGAAGGTTTATCAGAATTATGTGAGATTTTACAAACGAACGTAACGGCATTGGGCGATATAAAAATAACGAATTTGACTGACTATATATTTGTTCAGTTTTCTTTACCATTATTGGATTATAAATCCAGAGAGGTATTTGAAAAGAAATTTATAGACATAGAATTTCTATCCTTTGACAACCTGATAGAATTTTTACGTACTAAATGCTCTGTTTCGCAATTAGTTGGCGAAAGTTTGAAATTGAATATGCAGATGAAGAAACATGATGTTGATTTGAAAATGAATTATTCGAAAAATCAAGGATCAACCCGAGCTTACAGAAAGAAAGTGGCAATTTTTTCCCAAGAGGTCAATACAAATTTAATTCAAGGGCAAAGTAAATTTTGTCTTTGTTGTACCGGGGTGCTCATAAAAAATTAAAACAAATGTTCTAAATTTATATTACGGTCACCAAGAGAACATCATGAATTTGTAATAAATAATTATTTGTGCTATGTATGTTTATATCCCCTTCGAATATTATGCAGAATGAAAATAAATTGGAAATTTCGTTCAAGTACTCGACATAATAGCTTACTTTATGCTAAAGAATATAAAAATAAACTAGATATAGAGACATAAGACTACAAGTCATAAGTAACTTTATGAAAAAGATGGCATCACTTTACAACCGAAGAATATACCTTTTAAGCTGTCGTACAAATCAAGTCTTCCCTAATCACATTATTGATAAAATCAGAGAAATATTCTCACTACAATTAGAAGACTAAAAAACAATCTAAATAGAATAATGAAGACGTTGCGCAAGTCAATACTCAACATAGAGATTAAAGTAACTATTTGGAAAATAGGTTAATTGGAAGAAAAAATCAGGAAACTACAACAATTATGTTCAAACCTAGATGACCACTATTATAATGCACTGTTGACTTTGGCTGATAATGTTTATAATGGAGTTTTTAGTAAAACAAGAGCTCAAAATATAAAGAAACTTAATGCACTCATTTACCAACAAGTACCACCTCTACCAATAACAATGTGTGATAATTATCTAGTAAACTATACGAATACAACTATACCAGAAGAAGTCGAAATACTACTGAGCCTGGGTTCAAAGTTTAGTATAGCACCTAAAAATATACCTATCAACACCATCATCAAAGATGTAGAAAGTTGCATCAGCGTCCAACCAATCACAGAAGAAGTAATGAACACGTACAGATCAAGAATTGTAAACGTCGTTAGCAACTTTGAGAAGAAAGTACAACACAAAAACAAGAACCACCTACTTGACAAGTTCTTCGACAAAACCAACAAATTTATAGAAGAAAACAAAGACATCATCACAAACAGAGCTGACAAAGGAGGTGCCACCGTAGTTATGTATAAGGACGAATATAATAATGAAGTGAGGAGAATGCTAAATGACGAAAACACCTACCAAGTTTTGAGGGCTGATCCAACAGCGAAAATTCAGAATAAGACTAAAAAATGCCTAAAAGAACTCAAGGGAGAAGAATAAATTTCGGAAGCTGAATATAAGACTTTAATTAGACACAATAGTTTACCACCTAAACTTTACTGTTTGCGGAAAGTCCATAAGAATGTTCTCAACCAATAGTTTGTTGTGTGAAATCTCCAACCTACAACATTGGCGAATATTTACATAATAACTTGAATTCTGTCTTATCCACTTCCGTATTATGTTTGAAGGATTCTTTTTCATTGGTTACAGTTTAATCTGATATAACTGTTCCACCGGGTTACATACTTATCTCGTTAGATGTCGTTTCGCTGTTCACAAATGACCCTTGAGAGCTTGTAGATAATGTCATTAAAAAGAGGTGAAATTTTATTAGCTGCCATACACACCTAAATAGAGATAAATTCTCGGAACTAGTCGATCTATGTTTTGAGGGTGGGTACTTTGCTTATGAAGATAAGTTTTATAGACAACTCTATGGCACAGCCATGGGTGCTCCAACAAGTCCAACCTTTGCCAGTGAATGAAATCTTTTATTACGTTATGGAAAAGCTCGAATTTTGTGTACCACTCATTAAATATTATGTAGAAGATACGTTACTGCTAGTATCATATGCTAAAGTACAAATTATATTAGATACTTTTAACTCTTATCATCACCAGATACAATTCACGTTGGAAGTAGAAAAAGATAACGGCTTGCGCTTTTTAGATTTACTAATTATTAGAGATAACTCTCGAATTATAACAGATTGGTACACAAAACCAATAAGCACAAATAGATACACCAATTTTTACAGCAACCACAGCATACAACAGAAAATTAATATAATGAGCAACTTGATAAAAAGATCCTTAAAACTAAGCAACAAAAACTTCCATAGAAAGAACATGAATAAAGTCAGGGAAATTCTAAAACAAAATAACTATGCCTCATATTTGATAAATAGAGAAATAACAAAACACACCTTCCATGTTATTGACCAGGTAGTTAGTACACCTCCTAACACATCGGTTACCTCCTACTTTAAGTTTCCATTCCTGCCTGGCTTTCACACAGAACGAGTGGAATAGTCAAGGAATTAGATGTTAAGTGTGCATTTTATAACTTACTTACTACAAATAAGATGTTCACTAATTTAAAATCTAGAACACCCAATGATGTATAGTCTGGAGTGGTTTATAAGATACCTTCCACTAACTGTGATAAGTGTTACATTGGCCAATCAAGACAATATTTAAGAGATAGAACATAAGATTAACATAAGAACGACAGTGAGAATGTTGCTAATTTCGAAACAACAGCATTAACTCTACACCCGTTCAACACTGGCCATAAATTTGATTTTGGATGTGTTCAGATTTTGGATATGGCAGAAATTGGGTATAGACGAAATGTCAGCGAAATGATTAATATTAAAAAAAATAAGACTGTAAATCACAGAACAAATATAGGAAACCTCAGTATAATTTATAATAATATATTAAGAAAGTAAGATTTCTGGCCATGTTATGTTAGACTAAGTCCATGTAGGTAGGGAGTTAAGATTAGATGTCATAACCATGTTTGTCAATGTCATGTTTGCGTAAACCTATATATGGGAGAAAACCAATGTGCTTGCCTACTTTTAGACGAAATAGTTTTATACAGGGTGATTCCGGAGGAGACCGTCAGATTTTAGGTGAAGTATACACTAGTCAAGGCAGTTTCGAAACAATGTTTGGTTTATGGTTGGGGCCTTTAATGAGAGTCCATAGGGTGATTTGTCCGATTCGACCGATTTTTTTTTCATTCATAACTTTGGTATGGCTTGATCAATCTTGATGAAATTTTCAGTGTAGAACAATATGTTTATCTTCTTTCAATAATTTCAACGCTCTCTCAAAAATACAGGGTGGGAATTATGATAAGTTCAGATTAAATTTGCAGGTTGAAAAAACACCCTGTACATTCCGTTTTCAAAAATTTTCTACATGCTTCAGATTCTATCATAAGTGTTTACATTACTGAAGCGTTTTTATTTGTTTTGGCACACCTCCAGTTTTTCTAGAAAAATTTTTCAAGGATGAACAATATCGTTATTTCGCTCCAAGGCAGTGAGGATATTCTGAACTAGAATGTAAACCGGTGTCGTCCAATGATACAAAGCTCTTCCTGAGTCCTAAAGTAGTTCTTCCAAATTCGAAATTGATATTTAATCACTCATATTCTGATATATAAAATCATTTAATCCAGAAAATATCTTTAAACCTACCTACTTAAACCAAAAAATCTACAACTTATACAGAATAAACATTCGAAACATATCATGAACGGCAAAACTAAGGATTAACACAAAATTCACATAGAATGTTCGAAATGATTTCCCTTTTCTTGAATACGTATTCGAGACCTTTTTATTAAATTTCCAATTGACCTTCTAATGGGGGATTGATTGCCTCAAGATATTACATTCCTCGAAAATCCTTGCAACTAGGTGTTCTCTATTTCTAATTTCAACCTTATAAACTATTGTTTTCAGATATCCCCACAGAAAATTGTTTAAAGGGTTCAAATCAGGCGATCTTTGTGGCCAAGCAATAGGGCCTCCACGACCAATCCATCTGTTCAGATAATTTACATCCAGGTGATTTCTCACATTGAATGCAAAGTGAGGTGGTGCTCCGTCATGCTGAAAGTACATAGAGCGGATATGTACTTTTTTCAATACATTTGGTGTAATATTTTCGAAAAAATCTAGGTAAATTTCACCATTTAATCTTTCCGCAAAAATGTGAGAGCCAACTAAATTTCCGCCTATAGTTCCAAGCCAAATATTGGCAGAAAATTTGTGTTGTGTATAATGACTCTTCTTCAGAAAGTCCGAATCGTTTCTCATCAAAGTTGATTACTAGACTTTTTCAATCGGTTTCAACTTAAAAAGTAAAAACCGTTTCTTTGCATATTCATTGCAATATCGTTAATACATATGTACATATGTCAGTATCGCCATGCAGAAAAAACTTTACCACACGTAATCTCAAAGGTAAGACGATGAGGACAAATGTTCATACGAAGCTAAAATGGGTCCAAAAGTCACCCGTATAAATAGTGACATTCAATTGGGAGACACCCTGTATATATATATATGATGAAAATGAAATGACATTTCCTGCTTCATAGTTACTCTTTTTGAATCTCATCAGCCCACTTATTTTTCGAAAAAATCCTGAATATTTTTAATATGGGAGGTTAGTTGAGTAAATTGAAGAACAATCGTCAATTTAATAATTTTATTAAATAAAAATCTATTCTAATACACATAACCTTATTTAAAGGAAGAACAAGTACCCTTAATAAATATATAAACAATAGCTTAGCAACAAAAAAACACAATAATTCAGTACAGCTCTAAATGTGAAATAATCGATGAGGTAGCTATCCTTTATAAAAATAAACTGAAAATTTATTTTCATGATGAATAATGCGCAGGTCTTTATAAAGAGAAAAAAAATTATATCCATAATAATAATTCAACCATTTGATATCAACACTAAACAGCATTATTATTACCCAGTACTCAATTTGGTAACAAATGAATCACTTCAAAAGTTTCATAAAATTGTTGGGAATTCTGAAAACAGGTCTTCGGGTTTGAAAAGTTTGAAAATGTTTGTGGTTTCAACTTTATATGCATAAAGATGTTCGCTAAAGCCTACAGTTTTTAAAAAAAGTGAACAGTTGAAATAGACAACAGTGTATTCAATTTTATTAACAAATATATTTTTAATGCGACAGAAATTTGGATGGATATCCTTGAAAATGCTATGAACCAGAACATCATTGACTTCATACTTAATGCCGTTCAATTCATAATAATTCGACTGGAAAAAAGTTCAGCCTCTAAACAGTTAGAGTGCAAGGAATTTTGTAAACTGATATCAATTAAATTTACCTTTCCAATGTACTTTTCATCACTGAAACCTTCTGATGCCATTAATTTGTAACAAAATTTTAGCTGATTTCTTAGCGATAGAGTGAAAGGAAGATTTTTTCGACAATTTGTTTTCTGGCATACGCCTTTAAAATCCTTATGTTTTGCTTCGAACCTCATACAACTCAAATGGATTGGGGCCCAATCTTCAGAATAATTCGTGGGTAATGGACCAAAAAAGTGAAACTTTGGTTTTAGCACGTGTCCACTCAACTCCATATACTTTTTGTTATGCTCTTCAATGAGAGATGTGAGGAGTTCTAAAGTGGCGTGTGTAAAAAGCTGTTGAAGTTATAATCTCAAGAATTTCAAGTGTTATCAGATAAAATTTCCAAATTGTATTTCCTTCTGGTACCTACCAGATCTCCTACGATAAATGAAAAATTTTTGTGAGACATATCATTTCAGCAGCCGACATGATGAGACATCCTTGATTCAATAAATGTTCCTTTTTATTCAGGACAAACATTTCTTTCTGATTTATGATATTTACAATATTTTATTCTTGAGTTGAGCCTTTCAACAGTGAAATGTTTTTCTTCAATCAATTTAGATATAATCAGTGCCATATCATATCGAAGTACCCCCTCAGAAAGGTCATGCATGACATCACAACATAGATTTTCCTATATATGGAAATTTGGAAGTCTGTTCCAGATGCAGTATTCCTTAATTCCGAGCCTACTGGCTAAATGGTTTCGTATTCGTCTTTAGTCCTTAGACATTCTGAATTTTCAATAGTTTGGGTTTGCATGATGGATTTTTTCGATACAAAATCTACAATAGTAAGTGGAAGCAAAAGATTCGTTTAAACCAAGAATTGTATGAACCCCTAAGTTATCACCTGTCAAAGCCACTAGGGTGAATTTTACATTCTTCGAATTGCCTGTTTCACACATAATATTTATGCCGATATTTTCTAGAAAAATGAGTTCTTCGATTAGAATACTAAAGACTTTTCGTTACCAAACTGATGTCGATCTCCACTATAAAAAATTAATGATAAAAGTATATTATCTAAACGACTAGCATATTCAGGAGGTATTGTTGGAATCGAGAAATAAACAGATCCAATTTTATAATATCCGGCATGAGAACCAAGAGGATTCAAAGATTCAAAATCATCGAAATATAAGATAATGGGAAAAAGGATTTGATCTTCAGAAAACACATTTTTCACGTTCTGCCACAAAGTACCATGCACTAAGTTGGTCATACATAACTTTTCTTTATCAAAATTTTTGAGCAACTTCTCCTGATAATTCAGAATTGTTTCGAAAACACCAGGAATTTCCAAATATGACTTCAAAACCTGCCTCATTGACACAAAATAAATACAATGATTTTTCAGGCTCATTATTTTTTCATTATTATGTCTTCCCTGGTTATCACTTACACCTATTACTTTTTCTATAGGTTTTATTAAGCTTCTGCTTTCTTCAAAATATTTGAACCTCTTGAATTCTGTATTCAGAGGTTCGAAAGAATTTTACTAAAATGTTTATCATATTAGTTATGGCGTTTATATTTTCTGTCGTAGTTTCTGCTTCAAGTTTTATTTGTTCACAACAAATTTTAATACTATTCAACATTCTGATTTTAAGAAAGCCATTACTGTCTCAATAAAAAACTGTATCATGGACCTATTGAGGCTGAGATTGGCATATAATTTGGCAACTAAAGTTATTATTGTGTTTTGTAATATGTCAATAAATTTTTTTACATGGAGGTCAATGTCGAAAGATAGTTTATTTGTAGAATTTGCACTTTCATTTGTATCTCTAAAGATTTCACTAGTACCTGTACTTTCCGTTCTTATATAATTTGTTTCGTTGGTTAGGACAGTGGATACCGAATTGCATTGTGAATGTTTAGAAAGGACATGTCTCTTAAATGTGTCCCTTCTGTTATACAATCTGTAACAGTTGTCAATAGGACACTTGTAGTAATTCGATACACTATGGGCGTATTCGATATGTAAAATATATTTCTTTATGCATATATATTCTTTACCACAAGCTATACATTGTATTCTTAGAGACATTTTTATCAGATTTTATTTATGGGACCATGTACAATTATTTCCATAAACACGAAAGAAGTGAAAGACCAATTAATGATGATATGAAATGGATGAAATATTATGAAATTATATATATATATATATATATATATATATATATATTATTATAAGCATTACTCTTTACAAACCCTTAAAATTTCCAAATTCTCTGGATAAGTGACGTCAAATTTGGTAGAAATATCATAAACACCATTTTGGATTAATTGGAAAATATGCGCACTTTGGGGAGGATACTTTAGGTTCATGACATGATAAGATTTGAATAACACATCGAACGCTTCTGAGACACTATGAAATTGATACTTAACTTTATCAAAAACAATAAATGTGGATCTTATCGTGAAAAGCGTATCTCCTTCCACAACAAGGTAGGGCTGAACAGTTAGCATTCGGTCATAGGCCCTTTCAATGCAAGCATCCACTTTCGTCTAGACGTCTCCTGGATGCTAGGATCAAGAAAATGTTGAACACACTGGGAGCAACGTTTTCAGGAATGATGTAATAGTTCAGTCAATCTGTACATTTGGTGTGGCAAAAATTACCCTCTGGATGAAATTTGGTACACTTGTTGAAAATGGTGTAACCATTTACCTTTGCGATAGCCTCGCTGAAATGTTAGCGGTTTTGAAAAACTCAAAGAACTCAAAAAAAGTAAAAAATGCATTTTCTCGAATTCTATGCATCGTACAGAAAATTTTATTGAACAAAAAATGTAGAAGACGTTGCGATCTACATTTTTTTGTCATTGGTGCAATGCTACACGACTAAAAGCGCACAAAGTAGGTGGCGCTAAAGTATCAAAAAAGTGTTTTCATGTTTTTCGCCCTGAAAATGTTGTTTTAATGCAAAAGTTTGAATGTAAAGTTGTTCCTTACATTATTATCAACAACTTTTGTTTAAACATTTTTATACAACTTACCATTTTGAAGTTGCAGCTTGCAGAAAAATATTAGAACTATGCCAACGTCGCCGGAGAAAGTCACAATATAGTAGGACCGAGAAAACTACCGTTAGACGAACAGTGCTGTATATGCAGCGCTATGTATTACTATAACTTGCAAATGGTAAGTTGTACGAAAAAATGTTAAAATAAAAGTTGTTGATAATAATGTAAGGAACAACTTTTACATTTAAACTTTTGCATTAGAACAACATTTTCAGAGCAAAAACATGAAAAACACTTTTTTGATACTTTAGCGCCACCTACTTTGTGCGCTTTTAGTCGTGCAGCATTGCATCAATGACAAAAATGTAGATCGCAACGTCCTCTACATTTTTTGTTCAACAAAATTTTCTGTACGATGCATACAATTCGAGAAAAATGCATTTTTACTTTTTTGGGTTTTTTTGAGTTTTTCAAAAAACCGCTAACATTTCAGCGAGGCCATCGCAAAGGTACCTTAGTTACACCATTTTCAACAAGTGTACCAAATTTCATCAAGGGGGTAATTTTTGCGTCAAAACGATTTATTTTTCGACAGATTTACTGTACTATAACTGTAGGTATTTGAATATGATGACTCACCTTAACATGCAGAATAATGCCCTCAATACTCTCTAGAATTGAGAATTTCCAGTTTTTTGTTCTTCCCCTTGGAGGAAGCATATAATTCAGCAATGTAAGCTGCACCGGAAGCTTTTCATCTGAAAAAACACCGACTTTGACCATTATTTCATGTACATTTATGTTAAACTTACCATTGTTATTTTTCTCTAATAATGCTTTGTATAAATTTTGGGCAGTGATGTCTTTAATTTCCTTAATTTTATATTTCAGAAGTGTGTTGAAAAATGATTCCCATTTCAGGTGGAAGGCTATTTGGGATTTAGGGTAGATTCTCTCGAAATCCAGGTTAATCTAAAAAAATACGACATTTTTTAACAAAAGTTATATAGTGAAGCATTAATGTGAGATTCGTTTTTATATGGATGAAAACAATTTTGGTACTAACTAAAACATGTGCCCTAAGGTCATTCAGTATAGGCCAAGTTAAAAAATATTCATTTAAACTTTGAGCCACCGTATTTTTCTACATTGGAAAGTGTTTCCCCATTTTCTATTACTTTAGTCCATGGTTCGTTATTATGCTGCAGCCAAATAATATCCTCATTATAAATAGCTGGAAATATAAATAATTTTAAAACATGGTACTGATTCTTAATTTCAGTATTCCAATTGAATTTATCGAATTTGAGTTGTTATTTCACCTAGATCTATATTTTGCTCGTCATTCTCCTTTTCTTCATCTATATCATGAAATGATCTTTTTTGGCAAATACTACGTCTTGTACAGGTATCACCCGAGCGGAAAAGACTATTTCTCACTTGATTCACAAGTTTCCCTTTGGCCATTACTGATTTTTTCAATGGATGTTCTGACTTGCGGATGGGTGGACAGTAATAAATTCCTAAGGTTTCCATAGGAAACAAGCCTATTATTTTCGCCCCCAATTTATTATAGTCCTCTTGTGTAAGACGGCTGAAATATAAATTAATTTATATTGTAAGAATCATATTGCTTACGTCTTCCCTAAAATACTTTCTCAGAACACGACTTTTTTATATCGAAGTTTCTTCATGTGCAATGTAAAAAAGGTTTTGCAGAGATAAGTGTAATTGAATAGCTTTTATTTCGGTGAATGTTACCAGGGTAAATGTTGTGATTTTCTAGTATTGAAATGTTTTAGATTTGACAAGTGTATATCGAATATAGGTACTCACTTTTTAACTATATAATTGTAAAGATGCTTCACAATTATTGAAACCAATCTATTTCTTCTCGTATTATCCAGTTTCTTATTAGTTCCGTAATAATTTATGATACTTTTACCCAGAGGGGATGTTGTTAAAAGTGTTTTGAGGTCAAAGTCTTCGAATTTAGGTTTTAAGAAATTGAGGAGCTCATTTTCAATTATTAGATCTGTACTTATAAAAGCATCTTCGTTTGTGGCTAGGATTGAAATTGAATCATTCAGTGATTCATCAATCCCAGAAATTTCGGATATCTCCGATTGTGTGATTGTAGTTTTACTGCAATCTCTATGCTAAAAAAGAACATAAAACATGGAAGATGGTTGACAACGAGATATTGTCGATGATGGAACTCATGTTGAATGATTTTTTGGGCAACTTAACACCATCTCATGTAGAGACTTTTTGAGAATTGTATAATTTTCAAGATGTTTATACCTTTCCGTTTGATAACGACAAACGATATCTATCGAAACGTCGGTCAACATGATATCTACAAGAGATGGTGGAAACAGCCCAAAAAATCATTCAACATGAAGGATGGTATTCATTGGCTAGAAATTACTTTGATCGCTAGATTTGATCCAGTTATTGAAAAATTTGTACAGAATTATTATTTTTCCCTGAGCAAGTTTTTGGAAATGCCTAAAAAAATTGATAGTACTTGCCAATCTGGTTTGTAGTAAACCTTTCATGATACTTTAATTATAAAGAAAATGCAATCCGCCTACCTCTGATTTGTCCTCTTCGTGTTGAGCCATTTTCCTTAACTTTTCGAGTAAGAACATGCGCGGTCCTATTTTGGGAACCATTTCTTTCAAAAGTTCATCATTGAGCAATGACAGTTGATCCACGGTGATTTGGTTATCTTAAGAGATAGGAAAAAAGCACTTTGTTAACGAAATTTATGGTATCATTACTAGTACTAAATTTCTTGATTCATGTCATGAAACGAGATATGTCGAATTAGTTGAAATGCCACATTAAAATTGCATACTCAATAATTTCAAATTAGATATTTATTTATTTAGCGTGTGGCGTTTCGACACATTATAAACATATTAGATAAATTAGATAAAAATCTTATTTCCGAATATTATGGGCGATTCACCGTAGTAGCTCAATAGACTTCCATGAAAACCCAATGATAATCTTGCAGTGGCGGCTTGTCCTATGAGGCAGGTGAGGCAGTGCCTCATCAAAAAAATTCTGAACCGTATATTTCTTCATTCCCTTTCATCATCACTTTTTTCCTCAATATTTTTCCCAATCTCACGTTCCTTGTATATTCATAACAAATCAAATCCTCTTTGAATAAACGGTTGGAGGCATGCCTAACGCAGGCTTCTTTGACTGAATTAGCGCGTCATACTTCGATGACCTACGAGAACATAATGGAAAGCCGTTCTAGGATTAATCCGAGGCTGGCCTCTGCGTGATCTTAGCCGATCTGAGATCGTTTCGTTTCTGCGATGTTCAGCGGGTTATCTGCGTCGAAGCGGTGAGATAGGGTTAGTTCACTTTGTCGTTATTTAGAGGCATCGCGTTTGCTGTGTATCGCGTATGATTATAATCTTTTTTAGGTGAAGTTTTTCTGAAATATAAATCTTTTTTATCAAAAGTGACTACCAGATTGCGAAATGGATTCAGCGGGACCTAGTAATAGTAAATAGAAATTCCTAAGGAACATGTTCAGTGTACTTGTGATATTGTTAATTTTTTAATAAATAAGCAACATTTTTCGCCTCATTCGTATGATGATAAATTATATTTAATTAAGGAAGTTAAGCGACCTATTCCAGATTGGAGGAAATCTCTAGTGTCTAGTGGTGGGGTCGGTAAATCAAATCGGGGATTCCAAAATACGTGGTATGACAAATACGACTTGCTTACTGAAAGTATTACTTTGAAAAAAATATTTTGTTGGCCGTGCATTTTATTCTCAGCCACTTATGGAAATTCCGACAGAGTTTGGTCGAAAAGTGCTCAACATATTTCATCTAATTCCAAGCTTACCGTTATGAGAAAGCAAAAACAAAATATCGCCACAGCAATAGACAATAGATATTGAAAATTTCAATGCTAAAGTCAAAGAAAATTGACAAATTCGAAGAAGTTTAATAGATATTACGATGCATCTCTGTATGCAAGAGTTACCATTTAGGAGGCACGATGAATCAAATGAGTCTTTAAATCGCGGAAATTTCAAAGAATTGGTAGTTCTTGTTAGTAAATTTGAGGGCGTTCTGCTGATGATCTATTTCAATTTTTATCTTCAAAATTCGGAAAATTTGACAACTGCTTCCACAGAAAGAAGTTTCTCTGAGTTGAAAAGGATTAAAAATTATATAAGGAATACAACTGGACAGGCGCGGCTGAGTGATATGGCTAAAATTACGATCGAAAAAGGATTCATAAAATCACAGGACGAAAATAGTTTTTATTGACAAGGTTATAGATTATTTCGCTGATCAGAAAAATCTTAGAATTCCATTGATTTACAAAAAATGTTAATATTGAGAACTCAATTTAGAAAAATTTTCATTAATAACTTTCAGAATAAATCCTATTTTACACTGCCTTTTTAATTTTTTTATTCAGTGTTCAGGAAATAATTTGAGGATTCATAAAAAATTCAAGCGTTAGTGAAGAAATTTTTTTTAATATATTCATTATGCAACTGACGAAGTAGAGTTCACTATATAAACTTTGTTCGCCACGTAAACCCTATATATATATATATATAACATTATTAAATTTTTTTCCATATGTGCCTCACCATACTATATTGTCACGAGCCGCCACTGTAATCTTGTACCAAAATACGCTCGTACGTAGTGCTAAATAAAACTCATAGCTTGAAGTAAAAACATTCATAATCAATCAAGGAAAACTAATTGTAAGAAAATCCCACATTTTATAGGAATTAGGTATAATAGGTATGTATGTGCTTTCCGGAAACCCTACAAAATATCAAAATAATTCATCGCCAAAACCATAACTTCTGCGATGAATTAACCTCTATTAAAGACCCTGCAGTAAATCGCTCTTTTAGTTGATTTCATCCAAGATATATCTTTTGCAAATTCGATACTACTAATAATATTCCATCAAAACACTTTGTTAGCTAAAAAAATATTCACTTACCTTCAAATACTTGAATTACTGCTTCATCACAACCCCAATCGTTAAGAACCTCACTAATACTCATTTTTGGTGTCTTCTCCATAATTTCGAACAAATTTTAAAGCAAAACACTACTTAAAAAAACTAAAGTTTACTTTTCACTTTTCTCTTTAATGGTCTTAATCTCGACGTCCAAGAAAGCGAAATGAATTCCGACACGTCTGTTCGCATATAGGGATAGAAAGATAGGTCTGGACTTGTCCAACTATTACGCAAAGCAATTTACGTTTGAGACTAAAGGGCGCGATACAATCTCAAATGAAGCAAATCAAGAAATTTAAACTTCATTTCAAGCTTCAAATCAGGAGAATATCATCATACCGAATATTCCATATCCATATGAACCGAATCAAAGGAAAACTCAGATCGATTAGATTGATATACTTAGAATGCGGTGTTAGAGTCTTATTTCAAAAAGCACACGGTATTTGGCCTGAAATTTATTTATATTGTTGAATTGAGGTAATCATTGTTTGAATGAAATAATTTTTTCTGTTCGATAGAAGCATATTTACTCCAAGTGAAAATTAATGTTGAGAAAATGGTAATTCACATTTGAGCATTTTGAAGTTTTCAGTGTGAAACTCCTTTTATGAAATGAGAATATAAACTCTCAGATCAAGGTAAAAAAAGTAAAGATATTGAAATTCTCCTTTCGAAGATTTACTTTTTTCCGTGTTCAAATGCGGGTTGTCTTTTGCCCATTCGTGGGAATTGTGGATATTAAAAATTCCATTTTTAGTAAACATAGCCTCGTCGCTGAATAGAATACGAAAAATAGTTCGTTGGTCACTAATAACCCAGAGACAAAATTGTAATCGTTGGGGCAGATCTTGTGGCAACAGTTCTTGCACCTTTTGGTAGTGGTATGGGTGGAATTGTTCTTTCTTCAAAGTCTTGCTCACTTTACTCTGCGAAATTCCTAATTCGGTACTAATTTGACGAGTACTGATAGACGGTTCCTCCTCCACCCGTTCAACAATTTGAATCGAAATTTCATTTTGAGTAGGCCTATCAATATGCTCTGCCTTACTAGGATATTGCCCATGTTCTTTAGAATAATGGAATACTCGTCCGAAAATACATTTATTTGGTCGACGTCGGTTGGGAAATCGTCTATGGTATTCCATTTTGGCTTCATTTCCATTTCCGTTACAAAAACCATAAACAAAAATCATATCCGCATATTCCGCTTGAGTAAATAATTGAGGCATGTTGAAATACACTTCTTGTGACAGATTATTTATTAAATATTCTCATTCTGTGGTTCACTGTGATGATAAACATGGATCTTAAAGAACTTGATTTAAATAGAGATTTAATTTTCATGGAGAATTTTCAATTTCATTAAAAAAATCATACATTCGTGATTCAATATTTTACATACCATAAGGCCATAAGTGAGTACATTATTGAACGAAACTACTATGTTTTAGGAATATTCGATTCATAGAAAACCGGAAGTGTGCTGAAAATCGCCTGAATAATGACTCAATTTTATTTTAATCCATAATTTTGCCTTTTATATGTTTCGAATGTTTATTCTGTATTTGTAGTAGTAGTATGTAGATTTTTTGGTACACGTACGTATAAAGAAATTTTTTGAATTAAATGATTTTATACATCTGAATATAAGCGATCAAAAATGAATTTCGAATTTGGAAAATTTATTTTAGAACTCAGGAAGAGCTTTGTATTATTGGACGATACAGCTTTACGATCTAGTTCAGGATATTCTCAATACCTTGGAGCGAAAAAACGATATTGTTCATATTTGAAAAATTTTTCTAGGAAAAATGGACGTGTGCCAAAAAAAATAAAAACGCTTCAGTAATGTAAACTTACGGTAGAATCTGAAGCAAGTAGAAAATTTCTGAAAACGGAATGTACAAAGTATTTTTTCAACCTGCAAACTTAATCTGAACTTATCATAATTCCCATTCTGTATTTTCGAAAAACTGTTAGAATTATTGAAAGAAGATAATCATATTGTTCTACACTGAAAATTTCATCAAGATTGATCATGCCATACCAAAGTTATGAATAAAAAAATTGGTCGAACCGGACAAATCACCCTGTAGACTCTCAATGAAGGCCCCGAACCATAAACCAAACATTGTTCCGAAACTATGTTGACTACTGTATACTGTATACCTAAAATCTGACGGTCTCCTCCGGAATCACCCTGTATATAATAGATTTTATTCTTACTTTTATAATCTGACGAAATTGCTTCTGCAGTAACTAGGTAACATATTTTTTAGAGTTTTCACCATATGTGTTATACTGATATATTTTTAGCCCTAAGGAAGAAACAATTTGTATCGAAACGTTGGCGTACTTTACAAATCGAACAATTTAAGAATAAACGAGTGTCCAAGAATCCCAATAAATTTTATTTACTAACCTATTACAATGGATGATAACCAGACAATATAAAACAAGTGGGTTTGGATTTGACAGTGTAGTAACTGAAGACCTCTTACGAATCTTCCTCCAAAATCTTTCGGAGGCAATGGAGCCAAATTTCAAAAAATTGTTAGAAAATATAATTTTGTTTTCAAGAATCCATTGTCGAAATTAATGTAGTAGTCAGAGACTAGTCACAAGTCCTACTTCATAACATCACCAAGGACCTACTTGATGGTTTAAGCTATTGTAAGCAATCTTTTCTGTTCAACAAAGGTGGCCAGTAGCACGCTGGCATTTGATGTAAAATTATTATTGTAATAAGTTTGTCACAATTTTACAGGTTCTCAAGAATCGGCAAATATTACCACAAATATTTGCCAACCGACTCAGAAACCTTCGCTGCTCGTTTTTCTATTTCAGCACTGGTAAGTATTGAAATGAACAAAAATTTTCATTATTGCACCACAGATACAGGGGTCGAGTGCCTATTAGACGTTTCTGGAGAACTAGACATATTTGAAATCTGAAAATTGGGTTTATGATATTGTTCGAAGTTCTCTACAGAACTAAAATATTTTCGGAGCCCAAAAACTTCCGGTTATACAGGCAGTGAAAATAAATTCGACGAAAACATTTTTTCTCAAGTTTTCCATTCCTGGTATGATCGAGTATTCAATAGTGAATACATTTCTGTCAAAACCATTGTATTGAATCGAATATTTTTCAAAATATCTGAAAAAACTGGAAAAAAAGTCTAATTGTTCAGTCAGTAACTAATATGTTCATTATTCTTATTTTAAATATCCTGAGCGTAAACCGTTTTTACAACATCGAACAGGAAGGATGTGAAAAGGTCATGCATCTCTTGGATTTCAAAAATATCATCACAAAGTGTTTCAAATTTTGTGTTGAAAATTGTGATCTTAAATAGGCCATAACTTCTGTTTTTCAAACTAGAACCCTATTTTTTATAATTGTGTTAGATTCTGCGGTCAAAAATAATGATAGTTTCCTCACATGATTATGCTCCTAAATTCAATAATTTCTGAGTTATTTGAGATTTTCTGGATTTATAGTGTACGTAGAGACAAATTGATTGCATCTAAAAAAATTCAATGAATATTCGTTCGAATCCATGGGAATACTCTGTACCCATAGAAGACAAATTATCTGATAATAATTCACGAGTGTCAGGTGTTATTGATATTCGTTATCTTCATTTCTCGATTTAACAAAATAAACCGTTATTCTAATTACGAAATTCTGGATCTATTTTATATACATGGTTAATGTGACAGTATTATTAGTAGAACCTGCCGGGCCTTCAACGAGAAGTATCCTCATTTACATTCCACGACGGAGGAGATCTTTAGAAAATATGTTTCAAACTTTCAAAGTTTTGGATGTATATGAGCCCCTTAAGAGTACAAAAGAAGGGTAGTTGATGATGAGGAAGATGAAATTAGTGTTTTGACTTATTTCGAAGCGAATGAAAATGCATCTATTCGAAGTGCAGCTCATGAAATCGATTTAGACAGAAATTCAGTGCACCGAATTTTGAAAAAACACAACATGCATGACTACAAATATGAGAAAGTTCATGCATTAGAACCAGGTGACTACATAAATATGTTTAATTTTTGTAGAGGAATATTAGAAAAACTTGAAAATGATGTAAACTTTTTGAAAAAGATCATTTGGACAGACGAAGCAAAACTCAATAATGAAGGACTATTTAATAGAAAGAATTGCCCAATTTGGAGAAGTGAATGAAATTCATCACTTATAAGTATTTCACGATGCTGCTGAAATCTAAAATATTTTGAAGGCATCAGCACCTCCGGTTTTTCCGGAAATGACGTCAACTTCCGTTTTTCAGATTAAAACACCATTTTTATATTGAAAAAATAGATTCCTTAGAAAATTTCAAGTTATTTTGATGTAACATTTTTCAGTTTTGGTTGGAAAATTCTCTCTGAGCGGGAAAATTCGAAAAAAAATCGAAAATAGAGCTCCGCTGAAACAAGAATAACTTCGAGGTTTTTGGATGGAAAATTTTCATTTTTGGGATTTTTCAAGTTGATTGATGTATCCACTTTAAAAATCGAAATCGCGATTCATGATACAGGGGGTGAAAAAATCGCTTTCAAAGTTAGGGATGACAAAATCGTGAAAAATCAATTTTTTTTAAATTAGAACTTCATTTTTATATGGTAGATATTGAATCTACGTTAAAAAATAATGTGAGTGTATGCATCACACCCTTGCCCTAAAGTGGATATTTTCTGAGTTATTCACAAAAAAGTGTTTTTCGTCTTGAATTTTCAGCTATTTTTTTCCCTTCACGCCAAAAAGATGGAATTTTCAGGAACTGTTACTTAAACCATGTTTTAGATTTTACTACCCTAATATGCAAGAGAAGAAAGTTACAGGTTGTTCCTAAATAGATGGCGAATTTGGATTCGAATTTGTATCGGAAACCTCTTTATTTCAACTAATCGGCCATCGGTTTTCTCTCCAGTGATAAATAAATAATTCCTTATGAACCATATGCAAAAACTTACCATGTTTTACATTCTTTTTCTTAATGATAGATATCATTAATTACATCTGCCAAATTCCTCTTTATTCAGTAGCATTTTGTGTTTACTATTAATTTGGTGATAATTCGTATTAAGTTATAAAATCAATCACTATGCCTAATTTTACCAATGAAGATGATTTAAATCTCATTTTACTTCATGGAGAATGTAATAAAGTTGTAAATAGAACGATTCGACTGTTCATTGAGAGGTTTCCTGACCGACCCAGACCAACGAGAGATACCATTAACAGAACCATGACAAACTTGAGAAATGTCGGATCTTTTGTTAAGAAAACTATACACAGAGAAAAAAGTGTAGTAGAAGATGAGAACAACGAAATTACAGTTCTTGCATATTTTCGTGTGAATCCTCGAAATTCCCTCAAAGATGCCGAGATTGATCTGGGATTATCTCTATCGAGTGTTTGGAGAATATTAAAAAAACATAAAATGCACCCATATAAATTCAATAGGGTAATGTATTCGAAGGAAACTGATTTCGTCAGGAGAACAGAGTTTTGCGAAGCTATGATGATTCGATTTCAAAAGAATGAAAACTTTTTGGACTGTATAATTTGGACAGATGAATCTAAATTCGCAAAGAATGGTTCTTTCATTAGGCTTAGCAGTCATTATTGGGATGAAGAGAACAACCACCACTTCAGACAATGGAACTTTCAAGAGACCTGGAGTTTCAATGTTTTTTGCGCCATCAAAAATAATGCAATTCTCGATGTTCACATTTATGATGGGACTTTTACTGGTAAGATATAACATTACACATGTTGCATTATATAAAGAATGTTCTCCCTTAGGAGATAGATATTTTGACATATTGACTCAAATAATTGAGCCACTAGTACAGAACCATAATGACTTATGGTATCAACAAGATGGTGCGCCTCCACACAATTCACTCAATGTGTCAAATATCCTATACAGGCTATGTGAAGATCGATGGTTGGCGAACAATGGCCACATCTTTGGCCACCACGTTCTCCCGATTTAACTCCTTTAGACTATTATGTTTGGGGTAGGATAAAAAATATTGTCTACTCAACTCCCCTGACTGAAAAAGAGGACTGCATATAACGAGTCAGAAATGCGTTCAGGTTTGTTTAGATTTTTAGATTCATAGTTTTGAAACTCATTTTGGTTTTTAAACACTTTTGCAGATCTCTTCCTCCCGATGAAATAAGAAGCGCAACGCACGAAGCATTCCTGAGACGTATAAATAAATGTCTAGAAATTAACGGTCAAAACCTTGAGCATCTTCTCTAGTTATAACTGCGAGAGTTTGCTATGGTTCTCCTAATAGTAAAAGGGGTGAAAAATCTACAGCATGGTTCAAATATCAGTTCCTGAAAATTTAATCATTTTGGCGTGAAGCGAAAAAAATACTTGAAAATTCAAGATGAAAAACAGTATTTTGTGAATAACTCAGAAAATATCCACTTTAGGGCAAGATTTTGATGCATACACTCACATTATTTTTTAACGTAGATTCAATATCTGCCATAAAAAAATGGGATGCTGATTTGAAAAAATTGATTTTTCACGATTTTGTCATCCCTAAATTTGAAAGCGATATTTTCACCCGCTGTATCATGAATCGCGATTTCGATTTTTAAAGTGGATACATCAATCTTACATCTTCAAAAATCCCAAAAATGAAAATTTTCCATCCAAAAACTTCGAAGTTATCCTTGTTTCAGCGGAGCTCTATTTTCGATTTTTTTTTTCGAATTTTCCCGGTCAGAGAGGATTTTCACTTATAATACCACAAGAGCTTCAAAATTATCGGGTATTTCCCGATAGGTTCGTTGCAAACAAATGAAGGAGTCAAGTATTTCAGGTTAAAAAATCACGAGCGCGAAGCGCAGTGATTTTTCAAAACTTGACGAATTTATTTGTTTGCAGGGAACCTATCGGGAAATACCAGATAATTTTGAAGCTCGTGTGGTATTCGAGGGATTATTTTTCTGTCCCAAATGTCGGCCAATAGAATTGCACCATGAGACGAAATGTACAGTTAACAAATAAGAATTTCATAATGAATAAAACAACATTTAATTAAGAATCAGGGTAGTGCAATTAAAAATACAATTGTTGTAAACATTGGTGCATGTTTTCTTCAAGTCAGAGTTATCGGTAATGGTCCCAGAAGAGGTAGATGGCATGAGGTTTATGCTGTTGATGGCATTTTCTGCAGTAGGCTCACTCCTTCGCAGTTTCTTGACAATTAATTCGTGGTGTTCCTGGTCGAGTTGGAGATACGGCTTGATGGAGTTACTGTTGGCATGTCCAGTTATTTTGATTATCTGCTGCTCTCCCAGGCCCGATTTCGCTAGATTGGAGACGGCTGTTGCACGACTGGAGTGATTGGTGATTTTTTTGTTACCAAGGTCAAGCCCAGCTTTTTGTGCTGACTCCTTAACCCACTTTGAAATCGTGTTTTGGCCTACTGGGAATCCTTGTACCACCACCGCCTGGAACTTTATTCCAGAATGGATTTTGGGTCAGGAATAGTCTGTCGCTCTTGATATTGACATCTCTCTTCTTTCTCAATTTCTGGAACAGTCTCACTGGGCACTTGTCAGGGATTTCCCGATTCTCCACCAGCCACTTGCTGTCTGATAATTTTTTATCACCACCTTGTGTGGTCTTGCTGAAAATTGGATTGTATTCAATTCTCCCAGTTGTTTCCCCGTCATTTCACTGTTCTGCCTTGAAGTGATGTATTGACGCCATGCTGCCCTCACCACCTCTCCAAGCCAATTCCACTGATATTATCATGAATAATTTTTTCTGGAGGCCATCAGGAGTTTCCTCGTCCCAAACAGTGGTCATTGCATCCCAATCTTTTTCCTCCAACGCTGCTGCACTTGCCTCCGTTTTTCCGGAATAGATTGTAAAGCCTTACGCTTGGCATCACGAGCTCCTCGAGCGGTCTTGAATGCAGCATCCGAAAATGGGTTGATTTTGATGTCGAAATCGTTCAAATACTTTTCTTGAAGTAATTTGGCAGTCTGATTCCACATTGTTTTTATTGTACCTTCCTTATAGTCTTCTCCATCCATTTTCTCCATATTGTAAGCGTAATCATTCATAATGTTTGCCAATTGCGCTTCACTCGTTTCAGCACTCAATGTGTATTCCCTCTCAGTACAAAAAGTAGTAAATTGGTTCCAAACTGTTTTTTTTTGCCTTCTCCGTATCAATGGGAACATTTCCTTTGACATTTTTATCGATGGTGGACAGAGAACAAACTCCAAATCGACTCATTTTCATGCAAAATCTCAAATTTTCACAATTGAATTCAACCTGTCAGTTTGACGTGTGCTTAATTTGACTGAATCATGTTTTGTTTATATATAGCAACTACCAGAGAAAATTTTCAAAAAATTATCAGTATAATACCATGTAGGTTGTACCACGTGACGTCGAATGGTGCAATTCTATTGGTCGATATTTGGGTCGGAAAAATAATCCAACCAAAACTGAAAAATGTTCAACATCAAAATAACTTGAAATTTTCTACGGAATCTATCTCTGCAATAAAAAAAATGGTGTTCTAGTTTGAAAAACGGAAGTTGACGTCATTTCCGGAGAAAGCGGAGGTGCTCATGCCTTGAAAATATTTTATATTTCATCAGGATCGTGAAATACTTATAAGTGATGAATTTCATGAAAATACGTTCAGTAGTTTCCCGTATGAATATGGGTGAGATTCCTCGTGAAAGACCCTGTATGAGATAAGTATAATCAATAAAGCATCATTCATCATTAGTCTGATCAATACACCTCTTCGGCAACTGTGGAGTTAGGACATTCCTTGAACGTTCTGAGTCTGGTCGTTCAGTTGCCTAAACCTTCAAGCAAGTGTTGTTTCAAATCAAACACTTTTTGGTCCTTCGAGCTGGATCGAGAAAAAGGATTTACGACCCTAATCTCGATCAAATCATCAGCGCCTGCGGGGAAGCCTTCCAGCGCCAACTACGAGACCGTGAACTAGCTTTCCCGAAAAAATCTTCATCAAAGCAGGGATCTCATGAACCCTTCAACTCATGGAAGAAAAATTAGGAGAACAAATTGCTATTGGCCAAGACCTGAATAAAATATTATCTTTACTCAAGAAAGACGGGTCTGCACGCAAAACAGAGGAATACTTCCAGAAGAAATATATGGCGGCCACAGATCTACTGAACAATTTTCAAGAAAATCATAACGAACTCCGAAAATCCCTTGATGAAGAGCATTCCTACTTCAATCAAGATTTACTTGGTCAGATATCCAAATGCTACCAAGAAATCAAGAACTATATAAATACAATGCAGAAGTCCACTCAGACGTCAGAAGAAGTCAGCTTCCCCTTCCATCTTTCAAATTCACAGAATATCCTTATGAATCAGATTCGAAGAGTTTGACTCTACGTATTACATAAATCCAGAAAATCTCAAATAACTCAGAAATTATTAAATTTAGGAGCATAATCATGTGAGGAAACTATCATTATTTTTGACCGCAGAATCTAACACAATTATAAAAAAAATAGGGTTCTAGTTTGAAAAACAGAAGTTATGGCCAATTTAAGATCACAATTTTCAACACAAAATTTGAAACAATTTGTGATGATATTTTTGAAATCCAAAAGATGCATGACCTTTTCACACCTTTCCTGTTCGATGTTGTAAAAACGGTTTACGCTCAGGATATTTAATATAAGAATAATGAACATACTACTGACTGAACATATTTGACTCTTTTTCCAGTTTTTTATTGGATATTTTGAAAACTATTTGATTCAATACAATGGTTTTGACAGAAATGTATTCACTATTGAATACTCGATCATAACAGGAATGGAAAACGTGAAAAAAATTTTTCGTCGAATTTATTTTCATTCCCTGTATGTTTTTGGGCTTCGAAGATATTTTAGCTCCGTAGAGAACTTCGAACAATATCATAATCCCAACTTTCAAATTTCGAATACGTCTAGTTCTCCAGAAACGTTTAATAGGCAGTCGAACTTGAGACTCCCTGTATAGTGGCATATGAATGGCATCCAAAGAATAGGCATCTGAATTACTTTACAGGGATATTTGTATATCTTTTAGAGTTATTGAGTCTCCTTCATCACAATTCAGATTTATTAATCGTAATTGAATCATCCCCCTAAGTAACATTAAGTGTTTAAACAAGTTTATATTGGTTTTTCAAGTTTTATCAATATTTTTCAGATAATCTCCTTATGTGCTCTCCAAATACTTTTCCTATACGTATATTGGTTCAGGAAGGAGTTATCTTCATGCACACATTTTATGTCTTAATCGCATCACTCCATTATGGACTTTTCTACGGATTGAGAACAGTAAGTAAAAAAATTTGGTATTCTGATCTCACATTTTTAATGGAAAGGTGAAAGTCAAGAAATGCATGGCACTCACAGATTGCACGGACGCATGATACATTGATTGACCGTGTAACCTATGTTATCCTTTAAAAGAGCATGTTTTCGTTCTGCCCCAAAAAGTCTCTAGCGATGGAGTTCGACTTCCTGATAAAGAATCCGTGGTCAAAATTGACAATATAGTCAGGTTTTTATCTTTTATAAAAGAAGAGCTTGATCTTTATATATAAAAATGAAACCCGTTGTTCGTTGTCACGACATAACATGAAAACGGCTTGACCGATTTGGCTGAGTTTTTTTTGTGGCTTTCTTATACGCTGTACATGGTTCTAACAGAAAAAAAATATTAAGTAAATCTCTCAGAAAATTGAAAAATATACATTTTGATTTATCATTATTATATTTTGTTTAATCATTATTGCTTACGCTGATACAAACTTGAGATTAGTTGTAGTTCAAATGGCCCATTAGCTCAGTTGGTTAGAGCGTCGTGCTAATAACGCAAAGGTAGCGGGTTCGATCTCCTCTTGGCCAAGAAATTTTTATCATTCACCGAACCAAGTAGAAATTGAAAAAGATGCCATTTACCATCTTTTTTATATTCTTTATATATAAAAATGAAACCCGTTTTTCGTTGTCACGTCATAACATGAAAACGGCTTGATCGATTTGGCTGGTTTTTTTTGTAGTTTTCTAATACGCTGTACATGGTTCTTACGGAAAAAATATCAAGAAAATATCTCGGAAATTATAGAAACCAGAAGGCTAAGTCCAATGAATAAGCACAGATTGTAATTATATTCTGTGATTGTAGACTCTAGAAAAGGTCTGCACCACAGTTAGGTTGATGAATTCTATTCAATGTACCGCTCTCTGTAAGTAAATAACCGTACGATATTAGAGGTTATCCTCAATATATGCCGCGGTAACGATAATGTCATGAATGAAATGAATTTTCAGATTCAAGAAAAAATAGCTGGCGAATTGAAGAATTACAAATCAGTTGATTCCATTACTAATGAAGATGAAGTTGTCAATTATCCAACAGAATTTTTAAATTCCTGGAATTGCCCGGCTTACCACCTCATAATCTGCAATTAAAAATCGGATCTGTAATTATCATGTTACAGAACATAAACCAGCCACGTCTGTGTAATGGCACCCGGCTTGCGGTGATAGGATTATTGAACAACAATTTTGAAAGGGAAGTACAAAGGCGAAGATGTTTTAATCTCACGCATCCCTATGATACCGAACAATATGCCATTCAGCTTTAAACGTTTACAGTTCCCAGTGCGGCTTGCATTTGCAATGTCAATAAATAAATCGCAAGGGCAGTCGCTAAGTGTATGTGGCATCAACCTAGAAAATCCATGTTTTTCACATGGCCAATCATATGTCGCCTGTTCCCGTGTCGGAAAACTATCAACATTATTTATTTACGAGCTGAACGTAAAACTAAAAATATAGTTTATCAAAAAGCATTTGAATATAGAGAAGCAGTGAAGGGTATAGAGGCTATTAGTTGCTTTCTAGAGCGCGCGTGGTGTTGAGCTCAGTGTTTACTTCAAAATACCAAGTTGTTCAATAGCAATTTGTAAAAATATATGTGAATTTATTGAACCGTATGAAATAAGCGCTATTATGAAAATATATATTTTGTTTTTATCCCAATATATTAAAAACAATAAGGAATATTTCTGTGGTAATCGATGGTTCGATACAGGTAACCGAGGGGTTCAGAAATGCGATATTTCGAGGTAGAAAGGGGAAGGCGATCTCGCGAGCGAAGCGAGCACCGTAAAGTTCACAGAACATTGTCACATAATTTCAATTACAATTATAATACATACCCCGTATAATATTTTGAAAATTTTTCAATTCATACGATTCCTAAGAGCCCTGGTGAGGTATACTCTTATAGTTTAACAGTCTACGATATGTATTTATGAAATTCAAAAATGTACCCAGCATAGATCCAGTTTGGCAATCCCTAGCCAATTCATTTCACCCCTGTCGATTCCTACTCTGAAATGACAATTGTCGTTGACATTTCAATCTTATGTATTGTAATCGCAACCAAACAATGAACAAATCAAAATGAATATTTCGCAGGTAGGGATTTGCAGATAGCAGATAATACTTTATTCGGGTTGTTCACTTCAATTTTCACTCCACAAAGAAACATAGGAACGACCGTGTAAAATTCATCGTGCTTGGTTGTATTTATTTATATAAATGAATCTGTCAAAATATGACTACCTATATTCATCATTCGTAATCAATGGATATTTTCATAAAAACCTTTTTGCAGGTAGGATGTCCTCACATATAGTGTAATCTTTCTTTTAATTCAGTTCAAACGGCCTCAGAAATCACAGAGAAACGAACTATATTTCTAAAATAGTGTTTTTAAAATTCCATTCCCTCAATTTTTATCTAACGAAATCTTGACATTTCTGTTTCGTACGGGCAGTAGAAACCCATTTTCATATCCAAGTAGAGAGTTAAGACCGAAAGTCGAGAATTATTCCATTCTGTCACAATTTCCACGAAGAAACCCGAACGGGTTTCGAGAAGAATCGTCTTGAAAACATAGACCTTGCGGCAATTGTATAGAATCACAGAATAAATCCTTTCCACGGTTTATGTGGGAACAACTGGAAATTGAGTAGCCTCTATTTATCTGCACATCTTTAGAGCTTTATCGAATAATAATAATTTTTTTATTCAACTTTAGTAAAATTCACGGAGGGTGAATCGATGCTGGAGTTGAATTAATATTATTTCGGTTTTTTTTTTTGAGAAAGCACCCACTGCGAATCAATTATATAGAGGGTGTCCCATATGCGTTGCCTATTATTAACAAATACTTTCCATCGAGTTATTTCGGCTGTTTCTGCTTACGGGTTCTTAATTCGATAAAATATTTTCGATTCATATACAGGGTGTCACATCTGAGTTGCGCATTCCTAGCGCTGACTTTCACCAGAGTTTTCCTCAAGTTTTCGTGTTTTTCCGCGTACGGGAGCTAATTTCAATAAAATGTCATACAGGGTGTGCGATTTATATGTTTTTTTGGTATTTCTTGCGCTCTTTCGGTGTTTTCGCGCTCCTTCGGGGTTTTTTGGGTTCCTTTGGATTTTTTGCGTTCTTTCGTGTTACTTCGGGTTCATTCGTGTTTTTCGCGTTCTTTCGTGTTCCATCGGGTTCTTTCGTGTTTTTTCCAGTTCTTTTATGTTTTTTCGCTCTCGACGGGGGTTTTTTGCGTTCCTTCGAGTTTTTTCGGGTTCCTTTGGGCTTTTTGCGATCTTTCGTGTTTCTCTGCGTTCTTTCGTGTTACTTCGGGTTCTTTCGTGTTACTTCGGGTTCTTTCGTGTTTCTTCGGGTCATTCATGTTTTTTCGCGTTCTTTCGTATTTCTTCGACTTCTTTCGTGTTATTTCGCGTTTCTTCGTGTTTCTTCCAGTTCTTTCATGTTTTTTCTCTTTCGACGGATTTTTTTTGCGTTCCTTAGGGTTTTCTTGGGTTCCTTTGGGATTTTTGTGTTCTTTCGTATTTCTTCCCGATTTTTGTGTTTCTTCGCTTTCTTTCGTGTTTCTTCGCGTTCTTTCGTGTTTCTTCGGGTCCTTTCGTGTTTTTTCGCGTTCTTTCGTGTATCTTCGCGTTCTTTCGTGTTTCTTCCAGTTCTTTCATGTTTTTTGCTTTCAACGGTTTTTTTGCGTTCCTTCGAGTTTTTTTGGGTTCCTTTGGGCTTTTTGCGTTTTTCGTGTTTCTTTGCTTTCAACGGATTTTTTGCCGTGTTTCGTGTTTCTGTGCGCTTTATTGATCTATGGGCCTCATTTATCTATGGTCTATATTGATCTATGGACTTATGGATCTACTGGCCTATATTGATTTACGGGCCTCATTTAACTATGGTTTATATTGATCTATGGGCTCATGGATCTACTGGCTTATTTTGATCTACGGGCTTTTTGATCTACAGGCTTATGGATCTACTGGCTTACTAGTATTTAATAAAATTAGTAATGTCCTTCTCAAGTGAGGCGAGACTAGGGAAATGGGAATTCATTTTTATATGGAGCATATTATAGGTTCCAGTTCAAATTGCATAGGTAGGTACTCATACATAAGATAGGTCAGCTATACAAAATAAAGAGTGCTTCAAAGCAACGCAGAGGCGGTACGGAGTTCGCCGGGTCAGCTAGTTTTTCATAGTTTCAGACTAGATTGATTGTGCGAATAACTCGGTCATGTTCATTATTGGGCCAAATAAGTCTAATGGTTCAGCAGTTGTAAGTATACTCTATTCAAAGTTTATTTGTAACTCGGTTGGCCATGGAAGTTTGACACATTTCACTCTGTATATTAAAAAGATAGGTTGGGTTCGCTATTTTCCTGTCAGATTAGTACGCACTGTTGTCTATATCACATAAAGGTCCTAGTAAACTTGGATTCACTCAAAATGCCAATTTACTTCTGAACCTTGGAAGAGTTTCGAAAGGTTTGAAATTATTATGGCAGAAATTTCTAAAGGAGCTGCTCTTATTTTGATTGGGATGTTGTATGATAACCTCAAAAATATTAATTATAATATATAAGTTACCGTTCATCAGGGATGAACATATTTTGAGTGATTTTCGGGAATCTGAAGAAGTTTGAACATTAATCTGTTCGATGACGAGATATTGTTGATGTTCATCATGATACATGAAACTTCCGATTGGAATTTGTTTGATATTCGAAAGGACATTGCTTTAATCGTTTGGAAGCTGGTTGAACATTTCAAAAGAATTAAGGAAGGTATCACAAAGAAGTAATGTTGAATCTGAAGATGTAGCTAATAAGGGAATGGTATATATTCTTGAATGCAGAATTTGAGTGCAAGATAGCATTTTTTGATGTTGTTCTTTAGTTATTACTCTAGGCATTTTGAAAAAAATTCTGAAATATTTTGATTCTCTTCAAAATCAAATGTGACAGATGACAAGTGAAAATTGGCATAACTGCTTGACATCGGCAACGTCGAACTCCGAAGAAACACTGATGCCAACCCAAGAAACTTAAATCATGGCCTCCCGCGATACAAATAAACTTTGAATGGAGTATATGTGAAATTTGGTTTCCTGAATAACTCCTAGATTGTCTATCCAATCGAATTGTTACTGGGAAGAAGTTTGAATGATGTTCAAACTAATAGATCTGCAAAATCTATAGGAAATCGTTGTGCCAGAAAATTTGGAAAATATTGCCGTAAAATATTTTATTACTTGATGTCTTATGAAATATTCGTCAGACTGAACACAAAATTTTGAATATATGAATAGGTTATGTAAATTGGGAACATCCTTGAATTTTGGTCCCGTCTCATTGTAAGCCTATATAAGAGATTTGGTCAATTGGTTCAATTTTGTACCGTTTCTTTCCGAAAAAACTTCAATGAAAACCTCGAGTCTGATGCAGAAACTTCAATGTGTTGGAAATCAAGATCTCTAACTATTTGCTCTAGAAATCCGAGTAGATATGTTCGTGAAAAACGGCCAACACTTATAAACGATAACTGGCAGAAAGAATCTCCCTTAGCTTGTATCACTAAATATTTTCCTTCTCTTAAAAACAACCACAACATAAGTGACTTCCAAGAGAAATGATTATACCGTTTGGAGTCGAGGCCCCAGAGACGCAAAATCCCATTTCGGAGAATCATCGTTGGACCTGACCTTAGGGATCCTCCCAGCTTTCACAGATAAGTATCTATTAATTTTTTTCTATACGCTACTTTGGTTGCTTTAGTCTTTGTCAATTTGAAATAAGAGTTTCTTCAGATGTCTAAGAAAATACTCAAAAATATCATACGGATATGCCAGGTGAACTTGAGACTTCATATTTCGAAATAGCCCAACGTTTTTCGTGAATGATTTCCACAATAACATGCCAGTAAACTTTTATGGAAGAAAAGTATTTTTACCGAAGTTTTCTCCTAATTCGTCCTGTCGCAAAACTGATGCGTTTGATTAGGCGGACTGTTTAAAATACAGGGTGAGTCTTTGACCACTGCGTTAATTTTAACTATAGATTTTGACGTCAAAAGAAACATATTCTTTCTATAACATTTTTCCAAATTTGGTCCCGTTCAATAGATATAGGATGTTGAAATTTCACAAAAAAATTGCATTTTCACCTGTAATATTCAAACGACAATATCAATTGAAATGATCTCTTGTAGAAGGTTATTTATAACAGTTATGCATATTGGAATCATTAGATTTATTCCATTCTTGTGGGTTTCTCACAACTACTCTACGGATTGGTTAAATTGCATAAAAAACAAATAGATAGATAGATAGATAAATCTTCTTTATTTCAAGTTTCATATAAAAATTACAAGAAAGATGAAATGACGTCAAAAATAAACACAATTCAGTACATATTGTCAGAACCAAAATAATCGTCTAGACCTAGACTATATGGTTTTAGTTGTATCAAATATTTCTTAATTAATTTCTTGAATTTATATTCATTTTCAACATATCTAATATGCTGCGGCAATTTATTAAAGGCTCTGATACACATATAGTATGGTCCCTTCTCACTCAGCGTTAATCTATGATGTGGATAGAAAAGATCTTTGTTTCTCGTGGGATAGTTGTGATTGCCATTATTTTGGAACTTGTCTCTATTTTTGAATACAGACATAAGAAATTCATAAATGTACAAAGCATATACAGTCATTATATTCATAATCTTAAATTTGCCCCTACAAGAGTCCCTGAACTTCATCTTGCACATTGTTCTTATTATTCTTTTTTGTACCATGAATTCTGAGTCAACCCTTGCGTTGCTACCCCAGAAAACTATCCCAAATCTGAGAACCGACTCAAAATTTGCATAATACAACATTTTCAGTGTGTCAAAATTCATGTATTTAGCTATAACTCTGATTCCATACCCAATACTAGATAACTTTAAACAGACCTTTTCAATGTGAGTATCCCAACTAAGAAATTCATCTATAGTGACACCCAAAAATTTAGTGCTTGTGACAGGTTTTATCTTGTTATTTCCGAGAATTATGTTGTCTGGTGCAGAAATCTGACACTGCCTAGTACGAAAAAGTATTAAATTTGTTTTTGATTCATTTATGTT
This sequence comes from Micraspis discolor, assembly GCA_030674115.1. NCBI lineage: Eukaryota > Metazoa > Arthropoda > Insecta > Coleoptera > Coccinellidae > Micraspis > Micraspis discolor. The sequence goes on along the minus strand of JARTUT010001749.1, from coordinate 83,029 downwards.
CAGTTTATTCATGGAGAACCAATTAGTGGTGTCCGCAAAGCAGCTTTTTGTTTTTTCAATAATATCCATCGAATTGGATCCAGAAATCAATATATTGGTGTCGTCAACAAAATTTGTGATTGAATACCTTTTTAATGAACATGGTAAGTCATTTATATATATTATAAAAAGTAACGGTCCCACAATGCGTCCCTGTGCAATACCTACATCAATGTTGAGTGTATCTGATTTTATATTATTTTCAACCATAACTTGCTGCCTTCTTCCCGAAAGACATGATCGAATCCAAGCATTAGCATTACCTCTTATACCATACTTTTCAAGTTTGAACAAAAGGATATCATGATCTACACAGTCATATGCTTTACTCAAATCTATAAAAAGACCAAGTGACATGTTTTTATTTTCTAAGTTGTCTAAAATTGCATTGATGAACTGATATATTGCAGTATTGGTTGATCTGCCTCTCAAGTATCCATGTTGGAATTCGGAAAAAAGATTATCTTGGTTCATGAACCTGAGTATTCTAGAACTAATGACCAATTCAAAAATTCTAGAGAACGCTGGTAAAAGACAAATAGGTCTATAGTTATTTAGGTCATTTAAGTCACCTTTCTTGAATAATGGTTTTATCAAAGCATGCTTCAGTTGACCTGGAAAAATTGAATATTTCATAGAATTATTTATTATGTAGGACAGCACAGCGGCAATTGAACTGATCGATAACTTGACAAGACTCACTGGTATGTCATCGTACCCACTACAGTGTTTATTTTTCAGATGTTTAGATAATTCAATCAATTCATCAATGCTTACAGGTTTGAGAAATAATGATTTATCATTTCCTCCGATTTCAGTCATAAAAGGAACTGACTTCAGACTCAAATGGATATTTTTTATAACTTCTATCAAATGTTCATTGAAGTCACCCGATAATTTTAATGGATCTTCACAAATATTTTCTTGAGTTTTACTGGTCTTTCCTGTTATTTCCCGACATATCATCCACATAGATTTTATCTTGCAATCAGATTTTTTTATTCTGTTCTCATATAATATACTTTTTTTCACATTCAATAGGCTATCATATTCTTTTTTCATTTTATTGTATTGTGATTGGTATGAAACGTCAAATTCAGATAATAACTTCAACATGTCTAACTGTTGTTTAATTTTCTGTAAAGTTGGATTTTTTTTGTGATTTTAAATTTTTATACACTTGTTTAATAGGAAAGCATTCATCGAATAAATTCAAAAATTCACGCATAAACATGTGCCACTGTTTATTTACATCGGACTTTTCTATACAGTAAACATTATCCCAGGTTTGTTCCTTGAGCTTACTAATAAATACCGATTTATTATTTTCGTTAAAGAACCTTTTCCTGACTAGTTCATTAGAAAAATTCTTATTTATACGAAAACTAACCTTTTGTGCGTTGTGGTCCGATATATGATATTCTAAAAGCTCTGTTGATGTGATGTTACAGAAATTTGTACAAATATTATCTAAACAGCTCTTAGAGTGATCAGTTATTCTAGTGTAATCATTAATAAGGACTTTTATACAAAAATTATTGAGGAGTGATAAAAATCTATTTTTAAAAACATTCTCATCTTTGAGTTCAATGTTGAAGTCACCTGCAATGAAGATGGTGCTATTTAGATCGATTTTCTCAACTAGAATTTTCTCCATGATCTCGAAAAAGAGATCAGTCTTTCCACTAGGGGGTCTATACACTGAGAGAACCACGATTTTCAACTGATTAATGACACATTCCACAGCACTGCACTCAAATTCTCCTGACACCGAGAGATCACTTATGTTTCTATGTTTTCTTGTCTTGCACTGATTGTTTATATAAATCACGGAACCTCCGTGTTTACCCTCTTCACGACACATACTTTCAGCCAGTTTGAAATTTTTCAAGCCCATTTGGTTGATTTGATCTTGAGATTTCCAGTGTTCAGTTAAGCAAAGTAAAAGACAATCTGGATTGTCAGTTTGTCGACGCTATTTCCCAGTGACTGAACATTCTGATGAATAATACTTATCACCTGGGTCGAATTATACTCATTAATGGCTTTTAAATTTGTTGAGGGTCTATCATATGTGACAGACCCCCTTTTTTGAAAAAAAAACATCAAGACTAATGAGCCTGTGGGCCACACGTTTTTATCCCATGCTTCCCTGAGATTTTCTTGACGAATAGTCACTTTCATCGATACATATTTATCTGGATGTCTAGAATGGTGTAACTCACAACTGGCATCTGGGAATTTCTCATTCAAAATTTCCAATAAATCACTGGGTTTTGTATCGGGGTGCAGCCTGGTAACATGAAGAGAAACATACTTTGGAATAGTTTGAATGTTTCCTACCTGGTTGTTCTGTCCTACCACGAATCGACGATTTGTCCTGCGTTTGACGAATTGCCATCCATCATCTTGCTTGTTTTCTCGAATATGGGCATTTTCGTTAATTCGAGTAACCGATTTTGCCTCCATTATTGCCGATTTCACTTGCTCCACTCGAAATACAGGTTGTTTGTTATTCTTCCTCTTGAGGTTATGTGTAGTATTAGCTTGTTTACTTGCCACATTTGAATTACCCTCGTCTTTGTTTACAATATTAGCGTATGTTATATTGGATCCACCGCTCATGTTTTCATTTCTTATCTCTTGTGTTTTTTGTTGAGTATTCTCGATTCGGGAATATTTATTTAAATTAATGATTTTCTCCTTAAGAAGATTTTCCTCCAGGATAGAATTTTTTGAATCTTTTTCTTCAACTAATTGACGTAACAACGTATTCTCTGCTGAGATTACCTTATGATCGCTAGCGATATTCTCATTTGCCATTAGTTTTCCTCTACACGGATCACATGCCCAGAAAATATTGGGCTTTTCAGAAAAAATTTTTTGCCAGCTATCTTTGATGGCTACACAATTTAGGTGGTACTTATCTTCACAGAAAAAGCACTTTATATTTTTGCTCGAAACAATAAAATTCTCGGAGCATTTTCCACACACGTCTACACTCGGCGACATCATGTTATATTACTTAATATTGATATTTATATTACTTTAATATTAATTATATCGCTTGAACTAAGGGTCCGTATCTTGTAATTAGTCATTTTTGCAGATAAAATCAATCTTCATCTTTCCTCCTAAATTTCACCATTCTTGAGATATTTGAAGTTGAAAGGAATTAAATCTATATAATTTTGCTGATTTTCCCAAATCCAATCTGCGCTGAAATGATTCAATAATCAGATTTGTTCAATGTTGCCATATTTTATGTCTATATGAAATATTTCTAAAAGAGGTTGGGGAAATCTCTCCAGTCTATGGTTCCACCACTAAACACTATAGATGAAATTAACCACTGAACAATTTTTATCATACATTCACCACAAAATGTAAGTTGCCATATGCTGTATTCATTATTAATGATGTCTAGCATCTTGTTTAATATTTAATTCAGAGAAATATTCTATAATAAATAAAGAAAAAAGTTTTTCATCACTCACATAGGTACTTCGGTATATTTTTATGATGACTGGCACGACACGGCCTTTGAAATCAAATGAAAAAGAAAGAGAAATTAATAATGAAATTCCGGTGAGAAAAAATGACTGAATACGAAATGTTGGAGTATCGACGATTGCCTACCTGGTTTTACAGCACGGCTGAACGTGTCACTCACGAGCCAGAACAGTCACTTTTTCACCAGAGTTCTAATTTGTAGAAATTAACGAGAAAAATTGCGAAGAAACGAAGAAAAGTCTTGATGGAACGAGCGTCGACGTGTCTAATTATTACTATTTCGTACTTCTTTTTCTGGCACTGTCATATGCTCCAACATATGTTACGCGTCCATAGAGAAAGAAATGAACAAAATGAATGCAACTAATAACACTGAGTTGCAGTAACATAACCGCCCACCTAAAATAGAATATTTTATGAAACAAAGCAAATATAAAATTGAAAAGATATCGAACAGAAAGCAAAAAAATATATACATATATACATCAACATACGTCTTAATTATTGAAGAGGTAATGGACATAATTTAACCACTGATCTCTGCAGTACACCTTGAGTAGTCCGAACAGTAGCTACTCTGGCTATTTTATCAGCGCCAGGATGCAATTTCTCAGATGGATACGAGTTAAAAGCTGACAACGCGATAATCGACCGATAGATAGGTGAGATAAATCTGATTCAGGAATAGCAGCTAACGGAGCCAAAGCAAGAAAATGTCCCGGTGTCAGTGCAGATATGTCATTCGGATCATTACTAAGCGGACATAGAGGCGAGAATTGAGCACAGACTCAATCTCTAACTGTATAAAACTCCTGTATGACCTGTTGAGACAGAAGGAACTGTAAAGTATGAAGGAAGCAAAGCTGGGTGTTTGTGATCAAGAGCCAGACCAGAAAAAGACAGACGACCGCCCACCCTGAGAACACCATCTTCTCCAACAAATGGATTCAATTTTCGAAGTGATTTAGATATGGGATTTCCCGAGATGAGATTATCGATCTGTTCCTTGAACACAACCCGTTGAACCTGTTTTATAATGAAGAAAAGTGCATCTTTGAGATGAACTGCGGAAAATCTATATATCCTAGGAGCTTTAGAGTTTTTTATGAAGTTAACGAATCTGAAAATGTAAGCTACCACCCCTTGAACCCTGGACAGAGATTGGTAAACAGAGGAAACCACATTAATGAATTTTGATAATAAGAGACAAGCACACAATTCCAGTCGTGGAAGTGAAATTCTCTTCAATGGGGAGACCTTTGATTTACCACCTACGAAAGAGATGTCAATGGAGCCGTCATAATTGAAAAACCTGAAATATACCGCGGCTGCGCAACCACGCTCACTACTATCTCCGAAACCATGAAGTTCGCAACGATAAAATGGTTTCGATGCAAGTTTCCGAGGTATCTTTAATTTACCCAATTCGGTTAATTCGGATTTACACTGATTCCAGCGACGGCTGACATCGTCTGGAAGTGTATCATCCCACTGCAAACCTAATGTCCAAAGATGCTGGATCAAATGTTTAGCAAGAAAAGTAAATGGAGAAAGGAACCCAAAGGGTCGAAAATTCGAGAAAGTTCTAGTTTCCGCAAAATAAGAAAATTCGTCCGAAATACGATAATATCAACTGTGAATCCTTAAATAGCGCATCATTTAAAGATAAATGACCAGGTACATGAGCTGACGCATTCATTATACAATGGTGAGGGATATAAAAAGTATTTTCATAATCCGAACTCGTAGAAATTAATGACATATGATCTTTTTCTAAATATTCCTGCATGAAAGTAGAGTATTCATATATATTCTGGTTTTTAATAAGTACGTTGCGAGAGAATATGTGTCACCGAAAGAAAGTGTTGACTGATCAGGTTTAAATGGTAATGCCACAGTGTATTTCTAGAATAGTTCTGAGCGTAAAAGTTCTCATTGATCTTCTGGTGATTTTTCAAGTTCCCAAAATCTTGATGACCGTTACCCTCGATACGACCCGGTCGAATTATTAAAGTTGGAAAAGTTCGGAAACACAATTCCAAAACGAATAAGTCACGACGGCATCGAATGTAAAAGATGGATTTATTTGATGTATTTTTGAGTTATAATATTTATTTGAGAGCCTCCATCTAACAGAACTCGGACTGTCAGGACCTGTTACTTTGAAGAACAATTGTTGATCTTATGTCCAGAATGGAGGCAATTGATGAAGACTTGTCTTTATAAAGAGCTGGTTCTTTATAGCTTGATTTTCAGGGTTCATCACATTATATCTATTCTAACATAGGAATGCTTCAAATATCATATGAGTTTCAAAAACTTCGAACCCAGTCTCCTAGATTTGTTTTGTACCTTTATAGAAGTTTTTTCACATTTTTATTTCATACACTGATTCAACGTGGTTCACAACCTTAGGAGATAATAGAATTTGACATAGTTTCAATATTTCCGAATGTTTGTTATGATGCATGGCTATAAGCTCATAAACAAAAAAGATTAGAATAGATTGCATTTTCTGACCATAATCATTTCATACTGAATTGAATAATTTCAAACTATCGAAATTATACTCACAATATTTTCCATATTCTTTTTAAAGAAAGCTACAAATAACTGTTGAAAGTTTCAAACATAATCAAAACAACAAGGATCCACAGAACATTATTTTATTGGAAACTACCCACCACAGAGACGTTATAATATTTCAATGTGATAATAATTCACCCTAGTTATTCTGAGGAAAATAATAACTAAAGATCAATAATGGTTACAGATATTATCTTTCATTTAAAAAAACTTTGCAATTATTAATTTTTTTTCTCCTGGGGTTCGGTAATAAATTAATATTCCATGGTAAGGTATTAATATTTGACATAATCTATGAGTAACCATTATTTTTAATATTTACGTTTTTGGCGCTCTTGTTCACCCGAACAGAGTGCCTATCATTCTACCCAAATGTCTGTAATTTTGGAATATCGAGCCGGAAATGCTCTCAATCGATTGGGTTCGACTCCCGGATGAAGAATCCGTGGCGAAAGTTGAGTCTGTCCGGCTGGCCAGCCAGCCGTATCCTCTCTAGCATCCAAAAGAGATGAGCTAGAGTTTTCATATTTTCAGAATAAGTTAATTATCCAAGTATCTCAGTCAAGTTCGTCGGATGGTTCAGTAGTTATGAGCATCTGAAATGTTGTTTCCTCAATTACTACTAGAATATCCATCTGATCAAGTTGATACTTGAAATATCGTTGAGGGAGGCTTCAACAAAACGGCTAGCAAAATTTCGTAGAAATCGTCGCGCTAGAAAATTTTTAAAAAATTCCCAAAAAAAATTTTCTAAAACTCAATATCTCATAAGGAATTTTTTTGGATTTCAATAAAAATTCGTGAATATATTGAGGTGATCGATATCTTACTTATCCTCAAATTTCATTGTCGTAGCTCTTTTTCATCTGAAGATATGATCATATTTTTCATTTACTCAAGAGAAATGTCATGAAGTCTCTGTGATTTTCTCTGAACGATGGTCATCACAGATAGATATTCGATTGACAAATGCCGGGCTCATTAATCAGTGTCAGTTGGCGTAATATTAGTCCAAAATTTTCATTACGAGGAATCATAGTGAAAGAAGTCAATCTCGGTGGCTGAAATAATATACGTTGTCAAAATTTAGAAAAGCACTGACGTAAGTTTTTAGGGGAAGGGACTTACAGCTTCGAACAAAACTTGGGGAAAATTATGAGTAGTTATTTTTAATTTGAGATATAGGTTTGTTCATTCATTAGGGGTTCATATTTGCATCACATTGTCCCATCGTACGAGAAAAGACTATTGTTCACCTGATCAGAGTGCTTATAGATTTGTAATGGTTTGAATATTTACTCGCAAATAGCTGAACAAGAGCGCCAAAGCAATCTGACCTCACGTCAGTGCTTTCTAAATTTTTGTTTACGCAATTAAAACAGATACTCTGATTATAAAAACCAAATATTTACGCATGTTCAGTAATCAGTACTTAAAGTCTAAACAGAATAGATTCATATTAATGATTTAACAAAAAATTTTTCATTTAAGAACACCTGGTTGATTTTTCAGAATCAAATTTAGGTGATCAAACTCAATTTCTTCAAGCAATAATAATTGCACATCTAAATCTAGGAATACTTGTAATCTATCCAAGTAAATTGTTATTGGGATTCAATACAGAAAATAATCATCAAGCGAAGTAATATCACTTTAAAATAATTATTCGTAGTAACGTCATTCATTGTTGTTGAAGATTTCGAAAAAGATTTTCATATTTTTAACAGGATGATATCAAGAGACCTCATAGACCTAATATCACTGGTCTCTGTCAAGGAGAAGAAACTTCAGAAATATCAGTGTTTGGAAAATCATAGATGATTTTATCTGGAAATTTTAAGAAGAAAATTACAAATGTATGATGATAACATCCAATAATTCTGAGGTTTTCTTGGAATTTTTCACTAAAAAGGGATGGTTTATAGTCTTGAAGTAGAAAGAAATTATAGTAAAACAACAAAAATCTACGTTTAAAGTGTTGGATTTTTTAACCAGAAAATAAGTATTTTGTATCTTCCTTCTGGATATGGACCTCATCGGATAAAACATGTTTTCAGAGCAACACAATTCAGGGGACTTATTTATAAACAAAAGAGCATCATAGTACAGTTAGCAAAATATACAAAATGATCTGCAGACCTCTTGATGAATGTGATCACATATTATTCCTCAATAGCAGAAACCCAGTACAAAAAAAGCTAAAAGTGATGGAAATAACAGCACTGAGAAAACTCACAAAGCTGAGCCACCCAAAAACCCTCTCTATAATCCGTCCAGCAACCTTCTATACGAGACTTCCAAAATTGTTCCGATAGACTTCAGGATTTTAAGAAAGTTCTGCATACAACGCGAAGAAAATCACAACAGGTTCAGATATCCTGCTATGACCCTATGGGAGACTCTGCAACAGATAAAAAACGAGGACACCACAAATTAGAAACAAGAACTTCTCGATTATATTTAATTTTATAATTTCATACAATTAAATTAAAAAAATAAAAATTATAATTGTATCACAGGTTGAAGCACCTCGGTCTACGGCCATTTGTAAACCATGTTTACAATAAAGCACTTTTATTATTATTATTTAAGAGAGCGTAGGATGACTTTGACTGAGAAACACTCTTCTTATATGAGTATGAATGTGTAAATAGGCTGCCAAGTGAAATCAAGAGAATGGATCATTCAAATTTATTTAAGAAGCAAATAAAAGAAATGCCTATAAAATGAGATCCCTACTCTCTACTAGAGTATTTGAATTGTAGTTTTTTGTTGTTGACACTATTTAGTCTATCTGTCAATCTATACTTGTTATTCAAGCAATCATTTCGCGTGCATCCCCACTGGAGAAGTTAACACGTATCGCACAAACAAATATTTTAGAGCTGAGTTTTTAAAGCTCGGGTTCGACAACAGAGCCAAAGCCATCTGAACTCCCATCGGGGCTCTTGAAATTCTTATTTGGATGAACTTTGTGGTTCCTGTCAGATTGTATCGTTCATATTCACAGATTGTGAGTTATTGCACGTGGCATGAAAAGATTAATTTGCTTATATCACATTTTCAATCCAATTTTTCAGTACATTGAGCATGTCAGACGTAATGTTGGTTGCAGCAATATATAGATTGTTCGAATGAAGCTTAACTCTAACAATTAGCTCTAGGGAATTATCTGTAAATCATTAAAATAATAGTCCGTTATCTATCTCCTCCTCATGAATTTGATTGATATTTTTGGAGAATTGATACCCTTCAATTAAACTTATTTATTTTTCTGCTAGTTGAAACAGAAGACAATTTTTTTAGTGTTAATTTAACCATTTTTTATTCATGACTCTATCAACTAGCCTTTCGGCAGACATTTTCAAACATCATTTATAAAAATTGCTTTGAAAAAAGCAAAAATTATTCGATTTTCATAAAAGCGATCAACCAGTCCGGACAATTCAAATTGACATGAATGTAACAATTCAAAATGTTATACATAAAAATTCAATTCCATAAGCATTGCGGAGATGATGATGCATTCTTCATATTTGCTTTCATCCACCATGATTTTGTCTTGTATAGGGAAAACTGAAGCTCATTACTCCATGGTTGGTTTGGAAATTCACAGAAATCGTATTCACCATCATTCTTTTGTTCAAAGGAACTCTTTCTTCAACCACATACTCCGTCGAGAATTCAATCATGGCATTCCTTGTTATTGGTAAGTATGAAAATATGCATTTGGTCCTAAGTGTGAGTGGAGGCAGCTTTGCCTTTCAGTCTCTTTCAGAAATTGATGGAATTGATTTCATATGAAAGTTACGCCAATAAAGCAAGGTGGTAGCATTGTTTGAATATTACCTAGTTATTCAACCACCATACCAATAGGGCTGTGGCAAAACGTGGAACTCATTTTTTTATATTTAAAATGATATCAATGTTGCCTAGTTGAAATACAAAGCAGAGTAGATTGGAAAAATTATGTTGCTTCAGGAATTCCGCAAAAGGACGTTTTAGGCTTTTTATGAAGGAATTGCTTGTCGGAGATCCTTTCATTAAATATAAATTCAAAGCAAATAGTTTTCTAGACAAGTTTAATTATCTCAAGTCTTTTGACAATCGACTTATGCTACTAACCAAGCAACACACACTCGTCTCAGTCACATAAAGTAAACGTCTAATGAGATCTAAAAACATTTTAGTCTAATAAAAAGCATACAGAATATGTCATTTCCTAGACATGATTTAGATTGATATCCATTCTATGATTTTAAGAGTGTTTTTATGGGACGTAAATTAAGAATTAATATTTTTGTGCCTATTCGACGTTGAAAAGACAACTTTTTTCAATGCTGAGAAATGATCATGAAATAAACAACTTGCTACAGAATTTTGAATGAGTTCAGAAAAATTCTAAAATGAACAATGAATTGAAACTAATCATTTTTCCATGAAGCTCAAGTCGTGATAACATTCGTGATGTCCAACATGAAACTTCAAGGAATTGAATTCAATCCATCCATTCCCGATCGTGTTAAGGTGGAACAATGCATTGGTGGGCATCACACTACTACTACTCCATTTTCATGGAAAACTTTTACGTTCTTTTTAGTAAGATTCATTTTCAATCCCCGGCGAGTCCGCTATGTTTATTTTAGACTTATAATGGCATAGGGAGTCTATATTCATTTATTGTATCATCATGTCTTCAGATCTTCAGTTGGTTAAATTTAAAAAGATCTTAATTATGATATCGATCATCTTCGGCGTTGATCGATATTATATGCAGCTGCTGATAACGCTTGCGCTTTCTGCTTCAATGGAAGCGGGTAAACGTGAAGTCGTGTCACGTCAGGAAGTCATTTCGTCAATATTCGGGTTTCTATTTCAATCGGCAAAGGGTGAAGACAAATGAACAAGTTACTATACTTGCGTGATCCGCCATCTAGCTGAAGTTAGATTTCATCAATCAAGTGAATTAAGTGAAAGTTCAAACCTATAACAATTCCGTAAGTGAAAAATTTTCGTAATATACTGTTTTGACAATTTTAAGTTTCAACAATTTTTTGAAGCTTTTTCCATTATAATTCAAAGTGAATGAAATAGTCTTGTATTGTCTAAAAAGTCTCTTCGATAGACGAGATGTTGAAAATGCATTAGCATGCTTCTACACAAAAAACAAAAGGGGTATTCGGGTAGCAACTTGATAGCTTATAGTTTTCAAGCAATTTGCACCTATTTTTTGGCGCTCTTGTTCACCTGAACAGAGTGCTTATCAATTTGCCCAAATGTCTGTGACTTTCGAATTTTTGGGCAAAAGTGGTATCAATCGTTTTGTTTGGACCTACTGATGAATAATCCGTGGTCAAAATGGATTCTGTCCGTCCGTCCGTCCGGCCGTCCGTTCCGTGAACACGATAACTCTCGAACGGATGAAGTTAGAGAGTTGAAACTTTCAGAATAGGTTTGAGGTATAAATATCTCGGCTAAGTTCGTTATTCGGTCAAATCTGCCGAATAGGTTCGAGATAACAAAAAAAAAATTTTTCAAATGACACTGTTCAAATAAAATTTTTTTATGGTGCAGTTTTATCAGACGTATACAAAAATACCACTCTCGACTTCGACAAGCTAATAGTTCTGGAGATATGATTTTTCAAAATTTTTTCATTTACTCAAGAGAAAATAGAAATGTCATGAAGTCCGAGCTTTGTCATTGAAAGATTTGCCATCACAGATCGATATTCGTTTGACAACTTGCGGACCTAGATATCAGTGTCAGTTGGCGTAATATCAATCAAAATTTTCATAGAATTCATAGAGGTAGAATTCGATGTCGATGACGTTGTCAAAGTTCAGAAAAGCACAGACATAATATCAATCAAAAAATTTTTTATCATAGAGAAAGAATTTGATGGCGTTGTCAAAACTCAGAAAAGCAATGACGTTGGTTTTTAGGAGAAGCATAGAACAAAATTTGGTGAAAATTATGAGTAGTTATTTTCAATTTGAGATAAAGGTTTGTTTATTAATAATAATAATAATAATATTCTTTATTTGCAATCAAAATTACAAATGGGGTCAATCAGAAACACATTAAAAACAGGGTAAAGATCACAGATATAAAATATAGAGCATAACACAATTTCTCAAAATAAGACATAACATCTAAATAAACATGTGATGAAATGTTTGCAACAATATTTTATCCACCACACACATCAGCCACAGTTCCGTCCAACAAAAACTCCTCAACAGAATACACTGTCTCATCCAGAAGCAACCTTTTTACATCTTTCTTGAAAACCATATGAGACTTACAGTGAAACCCAGAAGGCAACCTATTATATAATTTGGGACCCCAGTAATCGATCCCTTGCTGCGTCCGCTTCAAACGATGCATTGGAGTTCGCAAGAGGTCTCTATTTCTTGTTTCATACGGATGATTGACGGCATTGGTCAGGAATTCTCTCCAATTTTGATGCACATAACACAATACATTGTATACGAAGAGGGAAGGAATCGTAAGTATTTTATGGTCTCTAAACAGCCTTCGGCAGGATTCATTATATTTTAAATTGAACATAGTTCTAATTGCTCTCTTTTGCAGTATGAAAATGCTCTTACTTCCACTCGTTGACCCCCAGAACATTATACCATAATTGACATGACTGTGAAAAACGGCGTAGTAAACAGATTTCAGCGCTTGCAAAGTGACCACCGACCTGATGGTTCTCAGACTGAAGATTGCAGAAGTGAGTTTTTTAGTTAGTTCTTCAATATGCCTTATCCAATTCAGACTGCTATCAATATAAATCCCAAGGAACTTAATCGACGTCTCGGGTTTCTGATTGAAAACCAGGCTTTGTGTTTTCTCCTCATTCAGCTTGAGTTTATTGGACGACATCCACAAAACTGTATCCTCCATGACTGTCACTTTTCTTCCTCTCAGGCGCTCAAGCGTAGGCTCCTCAGTATGATCGTGGTGTCGTCAGCATAAAGATAGGCATCAGCACTGTTGATGTTACAAATCATATCATTAACATAAATAATGAAAAGTATTGGACCCAATATTGATCCTTGAGGGACTCCATACGAGTTTTTCTTTGTATCTGAATACTCTCCATCCCATTTCACAGTCTGCCACCTATCCTCCAGATATGACCTCACAAGGTCTATTACTACACCTCTAATTCCGTAGAACGATAATTTTTCCAGGAGGTTACTATGATCAACCGTATCAAAAGCCTTTGACAGATCACAGCAGATCAGCACAATTGCTCCCTCTCATCCTGACCCTTGATTATGCTCTGAAGTACACTATTCACCGCAGTTAGTACAGATCGTCCCTTTAGATAGCCATGTTGCTCTTTTACAAAAAATTGTAGTTTTTCAAAATACTCAACTAGACGTCTCTTAATAACAACCTCCAAAATCTTGGAAAACGTCGGAATGAGTGAGATGGGACGATAGCTGCTACAATTCTCATGATCACCATTCTTATACACAGGTATAACTTTTGAATGCTTCAGCTTCTCAGGAAATACACCCTCAACTAGACATTTGTTCACTATCATCACCATGGGTTCAAGCAATACACCAGACACATCTTCACACCTGATGAAATCATTGGACAAACCGTATATATCCTCTGATTTTGATTTTTTCAAATTCTCTATAATACTTTTAATCTCAACATGATCTGTAGGCTTGAAAAAACATGAGCTCTTAGTTTTATCATGAAGATTGAAATTTTTCATATCATCAGGGCTAGGAGCACCACTAGCAATACTGCAAAGAACCTGTTCAGGGACATCCAGGAAAAAATTATTGAAATTGCTGGCATTGACATTTCCACATGTTATACTTCTCCTTGCCTTTCTAGATCCTATTTCCCCATACACCACCTTCCAGGTTGCCTTTTGCTTGTTTTTACTATCATTTATAAAATGCTCATTTTTTAGCCTCTTTTCCATATCAACCATCCTGAAGAACTGTTCTCTGAAACTAACATAGGCTCGATATGATACGTCATCCATCATTACTTGCGTTATGGTGCCTAAAGCATCTAGTTTATTCTTCATTTGTTTAAGATTTTCACTGTACTTGAAATTTTTACATGCTGACTTACCAGACTCAAATGATCCAACAGTTTTCTTTATTTCAGGAAAGTACTCATTGAAAGCCCGAAAAAATATTTCATGAAACTCATTATAAGCAAGCTCCGCAGAGAGGTTCGACAAGACATCGCCCCACCGCACCCCTCCAAAATCCTGCCGAAATTCCTTCAGAACGTCAGGTCTATATTCTCTCATTGTGACCATTTCAGTACTCGCGCTACATGGAGTCAACACCTGTAAGCTCATTCTCTGTGCCAAATGGTCACCCATGTGTACATTTATTGTCTCCGTTCCAAGCCCATGCCTCGCAAAATTGATCACAATGTTGTCTATACATCTTTTTCCATTTATTCTACTAATTTCAGTTGTTGTAATTTTCATATTGAACGTATCAAATAAAACTAATAAATCATTACTTTCTTTTTTATTTCGAAAGTCTATGTTAAAATCTCCGGTCAATACTATTTTCCTTTCTTTGTTCACCACAGAAAGAGCTTCATTCAAAATATTAATAAATTTTTTAATATCCCCACTAGGGGATCTATAAACCGATATTATAACCAGATTCTCATTTTTTATTTCTATAGCAGCAAGTTCAATATCTATTTCAATGCTTAGATGTTTAATTTCTTCAATTTCGACGACTTTAAGAGAATCACGAACCAATACCATAGAACCTCCATGCACATGTTTAGATCTTGCAAAAATACTACCCATTTTGAACCCACATAAAGGAACACTGCAACAAGTCTGCCTCTGCATAAAATGCTCTGTAACACACAGTATATCTATCCTACTTTGATCCAAAAACATTCGCAATTTATTCACCTTATTTCCTATGCCATTTACATTAATATTAAGCAAAGTGATTACCTTTGGTGTCCGACTTTGTTTTATTTCCTTTCCATTGCCGAAAAAACCGAAACTGCTTCACCATAACACCGCTAGGCCAAGTTTCAGGTTTATGTAACTCCTCCACCAGTGATATGTCAGCTGCAACCTTGAAGGAAACACTATTGGCATCATCCCTCTTAGGTAGCTTCTCCACAAAAAAAAATCTTCAGAGGGAAACTTCTTCTTGAGATAATTTTGACATTACTTTCAGTTGCCTTCTGATCCACCCTTCCAACATAGAGCCATGCACGTTTAACTGCACCACTAAAAAGATCTTCCGAATCTGAGGTACCCAGTACAATTTGGCCAGTCCCTGTAGTATGTCTATGATTCGTAACACCGTTTTCAGCATTCGCGATATTGTCATCACATAGCGGAAAATCACTTTTCTCTTTTGTTAACAACGGCAACGCAGCCAATTCCAGGTTCCTCACCTTCATTGTTTACATTGACTGTTTTTGATTTCAAAAGTTCAATAATGAAGTTCTTATCAGCTACAGTCTTCTCTAATTGTTCTAACATCTTTTTAGATGCTTCAAGTTCCACTTTGGCAATTTTGAGTTGATATTTGAGGTCACTTATGTTATTGTTATTTTTAAGGTTACCCTCCGGAGCATTCGCCAACAAGTCAACAAAATTTTCCCTTGTCGAAACTATATGTTGCCGAAGGTTATTACTCAGTGTTGTGCCCTCTGGCACTTGACATAGCACAGATAATATAATTTCTATTAAAATCTCCTTTTTGAACTTATTCAACTCGCTACAATAATCACCACCTGTCGCCATTGTTGCCAACGCACATCGCGTTTATTTATTTATTTATTTATTTATTTATTTATTTACACAGTTAGGAATACAAACAGGTGACAATCACCCAACACAGTATCCACTATTAAGAATTACAAGTGTGCCAAAATTATCAATGAACTTTCATAGGCATAATATATATACAAGCATAGTACAAGGAAAAAAAGAAAAAACTAGAATTTAACAATACATCAAAAACCAAAGTAATCAAGAAATATCCTAACGATACAAATACATTTTTTTGAGTTTCTGTTTAATTGAATTCTGACCAAGATGAAACAAATCCAAATCATTCAAAGAGTTACAGTATCGCATCATCCTGCATAGAGGGGAATTCATCGCACTATTGGTATGGCGAAAAGGAATATGGAACATTTCATTGTTTCTCAGAGCTCTGCACGGAACATGGAAACCTATTGATGATAGGAGGGCAGGGGAATTATAAACATTGTTGAGAAGTTTATACAAGAAAAGGACATCACTGATTTTTCTCCTATTTTCAAGAGAAATCAAACCAAATTGAATCAACCGAAGACGATAGTTTTCAGGGTTTCTAGGTGTCAATCGAAAGTTGAATTTAAATGAGATGAACTTCAAGAATCTGTTCTGAATTCTCTCGAGCCTAGCAATGTATATTGAGTACCCTGGGCTCCAAACAACTGACGCAAAGTTGAGTTTACTGTAGACATAAGAGTTATATAATGTGGTGAATGATTTCAAATTTGAGAAATGCCTACTTTTTCTCATGATAAAGCCTAGAGTTTTATAACAGGAATTAGCTAGCTGATCCACGTGAAGATCAAAAAGAAGTTTCGAATCAAAAATAATCCCCAAATCTTTCATACTCTCCACTCTGGACAAGGGGGTTTCACCAATATTGTAAGGAAAGATAATCTTGTTGACATTACGGGTGAATGTGATGACCCGGCACTTATCCGAATTCAAGTACAATTGATGGTCGCGGCAGTAAGAAAAAAGGGCTCTCAGTTCACACTGCATATCCAGGCAATTCTGTTCGGAGGTGATACTTTTCATTATCTTGAGATCATCCGCGAAGAGAAGGAATCTACATTTCGTAAAGCATGTTGCAATCTTATTGATATAAATTAAGAACAACAAGGGTCCCAAGTGGGAGCCCTGAGGCACCCCAGAACATACCTCAAATGAATCAGAAAAGTGTCCCTCCACTGAAACGTATTGACACCTTTCAGACAGGTATGACTCAAACCACTCAAGCATCGCACCACCAACACCAACCTCAGCAAGACTAGAAATATGAATATTAATATTGGTTTTATCAAATGCCTTGCTGAAGTCAGTATACACAACATCGACCTGAACACGTTGATCGAGTTCGCTCTGTAGAAATTCGACAAATGTTACTAAGTTACTTTCGACCGAACGTCCCTTCAGGAAACCGTGCTGTTCAACAACAATCTTCGATGCAACCAAGTCCGAAAGATAAGTATACACTAACTTTTCGAAAACTTTCTCGAAATTAGAAAGTTTGCTTATGGGCCTATAATTACCCACTAAGCTCTTATCTCCTGATTTGAAAATAGGTGTGATGGATGCAGTTTTCCACCTTGCTGGAAAACATGCTGACTTGAGGGATTTATTAAAAATTATCATTAGTGGTCTAACAAAAGAAGAACCGCAATTTTTATGAATGAGGATGGAATACCATCAGGCTCGGCACCCTTTCTCCCATCAATACCCTCCAGCGCTCTACGTATTTCGTGAGATGAAAATTGAATATAATTCAGTTGATTTGGAATATTAACCTTGGGGTAACTAGATAAAAGATGAGCTGCTGTGCGAGTTCTGGTTCCCTTGACGTACACGCTACGGAAATAATCCGCGAACAACTCAGATATATCCTTCCCGGACGTCGCTGATCTGTCCCCATAAGACATCAATCGTGTAAAACCTCGACCTCGTTCTTTTCTGGATGCAAATTTGAAAAAACTCCTAGGATTTTGAGTAACCTTCTGTTCAATCTCCGAAACATATCTTCTATAATCAGATTCAATTAGTTTTTAGATGTTTTCCGTAAATTTTTGAATTCAGCTAAATCTTTCAGGTTATTGTAAATTTTCCATTTGGCATGAATTGCATTTTTTCTTTTAACTAATTTGATTGCTGTTTTAGAGAAATATACAGGAAAATGTTTACGAATTTTTTGTAGTGGCACATGAGTCTGGATAACCCTGAAAAGTTGATCATAAAAAATATCCAGGTCGGAATCAACGTCATTATTAATCAATAAATTTTCCCAATCAATATCAAATATGGACTGATTTATAACTCCGTAATCTGCTCGTCCAAAACTATAAAAAGAAGAGACATTAGTTCGAAGATGTCCGACTGTATCAAATGAAAACAAAAACTCCAATGTAGGGTGATGACGACTCTCACGAACTAATGGGGACAGACAATGTTCGAAATTATTAATTTTGTGAGAATTACAGAATACAAGATCAAGATTTCTACCATTAAAGTTTTTTACGTGATTATATTGCATAAGTTCTAAGTATGTACATGCGTCAATAATATGTTCAAATTTATTTTCTACATTGAAGGCATTAGAATAATTATTACCTTCTTTGAAAATCCATGTAATCGATGGACAATTAAAATCCCCTAGAATCATGACTACAGAGTCACCTAATTTTGCCTTATTAGAGTATAGTTTGGAACTAAATCTGGTGCTAGCAAATTGCTCACTAGGTGGAAGATATACACAACATAGAAAAAGTTTAAAAATACCTAGTTTCAACACCACCCAAATATCCTCCACATCACTTTGAAGTTCCGTAGCTACAGTAGGTTTTAACTTATTCTTGACCGCAACGAAAACACCACCCCCGTCAGCCTTCTCAACGCTGGAATTCGCTCGATCGCGCCTAAAGATTGTATAGTCATTTAAATCGATCAATTCCGAGTCTATCACTCCATCGTTCAACCAAGATTCGGTAATACAAACTATATCATGGTCGTTGACAGTAACGTTCATTTTGAATTCATCCAATTTTGTTCTGAGTCCAGTGACATTCTGGTAGTAAACCGAAACAGCCATTAGAATATATTTTTTTAATTTAATGTGAACTATCTTGACTTACAGTTTCCTCAATTCCTCGCTTGATCGAATGTGCAATATTTTAGAAGCATCGTTTTTACGCAGAAGAATATTACCTGATTGGGTCCAGACATACCTGTACCCTTAACCCTTGCGACCTCACGAGCTTCCTTGAACAAAATCTTGTTGTGAGGTGATAGGTGCTCATTGATGTATAGCCTTTCAGATATTTTTTCAATCTTTATTCCTGTTTTATTTGGTTCCGAACTTGAATTTCGTCTAGCTTTATATGCTGCAAGAAAATTGTCTCTTTTGACCTTCGAGATGAATTTTACCACAATATTCCTAGGTATTCCCTGAATATTCGTTGGAACCCGGCTACAATAGTCTAAACAGGAGGAGTCAACCGGCAGTTCAATAGCTTTTCCAATTGATGAAATAATATCTATGAGATTCTCATTAGGTTTCTCAGGAATATTTTGAAGTTCAATATTGTTCGATCTGGAAAATTGTTCAAGGTTATTGACCTTTGAGTTGAGATCCATGACTTGTTTCTTCAATAAATCATTCTCCCTCTCCAGCTTACCCATCCTAGTAACCAGCTCGCCGAATTTTCCCAGCTTCATCTCAAAGTCACTCACTTTCTCTGAACAAAAATTGACAGATTCCCGCAGATTTTTATCTCCATAATGAGTGCCTGAACATGTTGAGAACTACCAGCACTGTGCCATTCTGCATCCAATTCATCGTCCGAGGCGATAGCCTTGCTTATTCGCTGAGAAAGACGGAGCTGAGACTGACCAGCCATAGACGAACGACTAGCAGAAGTTGACCGCCCATTCCGATCTCCGCCACTGGATACATGTGAATTATTTTTGCGGCATACGTCACATTTCCAATCTGTGCCGGGAACATTTCTGATCGCCGAGAACTGATTTTTGTGACACCGGAGCAGGTGCCGTTTGCGTGATAACAATTGAGACAAAAACTGCAAGTAATACTCGGCGACCGTTTCGATGATACCTCATTACAACCAACACAGCGCGACATTTTTCAGATTCAAAAACAATATGCCCCGTTTAGATTATAAAAATGTATCTATCCTTGAGAGAACAAGTAACAACAATTTACAGTGTAAAATTATGGGTTGAATCGAAACTGTATAACACACTTAATTACGTTGAGATAGGGAGCGAATGAAAGCGCTCATTAGGCTTTCATATTTGCATCACATTGTCCCATAGTACGGAAAAGGACTATTGTTCACCCGATCAGAGAGCTTATAGATTTGTTAAGGTTTGAATATTTACTCGCAAGTAGCTCAACAAGAGCGCCAAACCAATCTGACCTCACGTCAGTGCTTTCTAAATTTTTTTTTTCTTTTCATATTTTCTGGTATTGATTACGTTACTTGATTTTTCCCGTAACGTTGATTCTCACGCCAATTCTAGGATAATTGGAACTTTCATGCTCATAAATGAATATCCTCTTCAACTTAATTTTTCAATAAAAATATTACATCGCAATATGTAGATACATTAGTCAGTACGAAAAAAATAAGAATATATATTTCAAAGTTAATTGGCAACGTCTATTATTATCTAATTAACATCTAACTAGATGGAAATTTCCGTATCGAAATTATTTGTAATAGGTACCTTTAATTCAGAATATCTGAATCGATACCAATGCATAGATTGGCGACCTTATTTAGAATTCATTTGGCAAATAACAAAATTATACAAAATTTCGATCATTATATGGTACTTTCACTTCTACTATATATATATATATATATATTTGCAGTATATTAAAAGTTCCAGGTATATTAATTATATGAATTAAATAAGGGGTAGTCGACTCACAGTTGGGGGATAAATGAATGAATACTATTTATTGTAACGCCAAGCTTTCGCATTTTTATTTAATGCATCCTCTAGGCTTCTATAAAAGTATCGAAGAGACTCTTTAGACAATATTAGACTATTTCGTTCACTTTGAATTATAATGGAAAAAGCTTTAATTGTTGGAACTTAAAATTGTCAAAACTGTATATTACGAAAATTTTTCACTTACCGAATTGTTATAGGTTTGAGCTTTCACTTAATTCACTTGATTGATGAAATCTAACTTCAGCAAGATGGCGGATCACGAAAGTATAGTCTCTTGATCTTTTGTCTTCACCCTTTGCTGATTGAAATGGAAAGCCCAATAATGACGAAATGACTTCCTGACGTGACACGACTTCACGCTTTCCCGCTTCCAGTGAAGCAGAAGACGCAAGCGCTATCAGCAGCTGCATATAATATCTATCAACGCCGAAGATGATCGATATCATAATTGAGATTGTTTTAAATTTAACCATGTGAAGATCTGAAGACATGAAAACACCATGATACAATGAATGAATATAGACTCCCTATTCCATTATAAGTCTAAAATAAACATAGCGGACTCGCCGGGGATTGAAAATAAATCTTGCTAAAAAGAACGTAAAAGTTTTCCATGAAAATGTTAGTGTGATGCCTACCAATGCATTGCTCCACCTTAACACAATCGTGAATGGATGGATTGAATTCAATTTCTTGAAGTTTCGTGATCGACATTCCGAATGTTATTACGACTTGAGTTTCATGGAAAAATGATTAGTTTCAATTCATGGTTCCTTCTAGAATTTTTTCTGAACTCATTCAAAATTCTGTAGCAAGTTGTTTATTTCATGATCATTTTTCGACATTGAAAAAAGTCGAATAGGCACAAAAATATTAACTCTTAATTTACGTCCCATAAAACACTCTTAAAAACATGGAATGGATATCAATCTATATCATGTCTAGGAAATGACATATTCTGTATGCTTTTTATTAGACTAATATGATTTTAGATCTCAATAGACGTTTACTTTATGTGACTTAGACGAGTGTGTGTTGCTTGGGTAATGTGAATATACAGCTTGTCGAATAAAGATAAACTTTCATCTGAGACATCTAGAAGTGTTCTGACGTTATTGGAATTATGTTTAAAGTACAAGCTCCTCTTATTGAGCATAGAATTCCGAGTACCCCATAAATGATATGTAAAAAAAAACTGAAATTAGTGAATTTGAGATATTCCTGACAATGGAGTATTCGTATGAAGATTAATTGTCTATACGGTTTAGTTGAATCGTATAGACAATGGAAATAGCCCAAATAATCCTCATACTAACTGAAATTTATAATAATTCTTTTTTTTCAGTTGTCAATGTGATAATGGTATTTTGGTTGTACAAACACCTAGTACAGGGGACAGATGTGACGAATTTCCAAGAAGAAAGTGATTCCAAGAAGACCACCCCTGAAGTTTAGAGGAGAAGAAAAACTTGAAATTTTGAATTATATCGAGTCTTCTCTTACATGAAAGCATATTCAAAGATTATTCGATATGAAATTGTAATATTAAGATAATTCAAGATATGAACACTTTTCCAAGTATCATCAGAAATATTACATTATGTTAAATAGAGATGAATTCTGAAATAGTGCCAGAAAAAAGTATTTTACTGACCTCGTATTGAATTGTAAGAAATATGGATGAAAAATTAATTCATTAAATCAATTGTTTTCTCACAAACTCAAAACAGCTTTTACTTATGTTGTGGTTACTGCAATTATCCATTCATATACTGAATCATAAAATGGGCTATAGTATGTGCTGATCTTTCAAAAATTTTGTATTATTGTTATATCTTTTTAATTTTATTATCCAGCAAGAACCGTTACACATAACGAAGGACTGTTGGTAACCTTGATGTGATAATAATAAATTTTAAAGCACTAATTATTAAACAATGTCAGATATTTAGAGCCTTATTAGTGTCAATTCTTCATAAAACTTTTAATGAATCATTATAGTTTTTGAAATAAACGCAACAATTTGATTTGATACAAAGTCGCCATCTATTCGCAGTTATATCAACTATTCTCTTTAGTATATTGGCGGTCGTTTTATTGCGGAACACGTAAGCCGACCAATGCTGCAATTTTGCAAAGCTTGATCTCCAGGATGGAATTTTTAAGCGGGCGCAAAACCTATTCACGGTATATGTAGATATCGATTATACGAAATAATGTATTATTTTCCCAGCATAGTGAGAACCTTCTTACGGATCTCGAACTGATTCGGAAAATATGATAATCACTGGATTTTACGTTGAGTTGATGTTTATGTTTATACTGGCTTACCTAGGTGTACATATATCAATGTACACCCCTCAGAAGCTAATTCAAGCTTTGGTCCAGTCAATAAAGCCTGAGGAACGAAATAATTAGCGGCAATGAAAATATTTGCTTTTATTGTTTGGGACAAAAAATAGGATACCCAAAAAAATTTTCCACCCTCTGGAGGAAAGGCTTAAGAGGGAAGGAGGTAAAAAAGGCTTTTTCCTATAACTCTGGATAAGAAATTCCGAACGGGTTGAAATTTTAAGGATGGTTAAGTAAATAAATAATAATAATAAATAATAAATAAATAAAAAAACTCCGCCTGGAGTATCGTCGGGTGGATTGAGTAACTCGGCGGTGCTGCTGCCGGTCCCAAGCCCGGGTAAAGGAGGAGGGTTGTAGCAGCAGGCTAGCTCCCTGCTATACGTAAAAATTTCATCTTGCTAAAAAGCCTAAACAACGCCTCGGATGTACGGACGGATCTACTGGCAAACGACAAAAGCAAAGGAAAAGGTTAATGAATGTGGGAACATGGAATATACAGGGAGTTAAACAAAAATCGACATCGTTGTTTCGGAAATAGAAAAACTTGAATGGATGTGGTGGCCCTCACTGAAACAAAGAAGAAGGGCACTGGTACTGAGCGAGTTGGTGAATATATCCATATATATAGTGGTGTTCCGAAGGAGGAGCGAGCTAGAAGAGGAGTGTCCATCTTAATAAAGGCCACACTAAAGAACAAAATATCAGACTATGAAATGGTAAACGAGAATATTTTGACAGTGAACATCAAGCTACATCAGCATAATGTTACGTTACTGGCCATTTATGCCCCATCTGATGATGAATCGACCGCTGACAAGGAGTCATTTTTCGACACTCTCAATGATGTTATCGAAAAAATTGGGAACTCTAGAGAAGTCATTATGATGGGTGATTTCAACAGCCGAACAGGAAGATCGCCTAACAATGATATTATAGGTCCGTATGGAGAAGAACAAGTTAATGATAATGGCAACAGACTTATACAATTGTGTGAAACCAACAACTTAAAAATCACCAATGGATTCTTCCAACATAGGGACATACATCGATACACCTGGATGCAGCCAACACGTAATCTCAGGTCAATAATAGATTATTTCATTATTAAACAAAACCCAAGCATTAAAGTGAATGATGTGAGAGCGTTAAGAGGAGCTTTTGGTGGTGGATCAGATCATTTCCTAATACGGGCCAAAGTATTTTTTCCACCAAAATATCAGGTGAAAAATACAGATTATCAGAGTATGGGCTTACGGAAACTGGAGCACATCGAGTATAATCTAGATAGCTTTATGCATGACAATACAGTGGGATTATACCAGCAAAGACTTGATAATAGCCTGTTACAGAATTTTTCGAGACCTCACATTCCAAGAAACCTATGATAATATCATTTCGAGTATACAAAGGGCGGCTAAAGAAGCGTTAGGTATGAAGAAACAACATATGGGTAAAAATCTATGGTGGAATGATGAGATAGAAACTTTGGTGAAAAAAAAGAAAAAATTATATTTGCGATGGTTAAGCACAAAGGATCCAAATGACCTTCAACGATACAGGATTATTAGGCGTGATGGGAGAAAGTTGATACAGAAAAAAAGAATGAACTTTGGGATAAGAAATGTCATGAGGTGAATACATACATTGGCGGACGGAAGAATACGGAGGCTTGGGTTCATAAAGTCTGTTCGAACATCCCATAAAGAAAGAGAGAACATACAGATAATAGAAGCTGAAACTTGGTTGAATTACTACAAGAAGTTACTTACTGAAGACAGACAAGAATATTTGAGGGAACCAACGACGGAAAGAATTGGTATACAGGGCGAAACCGTTGAGATAACTGAAGATATGGCCAAGAAAGCTATAAGGGGACTGAAAATGGTAGAGCCTGTGGACCTGGGGGTATACACGCTGAGTTTCTGAAATATGGAACTGAAAAACTGTACAATGTGATCACTTACCTATTCAACTTGTGAAATCCGCCTATATAATATCAGTTTATAAAAAGGTGAAAGGAAACGATGTAATAACTACAGAGGACTATCGATAACAAGCACATTCAGTAGACTGTATGGAAGAGTACTGAGAGATCTTATAGAGGAGGAAATTAAGGATCAGGAGGAGGAAGAGCAGAGCGGTTTTCGTGCTGGTAGAACATGCAGCGACAATATATTCTGCCTCAAACAGATTATTGAGAAAAGACGGCAATTAACCGGGAAGTCCATATCACATTTGTAGACTTGCACAAAGCTTACGATACGGTTCCAATAGTGAAACTCTGGGAAGTATTAGAGAGCACGAACATCAACCACACCCTCATAGAAGCTATAAAAAGGCCTATACACGGGGACAAAATCAAGAATCAGAATGGGAAAGTATATAACTGATGAATTCCTTGTTAATAAGGGTCTGAGACAGGGGTGCTGTTTGTCTCCAACATTGTTTAAATTATACGTGGCTGCAGCCTTAAAGCTATGGAAAAAGAAAGTTCATGGCATGGGCATAGAACTTGATAACATGACCTCTATACTTTGCAGTTTGCCGATGACCAGGCGGTTGTATCCGGTGATAAAGATGATATGGAATATATGATGCGCAAGCTGATCGAGGAATACGAGAGAAGTGGGGTTTAAATGTCAACTTAGAGAAAACCAAATATCTTTGTGTTGGTGGAGAACCGGGTGATCTAATATTGATGGTGACAGTGATGAGATAATAACCCACTGCCTGGACTGTAACTATCTCGGAGTGATTTTTGACTCGACTGGAACGGACAATAGGGAAATAGAGAGGAGGATAACAACGGCAAAAAGGCAATATCCTGTCTCAATGGCATACTATGGAACAAGAATATCACAAAGAAAAGAAAGTTCAATATATATGAGACATTGGTAAAGTCCAGTCTGTTATATGGTTCTGAGAATTGAGATTAACCGAGAAATACAAGAGGAGATTGCAAGCAGTTGAAATGGATGCAATACGGAGGTCATTAATGATTTCAAGGAGGGACAGAATTAGGAATGATATTGTTAGGGATATGCTGGGTATTGAAGGAACCATAATGGATGATATCGAAGGGAGGCAGTTAACCTGGTATGGCCAATAAAATGTCAGAAAACAAGACTCCCGAAATGACAACCAGGAACGTAGAAAAAGAGGAAGGCCGAAAACTAACTGGAAGCAGGGTGTAGTTAAAGCCATGAGTACTAGAGACCTGCAAGAGTTTGATTGGGAGAATCCAAAGATGTGGCAAGGCGTCGGACAACGTCGGAAGACGTTCTGAACCCGACATATATATATATAAGAAATAAATATACATCTGGTTTGGAGAAAGATAATGGGTTAAACCGCAGGAATGCATCGCCAAATGGATGGAAGGTAAGCAACCTGTGTTGGCTGCTTCAGGGCAAGGCAACCAAACCTGGATATGGATGGAAATGAATAATAAATAAAACATAAATGAAACAGACCTAATGCGAGCATCCAATTTGTGAAATAAGATACCTTGGTTTGAAGGATAATGAGCATCGCCAAACCATAAGCAACCTGTGTGATGCACCAAACCCAAGGATATAATTAAATGGATGAAGATAATGCGGTGAAATAAGATATTGAGAAGGATAATGTTTAAACCGCAGGAATGCAGAAAATATGGGAAATGGATGGAAGGTACTTGCCGACAGGTGTTTCTGCTTATTGACTTCTTCAGGGCAAGGCAACCAAAATTTCAACCCATTCGGAATTTTTTATCCGAAGTTATGAGAAACAAACATTTTCTACCCCCTCCACCGCTTAGCCGTCACCCCAGAGGGTTGAAATTTTAATACAAGATGTATAATCATTTACTCAACCGTTTCTGAAAATTTCAACCCGTTCGGAATTTTTTATCCAGAGTTATAAGAAAAAAGAACTCCGCCTGTGGTGGCGACGGGTTGATTGAGTAGCTCGTTGTCACTATTGCCGGTCCCAAGCCCGGATGAAGAAGGAGGGTTGTAGCGGTAGGCCAGCTCCCTGCCCTACGTAAAAAAGTCAACTTGCTAAAAACCCCAGTAAACAGCCTCGGAATCAGGATGGATTTAACGGAAAACGACCACAGCGAGGAAAGAGGATATTGAATTTTGCAATATGGAATATACAAGGATTGAGAGGGAAAACAGAGGATATACTGAAAGGACTAGAGCGACAGAAAATCTCAAAGGCAGTTCTGACAGAGACAAAAAAGAAAGGATCGGGAATAGAAGATTTAGGAAATTACGTACACATTTTCAGCGGAGTATCTAAATCATTCAGAGCAGCCAAGGGAGTGTCAATTATGATAAATAAAAGGTATAAAAATCGAATAACTGATTGGGAAGCTATTAATGAGAGAATATTAACAACAAACCTGTCAGTTGATGGACACAGAACTACCATAGTAGGGTGTATACGCTCCGGATGATGACGCTTCTGTTGACGAAAAGGACAGATTTTTTTCAAAACTGGAAGATGTTTTAGCTGGAATAGGAAACCAAAGAGAGGTCATTATGATGGGGGATATGAATGCCAGAACAGGAAAAAAATTTCATGATCAAATAGTGGGAAGTCACGGTGAGAATATATGCAACGATAATGGACTGAGAACCATAAGATTTTGCAGACAATATGATTTGAAGATACTGAATGGATTCTTCGCCCACAAAGATATCCACAAGTTCACATGGCATCAAGATACGAGACAGCTAAGATCGATAATAGATTATATCATACTTAAAATCAATACAACCTGGATAATAAAGGATGTAAGAGTGTACAGAGGTATAGAGTGCGGATCGGACCATTATTTACTGGTGGGTCATATGGAAGTGCCGTTTAAAAAACACCAACAATCGAAAACTACAAGCGAACAAGCAGAACAGAGGATGGACACAGTGAAATATAAACTGCAGGGCTTCTACGATGAAAGTATTAAAACTCTTTTCAAGTCAAGGCTAGACCAGAAACTAGATCCACGACTCTCAGAACAAGGAGCAGACATCTTATACCAACATATCACTCAATCACTAAAGGATGCTGCGTTGGAGGCATTAGGCGAGGAAAGATCATCACATCATGAAAGAGACACAAGCTTAACCTGGAATAGCAGTCTGGAAAACCAGAAACAAATTAAACAGAGAGCTCTTCACATTTGGATGAATACCAAAAAAGAAGAGAATGGGTTGCTTTACCGTCGTGAAAAGTCAAAATTCAAGAAGTTGATAATAGACAGTAAAGGTGAGACATGGGAGCGTAAGTGTAGAGAATTGAAATCTTACATGGGCGGATGCAGATCATAAGAGGCCTGGAGTCTTATAAAAAGTTTGAGGAAAGAACAGATAACGATAAGCAACATACAACCGATAACGCTGAATGAATGGAAAGACCACTACGAGAAAGAGCTTCGAGAACATAGGACAGAATTCATTAATAACTCTCCCAAAAGATATACAGAACAAGGAACAACAGAAACAATCACTGAAGAACATATAGAAAAAGCCATAAGGCCTATGAAAAACAAAAAGGCTGCTGGACCAGGAGGAATCCCAGCCGAACTGATTAAAAATGGAACGGAAAAATTACGAAATATGATTAAAGACCTCTTCAACAAATACCTGAACGGCGAAAATCCACCTAGTGAATGGAAAGAAGCGTGGATAACTCCCCTTCATAAGAAAAGCAGTAAAAGTGATTGTAAAAATTATCGGTGTATATCAGTAACAAGCACATTCAGCAGGTTATACTGTAAAATCTTGAAAAATCTGATTGAAAACGAATATGAGCCAAATGAATTAGAAGAGCAGGCTGGATTCAGAATTAGGAGATCCTGTATAGACCACATTTTCACGCTCAACCAACTCACTGAAAAGAAGATAGCAACTGGCAGAAACGCTCATTTGCTGTTTGTTGACCTGACAAGTGCGTATGATAGTGTACCCATCACTAAGCTCTGGCAGGTGCTGGAAGGGTCCTCGGTGAACGTGACACTAATAAGAGCAGTTCAACAGCTTTATGAAAATTCCTCCTCAAGGGTTAAAATTAACAATCAGTTATCATCCAGCTTTCACGTATCAAAGGGATTGAGACAAGGTTGCAGCCTATCACCAACGCTGTTCAAAATTTATTTGAACGAAGCATTGGAGAAGATCATGTCGCGGAATGGGGATCCAACTGGATGACCGGACGACTTTGTACACATTGCATTTTGCTGATGACCAGGTCGTTGTCTCCCAGGACAGAGATGGTATGGAATTTATGACGCGTTGCTTGATCGAAGAATATGAAAAATGAGGATTAAGTGTGAATATGCAGAAGACCAAGTATATTTGTGTCGGCTCTATACAGATGATTTTAAACTGCAGGATGGCAGGCAGATACCGACCACAACAGATTATACATACTTAGGAACCAAAATCACTAACACTGGCCGAACAGAGACAGAGATAGAAGAAAGATTAATAAAGGGAAAACAAATAATAGGTGCCTTAAATTCGATATTATGGTCAAATAAAATATCTGAAGAAAAGAAACGACAAATATACAACAATATCTTCAAGAGTGTAGTTCTGTATGGCTGTGAGACATGGCATCTAACATCAAGGACAATGGAAAAACTATCATCTCTGGAAATGGATTTTTGGCGACGAGCAGCTCGTATTTCTAGACTCCAACATATTCCAAACATCACAATAAGGGAGATAATGAATGTAAACACCACTATAATCGAGGATATAAAGATCAAACAACTCAGCTGGTATGGCCATGTGCAGAGAATGGGCGAAGACAGGATACCGAAAATAATTATGAACTGGAGTCCATCAGAGCGACGAAAGCGGGGAAGACCAAAAATAACTTGGATACAGGGAGTGAGCAAAGCAATGTCGGGAAGAGGTCTTAGACCAAGAGATTGGGAGAATAGACAGAGATGGGGACTGGGCACCGCAGGGCGTAGAACGCTGTAGAGCGGATATATATATATGTATATATATATATAAGAAAAAAGCCTATTTTACACCCTCCCCTCTTAAGCCTTTCCTCAAGAGGGTGGAAATTTTTTTTGGGTATCCTATTTTTGTCCCAAACAATAAAAGCAAACATTTTCATTGCCGCTAATTATTTCGTTCCTCAGGCTTTATTGACTGGACTAAGATAAGAAATCGCAACGAGATTGTACACCTGCGCCTACTTCAAGTTGGTGCAGGCAACCAACAATACAACATGCAATGTTGTGCATAGCCAAATCAACTAGACTAGAAACACAATATTACTGCCTTTGACTAAATCGGCACACCCTTAAACAAACAAAATGCCGAGTAACTCAAAGAAAAATGATACATCAATGTATGTTGCTGCTGCATAATCGATCCCTAAACCTATATTCCCGAAAAAAGAACAAGCAATTCTTATTCTCTCTGTTGAGCCACTAAAATTATTGGACTATGTCAAGTCGATTGGAGATATATTAGGTCCCAGAAATATCTGATTTGCATCAAGGATATCCAATTGTAGAATCTGCATATATCTTAGTGAAATCGAACTGGTGGACGATTTAATGGAAAATCACTCAAGCTTATTCATCGAAGGCCATTAACTACAAATAAGGCGATTGGTTACTCCAGCAAAAAGGTTACTAATTTCGAATATATGCCCATCCATTCCTCACGACTCAGTAGAAAAATCCTTTTTAGAACTTAACCTAAAAATTGCGTCTCCAGTTACTTTTCTTGAGGCAGGCATTCAAGGCGACGAATACAACCACATATTATCATTCAGAAGACAGGTTCAAATAATTCCCTCATCAAATAATTAGGAATTAGAAACGTCCGTCATTATTAACTTTGAAGGTAATGGACACAAAATATTCTCATCGACAGAAAAAGCCATATGTTTCATTTGTAAGAAAAGTGGACACATCACAAGCAATTGCTCAAATACACAAAGAGAATCCCCTCCACCCTCACAAGTCACGCAGACTGATCAAATAGAAGATAGCGAAGACCCTACTCCAGAACCATCACAAACTCATTGCCAATCATCTAATGCCTTGAAAACACAACTTTCGAGCACATATACCTCCAGCTCAGCCAATCCCATAGAAGAAGAAAATCTAGAATCTGAAATTGCATTAATGATGCCGCCTCCAACACAGAAAAAATCAACTAATGTACTACGACCTACACACAACAAACCGAAAAAAGAAGGCAAAATGGCCAGCACATTATCCGAAAAATCCCAGGAAATGATTGAGCAAGTTTTCAGTCTGAAGAGTTCACTGTCTCAAAAGACAACTTTCTCGCATTTATCGAAAATACTTACGGCAATCGTAACATACTACTAGAAGCTCAACACTACACTTCCGACGTCAAATCACTCTTAACAGACATGTTTATAATTTATCCAGTCTTGCCAGAGCGATCAATAAAAAATAGGTTTACAAGAATCGCAAAGGAACTGAGAAATGAATTGTATATAAATGGTGACAAACTTGAAAGTCTAACGTCTCAATACGATATATCTAATGAAGATGATGTGAGTTTGTGCCCAAAATGTATAAGTAGCTCCATCTATGAATAGTCATGTGAACTACATGTGCTATTACCTATTGGTTGCATATAATAAGTGCTGTAGTACTGTGGTAGTTTCTAGAATAAAGTCCCCTAAGTCGAGCGTTTTTGACATATTCAGGTTTTTATGTCAAAAATTACGATAGAACGTTCCTAAGACGGTGTCTTTGAAAAGGACATTTTTTGTCTACTCTGCGTAATAATCATGATTTTTCAGACAGCTCCCAACCACCCCAAACATCTCTACAATAATATACGCCTTCACTTTTGTCCAATGGAATTGCGATGGGTTTTACCCAAGACTTGAACGTATTCAAATATTTTTCTATGGCGGTTTTGCATTTAATGTGTAAACAATTAGATCTAGGATACCACGTTTATATTTGTGACATTTCGAGTAGCATTAGAATCAGGCTTAAAAATTATTTAAGTAAATATTCAAATTGGTGTCCTTGAACATTTTCAATTGTTCATGGGTGGCTTTTCTTATTGATTGGGGTCCTGGTCTTCAAATGCTGTTCTAACACGTCTCATGCAGTCGTCTTCCATGGTGGTCACTGATGTTTTATACATAATTTTCACTGTTCCCCATACATAAAAATCGAGCATTGTTAGGTCCGGGGAGCGAGGTGGCCAAAGATTTGGTCGTAAAATAAGTTTTCAGATAATTATTGACCAAATGGGCATTATGTGGAAGACCTCCATCATGTTGGTAGAAAAGTTTTCTTCAAGGGACAAGTGTTGTTAAATAACCAACTTCAAAATTCCGCAAGATGTTGAGGTATCGGTCTCCTATAGGTTGAAATATGTGTTTTATATTAGAACTATTCAAAAGACCTAACTTACCATTCAAGTTCTCTTGATAAAATTGTAAGCAAACAATGCCGTCATTTCTTACTGCACAATAAACGTTAAATTGCCAGGATTCTTGGGTGTACATTTCTATCACTCCAATGATGGCAATTACGTCGATTAAAAACACTGTAGCGTACCTGGCTGGGGGTACTCGGTTCGGCCAATCACACGATTGAGGGATGGTGAATAACACTCAGCACTCTCACGGAAGGGTGTTTATTTTACAGGAGATATTCATTACACTTCAACGAGGTACACATGAATGAAATGATCAAAGAACATTGTCTGTGTCTTGAATGAATGTCGAGAGACAATATCAAACTATTTATACTAACGTTTATATTGTTGTCTAAATACGTATGTATTGATAAAACAAGGTTGACATTGCAATTATAAAATGATTATCATCTGTAACCCTGAGCACATGCAATCATACAGTGTTATACTACACCTTCCGAGAAAGAAAATTTTTTCTATGAAAAAAAAAAAATTGACTTATCTATAACTTATTATCTATATATACAATACATATTTACTATTTACATCAGTCTCTTAATCTCTAATCACTTGATACTCTTTATAAGTTTTTTTTTATGAGAAGTACAATTTCACTCTGTTCTTGTGCAAACAATAATGTTCATTTCTGCACTTCCACTATTTCTGTAGGGACCGATGAATAAGGGGTCAAGTTTATTGTCAATGTCCTTATTAATTTCATTACATTTTTGTCGAAACTCTCTTTTCTCTTTCAATTTTGTCTTTACCAAGTTTTCTCTAGCATCTTTCCATGCCGTTTGCAATCTATATTTTAGTTCAATAGGATAGTTGTCAAAATTGTAGATTGGATCTACCTGCATTTTAAATTTTGTTTACTAGGTTTTCCGAAAACTAATTATGAGGAGATTTCGCTTGAAGAGTTAACTCATTGTTATCTGAGTCATGATACGGAATCCAATTACTCCAGTCTGTGTGCATCTACTTCTCTCTCGTAGCATGTTTATGAGACACAAGTGAAAACTAATGTCCTAGTGGTGATAAGCAATTAGCAATGTAGCACGTTTTACATTCATACTGACTCAGTCTTCTGATAAGACCGGTATCTGAACTGATGGTATACCATACAAAACAAAGTTTTCAATGAAAGATTTTGAAACACATCTGCGTCTTTGTTTGGTAGAGGGTAACACTCTACGAATTTGGTAACTGAATTGTGAGTATATATTTCCTACATTTTGTTATTCAATGGACCTACGAGATCTAAAAAATTTTTTGAAAAGCAGACGAAGCTGTGGTAGTGATTGTCAGCTTTTTTCTTAAGGAATGTTTATGACGTTGACAATCATCACACTTCTGACAAATTTTTCAACATCGGAGCTTAAGCCATTCCAAATATTCTCTTTTGATATTGTTAAACATGCGTTCGATACCTGCGTGTCCGCCGGTGGGGAGAATAAAAATCATTTAGATTATTTGCCTTAGTTCTCTGTCCTCGATTCGCGTTACATATTACATAATTTTTATGATGTTCCTAAATTTCATTTTTATAATTTGTAATATTCAAAAATTTTTTATTGCATATATGTATTCTAATATATTATTTTCTGCGCATAATCCAGAACAATTACTTGTCAAATTGCCTGGTTAATGAAAATAATTTGTGAATTCACATATATATTAAAATTCGTAATCCTCTGAATGCGATTTTATCAAATTAGCCTGTTGCTGAAGTGGCTGCTGTTCCCTGTTTGGGCAATGATTACTTCCTCTTGCTTAGACTGCCCTGATCCCATCTTGGTTTTGTGGTGGACTGCGAACTGGATGAATATACCCATATTTATAATGCTGCTGACCATCTGTGTGGTGCTACTAGAGCGGACTGGCACGCCAAAGCGTACCTGGCTGAGCAGATGATGTTTGTCGGCCACAAGCCACAGGGCTTGAGGTGTGAATAACACTCAGACTCTCAAAGGGTGTTTATTTTACAGGAGATATTCATTACACTTCAACGAGGTACACATGAATGAAATGATCAAAGAACATTGTCTGTGTCTTGAATGAATGTCGAGTTCCCAGACAATATCATAACTATTTATACTATATTGTTTATATTGTCTGTCTATTGTTCAACACGTAATGTATTGATAAAACAAGGTTGACATTGTATACAATTAAATAAAATGATTATCGGTCCTTGCTCGCCGGCATTCGTTTAACAGTATTTAGTGATGGTTTTTGTTAATGAGGATATCATCCAGCAAATGTATCACAAGTTCTTGAAATAACTTTATCACATTGTCCATTAATAGTAAATAAGTTTAAATAATCCTCGTTTGTATAATTTAACCAACATCTTGGTATCCTAGATAAGATCCTAAAAGGTTTTGAAAGATATCACTACTTACGGACTACTCATTTAAGAGCTAGTGGCGGTACATCCATATTTATTTCTAACAACCTTTATTCAACATGTGTGCCATTACAACTAAGTTGGAAGCCGTAGCTGTAAATGTATAGTGCCCTAATAGAATCACTATATATATACCTCAAAACCGCGAGCAGACATTATCAACCAACTACCAGCTCCCTTAATCTTACTCGGAGACTTCAACACACACAACACAATTTGGGGATCTGAACGAACCTTCGGACGCGAAAAGATAGTCGAAAATGCACAATTCTAATATTTTCCTACTCAACACCGGAAAGCAGACTTATTTCAACATATCGTCAGGAACATTTTCTGCAATAGATTTAAGCTTTCATGGCCCGAACTTAACGCCAAACCTTTCCTGGAACGCTATCGACAGTTTATATGACAGTAGTCATTTTCCTATAATCATACCTGATAACACTAACAAGTCTACCTCCAGCATCTCCAAATGGAAAATTAAAAAAACAGATTGCAATGGATTCAGAAATAATGTAGATGATCTAATACAAGAAACTCCTACATTCTCGTATGTGACTGAAGCTGTACATAGCAAAATAATTGCAATATAACCGCTGCAAATAATCATATAGGTTATACCAATAACCTTTCTGTACGTAAATCAGTCCCTTGGTGGGACGAAGACTGCATAAATGCTACGAAAGAATGCAAAAAGGTACTCAACAGATATCGGAGAACTAGATCCATAGCAGATTTAATAAATTTAAAAAAAAAGAGGGCAATATCAAAAAGAACACTGAAACAAAATAAACAGATTTCATGGCAGAAATATGTTTCCTCTATGCCCGACGAAATTCCACCAAGTGAAGTATGGAATAATACAGAAGGGAATATGGAAAAACGGTAAGGGAAAAAAGTGTTTCTTTTGATCTCAAGAACCAATGGTTAAACTTAACGCAGTGGTCGAAGACTCACCCTGTATATATATCATGTAATATTAACATTATGCGAGTAAAACACAATCCAAGTATTCAAGTGAGGCTAACTAGATTTCATACAATATTTTATTTTGTCCAAAAAATATGATGAATTACTTCGGCAGATTAAGCTAAGGTTTAATTAACATTCCTCATTTTATGACTAATTAAGAGCAAAAAAAGCCTTCGAATTTGGGTCTATCATTCATCTACAATAATATGAAATTATTTAAATTATTTAACGATTGTAAATCAAGCCTTAACATAAAACAATAAATAAATACAAAATATTCTGATCACAAATTACATAAATAGTTGGGCACCAATTTCATTCACAATAGTCTATTTTTAGTGATATCATGATCGGAATCTCGATGCCAAATGTGCAAGCCTTCCAAAATTGAATCTGAAAAAAAAAATAAATATTTATTGATAAGTTAGTAGTTTTCGAATATTTTGTAATTTAAAGGGTGATTCATTTGGAGGTACACTTTGTGGTGGAAATTTAGTTGCAGATCGAGCATGCGTCCTGTAAACCGTCTGAGATTCCACAGTGGAACGGCTTAGCCCGGCACAGCTTTATTATGAAATGGGCGTTCTCCAATTAATGAGTATCGGGCACATAGAGCTACTTACGGTCCTCATAATCGGCCTACCGAACGCACTATTCGCTCTAGCATCACTAAGTTTGAGACTCAATATTAGTTATTGGATAATACTACATCAAATAGACAACATCCAGCTCGTAGTGAAGAGAATATAGCGGCGGTGGGGAACCTGAAGTGTCGATTTATCGCCGTTCTCAACAGCTTGGCCTTTTGTATTCAACGACTTGGCGGATTTCACGTAAGGATCTTTCTTTGAATGCTTACGAAATTCAATTAGTGCAAGAACTGAAGTCGACCGATATCGTTAAGTCGTTGGGCCCTTGACAAGCTTGGAGAGGATCCACTCTTTTCGACAAAAGTTTTGTTCACTGATTAGGGCCATTTTTGGCTTAATGGGTTCGTGAACAAACAAAACGCCCGAATCTGGGGTGATGAACAACCCGAAGAGTCTCAAGAATTGCCGTTAAGTCCAGAAAAAACAACTGTTTCGTGTGGTTTATGGGTCGGTGGAATAATCGGTCCATATTTCTTCAAAACAGAGGACGGGCCAAATGCTACTGCGAATGGTGACCGTTATCACACTATGATAACAGACTATTTGTTGCCCGAAATTGAAGCCCGTGGTCTCGACGAAATGTGGTTTCAACAAAATAGTGCCATTTGCCTTACAGCCTGTGAAACCATGGCTCTATTGCGAGAGCATTTCGGCGAGCAGATCATTTCCCGCCTCGGACCAATGAATTGGCTGGCTAGATGTGACATCACACCTCTTGAATTTTTCCTTTGAGGCTATGTGGAATCCAAACCTAAATGGACAAGCCGGCTACGATTGAGATAATGGAGGCCAATATCGCCCGAAATACTCACAGGCGTCATCGAAAATTGGAACTCTCGAATAGATTTTGTTAAAAGTGGTCGAGGTCAACATTCGAAAAAAATTATCTTTGAGAAATAATTGTAAAGAATTGTTCTTTTATTTTTCCATAAAGATCATGAAATAAAATTGTTTATATCAATTTTTTTTATTCAAAATATAAAATTTCCTCTAAATGAATCACCCAATAGATGCCAAAAAATCATATGTGTAGTCCACTATTTCTTCCTTGCTGTCCACTGCAAAATGGCTGATAGGTTTAGCAAGGAAGGTCCTAGCACTGTAACTTGTAGCACACCATTTGTAAGTTTCCTACTTCTATTACATTTTCCATGCAGAAATATGTAACTACTAATAAGGTCAACCTAGTCGGTAAGATTTTCCAAAAAGCTATCATAGCTGACGGCAGCAGAGGCTCTATCGAGATCTACTTCCAACGAAAGTATCTCTCCTCATTTTTTTCAGTCACTCAGAAAATCAAAACATTTGAAAAGTTAGGCTTGCTTTGTTTTTTATTTTTAGAAAGATACGCAATATTGTTCATATTGTAGAAAGATTTTATTAAAAATGGATTTCTCAAAATGTCAATTCATTCCTGAATATTGATATGACTTGCAAAGTTGTTGAAATAGGTAGATGAAAAAAATTTTTGGATATCAAATATATTAACAAGACTAAAGATTACTTGTTGATCTTCTCAATGCAGAAAAATGATCTATCCAAATGAAATTTTGTATTGATATTTCGTAGGTGGAGATCAATAAGTGTTCTAATGATTGATTTCTAGATACTTTCTGGCTGAAGAAAATAATTATCTGTGATAGTTTTCATCAAGATTCATATTAAACAATCTGCATAATTCTATTTTTTGTAGGTTATACTATAAGAAATCAGATAGTTTTCAAATTGTTTTATTTGTTCTTGAATACAAAATCTATATATAGGGTTATGATAAAGTAATGCACAAAATTCATAAAATGTAGAACTATCACTTTTGAAAAAAATGCAAAAACACGTCAAATGGTGTTTTATATTCCGCATCTCTTGACATAAGTTACAAAAATAGAAAGTCAAATTTGTCTAAGTTATGACGTCATCAACATATTTTTTTAATTTGGAGCTAAGATTTTTATTACATTATGTGATGAAACTTTTTTTTACACTTGGGAAAAATAGTTGCAGTAGGGCTAATATAACAAAAAAACGATAAAATGAATAAAAAACAATAACAAAACCAATTATAAAAAGAGGTCGAACTTAATCTTATCTAGCAAGAACATCGGTTCATATCAATTTTTTCGATTGATTTACTAAAACAACGGAGTGTCAGTGTCAGTCGTCCAATTATTGTGACACCAGATTTATTATTATGGCTCGTTTAAACGAAAGAGATAGAATAATAGTATATTATATACCGCGGGACTGAAGTAGTACATTTAATCCTGAAGATAAAGTTTATAATTTACCTGAAGGATTAAATGTACTTCAGTCGCAAGGTATATACGATACTTTTCGTACATCCGGTATGATTTTATTAATTATTTCAATAATTTCAATCACTGTTTTATCTCTTCAACTCATTTAATTAACTGTCTTTAAAATAAGTTACTATAGTAACATTGCGTTGTGACAATTATAATTTAGAAACATTGTCATTACTAGTGTCATTGTAAAGAAACATTGTTATTGATAATTATTGGTATCATGAGTGAAGAAGGTGTATCTGATATTGATAAAAGAGCAGCCGAAGTAGGTGAAGAATTGTTACCACCGAAATCTAGAAAACTATACGAGCAGCAGTACGATGCTTTTAAAAAGTGGTGCCGCTTAAAAAATGTGAGACAACCTACTGAAAATGCGCTGTTAGTCTACTTCAATGATAAATCAAAAGCGGTTTGTGCCTCAACGCTCTGTGCACATTACTCAATGCTGAAATCGGTTATTAACATTAGAGAAGATATTGATATAAGTAAATTTCCAAAATTATTAGCTTTTTTGAAGAGAAGAAATGAGGGATTTAAGCCAAAGAAGTCAAGAATTCTCACGTCTGAGCAGGTAGATCAGTTCTTATAGTACGAGATCCGGCTGCAGAATCAGTGTACTCATCGAGTGTTTGCTGAAAACCAAATTTTTACACATATTTATGATTAGGAGAATTTATATCTACCAGGTTGCCTATCAAAATGTGGCCGCTAGTATTTTTAATTAAATTATTAATAATTCATAATCCGTAAGAAATTTCACTGACATGTTTTTTCTATGAAATGTCGTCTATTTTACGGCAACA
Organism: Micraspis discolor; assembly: GCA_030674115.1. NCBI lineage: Eukaryota > Metazoa > Arthropoda > Insecta > Coleoptera > Coccinellidae > Micraspis > Micraspis discolor. Next base: position 43,188 of record JARTUT010001749.1, on the reverse strand, counting down.
TCTATGAAGACTCTGAAAAATCATGGTTGCCGTTGCGCATCTGGCCGCACCTCTTCGCAGCCAGGTGTACACAGGTATGATTTTGTTACATTTATACACCCACAACGTACATTCATATTTTATAAATCAAATTAAAGCTAATTTTTTTTTGTTCATTATTATATACGGTTGCCTAATTAAATCTGGCCGCGAATAAGGGTTGCTGGCTTTTAAATATAGTAAATATTAAAAGCAGAGTGAAAGAGAGCTAGCGCGCTACACCACTCTTCAGACGAGGATAGCGATTGCCAGCTGTCGGACAGTTTAAAGCCATTGCGCATGCGTCAGATGCTATTGTTCTCAACCTCCGATTCAAACAATAGTAGGTACGCCTCAAAATAATAAATACTCCAAAAGAAACGCCTTTCTTTTCAAAATAAAAAATTAAAAAATAAATGACAAATTTAAAAATTACAAAACAAATGGATATTGATGATGAATAAAACCAAGGATATTTAGGTAAAAAAATAGTGTTGTGCAAGTACTGTAAGAAAAAGATTTGATTTTATTTAAGTATTACATCTATTTTACATATTCATAAATTTTCAAACACTCTGTACGATATCCAAAATCATCGGTGGATTCAAGTGTTAATAAAATGTCATGATATTTATATTTTTTCTTACGACGAAACAATAACATTAGAGAACACTTTTTGAATGAAGCATTATCAAAGTCTAGTACATTGTTTTTTTCCGGACAGAAAACACGCCTTCATCTTTATAAGTTTTATTTCACCCCGATGAGATTGATAATTTTTCAATGCACAAATGAAACAGCAATATATTATGTTGTGTATTACGTACTCCAAAATAGCGTGGTTTTTAACTTAGAATAAAAGTCGCAACTGATCCGTTGAGAACACTAGCATCTGACGCATGCGCAATGGCTTTAAACTGTCCGACAGCTGGCAATCGCTATTCTCGTCTGAATTGTGGTGTAACGCGCTAGCTCTGTTTCACTCTACTTTTAATATTTACTATATTTAACAGCCAGCAACCCATATTTGCGACCAGATTTAATTAGGCAACCGTATATAATAATGAACAGAAAAAAATTAGCTTTGATTTGATTCATAAAATATGAATGTACGTTGTTGGTGTATAAATGTAACAAAATCATACCTGTGTACACCTGGCTGCGAAGAGGTGCGGCCAGATGCGCAACGGCAACAATGATTTTTCAGAGTCTTCATAGATGTTGCCGTAAAATAGACGACATTTCATTAAAAAAACATGTCAGTGAAATTTCTTACGAATTATGAATTATTAATAACTTAATTAAAAATACGGCCACATTTTGATAGGCAACCTGGTAGATATAAATTCTCCTAATCATAAATATGTGTAAAAATTAGGTTTTCAGCAAACACTCGATGAGTACACTGATTCTGCAGCCGGATCTTAGACTATTACGGGAGGCTCCGGATGATGAATATTTAATGCTTAAGGAAAATTTGGAAATGTGTTTATATCCAGAAATTTTAAGAAATCAATTTTTTTGTAGGTTGCACTTATTTTGGGCGTTGCGGGAGCTTGTCGTGGAAAAGAGTTGGTTGATTTAGAAATCGACGATGTGAGAGATTTGGGCGATTCCTTCCTAATTGTGATTAGAAACACCAAAAATAAAATTGACCGAAATTTTGTGATCAAAATTCAGAAAACAGTGCCATCAGTTTTGTGGCGATATTTCGAAAATATGTGGCATTGCGAAAGACAGGGACACCTCATTCAAAATTTTTTGTTCAATACATCAACAAAGAATGTACTACGCGAGTAGTAGGAAAAAACATGTTTGGTACATTTCCACGGCAAATAGCAGCTTTCTTGAAATTAGAAAATGCGACGTCTTATACGGGACATTGTTTTAGAGGCACATCTGCGTCTTTGTTAGCTGATTCGGGAGCCACAATAGAGGTGCTGAAGAGACATGGAGGATGGAAATCCTCCAACGTGGCCGAGGGATATATTGAATCGTCTATTAAAAATAAACAAAAAATTTCAGATAAAATATTTGATCAAGTCGCCGATTCGTCCACTATAGTTATGCCACAGTCCTCATTCTCACTTCCTGTTTCGGGAGGATCTTCGAAACAAACACCAGTTCAATATGATAAGGACCTATCTGTTACTCGTCAGTTACCTGCTGCATTAACCCAGGAAAGACTGGTCAATATGACGAATTGTCACAATATTAATTTGAATATTAACGTTAATTACCATTCTAATTAATTGTATTTTTCAATAAAATAACCCTTAAATTCGTTTGTTTGTGATTTAATCGTTCCGGGAGTTCCGTCAATATTTAATCCCGGAGGTATTAAATGAGACACTTTAGTACCTGTCACAAGGGAGTGAAGTTGTCACTTTAGGCCCGGAAGTACGAAAAAATTCTAATGATGGTAGGTTACGGCGATCGCCTTCGAAGTCATAAAGAAGCATGTGCTTTATTTAACGCAACACATTTGGAAAAACCTCCAATTGCTAAAAGCACAGTAAGCAGAATTGTTGCAAAATTTAATGCGTGAAGGATGCTCAAAATCTGGACGACCAGGAAGAAGCGACGATGTGAAGTTGGATATTTTGCTGTCAGTAGTGGACAACCCTCACGCAACTATAACAGAAATTGCCTTACAAGAATATGTTAGTCAGTCGTTTGTAGTGAAGATGGTGAAAAAAGAATAACTACACCTATACAAAGTTCAACTTGTTCACGAACTCGCAGAAAAATATCCGGACAGACGTTTGGCACTTTGTGAAATCTTCATACGGCATTGTATCGAAAATCCAAATTTTCTTAATAATGTTCTATTTATTTTCCGATGAAGAAACGTTTTGTCTAAGTGGTTCTGTAAATCGACACATTTGTCGTTTCTGGGCTACAGAAAATCTCCACTGGATGCAGACAAAATACGCCCAGCGCCCCCAAAAAATTAATGTTTGGGTAGTAATCGTCAGGGGAAGAGTTATTGGTCCTTATTACTTTCGCGGTGATTCAACAGCTAAACGATATTTGGAACATCTTCGTTTGGCAGTGCTTCCGGACCATTTGCGGCATTTTCGGATCCGAATAATGGGGAAAACTTGGATCCCAGTATTTGGTTTCAACAAGATGGTGCACCACAACAATATGGTCTTACTGTTTGATTGTTTCTGGATAACCAGTTTGAAGGACGGTGGATTGGAAGACGTGGGCCAATGGAGTGGCCACCTAGGTCACCTGATCTTACCCCCCTTGATTTTTTTCTGTAGGGACATTTGAAAAGTCGGGACTACATTAACCTACCAGACAATTTAGAAGACTTAATGGAACGAATTAGACACGAAATGACTCTTATAACTCCGCAGATGATCGGAAACTCTGTAAATGCGGTCTACCATCGTCTCGGCCAATGTCAGTTAGAAACGGGACACAGTTTGAACAATTCCTATAAGAAATAGTTTTGGTTTAATGGACGGTTTAATTAATTGAAAAGTTATTATGAATTATTTCGTTTTTTATTCATTTTCTCGTTTTTTCGTTATGTTAGCTCTACTGCAACTATTTTTCTCTAGTGTAAAAAACAAGCTTTATCACATAATGTAATAAAAATCGCAGTTTCCCATTAAGAAAATATGTTGATGACGTCCTAACTTCGACAAATTTGACTTGTTATTTTTGTTATAACTTATGGCAAGAGATGCGAAATATAAAACACCCTTTGACATGTTTTTACATATTATTCAAAAGTGATCGTTGTACGTTTTATGAATTCTGTGCATTACTTTATCATAACCCTGTAAATTTATATTCTTCTCATAATTGAACCGACACTAAGGTTCACAAAAAATGTATTCTCTCTAAAGCTGGTCAACCTAATCATCAATCATCATCTAAATATAACTGAAATGAGCCAAATTTTGATTTAATGAGGAAATACTATTGATTATATCAAAATGTCACAATAAATTTTTTTTTCAAAACAGAGCAAAGATTGGAAGGAAGAGAAAATTTTCAAAATTTCGTGATCACAAAAACAGATTTAACAGACCAAGTAAAAGAGGTTGCTATTTTCAACCCCTAATAAAAAGTTTTGCAGTTTATCGAATGTGTGGAATTTCATCACTATCAGATTTTCAGAATCATTGAATATAATTCTGAACAGCAAAATCGATGATCCCTTCTGAGGGGAGTAACTTGCAAAGGAAGGTGATTTGGAAAAAAAATTCAAGAAGTACCCAATTAAGGAATTAGTAATTTCTTGGAAAAATTTGAATTTATCAAATCAGAGAATCTTAATTTTTTCAGAATTTTTTGTTACTTCAATTCTTGTTATTCACTCATTCTATTGTAGGTTTCAACCGAAGTTTTCTTCGAATGTGTGATCTTTTATTTTATGTGATTAGTATTCATTGTGTAGAACATGAACGTACACATAGTTCCTCAACTCAATTCTTTCATAACACCAATGAGTAAACTTTGAGCAATAATCTTACTAAAAAATAACTCACCAAAGAAGAATTCCTGTGTGGATAATCGAGTGGATAATTTGTACTACACCACCAGTTATATTCTAGAATAATTTTTTTGATTCAGATATAAATGAATTTCTCATATAAAATTTAATTTTTCAACTTTTGGAAGAAGAATTAAAGAACCTCATCCTGCTGATAAAAAATATTGGCAGAAGACATCAGCGAACAAGGCCTATATTATGAGAAATAATTGATGACTCATTTATTTTATGAAAATCCATCTTGAATATTAAATGAAAACAATTATTTTTGTCTGATTTTCACTTTATTAATACTATTACACGACCGGTTTCGGTTGTTAAACCATCTTCTGGTGCTAGGTACAGACTGAAATATTTCGTGGGCTTAAATCTATGGGATGTTCAAAAGTGATGAATGGTTTATTTGTATTTGGGTGTTGAGTGGGGACCAATTGGGATTTTTGAACAGATTTGTTAATTCCATCGCTTCCAGCAAATTTAATTTCAGGTCCTTTTTTGCATTTGTGAAGGATTTTGAAATTTAAGATATCCATATGATGCTCTTCAGTCACGATATGATTATAAACTGCGGACTGTTTACCTGATTTCAGATGTTCTTTTAATCTGGTCCCAAAATTTCTGCCGGTTCGACCTACATATGCAGCGTTGCAATTTTTGCAACAGATTTTATAAACACCTGAAGTTTTATCGGGTTTATGTTTGGATTTTGAATTATATAATATTTTACCTAGGTTTGGACGTCTTGAAAATGTTGTTTTGAAATAGAGTTTAGAAAAATAATTTTGGATTTGAATTGATAATTCTCCCAAATAAGTGATATGCATGAATTTATTAGTAGGTTTTTCTGTGGTAGTGCAATGCATATTAATGGTTTTACTAGGTTTTACTAGGGGTAAACATTCTTTTGCTGGAATGCAAGAGTACATATTTTTTACATCAAAAGATATTAATTTCATTTTTTCAAACTACAAACAACACAGAAAATATGAAATTTATATCTTTTGATGTAGAAAATATGTGCCCTAACTTTCCAGCAAAAGAATGATTACCCCTTATTGGCGAGTCACTTCGTAAAAATAAAGTTAACCCCCTCTTAATTTCAGAAATTCAGGAGTTATTTTCAATTTGCCTATCCCAAAATTACTTTAAATTCGAATCCAAATTATATTTTCGAAATTCAGGTTTACCTTTGAGCCCATTATTGTCAGATCTATTCATGAATTACCTTGAAAATGAATTCATAAAAACAAATGACCTATCAAAAAAACACGTCATTTTCTGGTTCCGGTATGTTGATGATATTAAAGTAGGATTCAACGAAACGAATAGACAAATAAAAATGTTTTTTGACTTCCTCAATTAAATTCACCCCAAAATGAAATTTACATTGGAAATTGAATGCGAACAAAACGATTAACTTTCTAGATTTGACAATAAGTTGAGATAGAAACACATTCGACTTAAACATCTACCGAAAAGACACAAATTCAGAAGCCATAATACCATATGATTCCTTCAGTCCTGATAATCATAAACTGTCAACTCTGAAATCTATGATTAACAGAGCATTCACCATACCTTTATTAAACGTTAACTTACAATCGGAAATTGATAAAATCAAAGAAATTGCAACTTATAATAATTATCTGAGAATCCTAGTAAACTAATTGAAAACAAAAGAAAACTGAAAACCATTAATATGCTTTACAGTACCACAGAAAAACCTACTAATAAATTCAAGCATATCACTCATTTCAGAGAATTATCAATTCAAATTCGAAATTATTCTTCTAAACTCTATTTCAAAACAACATTTTCAGAACGTCCAAACCTAGGTAAAATATTATATAACTCAAAATCGAAACATAAACCCGAGAAAACTTCAGGTGTTTAAAGAATCTGTTGCAAAAATTGCAACGAGCATATGTAGGTCAAACCGGCAGAAATTTTGGGACCAGATTAAAAGAACATCTGAAATCAGGTAAACAGTCCGTAGTTTATGATCATATCGTGACTGAAGAGCATCATATGGATATCGTAAATTTTAAAATCCTTCACAAATGCAAAAAAGGCCTTAAATTAAATTTGCTGGAAGCGATGGAAATAACAAATCTGTTCAATATTCCCAATTTGTCCCCACTTAATACCCAAATAGAAATAAACCATTCACCACTTTTGAACATCCCATAGATTTAAGCCCACGAAATATTTCAGTCTGTACTAGGGATGGGACATCGATAGATTTTCGTCGATGTTTAACATCGATGATAACATCGAACTGTACCATCGATGTTAACTGAACATCGCTAATTGAACATCGATGTTTGTGAACATCGGTGTTTTTACACTTTAATTATACTTAGGTATATCAATCATTCATAATGATTTAACGATAAATTTCCAATATATCAAAAAAAAAAAAATTCAATGTCTACCGAGAATTCTTACATTAGAAAAAAGATACAGGTAACTATAACATAAATTTGGAAAAGCATAAAATAAAAATTGATTCAATAAATGGATAGAACTCTGGGCACTGAAATAAATTAAAGGTCCCAAATACTCCTATCTATTAACTGGAGAAACAAAATTTGTGAAAGTCGCTTTCCTTTCAGTCTGTTTCCTATTTCCGGATGGCCGTTATATTCGAATTGATGTCATGTACGGATTAGGAAGTGTCCAACCTTTCTGCCGAAAATAATGGTTTCAGGAATCATGAGTTTAAGATGATTCGAAATAATGGTGGCTGCTAAATGAAATAGTATACTTTAAAACAAATCGCAAAATAGGTATTCAATTTTACATACAAAGGTGCTCCTAGTATTTGCCGCTTGAAGCGCCGTTTTGGATGAAACTATTTTTTCAAGTTGGACCATTTCAGAGTTTTTCAAAAATAAACGAAAATTAGTGTAATCTGGAAAGCACAAAATCAAGTAAAATTAATTTTTGGACGCCCTCTATCTCAGAAATCAAGTCGTTCATATGAATTTTTTTATTTTAAAATTACGCAAAGTTTAAACCCTTAAAGTTTGCACAAGTAATTAATTGACACCCTGTATAGTAAACGACCGATTCCAAAATTATAATAACACAAAATTGGGGAAAAACCCGAATAAATCTTTCTCCTGACGTCAACCAGAACTGTGACGACTAATTTCACCCATCTGTCTATACAGAGTGACCACAAAATATGGAATCATGCTCATGTTTGTATATCAATGAGGATATGAAATTCGATTTTTTGCAGTGTGGAATATTTTTGGTTGTACCAAAGAAGGGTCACAAATATTTCCAGTTAGACAGAAAATGGACAATTTTTTGAATATTTGATGGCAAAATCGGTATATTTTCTCATACTTTCATTGTACACTTCATTCTGAGTACGACGCTGTTTTCGTCTACAATTTTTGACAAGTCATATTCATGATTTTGAATAATATATAAATCAACCGTATATAAACAAACCTAGTTGACTGAAAAATGATTCAATAGCTGAATTTCCATAAATATATATAAAATATCGAGAAACCGATGTTTAATATTCTATCCGCAACATCGATGTCAGCATCGATGTTGAAAATCAGTTAACATCGATGGTAGAAACATCGACATCGATACTCAAACATCGATGTTTGAAAAACATCGATGATAATGTCCCATCCCTAGTCTGTACCTATACTAGCACTAGAAGATTGTTTAACAACCGAAACGGGTCGTGGAATAGTATTTATAAAGTGAAAGTTAGACAAAAACAATTGTTTTCTTTTAATATTAAATTTATGATTATGATGAGATTATGTCATGGAATAAATGGATAACAGGTTAATGAGAGTATCAAAACAACGATAAAAATGGTGCAAAAGTACTCAAAAGTTTATCCATAATGCTAAATAAAGTGAGACTGAATAATTGGTAGGTGGCTCAGACAAATAACTCACGGTAAGGGATTATGTGGCTTCTTCACTCTCCGACATCTTCCTCTTTTATCCCTTGAAAAACCATTGGAACATTTTTTATCGTTAGATTTCAATGACGATTCTGTTTCTTCTGTTTTGTTCTTGGCGTCTGATACAATACGAATTTCTTCTGGGGTGTGGATGACTTGAACTTGTATCTGCTCTGGAATAGGTTCAGCATCCTTCTTAGTCGTTACAACAATATTTTGTGTACTCGTGGATAATGGATCGTCTTTCTCATTTATTGAAATTTCTGAAAATGAAGTATGTGCCAAATATCTTCTATAAGTGTACAGGCAAATGAATAAGTATATGAACGCACAATATTTTGGTAAAATAATTTCAACTACTTATTTTGAAATGCATATAAATTATGGGATGTTGCATGCACAAATGAAATATTGAGATTGAAAAAATAATGTCATGGATAATAAAATATGAAAGGTTCGGTTGAAATATTTATTTTCGAAATATACAGGGTGTCTCAAGTTAGAGTGCCTATTGAACGTTTCTGGAGAACTAGACGTATTTGAAATCTGAAAATTGGTATTATAATATTGTTCAAAGTTCTCTACAGAGCTGAAACATTTTCGAAGCCCAAAAACTTCCGGTTATACAGGGAGTGAAAATAAATTCGACGAAAAATTTTTTTTCAACATTTCCATTCCTGGTATGATCGAGTATTCAATAGTGAATACGTTTCTGTTAAAACCATCGTATTAAATTGAATCGTTTTCAAAATATCTAAAAAAAAAACTGGAAAAAAGTCAAATATGTTCAGTCAGTAATATGTTCATTATTCTTATTTTAAATATCCTGAGCGTAAACCATTGTTACAACAACGCAGAGGAAGGATGTGAAAAGGTCATGCATCTTTTGGATTTCAAACATATCATCACAGGGTGTTTTAAATTTTGTGTTGGAAATTGTGACCTTAAATTGGCCATAACTTCTGTTTTTCAAATTAGAACCCTATTTTTGGCGCTCTTGTTCACCCGAACAGAGTGCCTATCATTTTGTCCGAATGTCTGCAATTTTTGAATATCGAGCCGAAAATGGTCTCAATCGATTGGGTTCGACTCCCCGATGAAGAATCCGTGGCGAAAGTTGAGTTTGTCCGGCCGGCCGTTTCCTCTCTAGCATCCAAAAGAGATGAGCAAGAGTTTTCATATTTTCAGAATAGGTTAATTGTCCAAATATCTCGGTCAAGTTCGTTATTGGGCCAAATCCGTCGGATGGTTCAGTAGTTATGAGCATCGGAAATTTTGTTTCCTCAATAATTACTAGAATATCCATCCGATCAAGTTGATACTTGAAATATTGTTGAGATAAGTTGCAACAAAACGGCTCGCAGAATTTTGCAGAAATCGTCACGCTAAAAAATTTTCAAAACATTCCCGAAAAAAAATTTTTTTCATCTCATAAAATATTTTTCGGATTTCAATAAAAATTCGTGAATATATTGAGGTGATCGATATCATAATTATCCCCAAATTTCATTGTCATGGTGCTCTTCCGTCTAAAGATATGATCATTTTTTTAATTTATTCAAGATAAAAAAGAGCGCCAAAGCAATCTGACCTTACGTCTGTGCTTTCTAAATTTTTTTATAATTGTGTTAGTTTTTGCGGTCAAAACTGATGATAGTTTTCTTAAGTTAAATCAAGCTAAAATTCAATAATTTCTGAGTTATTTGAGATTTTCTGGATGTATGTAGTACGTAGAGTCAAATTCTTCGATTCTGATTCATAAGGATATTCTGTGAGCATAGAAGATAAATCATCCCATTTATAATTCACAAGTGTCAGACAGGTTTTATTCTTAGTCGTTATGAAATTTTTTGATTTCACAAAATGAATCGTGGGTATTCTAATAATGAGATTTTGGATTTATTTCTTATATTGTATTTTTTCAATTGTATACGCAATACACATTCAAATGCACTTAATGATATTGTTTATTTCAAATCCATGGTGGATGACACAAAATGTTGAGTATCCAGTAAGAAGTATCCCCAGTTTTTTTACAATATCTGAAAAGATGTTTCAAAATTTCCAAATTTTGGAATGTAAGAGTCCCTAAAGAATGCAGAAAAAGGGCAGTTGATGAAATTGGTATTTCGACTTATTTCGAAGCGAATGTTTTACACTCAGATTATTTAAAATAAGAATAATGAACATATTACTGACTGAACATATTTTGAAAACTATTTGATTTAATACAATGGTTTTAACTGAAATGTATTCACTATTGAATACTCGATCATATCATGAATGAAAAATTCGAAAAAAAATTTTTTCGTCAAATTTATTTTCACTCCCTGTATAACTAGAAGTTTTTGGGCTTCGAAAATATTTTAGCTCTGTAGAGAACTCCGAACAATATCATAATCCCAATTTTCATATTTCAAATATGTCTAGTTCTCCAGAAACGTCTAATAGGCACTCGAACTTGAGACACCCTGCATGTAGCTGAGGCACTGCGCTAGTTGACTTAAGGATAAGCTGCCACTGGATATAACTCGTTACGAAGATTTTCATTAATAATAATTTATCCCTAGTAGTAGTATAAGTATAAATTAAGTCTTCCAAAGGCAAGCTTTGTTATGTACCTAAACATTCTGAGTATTTTCAGTGATATTAATGCTCTTACCAGCTAATGGTTTCTGTATATCTGGTTTCTCATTATCTGATGAACTTGAAGGTTTACTTGTTGTGGAAATCGTGGAATCATCTTCTTTCTTCGAAGTTGAAGTGGATGAAATTTCTTCTGGACGTTTAGTGCTAGTAATGTACACTTCTGAAGTTGGTTTTGTGGATGAGCTTGAAATTGATGGTTTCACGGTGAAGTCGGCATAGTCGTAATTATAGTCATAATCCTGTGAAAAAATAAATTTACTTCGGGGATAATCGAATTAAACAATTTCAAGAAAAGTAGAGTGTAGAGTGAATTTGTAGATGTGAATGATGTTTGGATATACCATTTAAACACAAAAGCCCGGATTCGAAGTTAAAAAAATGCAGAAAAGTCCAGACGTGATGTTAGGTGCTTTCGAAATTCCAGATGCTCAGAACTGCTGAATATTCTACGGTTTGTCCCACTAACGAATTTTGCTAGTATATTAGGTTGGGGAAAATAAATCTATTATTTTTACTTTTATTTTGGCTCTTTATTCAACGTACCTCGTTAAAGCTCAAGTATGCATCAATTTTTTCAGTTACTGTCACGGTTATTAATTTTAATAACCATTTTTGCGTTCGAAGACGCCGCCACTGTGTCGTTCGCGATTCTCGTGTATAATGCGTTGCTTCGATTCTCTTTTAACGCCCGCGATAAGGAACACATGTGTGAGATTTTTCAAATATTCTTTCATTCTGTTTGAAATTACTTCTGACGTCACTTTGTTATTTATTTGTTATTTCGTATAAAAATCGTTTTGAAACGGATTACGATCCAGAGGTATTTGAAGTTTCCTGAATTTTGGTTCTGAAATCATATAACCGTTTTGATGTACCTTCCTGTGATTTCTCACGACTGATTTGTCGGATAATTGCCACTCTTGGGAAACTTTATTAGAAGCCTGCACTCCATCATAAGGCCTTCTCCTTCCTTTTCTTCTTCGTCATCTTCTTTTGTACTTTTGAAACAACTTGAATTCTTCGTCGACCGATTTTTATTTATGCTTTGTGAGTTTATGAAGATCATGAGTTAGTTCTGGAGTATCCAGCTGCCAGGTTTGTTCAGACGACCCTACAAGAACCGACCAAATTGCTACCAATTCCAATTATCCAGGATTCCGAAATCAAAATTATAAGGTCAGATCTTTCCAAATTTATAACGTTGTTTGACGAAATTATCCAGCCATTGCCGAACTACCACCGGATATATCCATTCATTAGACTGAATATTAAAAACTCCATCAAATTTCTTTTATGTACATTATTAATTTATATTATTAATTCACATTTCATCAAATCCATTGAGATTTACGCATGTACCAAGAAGTGTGAACTGATTATGACGTCATAAAAGGTACCTTTCACTCATAAAAAATCATTAAACACAAAACAAATGTTATATTCATAAACATTATATCTCTATTTCAGTGTCGTAATGAGTTAATTACAGTACTAAAAACAGTGCTGTAATGTATTCATTACAGCATTGTTTTTAGTTATATTTTTCGTTTTGTGGTTGACAACACTGACATTCTATTCTTTCGAATGTCAACACGCGTCCATTGCATGTCAATTGTCAATATTAAACCATGTAGAGATTTGAACGCACTATTCAAATTCTATAATCTGTCAATTTTCGTGTCAGTCACACCAACTGCGATAATAAAATATAAAAAGCACTGGGAGGTATATTCTGAAATTTTCATTGAATTCCAATAAATTTCTCACAATTCTTGACTGAAATAGAGAAAATATCGTCTAATACAAGTGCAGAAGGCAATTCTAACACGCATTCGTGTTGGAATAGATACCCATTCTGCAACTTGTATTAGAATATACTATTACATTTGCTGCCGTCTGACTTGCAGTTTCTTCTCTATCCAAGCAAAATAATAAATTTTACCGAATCTTTTCATTGCACAACTTCGACGCTCTAACAAACAACTGATTTTTCAGACACAATGACAAAATATTTTGCTAGAAAATAAATTCTTCCTTTCGAAGAAAAAATTTGACCTGATGCGACGAATACAAACAAAGATATTTAATATGTCGACAAAATAATGGATTTTTTTTCCATCCTAATATTAGGACACTTGACGTATTTCTTTAGAAGTTAGACAACATACGACCAGCCAGTTTGGAAGATATGAGCTAGAGTTTCCTCGATATCTCCTAGAATATCCACCATCGGATCGGGTAGTAGCTCGGAAGATATTGCAATTAAGATGAAATAAATTGGCTTGCAGAATTTCGCAGAAATCTACACGGTAGAGAATTACCGAAGACAAATTTTCAATACCTCATAATTTTTGAGCAATTTATTCTACCAAAAATTTGTACATTTATGGACGCTATTGATATTGATTCATAAAACGTACAACGATCACTTTTGAAAAAAAGCACGTCAAACGGTGTTTAATATTCCGCATCTCTTGACATAACTTACAAAAATAACAAGTCAAATTTTTCGAAGTTACGACGTCATCAACATATTTTTTTAATAGAAATCTAAGATTTTTGTTACATTATGTAATAAAGCTTGTTTATTTACACTAGGGAAAAATAGTTGCAGTAGAGCTTACAAAAGAAAAAAACGAGAAAATGAGTAAAAAACGAAATAACAAAACCAATTATAAAAACTTAGAAAGCACTGACGTGAGGTCAGATTGCTTTGGCGCTCTTGTTGAGCTACTTGCGAGTAAATATTCAAATCATAACAAATCTATGAGCACTCTGATCAGGTAAACAATGAACAATGAATGAACAAACCTATATCCCAAATTAAAAATAACTACTCATAATTTTCCCCAAGTTTTCTTCAAAGCTATAATTCCCTTTCACTAAAAACTTACGTCAGTGCTTTTCTAAATTTTGACAACTTATATTATTTCAGCCACCGAGATTGAATTCTATCTCTATCATTTCCCGTTATGAAAAATTTTGATTAATATTACGCCAACTGACACTGATTAATGAGCCCGGAATTTGTCAATCGAATATCGATCTGTGATGGCCATCGTTCAAAGAAAATCATCGGGACGTATGTCATTTCTCTTTTCTCTTGAGTAAATTGAAAAAATGATCATATCTTCAGATAGAAAAGATGTACGACAATGAAATTTGAGGATAAGTAAGATATCGATCACCTCAATATATTCACGAATTTTTATTGAAATCCGAAAAATATCTTATGAGATAGCGAGGATTAAAAAATTTTTTTGGGAATTTTCTAAAAATTTTCTAGCGTGACAATTTCTGCGAAATTTTGCGAGCTGTTTTGTTGCAGCCTCCCTCAACAATATTTCAAGTATCAATTTGATCGGATGGATATTCTAGTAGTTATTGAGGAAGCAAAATTTCAGATGCTCATAACTACTGAACCATCCGACGGATTTGGCCCAATAACGAACTTGACCGAGACATTTGGACAATTAACCTATTCTGAAAATATGAAAACTCTAGCTGATTCCTTTTGGATGCTAGAGAGGATACGGCTGGCCAGACAGACTCAACTTTCGTCACGAATTCATCAGGGAGTCGAACCCAATCGATTGAGACCATTTTCGGCTCGATATTCCAAAATTACAGACATTCGGGCAAAATGATAGGCACTCTGTTCGGGTGAACAAGAACTCCAAAAAGAAGTCAAACTTGAACTCATCTGGTAAGAATAATCTGTTGTTATCAATTTTTTCGATTGATTTACTAAAACAACGGTGTGTCAGTGTCAGTCGTACAATTAGTGTGACACCTGTTTCATTATTATGGCTCGTTTAAACGAAAGAGAAAGGATAGAAATTTTAATGATGGTAGGTTACGGCGATCGCCTTCGAAGTCAAGAAGAAGGATGTGCTTTATTTAACGCAACACATTTGGAAAGACCTCCAATTGCTAGAAGCACAGTAAGCAGAATTGTTGCAAAATTTAATGCAACGGGAAGCGTGAGGGATGCTCCAAAATCTGGACGACCAGGAATAAGCAACGATGTGAAGTTAGATATTTTGCTTTCAGTAGAAGACAACCCTCACGCAACTACAACAGTCGTTTGTAGTAAAAATGTTAAAAAGAGAAAAACAACACCCATACAAAGCTGAACTTGTTCACGAAGTCTCAGAAGATGATCTGGACAGAAGTTTGGAATTTTGTGAAATCTTCATGCGGCATTGTGACGAAAATCCAAATTTTCTTAATAGTGTAGTATTTTCCGATGATACAATATTTCGTCTAAGTGTTTCTGTAAATCGACACAATTGTCGCTACTGGGCTCGAAAAAATCCCCTGGATGCAGACAAAACACACCCAGCGCCCCCAAAAAATTAATGTTTGGGTAGGAATTGTCAGGGGAAGATTTATTGGTCCTTATTACTTTCGCGGGAATTTAACAGCTGAACGATATTTGGAGCATTTTCATATGGCAGTGCTTCCGGACCTACTTGCGGCATTTTCGGATCCAAATAATGGGAAAAACTTGGATCCCAGTATTTGGTTCCAACAAGATGGCGCACCACCACATTATGGTCTTACTGTTCGAAGGTTTCTGGATAACCAGTTTGAAGGACGGTGGATTGGAAGACGTGGACCAATGGAGTGGCCACCTAGGTCACCTGATCCTACCCCCCTGATTTTATTCTGTAGGGACATTTGAAAATTCGGGTCTACATTAACCGGCCAGACAATTTAGAAGACTCAATGGAACGAATTAGACACGAAATGGCTCTTATAACTCCGCAGGTGATCGAAAACTCGGTAAATGCGATCTACCATCGTCTTGACCTATGTCAGTTAGTAAACGGGACACAGTTTGAACAATTCCTGTAAGAAATAGTTTTTGTTCACTGGACTGTTCAGTTAATTGGAAAGTTATTATGAAACTTACGTTTATTTCGTTTTTAATTCATTTTCTCGTTTTTTTATGTTAGCTCTACTGCAACTATTTTTCCCTAGTGTAAAAAACAAGCTTTATCACATAATGTTATAAAAATCTTAGCTTCCCATAAAAAAAATATGTTGATGACGTCATAATTTTGACAAATTTGACTTGTTATTTTTGTAACTTATGTCAAGAGATGCGAAATATAAAACACCGTTTGACGTGTTTTTGCCTTTTTTTCAAAAGTGATCGTTGTATGTTTTTTGAATTTTGTGCATTACTTTATCATAACCCTGTATAAGGTATTTCAAAGGACGAGTGATTAGTGGAAGAAAATTATTCTAAATGGGTTCTAGATGGAGTGTATACCTCCTAATTTAGGTTGGTTTTCAAGGGATGGGAAAAGTCGTAGAAAGTCATATCCTCTTGACATATCTATCAAAAATAAGAGACGAACGTAAGATTTTTACATTTGGATATACCTTGAAGCAAAATAATATATGCCAGAATGATTCCCATTAATGGACCTACCAAGAAAATCTACTTCAAGACTGTCTTCGAAATATTCACACATCTAGACTCTAAGTACCAGAAACAGCTAATATCTAGCAATTCAGGATACGACGTACAAATTTCATCAAAATTTCGAATATATCTATTATCAAACATATAAGTGTAATCAAATGCACTTCAAACTTCAAAACTTACCCCTAAACCACCAAGAGAATCCTCGCCAAGCAAAGCAACTATTTGAAAATCTTTCAGAGATACTCTTATATTATAATCTCCATGCTGCTTCTGGTCTAAAACCATTTGCGGTCCTTTACTTTTCGACCGGGGCGCCGCATCTGAAAATACAGCGACGCCGACAAGAATCAACGATAGCAACATTACAAAAAAACTATCCGGATACTTCAACTCTGGTCGACTTGATTCTTAAGAATGATGATGAGAATGAAGACTGCGTCACGTCTTTACTGAGTTGCAATTTGAGTATCTCAAGGAGACATAGCTGAAGATTGTGGTTATTGACCTGAAACGACCTAGCAAGGTTCACCTGCTTCCATTTTAAACAGTCACGGCAGAAGATGGGTGGCGCTTCCTATACCAGTTTGGATGGATGGTATAACGAAAATAAGGTAATACACGAAAATATGTAATATTACGGAGGATAAGTTTGGGGCTTATAATATACGTATAGAATGATCATTCTGTATGTGTTACTGATGGAACAGCGAGCGATCGTTCTGCCCTATTATTTGTGAACTCCGAATGCTGAGCTAAAAGAGGAGTCAATCGATCGAGTTCGACCTCCTGATGAAGAATCCGTAGTTGAACTTGAGCATGTTCAGCCATCTTGCCGTATACTTTCTATCTTCTGAAGGAGATCTGATAATGTTGTCATATTTTCAGAAATAGTCAACTGTCCAAATATTTCGGTCAAATTCGTTATTGAGCAAAAGCTTTTCTTTGGTTTCCACATTAACTCCTAGAACATACAGGGTGAGTCTTTGACCACTGCGTTAATTTTAACCATAAATTCTGGACGCCTAAAGAAACATTTTCTTCCAATAACATTTTTCCAAATTTGGCCCCGTTCAAAAGATATAGGGTGTTGAAATTTCATAAAGAATTGCATTTTCAATATAATTTTGTCCAAATATTCTGATTTTCCTAAATCCAACTCTGTGCTGAATTGATTCAATAATCAGATTTGTTCAATGATGCCATATTTTATGTCTTTACTAAATCTTTCTACGAAAGGTTGGAGATATCTCTCCAGTCTATGGTTTCACCACTAAACACTATAGATGAAATTAACCACTCAACAATTTTTGTTTTACATTCACCACAAAATCTAAATTGCCATCGGCTGTATTCATTATTAATGATGTCTAGCACCTTGATTAATATTCAATCCAGAGTAATATTCCTTAATAAATAGAGAAAAAGATTTCCATCACTCACATAGGTACTTCGGTATATTCTCATGACCGTTGAAATAGTTAATATACATTCTGTAAGGACCTGTTAAATTGAAGACTTGTCTTTATGAAGAGCTGTAACTTTATGGCTTCAGAATTTCAGGGTTCATCAAATGATATCTATTCTAACATAGGAATGCTTCAAATTAAGCTCATATGAGTTTCAAAAACTTCGAACCCAGTCTTCTAGATTTGTTTTGTACCTTTATAGAAGTTTTTTCACATCTTCATTTCATACACCGATTCAACCTGGTTCACGAACTTAGGAGATAATAGAATTTTACTAAGTTTTAATATTTCTGAATGTTTGTTATGATGAATGGTTAATTAAAATTTAATCAATATTGAAACTGGAAGCTATAAGCTGATAATCAAGAAACATAAGAATAGAATGAATTCTCTGACCATAATCATTTCATACTGAATTGAATAATTTCAAACTATCGAAATTATCCTTACAATATTTCCACATTTTTTTTAAAGAAAGCTACAAATAACTGTTGACAGTTTCAAACAGAATCAAAACAACAAGAAACCACAGAACACTATTTTATTGGGAACTACCCACCACCGAGACGTTATAATATTTCAATGTAATAATAATTCACTCTAGTTATTCTGAGGAAAATTATAACTAAAGATCAATAATGGTTACAGATATTATCTTCCATTAAAAAAAACTTTTCAATTATCAATTTTTTCTCTCCTGGGGTTCGGTAATAAATTAATATTCTATGGTAAGGTATTAAAAATTGACATAATCTATCTATAACCATTATTCAATATTTATGTTTTTGTTTATGAAATTGAAACAGACACTCCTAATATAAAAACCAAAAATTTACGCATGTTCAGTAATCAGTAATTATAGTCTAAACAGAATAGAATCATATTAATGATTTAACACAAAATTTTTTATTAAAGAACACCTAGTTGATTTTTCAGAATCAAATTTAGGGGATCAAACTCACTTTTTCTAAGAAAGTATAATTGCACACCTAGATCTGGGAATACTTGTAATCTATCCTAGTGAATTGTTATTGGGGTTCAGCACAAAAAATAATCATCAAGCAAAATATCGTCACTTTAAAATAATCATTCGTAGTGATATCATTCATTATTATTGAAGATTTCGAAAAAGATTTTCATATTTTTAACAGTATGATATCAAGAGACCTCTTAGACCTGTTCACAGGTCTTTGTCAAGGATGAAAAAACTTCAGAAATATCAGTGTTTGGAAAATCATAGATGATTTTTTCTGGCTTCGAAAGAAAAAAAAGCACAATGACAACCTCTTGCCTTGGAAGTTTTCAGAGAAATGATGGTTTTCATGATTTGGAAATTTTAAGAAGAAAATTACAAATGTATTATGATTACATCCTATAATTCAGAGGTTATTTTGGAATTTCTCACTAGAAAGGGATGGTTTATAGTCTTAGACTAGAAAGAAATTATAGTAGAACAACAAAAATCAATGTTTATGGTGTTTTTACCAGAAAATTAGTAGTTTGTATCTTCCGTCTGGATATGGACCTCATCGGGTGAAACATGAGTGAGTTAATCATTTTTTAGAGGGAAAATAATGTTTTCAAACAATTCAGATTCATTAGTGGATGCTATGGAAGGTATTTTTCTTTCAAACTAAACTGGACTACAGAGGGTTATTCGCCCAATGTGAAAACTAAAAATGCTTATAATTTTTCAACGCAGCTGAATAAGGAAAAACCGTAATGAAAATGGAAAAAAGTGTTTCTTTTGAGCTCGAGAATCTATGGTTAAAATTAACGCAGTGGTCGAAGACTCACCCTGTATATGCGGTCAATTTTCAAGTAGGAAGATTTTTGTATGGGCTTTGAACAATCAAGTTCTTGGGATTCAACACGATAAAAAATTTTCAAATAATTCCCAATTTTTTTTTATAGTTTATGTAACATAAGTTATTCATCAGAGATCCAATAAATTTTTATGTATAACGAGGTTATTGATTTTCAGAACACCCAAAACTCGGCATTTTTCCATCCCATTGATAGGACCCAGATGAGTTTTCGTTATATGATCGTTGAAGGTTGAGGAAGTTTTATCATAAGCTATGGACAAATTTCGTTATAATCTAAATGGTTCATAAGAACGGGTGGTGAAAAGCACTGACACGAGGTCAGGAACTTTTTCGCGCATATTCTACCCTTTTTTTTCAAACCTTGGAACAATGCGGTAAAAATGAAACCACCAGGATGAATGAACAGATTTATATTTCAACCTGAAAATTGTTAGCCTTGAAAGTTTTCTAGCTTGTTAATTTCTGCGAAATTTTCCAACCCTACTTGTGTTAGCATAATTTCAAGTATCTCTCAAACTACAACTTGATCTGCTGGATATTTATGGAGTTATGGGGGAAAGGAAATTTCAGATGCTCATAACTCCAGAGCCATTCAACGGAGTCGGCCCAATAATGAACTTGATCGAAATATTTGGATATTTGGACATTAATCTATTCTGAAATTATAAGAACTCTAGCTCTACTCTTCCGGAACATAAAGAGTATACGGCCGGACGGATTTATTGAAGTTTGACCCAGTATTCTTCATGACATCATCGAAATTGAATCAAATCAAAATTGAAAGTAAATTGCTAGTTTGGTTATTATTAATTTGTCCGTGTAGTTGGCAACTACATTTTTGAAATCGAATAGTTTTTTTTGCATTCATTAGGAAGTTGTCAGTATGTATTTCTAAGCCCAAACTATTTGTTTGTAAAATATACTATTGAAAAAATCCGCATTCCGCTGAGTCCTAACTTCATGGGTATCTATAAGAGACCCTAAAGAATACAAAAGAAGGGTAGTTGATGATGACGAAAATGAAATCGGTGCTTTGACTCATTTCGAAGCGAATGAAAATGCATCTATTCGAAGTGCAGCTCATGAAATCTATTTAGACAGAAATTCAGTGCACCGAATTTTGAAAAAACACAACATGCATGACTACAAATTTGAGAAAGTTCATGCATTAGAACCAGGGACTACATAAAAAGGCTGAATTTTTGTAGAGGAATGTTAGAAAAAATTGAAAATTATGAAAATTTTTTGAAAAGGATCATTTGGACAGACGAATCAAAATTCAATAATGAATGACTATTTAATAGAAAGAATTGCCACATTTGAAGAAGTGGAAATCCTCATAGTAAAAGACAAAGAAACCCACAGAACAAACTTAGTTTTAATGTGTTTGCTCTTTTGATGAACAATAAAGTGCGGTACTACATTTATGAAGAGAATTTAAATACAGAAAAATTTTTGGAAATCCTGAGAAATTTTGTTTCTTAGTTTTTGGATGAACTGCCGTTGAGTATGTCGACTACCCCATATTATCAATTGGATGGGGCTCCGGCACATAGTTCGGACGAGGTGTCTGAAGAACTGAATGCAATGTTTGGTAATCGGTGGATCGGACGCCGTTCTTCACTGTTTTTGCCCCCACGATCTCTCAATCTTACTCCCTTAGATTTTTATTTATGGGGAAGAATAAAAAACATAATCTAATGAAAGCAAAGAAGATGTGAAACGGCGTGTGGAGGATGATTTGTACTCACTAAAAGGGGAGGAATTTGAGCGAGCGACTAACCGAGGTGTTTCAAGACGTATTCGAAAGTGTGTCGAACAAAATGGTTACCATATTGAAACTCTTACCTGATCATTTATTTTGATAATTCGAGTTTTGAAACGTATTTTTATTTTTATTAACATAATTCATTTATAATCATAATTCGGTGTACTGAAGTAGCGAATCTATTTAATGTGTTTCCTATTGAAGTGATGAATTCTCGTTCGCTTCGAAATAAGCGAAATACTAATTTCATCAACTGTCTTTTTTTTATATTCTTAAGGGGCTCTTACATTCCAAAATTTGGAAAGTTTGAAACATATTTTCAGAAATTGTAGAAAAAGTGGGGATACTTCTCATTGGATACTCATCATTTTGTGTCATCCACCATGGATTTGAAATAAACAATATCATAAAGTGCATTTGTATGTGTATTGCGTATACAAAATCTGAAGCACCCTGTGATGATATTTTTGAAATCCAAAAGATTCATAGCCTTTTCACATCCTTCCTCTTCGATGTTGTAAAAACGGTTTACGCTCAGGATATTTAAAATAAGAATAATTAACATATTACTGACTGAACTTATTCGAATTTTTTTCCAGTTTTTTTTTGGATATTTTGAAAACTATTCGATTTAATACGATGGTTTTAATAGAAATGTATTCACTATTGAATACTCGATCATATCAGGAATAGAAAACTTGAAAAAAATTTTTTTCGTAGAATTTATTTTCACTCCCTGTATAATAATAATAATAATAATGACTTTATTGAATCCAAATTATCGATACATTTATTCCTAATATAAAAACAATGTACAATCACAGGGCGGAGTTCAGATTGTGACACGAGGAGCCACTCTCTGCTCTTCCACTCAAACCCTGATTCAAGTTCATGCTAGTTCATGTAGTACAATACAAAAGGTTACAAAACTATGATGAAGAGAAAAAAAAAAGCAATACATTTTGAATTGGCTACAGTGCAATGAAGGAGCAAAAGCAAGTGCAGGTAAAAGTGCGTCAGTTACTGGACTGACACTGTTCAGATAATAACAAATCTTTTATTCTCTTTCTGAAGGAAGCCACCGGAAGACTATGCCAGCCATCGGTAATATATTTGTTGTATAGCCTATATGGGCTGAAACTGAATGACCTCTCAAAAATAGACAAATTATGTTTAGGAGGAGATATGAGACCCCTTCCTCGAATATTAAGGTTATGGACATCAGATCTAAAAGTAATTTTCCGATGCAAGTATGATGGTTTCCGATATAGCACAATTCCATGATAGCAAACCAGAGCAGAGAACAAGAACCGGTTACGTACATTCAATCATTTGACCTCCGACAACTTATATGAAATACGCTCGAATTTTCTAATTCCAAAGATAAATCTCAAACAGGAGTTCTGTACCTTCTGAATGCAGCTTAGAGTTTTCTGATCCAGGCATGAGAAAAACACCTGCGAGCAATAGGTGAAATTAAACAGAACCATAGAGTCGCAAAGTGATTTCTTCAGTTCAAGCGGAAGTGAACGGCGATGAGGATAGAGCAATCTTAAGGCATGCATTGATCTTCATATGCATCCTGAGATATGTAATCTATAGCGAAAAGACTTATCCATCAACAAACCCAAATTAAGTACAGTTTTAACAACAGGAATCTTCTCCGTACCAATAACAAACTCACTACACTTTTCTAACATATCACATGCTGACTGATTACCAAAAAAAATCACCTTAGATTTGCTTCCATTGACAAGCAGGTTATGTTATTCTGACACCTTTTTGATAGCTTGTAAATCACGATTAATATTATTCAGTTCCTCCAGTACATCAACAGCATTAGCATTCAAACTGTAATAAAGTTGTGTATCGTCACAATAAAAATGAACCTCACAAAACTCAAGGTATTTCCAATATCCATGGGTATAAACTATGGGCCAACAGAGGACCCAAGAGAGAACCCTGGGGCACCCCGCACGAGATGAACAAAGGGTCCGACAAAGAGCCGGAAGGTTTTGGGCTTCAGAAATATTTTAGCTCTGTAGAGAACTCCGGACAATATCATAATCCCAATTTTCAGATTTCAAATATGTCTAGTTCTCCAGAATCTTCGAGATGATCCCAAGGCGAGTAATCTTGATCTGCATAAAAAGTGTATTTCTAAAGACAATACCTCATTGAAAGAAATATATCAATTTCTACATGATATTCGATTGGATAGATCTCCTTTCAGGAGAGGGCTTTCAAGTAAACTGAGGAAAAACTATGTGTCATTATTTTTCATGCGATATATTGGTTTGTTGTTTCCTCTACATTTATTGTGGTGGTTTCATTCAGTATCACTCCCTTCCAGAGTCCGGTAAAATATTTTTGAACAAGCAGCAAAGCACTTCTAAGTTCACGTCAGTGCTTTTCCACATTTTACTATCGAAGATATATTTCATTAGTTTTTTTTATGCTTACGAATAAATTCGAGATATCTTATTATGCTGTCAATTCCAAGTTACACAGTTATATTCAGAGAACAACTCCATAGTAATGAGCTCTGATTCTCTGCATTCAGATAAAATTCGATGGAAAATTCTGTGGTTCCATTAGGAATTAACGGTGTTACCTGTACCGCTAGATTGTTTTTTCATCATGTGTTATTCACGTTGGATGAACTGTGAATATAAATCGGTTGTTTTCTGTCGTTTCCAACTGTTTGGATTTTCCCATTCGGGCTGTACCAAATGTATGATTATACAGTTATTCAACCTGTTGGTTACATCCGATTTTATGATCTGGAGAGTGAACTGTGTAACATCTTTCTTTCATCTACAAAAAAATATACCTAAAATTTAGGTTATCGAATCGAACCAATCGTTGGTACCGCTGGTCAATAGTTAGTCTAAGAAACAAGTTCAAAATGTATGAAAACACTGACCTCACGGTCATGAAATTTTGCGTGCTTAACTGAACCGGTCAACAGATTATAATGAAGTATTAAAACGGATTCATCATCAAGAAGTCGAACCTAATCGATTGAGATCATTTGGGCTCGATATTCGAAAATTACAAACATTTTTACATTACATATTTTTCTAATGCCTTCTGTTCAAAAATTTCCAAATATAAATCAGCTGAAATTGGTGATAGTGGTGAACCCATGGCCATTCCAAATTCTTGTTGATAAAAGATGTCTTCAAATTGGAAATATGTTGTTTCAATACAAATAGAAAGCATTTCCATAATTGCATTCACGCTTAGTGTAGTTCTTTCACTAAGGGTTTGATCTTCTTCAAGCTTTTTCCTAACTATGATAAGTGTTTTATCTGTTGGAATATTAGTGAACAAACTGGTAATGTCGAAGCTGACCAAACGTCTTCTTCCATGATTTCTATAGTTTCATTATTTTTATTTTTTTGGACGCCGATAGTTCGATCCAACTTAAAAAGATCATCATATCACAGATGAGTATATAACATCGTTCATTTTTCTTTCATGACTTCTGTCATATTGACTTTTGAAAATTGATAATTTTCAAAAGGTTTCTTACTTTTCTCCTTGATAAGGATAGAAGATGTCTATCGCAACGTCGGAAAACATTACATCCACAATAGATGATGGTAATAGCCCAAACAATCATTCAACACGAGCTCCATCATCAACAATATCTCGTCATCAATTTATATCATGTTCAAAATACTTTTAAACATTTTGTATACATGTCAAACTAAGTTTATATTCTCAGTATCCTTGTTTCAATTAGATCTCAACATTTGACGTAAATCTTTATTGAATATTTTCTTACGTTAATAGCCCTTTCTTTTTCTAGAGTCAGTGTAATGAGTTCATAAAGACAAATTTTCATGACCATAAAACATAATTGATTGATTTCAAAACAATTTCAGGACATTTTCAACGAAATTTTGTATTTATCATGACATCTCAAAAACTTTCTAAAAAAAAATTTGTGAAATAGTAGTATCAATTTGGTGAGGATGTACAAGATAAAAGTAATGTCATATTCTATTTATTAAAATGAGTTTTACATTCAACAATAAAAATCACGTCTTTACTTTTTATTTTTTGAGTAAAGTTAGCTAATCTCAGCCAATCTTGGATCGCCTTGATTATGGTGACCTCCGTAACATTTTCATTGGAAAAATGAAGAAAAACGGCGTCTGAAAAATTTTATATGATCATTATATGGTACTTTTACTTCTAGTATATGAATATATTTGCAGTATATCAAGTCCCAGGTATATTAATTATATGAATTAAATAAGGGTTTGTCCACTCACAGTTGGGGGATAAATGAATGAATACTATTATTGTAACGCCAAACTTTCGCATTTTTATTCAATGCATCCTCAGGGCTTCTATAAAAGTACAGTAATAATAACACAAAATATAAATTTTTGTTTTGTTTCATAACTTAATGAATGTTAGATTTTTCAAATTATTGGCATTCAGCAACAAGAGATTCGTCATATCATAAAATATGTATTTTCTATAATTTGTGAAATCTTTCAATCAGTAAGTTATGAAACGAAAAAGAAAAATTTTTTATTGTATTATTATTATTGTACTTTTATAGAAGCTCTGATAATGCATTAAATATAATTGCGAAAGCTTGGCGTAGAATAAATAGTATTCATTCACTCATCCTCCAACTGTGAGTCGACGAACCCTTATAATAAATAATAATATTTATTTGAGACATCAGCACAATCGAATGAAAGAATAAAAATTCAATGCACACTTTTAATAGTGTACCTTACAACTGCTTTCTTTCTTTAGTAACTGGAGGACCTTTAAAAAAGTCAAGTTCAATATCTGATTAATTAAATTATTTATTTTGCAGTTACACCTATTCTCATTTTTGATGTTGTTGGTATTGAAAGATCGTTTAGGCAGGTTCTTCAACGTATTTGGGTCGAATTGGGGTAATATATGTAACAGAAAAACATATTTTCTGAATTTCAAGGGGTTGAATGATGTAGAAAAATCAATAAATAAGAAACGTCATTATCAATATTGAAAAAATTTTGAAAAAACTGTCAAAATCGAAGGAGGTTAGGTACCGATGTAATTTTATGAACAGAAATAAGATGAATGGTGAAAATTTAGAAGAATTACATGGAAAAAAATTTGTGATTTCGCAAATGCAAATGAATTCTAAATGAGGTAGCCAATCTATTCATTGGTATCGATTCAGAAATTCTGAATTATAGGTACTACAAATAATTTCGATACGGAAGCATCCATCTAGTTAGATGTTAATTAGATAACAATAGACGTTGCCGATTAACTTTGAGATACATATTCTTATTTATTTTTTGTACTGACTGATGTATCTACATATTGTGATGTAATATATTTATTGAAAAATTAAGTTGAAAAGGATATTCCTTTATGAGCATGAAAGTTTTATTATTGTAAAATTGGACTAAAAAATCAACGTTACGGGAAAAGTCAAGTAACGTAATCATGACCAGAAAATATGATCAGGAAAAAATAGGTGTAAATTGCTTGAAAACTATTAGCTATCAAGTTGCTACCTAAATACCCTATTGTTTTTTGTGTAGAAGCATGCTAAAGCATTTTCAACATCTCGTCTATCGAAGAGACTTTTTAGACAATATTAGACTATTTCATTCAATTTGAATTATAATGGAAAAAGCTTCAATTGTTGGAACTTCAAATTGTCAAAACAATATATTACGAAAATTTTTCACTCATCGTATTGTTATAGGGTTGAAATTTCACTTAATTCACTTGATTGATGAAATCTAACTTCAGCAAGATGGCGGATCACGAAAGTATAGTCACTTGATCTTTTGTCTTCACCCTTTGCCGATTGAAATGGAAAGCCGAATAATGACGAAATGACTTCCTGACGTGACACGACTACACGCTTTCCCGCTTCCAGTGAAGCAGAAGGCGCAAGCGCTATCAGCGGCTGCATATAATATCGATCAACGCCGAAGATGATCGATTCCATAATTAAGATTATTTCAAATTTAACCATGTGAAGATCTGAAGACATGAAAAGATTGAAAATGAATCTTGCAAAAACAAAGGTAAAAGTTTTCCAAGAAAATGTTAGTGTGATGCCCACCAATGCATTGCTCAACCTTAACACAATCGTGAATGGATGGATTGAATTCAATTCCTTGAAGTTTCGTGTTCGACATTCCGAATGTTATTACGACTTGAGCTTCATGGAAAAATCATTAGTTTCAATTCATTGTTCATTTTAGAATTTTTTCTGAACGCATTCAAAATTCTGTATTAATGTGTTTATTCCATGATCATTTTTCGACATTGATAAAAGTTGCCTTTTCAACGTCGAATAGGCACAAAAATATTAATTCTCAATTTACGTCCCATAAAACACTCCTTAAAACATAGAATGGATATCAATCTAAATCATGTCTAGGAAATGACATATTCTGTATGCTTTTTAATAGACTAAGATGTTTTTAGATCTCATAATTGTCTTTTTGGCGCTCTTGTTCACCTGAACAGAGTGCTTATCAATTTGCCCAAATGTCTGTAACTTTCGAATTTTTGGGTAAAAGTGGTATCAATCGTTTTGTTTGGACCTACTGATGAATAATCCGTGGTCAAAATCGATTCTGTCCGTCCGTCCGTTCCGTGAACACGATAACTCTCGAACGGATGAAGTTAGAGAGTTGAAACTTTCAGAATAGGTTTGAGGTATAAATATCTCGGCTAAGTTCGTTATTCGGTCAAATCGGCCGAATAGGTTCGAGTAACAAAAAAAAAGTTTTTTTCAAATGACACTGTTCAAATAAAAACTTTTTATGATGCAGTTTTATCAGGCGTATACAAAAATACCACTCTCGACTTCGACAAGCTAATAGTTCTGGAGATATGATTTTTCAAAATTTAAATAATTGTAAGTGGTTTACAAGAGCGCCTAAGCCAACTGACCTCACGTCAGTGCTTTCTAAATTTTTAGATTATTTTTGATATATTTACAGTTTCAAGTATAGACTTAATCAATTGTATATTTTTATTGCTTCACAAAAAATTTGTTACCTGAAAACAAGGAGTTGAAGAAATCCAAAAGGGATATGACAAGGTTTTTTGTTGATTTTATTCTGTTTCAATTCCACATTAAGTAACTACTAATTGAAATCATCAAGGGAAACCTTCGAGTACAGCATAAAAACATAGACGAGTCAGAAATGCAAATCTCGAATTTTCATTCTCGAAATCCCAGTTAATGGTTTTAAAACTCCAGTACATGGAAAAAGAACAGCATGCAAAAACAACCACAATATAATAATATGTGACCTTTTTGGCGCTCTTGTTCACCTGAACAGAGTGCTTATCAATTTGCCCAAATGTCTGTGACTCTCGAATTTTTGGGCAAAAGTGGTATCAATCGTTTTGTTTGGACCTACTGATGAATAATCCGTGGTCAAAATCGATTCTGTCCGTCCGTCTGTCCGTCCGTTCCGTGAACACGATAACTCTCGAACGGATGAAGTTAAAGAGTTGAAACTTTCAGAATAGGTTTGAAGTATAAATATCTCGGCTAAGTTCGTTATTCGGTCAAATCGGCCGAATAGGTTCGAGTAACAAAAAAAATTTTTTTCAAATGACACTGTTCAAATAAAAATTTTTTTATGGTGCAGTTTTATCAGACGTATACAAAAATACCACTCTCGACTTTGACAAGCTAATAGTTCTGGAGATATGATTTTTCAAAATTTAAATAATTGTAAGTGGTTTACAAGAGCGCCTAAGCCAACTGACCTCACGTCAGTGCTTTCTAAATTTTTTTCAAAAATATATAATCGAATCGTTTAGAGTCAATGATCCATAGTCAAAGCTGGAGAAAAATTCACGTAAATAGGCCAAAAAGAATTTTCTCTATTTCAGTATCGGAATGAGTTCATTACAGTACTAAAAACAGTGCTGTAATGAATTCATTACAACATTGTTTTTAGTAATATTTTTCGTTTTGTGGTTGACAACACTGACATCCTATCCTTTCGAATGTCAGCACGCGTCCATTGCAGGTCAATTGTCAATATTAAACCATGTAAATAGTAAAAAGTTTTTGAGAGGAAAAATTTTATTTTCATTGGTATTAGAGATTTGCTTTTCTCAATTCTTGAATCATTCTGCATATCAAATATCAGAAAATTCTTTAAGGTGTGATCTGTTGATTAGGTAGTTACATTTATGTATTAACAAAAATGTTTTAGGAAACAAGGGCATTTTTCTAATCCTAAGATGAATACACCTAGTACAATTAATTCTACAGGATAGCTAGTGAGATGCAATTTATATCCTGATCCCAAGAATGATTAGTGCTATAAGAAAATTATCATGTATAGAATATACATTTCTGCGAATAAAGCTTTCGATACTTAATGAGTTATGAGAAATAAATAGAATTGTTAATAACGTATCTGGTATCCTTAAATGGTGAATGTTTTCTTCTGTATGTGTGTTATTTATGTATTTTAAAGTTGGTGTTACAGGTTATTTCTCAATGAAAGAAGTTTGCAGCTATAAAAATTTATAAAATTTCAGATTGCCAATGAAAATTGAATTACTGACAATTTCTTTGAGTTTGGATATCTATCAAAATTTCAATAAGCTACTTTGTATGGAGGATTATAGTTTGAAAGTGAGTTTATTGATCTCTTCCATTCGGCTGGTCATTCTTGGATTTTGAACACTACATGAAATTTGAAAGGAAATATCTTGAACTGAACTTCAGCTTATTATGGAGGGCTAATAGGGATGTTCTTTCGAACTGACAGTCAGCAAGTCAGATAGATCAGTTCATGCAATCGTTTTTTTTGTATTCATTCGGTTCCCCCGAAGTGATTATTCTGAACGCTTCCATCAGTTCGAAAGAACACTAAGATTGTCTACGTAAGTTGTGACTACCCTGAACAGAGTGCTCATAATACTAACCTTGAAACGAATCGAAGAAGATAACATACTGAACTAAGTGGGCAAGTTTCTGGCTGACATTGAATGATTATTTTCCTATAATATAGTGACCAGAGTTTGATCTTTTTGGACAAAATTTATTTCAAATATTTTGACACATATTAGTTGTCTTACCTATTTGAAGAAACACTTCGAAAGTGTTCATGGTAATTGATGGGGACTGGTAGAAATTAAACATTGAACAAGAATGATATATTAGTATAACAGTATAAAAAAATCAGGTAAGTCATTCAATTTTTGCAATTGTGCAATTGTTGAATATTTTTACAGATATGGTACAATTTGAACCAGTATTCAAGGTTGATATACCTGGTATGTTGTGCTGTATGATATTATCATATGTTGGTGCTTGAGTAGTAATATTACCTTCCTCTGATACAATTGCGATTTCCGGTGTTATATTTATTCTTGAAGTACAAGGTATATTCATGTCTTCAGATATTTTGTTTAATTGGGTTGAGAGAGTTTTGGAAATATTGAATTTTTTGAAAGAGACGCATCAACATATCCTTCAGCAACTGCTGAACTCTTCCATCCTCCATGCCTCTTTAATGCCATTAAATCCTCTCCGCTATTTGCTAGATGAGAAGCTGAGCTTCTACGGAAGCAATGGCCAGAATAGAGTTCTGGGTTTGGCAATTTCAGGAATCTTGCAATTTTTGTGGCATTCCACCTATTTTATTTATACCAATAGGTTGCACACTACATTTTCCTGCTCTAAAATTAATAAAAAATCTATCGTGATGTGTATGTGATGGTCTCAATTCATAATATGTTCTAATAAGATTCAACCAGAATGGGTCTGAAATGATGAATTGTCTGGGACTATAAGTTTTGGTATTCGGGATGGTGATTAAGATACAATCATTTTTGTATTCAATGTCTTGAGTTCTCATATTGCAGAGCTCTACTCTTCTGCATGCCCCAGCGTACCCCATTATTAATACTACCTGAAAGTAGTTATTTTATGTTTACATGATTGAAAAGGAATATATTGTTACCTTCATATCTAAATGAGTCTCATTTAATGCTTCCTTCAAGAATTTGTCGATTTGTTCAAAATCGAGAACTTTTGATTTTTTTCAGTTTATATTCTTTCGAATAAGTTTTCAATAAACTTTGTAATTTTGAAAATTCTGAAATATCCATGCTTTGTCTGATGTTGAGCATACTGCGTAACATCGAATAAGTTCTCCATAACGTTGAACTTTTATATGTCTTACTTAAATGTTCAAAATACGCTATCAAAACATTTTCGGAAATTCTAATGACCGAATTCTCTTGAGACCACTTCATTAGTTTCTCGTATTCTCTTTCATACAAGGATTTGGATTTTTGTGGTATAAGTTTATTTGCAACATTATTGGCAATTTCTCTCAATTCTGGTGGTGTTAGATCCATTTCTTCAGACATATTTAATTCACGAATTGAATTATTTTAAAATTCGAACGCACTATTCAAATTTTATAATCTGTCAATTTTCGTATCAGTCACGCCAACTGCGAAAATAAAATACAAAAGGCACTAGGAGGTATTATCTGAATTTTTCATTGAATTCCAATAAATATCTCACAATTCTTGACTGAAATAGAGAAAATATCGTCTAATACTCGTTGCAGAAGGCAATTCCAACACTCATGCGTTCAAAAACTCGCTCCTTCGTCGCTCGTTTTTGAATTTCGCATTCGTGTTGGAATAGGTGCCCATTCTGCAACTTGTTTTAGAATATACTATTACGGTTCACTATTGGGATATGATTAGCCTTACC
Source organism: Micraspis discolor (assembly GCA_030674115.1). Lineage (NCBI taxonomy): Eukaryota > Metazoa > Arthropoda > Insecta > Coleoptera > Coccinellidae > Micraspis > Micraspis discolor. Next base: position 10,797 of record JARTUT010001749.1, on the reverse strand, counting down.
CAAAGGTCCGAGGAGTTAACGAATCCAGTCTCCTAGATTTGTTTCGTACCTTCATATAAGGTGTTTCATATGTTTATTTCATACACCGATTCAACCTGGTTCACAAACTTAGGAGATAATAGAATTTGACTTAGTTTTAAAATTTCTGAATGATGCATGGTTAATTGAAATTAAATCAATATTGAAACTGGAAGCTATAAGCTCATAAACAAGAAAGATTAGAACATAAAGTAATTACATATAGAGTGGAAACTGAGATAGGCAAAGTGGTTCACAATAATAGTTCTTTGCGCCGCCGTATGGTGTCTCTGGCTTCTCCGATTTTTGTTTTGTTGATACTTTCATAACCTCGTTTCTATTTTGATCCCTTTGGATATAACAAGTGCTTCTGAGTTCTCCAAGTTTTTCGACATTTCTTCTTTCAATATGTCCCAAGAAGTTAAAGAAACACGCGAATGTTGCGTTCCAAAGTGCGACGATAAATTTAGTAAACGCCATCGTTTTCCTAGAGCAGATAAGGAACCAGAATTGTTCAAACTTTGGCTAGAGAATGTTCAGAAACCTTTGTTGGATGGTAAAACATCCAAACAAATCCGAAACTTTTATGTTTGTGACAGGCATTTCACGGATGAGGTGAAATTGAGAAGCCATAGAGGCATTTGGAAAAATGCTGTTCCTCAATTGTTTATTCCCGGTAAGATTTGTTTTTGATAATTTCAAACATGTGATATCGTAATTATAAGAACATTCAATCATTTATAACAGGATCTTATAACCTGAGTCGAAGTGTTTAAGGAGTTTGTGCAGATAGTGATCTACATGAATTTCCAGACACCCCTGCCGTAGTAGATGCCGGAATGAGCCATGCAATTCGAGACTTTTCCGTCCAAGCTGATGATGGAAGTAGTGGATCAGTAGTAGGAACGTCACGATTTGTTACGCGTTCTGGATGGAAGCTTCATTCCAGGTACTATAGAAGGCAAGCAAAGTTGAATGATTCTGAATGTGTTCTTGCTAAGAAATTAATTGAAGAGAGTAGGCGGTTAAAAAGAACACAGAAAAAAGTGGCATTATTTAAGGAACGTTTGGCAAATGCAGAGGAACTCAATTCATCTGAAAACTTGAAATATGTTTCTGAACCAACGTTCAATTTTATAATGTCACAAATAAGAAATCAGCGTTCTAAACCAAAAGGAAGAAGGTTTAATCTGGATGACAAAGTGTTAGCATTATCGCTCTTGAAGGCTAATGGAATTTGCTTTCAAAAATTTTTGCTTTGCCATCCAGAAAAACATTGAGAAACCTGCTGAGAAAGCCGATAGCAATTTTTTGAACATTATTATATCCAAACATAATATAGAGAGAACTCAAGAAATTATAAATTGATTGTTTGCGTTATTTTTATCATCTGTCAATGATGTTCTTCTGGCCAATGTTTCGATAGACATCTATTATTGTCTAGGCGAAATTGCTTATAACAATTTGAATTCCTAATAATTTAGGTTTTTTTTCTATTGTAAGTCAGGTTCACTTATAACGGTTTTTTTCTTTTATTACAGATATTGAAGACGAAAATCAGTTACCACAGGAAGCTGGCGATACTGCAGAATTGATTTTGTTTTCGGACAAACTGTTCGATAGCCCGAACAGCAATAATATGTTGGCCCTAAGCAGAAGACCATTGAAGGGGGGTGTATTTCATTTTCCACTTTTGATTTGTTATTTTTTCATGCTTAGATTAAATATAAATGAAAGGTTATAGATTACTATATTTGTGTTTATCCATCAATTCTGTTATAAATATTACATTATAATTTTTGAGATAAATAGTGAATATGAAAGAACTCATAATGTAATACAATGGTAATATATAACTGGTAATATATAACTGAAAGATTCTTCAAGCTATATATTACTATATGTCCGTATTACATTATTTCATTTACAAAAAATTCGGAACAGTTCCAATATCGATTTTAAACGTCCCACCTTTCGGCGTTTAGTTCATGTTGCCGCCGCATGAGGTCGCTGAAAGCAGTGACCAAATTTTATAATGGCAGTTTCCATTTTATAGAGATGTGTTCCGTGGATTAGAATAGAATGCATTTTCTAACCATAATCATTTCATACTGAATAATTTCAAACTATCGAAATCATTATTATCATTTTATTATAATATTTCCCACATTTTTTTAAGGTACAAATAATTGTTGACAGTTTCAAACAGAATCAAAGCAACATGGAACCACAGAACACTATTTTATTGGGAACTACCCACCACAGATACGTTATAATAACATTTTGATGTGATAATAAGTCACTCTAGTTATTCTGAGGAAAATTATAACTAAAGATCAATAATGTTCACAGATATTATTTTTCATTTAAAAAAACTTTGCAATTATTAATTTTTTTCTCTCTTTGGGTTCGGTAATGAATCAATATTCTATGGTAAGGTATTAAAGTTGGACAAAATCTATGAATAACCCTTATTCAATATTTCTGTTTGTGTTTACATAATTAAAACAGATATTCTGATTATAAAAACCAAAAATTTACGCATGTTCAGTAATTGATCATAGTCTAAAAAGAATAGATTTATATTAAAGATTTAACAAAAATTTTTTTAGTAAAGAACACCTACTTGATTTTTCAGAATCAAATTCAGGTGATCAAACTCAATTTCTTCAATTAAGCAAGTATAATCGCACACCTAAATCTGGGAATACTTGTAATCTATTCAGGTAAATTGTTATTGGGATTCAATACAGAAAATAATCATCATGCAAAGTAACATCACTTTAAAATAATTATTTTTAGTGACATCATTCATTGTTGTTGAAGATTTCGAAAAAGATTTTCATGTTTTCAACAGTAACAGGTCAAGAGACCTCATAAACCTGTTCACTGGCCCTTGTCAAGGAGAAGAAACTTCAGAAATATCAGTGTTTGGATAATCATAGATGATTTTTTCTGGCTTTGAGTGAAAAAAAGCAATGTTACAACCTCTTACCTTGGAAGTTTTCATAGAAATGATGGTTTTCATGATTTGGAAATTTTAAGAAGAAAATTACAAATGTATATAATGACATCCAATGATTCTGAGTTTTTTTTGGAATTTCTTACTAGAAAGGAATGGTTTATAATGTTGAAGTAGAAAAAAATTATAGTAGAACAGCAAAAATCTGTTTATGGTGTTGAATCATTTTTGCCAGAAAATTAGTATTTTGTATTTTCCTTCTGGATATGGACCTCATCGGATGAAACATGAGTGAGTGAATGATCTCTTAGAGGGAAAATAATATTTTTAAACAATTCAGATTCATTAGTGGATGCTGTGTATGTGTATGTGGATGCTGTGTATTTTTCATTCAAACTAAAATAGACTACAGAGGGGTATTTGCCCAATGTGAAAACTAAAACTGCTTATTACCTTTTAGCCTTTGATCTCAAGAGCCTATGGTTAAAATTAACGCAGTGGTCAAGGACTCACCCTGTATTGTCATTTTTTATTTTAATCGCACTGTTCCAGATTCAGAAAAAAAAGATTTTGGAATAAGCATGCAAGACTCCCGACCTTACGTTTGCGGTTTTCTACATTCTCTTTTGTTATCCTCAGTTGAAAGTTCCTGTAACGGAATTTTCGTAATGGTTTAATATGATTCATTGGACACTTGCTATTATTGGTGGTCAGATTTCCAGCATTCTGATACACTCAAATTCGGTTCATTTCGGTCAGATCCAAAAGTTGTTCCTCTTATGCAAAGCGAAGGCCAGTTCAATCCAACGGCACTTCGAGTTCGAAGACATTCAGTAACCCATGTTTTACAATTCAAACTGGATTTGTAGCCATCCAGCAAGATAATTCCATCCTCCGAGGCTCATTCGTGACGATCTAAGTATTGGTTTAACATCTCTACGAAATGTATCATAAAATTTTTTTTCCTTCGATTTTGTTGATGCTTTTTCCTCAGTGGTCGATTCTGAAAAGTATACCGGACGAAGTCAGTCCGGACGGAGGCAACAATTTAATCGCCTATGATGAAGTATATGATCAAAGACAAAATGGATCTGCAAATGTTAGAATAGAAATAGACGGAGTCAATGTTTTGTGGCAGCCCGATTCAGAGACCTACAATGATGCAGTAGGTGCAGTTGTTGGAGGAGCTGTACTTGGACTGGGAATGTTGTGGGATAGTTTTTCACTACCAAACCGTAAAACAACGACAGAGTCTCTCGATGAATTCTTTGATCTGAATAATACTCAAAATCCCCAGGATATAAAGGATAGGAATGAACAAGTGAGTCAATATCTGGAATATGCTGTTTTATTCGATAAACAATTTCGTTACATATAATAATTCATTTTTTTTTTCAGAATATCACAACGAGAGCAAGTGAAGGCAGAGGAAACCATTGACAGGAAAATAACAGAAAATATTCGTTCCACTTTTGGCCGAAAAAACTATAAAACGTATATTTATAGTACAAATTACTTCCCTTCAAACTGAGTGAATCAGATGCGTCAGCAAAATTCTTCGTTTTCTAGATTTTCAATGAAGTTTCTTTAATTGAAGATATATTTCTCTTTGTTATAAGTAATGGAATAGTAAGTCAAAGTTTTCAAGCATCAATAACATGTATTTATATCCAACAAAAAATTGAGTTCTGGAAAATCAATTACCTGAAGAATTGTTTTCTTATTCATCTGAGTTCGCCCTGCTTAAAGCATGGCATTTTTTTCTGATTCATTTCGTGTACCAAAAATTAAATGAATTATCGCAGCATTCTGTGACGAATTAAGACAATTATTAATTTCATTGACATACAATGTGGTACACACATTGATATTCTGTTTGAATTTTTGATTTGGTTAGTGTTATTTCTATAAGAATAGAATAAAAAAAATGTTGTGCTGAACCTTGTTGTATTTCATTACCAAGAATTAGTTGAAATATTAAAGTTACATTGACAGTGTTCAATTTCTTATACAGGGTATCTCAAGTTAGAGTGCCTATTAGACGTTTCTGTAGAAATAGAGATATTTGAAATCTGAAAATTGAGATTATGTGATTGTTCGAAGTTCTCTACAGAGCTAAAATATATTCGAAGCCCAAAAACATCCGGTTATACAGGGAGTGAAAATAAATTCGATGAAAAATTTTTTTTTCAAGTTTTCTATTCCTGGTATGATCGAGTATTCAATAGTGAATACATTTCTATTGAAACCATTGTATTAAATAGAATAGTTGAATATTATAAAATAAATATCCAAAGAAAAACCTGAAAAAAAGTCGAATAACTTTAGTCAGTAATATGTTCATTATTTTTATTTTAAATATCCTGAGCGTAAACCGTTCTTACAACATCGAAGAGGAAGGATGTGAAAAAGTCATGCATCTTTTGGATTTCAAAAATATCATCACAGGGAGTTTTAAATTTTGTGTTGAAAATTGTGATCTTATATTGGCCATAACTTCTGTTTTTCAAATTAGAACCGTATTTTTTTAATATTGTGTTGGATTCTGCGGTCGAAATAAATGATAGTTTTCTCACATGATTATGCTCCTCAATTCAATGATTTCTGAGGTATTTGAGATTTTCTGGATTTATGGTGTACGTAGAGTCAAATTGATTGAATCTAAAAAAATTCAATGAATATTCTTTCGAAACCATGGGAACACTCTGTACCCATAGAAGATTATCTGATAATAATTCACAAGTGCCTGGTGTTATTGATATTTGTTATCTTCATTTCTCGATTTTACAAAATGAACCGTTATTCTAATTACGAAATTCTGGACCCATTTTATATACAGGGTGAATGTGACAGAATTATTAGTAGAACCTGACGGGCCTTCAACGAAAAGTATCCCCATTTACCTTCCAAGACGGAGAAGATCTTTCGAAAATATGTTTCAAACTTTCAAAGTTTTGAATGTGCAAGAGCCCCTAAATAATACAAAAGAAGGATAGTTGATGATGAGGAAAATGAAATTAGTGTTTTGACTTATTTCGAAGCGAATGAAAATGCATCTATTCGAGTTCAGCTCATGAAATCGATTTAAACAAAAATTCAGTGCACCGAATTTTGGAAAAACACAACATGCATGACTACAAATATGAGAAAGTTCATGCATTAAAACCAGGTGACTACATAAAAATGTTAAATATTTGTAGAGGAATATTAGAAAAACTTGAAAATAATGAAATTTTTTTGAAAAAGATCATTTGGACAGACGAAGCAAAATTCAATAATGAAGGACTATTTAATAGAAAAAATTGCGACATTTGGAGAAGTGAAAATCCTCATAGAAAAAGACAAAGAAACCCCCAGAACAAATTCAGTTTTAATGTGTTTGCTCTATTGATGAATAATAAAGGGCGGTACTACATATATGAAGAAAATTTAAATACAGAAAAATATTTGGAAATTCTGACGAATTTTGTTTCTGACTTTTTGGATGAACTGCCGTGTCTGAAGAACTGAATGCAATGTTTGGTAATCGGTGAATCGGATGCCGTTCTTCACTATTTTAGGTCCCACGATCTCCCGATCTTACTCCCTTAGATTTTATTTATGAGGTAGAATAGAAAACATAGTCTGTGAATCTCCTATTGAATGCAAAGAAGATTTGAAAAGTCGTGTGGAGGGTGCTTTCCACTCACTAACGGGGGAGGAAATTGAGCGAGCGACTAACCAAGCTGTTTCAAGACGTATTCGAAAGTGTGTGGAACAAAATGGTTACCATATTGAAACACTTACTCGATCATTTATTTTGTTAATTTCAGTTTTGAAACGTGTACTGAAGTAGCGAATCTATTTAATGTGTTTCCTAGTGAAGAGATGAATTCTCATTCGCTTCGAAATAAGTCGAAATACTAATTTCATCAACTGCCCTTTTTGTATTCTTTAGGGGCTGTCACATTCCAAAATTTGGAAAATTTGAAACATCTTTTCAGAAATTGTAAAAAAAATGGGTATACTTCTCATTGGATACTCAACATTATGTGCCATCCACCATGGATTTGAAATAAACAATATCATTAAGTGCATTCGAAGGTGTATTGCGTATAGAATTGAAAAAATACAATATATGAAATAAATCCAAAATCTCATTATTAGAATAGCAATGATTCATTTTGTGAAATCAAAAAATTTCATAATGACTAACAATAAGACCTGTCTGACACTTGAATTATAAATGGGATTATTTATCTCCTATGCTCACATTCATCCATATGAATCAGATTCGAAGAATTTGACTCTACGTACTACATAAATCCAGAAAATCTCAAATAACTCAGAAAATGATTGAATTAAGGAGCACAATTGTGTAAAAAATTATCATTATTTTTGACCGCAGAATCCAACACAATTATAAAAATTTGGTTCTAATTTGAAAAACAGAAGTTATAGCCAATTTAATATCATAATTTTCAACACAAAATTTGAAACACCCTGTGATGATATTTTTGAAATCCAAAAGATGCATGACCTTTTAACATCCTTCCTCTTCGATGGTTTGAAATCGATTTACGCTCAGGATATTTAAAATAAGAATAATGAACATATTACTGACTGAACATATTTGACTTTTTTTCCAGTTTTTTTTTAGATATTTTGAAGACTATTCGATTTAATACATTGATTCAAAAAAATGTATTCACTAATGAATACTCGATCATACCAGGAATGGAAAACTTGAAAAAAAATTTTCTCGTCGAATTTATTGTCACTCTCTGTATAACCGGAAATTTTTGGGCTTCGAAAATATTTTAGGTCTGTAGAGAACTTCTAACAATATCATAATCCCAATTTTCAGATTTCAAATTTGTCTAGTTTTCCAGAAACTAATATGTAATAGGCACTCGAACTTGAGACACCCTGTACACCTACTCTAATTCTAAATTTTATTTCAGACAATTCCGGTAGATTGTAAATATTTCAGAGAGGCTGGTGAGGAACTGTAATGAGCAAAGGATTCTTGTATTGGAAATAGCAACCTGAGGTTACATGTTCAGTTGAAACATAAGTTGCACATTATAATCAATGATCAATTTTCCGAAGTGAATCTATATTTAATTTATAATTTATTACTGCATTAATTCCAGTTCAGAAAAAAGTGAAATTCTCTATATCTCGTGAACTTACTTGTATTTCTATCGAATTTTTGAAAAGGGTGATATAAATCGAAATCTTGCTAATGGATTGAAAAAAATTTCGGGTTCATTCCTCAGATTGAGACCTCTAATATGCTGATAAAAATTTGGAATAGAGGAATAAGTAGTTATATGAGACATAAATGAAAGATAGGCAATAAATAAGAGCTTTATTGGTACAAAATATCAATTCAAATAAATAATAATCATTTGTAGGAATTTTCAATACTTAAAAACTTTACAATTTCCATACGAATCCCTCACTTGCCCTGGTTGACAGTCTACATTCAAATCACTTTTTTTTATATGGTCATCCCTCGCCTTTTTCCGGAATGCTTTGAATTTCGTGATGTGGAAATCCTCTTTAGGAATAGAAATTATCATTGCTTTACCCGTTCTTCGATTGCCAGGATCTTTGAGAAGGGAAATTGTCGGTGACTTCGCAACCAGTATACCCTCATCTTCGTTTTTTTCTGGGTATAATTTTGAGAGGAGACCTGATGTCTTAGAAATATCAACTTGATATGGAGCGCTCTTAGATTCAATAAAATGTTGCGTATCTTCCGGAATTGCTATGTCATCCTCATGTTTTTCACTTACTGGCAGATGATGGTGTTTACGGGAATTGGCTGATTTCGATAAAAGGTATATTAATCCCTGTTCGAGAGCTGAAGGAGATGCGCTCGATGAATTTCCTGGAACCGACCTCGAAGCAGGAATTATAAGGAATAGAAAATTCTTGAGGTCTGCTTGAATATTCCATTCTCCTTCTTGCTTTTGGTCATAGAGCACTTTAGAATGATCATATTCGCCTCGTCTTCCATGTGGACTGGCCTGTGACACAGCTAAATAAAATAAAAGTCCCACTGGGAACAACATATCTTGTAGATTATTTGTTGGGAGCTGAAGAACGACTAAGAGAGTTGAAGCCGCTCATCTTGAGGAAGGTTGTTTTTACCGTTCCCAGATGCCGCTTTAACAGTTAGCGTCTTGACCCCGGCCAATTATCGATCAAGATTCAGGAAAAAAAAACAAAAGTGTAAACCCATTCTGATTCTGAGTTATTACCATGCAGGTGATAGCTGAAAACGATAACAAACGGTTCTTTATACGCTTCATTTTCAAGTTCAGGGACGTCTCGAGTACTTTACATTGTATAACATTCATGGGCAATCATAAAGAGATTTTGCCACAATTGTTTTTATTGCAGAAGATACTGTGATGGGTATTTCAGTCACAAGGAACTGAATTTTTGTAAAATTTATTCAACAGCGACGTTTCGAGACATTCGAATCTCTTCTCGGCTGAAATATATAGGGTGTCTCGAGTTCGAGTGCCTATTAGACGTTTCTGGAGAACTAGACATATTTAAAATCTGAAAATCGGGATTATGATATTGTTCGGAGTTCTCTACAGAGCTAAAATATTTTCGTAGCCCAAAAACTTCCGGTTATACAGGGAGTGAAAATAAATTCGACGAAAATATTTTTTTCAAGTTTTCCATTCCTGGTATGATCGAGTATTCAATAACATTTCTGTTAAAACCATTGTATTAAATCGAATATTTTTCAAAATATCTAAAAAAAAAACTGGAAAAAATGTCAAATATGTTCAGTCAGTAATATGTTCATTATTCTTATTTTAAATATCCTGAGAGTAAACCGTTTTTACAACATCAATGAGGAAGGATGTGCAAAGGTCATGAATCTTTTGGATTTCAAAACTATCATCACAGGGTGTTTCAACTTTGTGTTGAAAATTATCTTAAATTGGCCATAACTTCTGTTTTTCAACTTAGAACCCTATTTTTGGCGCTCTTGTTCACCCGAACTGAGTGCCTATCATTTTTCCCGAATGTCTGTAATTTTGGAATATCGAGCCGAAAATGGTCTCAATCGATTGGGTTCGACTCCCTGATAAAGAATTCGTGGCGAAAGTTGAGTCTGTCCGGCCGTATCCTCTCTAGCATCCAAAAGAGAATAGCTAGAGTTTTCATATTTTCAGAATAGGTTAATTGTCCAAATATCTCGGTCAAGTTCGTTATTGGGCAAAATCTGTCGAATGGTTCAGTAGTTATGAGCATCTGAAATTATGTTTCCTCAATAACTATTAGAATATCCATCCGATCAAAATGATACTTGAAATATTGTTTAGAAGGCTGCAACATAACGGCTCGCAAAATTTCGCAGAAATCATCACGATAGAAAATGTTTAAAAACTTTCCAAAAAATTTTTTAACCCTCACTATCTCATAAGATATTTTTTGGATTTCAATGAAAATTCGTGAATATATTGAGGTATTCGATATCTTACTTATCCTCAAATTTCCATCTAAAGATATGATCATTTATTTAATTTACTCAAGAGAAATGACATACGTCCCGATGATTTTCTTTGAACGATGGCCATCACAGATGCATATTCGATTGACGAATGCTGGAGTCATTAATCAGTGTCAGTTGGCGTAATATCAATCAAAATTTTTCATAACGGGAAATCATAAAGATAGAATTCAATCTCGGTGGCTGAAATAATATACGTTGTCAAAATTCAGGAAAGCACTGACATAAGTTTTTAGGAAAGGGCATTATAGCATCGAACAAAACTTGGGGACAATTATGAGTAGTTATTTTT